>JARVLU010000001.1:16790739-16811900 GCA_031762415.1 Simpsonichthys santanae
TGGATGGACTGATGGATGGGTGGGTGGGTGAATGGATGGATGGATTAATGGATGGGTGGGTGGGTGGTTGGATGGATGGACAGGTGGGTGGATAGATGATTGATGGATTGGTGGGTGGGTGGGTGGATGGATGGATGAATAGATGGATGAATGGATGGATGGGTGGATGGATGATGGATGGATAGATGGGCGGGTGTGTGGATGGATGATGATGGGTGGATGGATGGATGGAGGGACAGGTTGATGGATGGGTGGGTGGTTGGATGGATGGATGGATGGATGGATGGGTGGGTGGATGGATGGGTGGATAGATGATGGATGGATGGGTGGGTGGGTAGATGGATGGATGATGGATGGATGGAGGATGGATTGATGGATGGATGGATGATGGATGGGTGGATTTATTGGTTGCACAGTCTTGTAGAGCAATTCATATTATGTTTACTTGTTTGTTTAATTGGCTGGTTGGATGGTTGACTGAAAGTTTGTTTGCTTGTCTGAATATTTCATTGGTTGGTTGGTTGGTTGGATGGACAGACAGCCTGATCAATACATACATACAACAATGGCTGGTTGAATGGTTGATTAGTTGTTTAGCTGTTTTCTCAGATGCACTTTTGTTGGCTTTTACTGAAGAACTTTTTGATTCAGATTATTTCAGGTTGCCCTACAGTTCTTTAGACATCTAATTTTAGCACAGTCTACACCAGTCCTATGAAATAGCACCAAGTTTTAGAAGCATCTCAACTATTTCTTTCTAATGTTACAAACTGAAAAAAAAAAAAGGTAATCCAACATGGTTTTGTGTACAGGTATTTAGTTGCCTTATGAAGGTAATCATAGTTGTGAAGTCTAAGGGAGGATGGTCATTTTTACCGTAATGTTAATTTGTTTGTTGTTGTCATTTTTATTCTTAAAAGCCACGACGGAGTATTAGGGCCATGCTAAGAAAAAAAAGTCATAATATTACGAGAATAAACTCGTAATACATACTGGGTCGGCTCACACCTGCTGTGGACAGCCTCCAATATGAGTCAGTGTGTTTATGAAGTAGTCCACGATCACTTTTGGGTAACTGTTTGTGAAATATGCCTCCATCTACATTATGTGAAGATGAAATCCGTCAATGCAGCAATTAATTGCAATGCCATACAGCTTCAGTTTATCATAAGAATCCATAAACCACAGTGTGTTGGACCCCTGCTATTGTACCGCCGACGTCAACATTCATCCTTTTACCGCAGTTGTAAGACTGCTTTATTGTGTCAGATTTCTGATAATATTACAACTTCATTCTGGTAATAATACGAGTTTATTCTCATAATATTACAACTTTATTCTCGTAATACTATGGGTTTATTCACTTAATAATAAGACTATATTGTCGTACGACTTTATTCTCGTAATACTATGACTATTCTCGTATTGTTACGACTTTATTCTCATAATACTGTGAGTTTATTCACATAATATTTATTTTTATTCTCATTCGTAATGTAATTTTTATTAAAAATTATTGCCATGGCCTTAATGCTCCATTGTAAAAAGCAGACAATGTTCAGGGACAGTTTTTTTTTTTTTTTTAAGAAACCTTGTAAAACTTATAATATGCAGTATTTTTATTGGTGTATTTCCTGTGCGAGGTTACCAAAATCACTCTTTCATTCCTTCTATAGAGACATTCATTTTGAACTAGTTTTTATCAGCATGCCTGACAATAAATCTTTGAAGTAATATAAAGAAATCTGTCAGTACTTACTCATATACTTGCAGCTTGTAGCACTGGCCACTCAAAAACAAAAACTCCCAGTCTGTTCCATAGTCTATCTCCAGCTTCTTCTGCAAATCACTAAAAAAACACAAAAACCACAAAGTGGATCAGGATCACTCTGTCATCATGATACTTATCAAACTTTAGAAATGAATGGAATTATTTTAGGGAGATACCTTAAATCAACAATACATTTTAGTAGAAAACATGCAACTGAACGTACAACACAGTTCTTAATGTGTTACAGACTATTTTAGTAACTTCTCGGTGACTCGGAACAGCTCCGACAGCATACCTTTATTTTCCTTGCCTCTTTAAGCAACAAGGAAATTAAAGGGGATTCTTGGGTAGGACGTTGATGAGGTAGCCCTTTCAAGCCCGTCTCTATGCTGTGTCTTCAATTATCTGAGCTGCTGAGGGCTGGTCTTCCCCACTAATGGCAGATAAGGCAAGTGAGCCCTATCTTTAATGGTGCACAAGCCCCTCATTTCCATATTTATAACACAGAACTGCGAATGGGGTTAACAAATAGCGACTGTTCCGCTTGAGGTTGATAAGGCAGGGTGGTGTTGGAGGACGAATTGGGATTAGAAAAGCAATGCAGTTTGCAAATCCATGTGTGCAAGCCATTCCTATTAAGGCTAGAGGTCATGAGATTCATGCACCAAGTCTTTTTATTTTTATTTTTTTGTAAATTATATTTGCAATACAAGCTGAATGAATTAAGATCTGGGTTATACCACTAAGAAAAGGTAAAAATGCACAAACAAGCAAATACAGTATTTATAAATCCATAAAGTACAAGGCCTACCGGTAAACACAGCAACGCATGGAAACAACAACTAATAATAAGACATGTACTGTATATCAATGACTAATTTGATCAAAAGTGACTGGAACAAGGTTGACAAAAAAAGAACTGAAGTAAATAAAGTCATGCCTGACTCTGTTTTTTATTTCACCTCATGTAGGAAGAAAAAAAAGTCTTGACCTTTCAGTAACTGCCATCACTGTACTTGGCACTTCCCTCTCCTTTTACTGTAATGAAGGCTTTGCAAACCCAAAGGGCCACTGAAGTTATTCAGTTATTCAGCAGCCATTGTTGTCTAACTTTATGAAATCTGAAGAAGGTACCAGAAATTAAGCGGCCAAATATGCTCATGTTTTAATTTGCTAATAGGACAGGAACATAAATTTGTGAGAACTCTGCCACGCATCGATGTGTTATCTGCTTATCTTGAGACTAAGGAATATGAGGAACAATCTACAGTGTGGGGTAATCTTACATTGAGTTTTTCTTTGTCATGGAAGAGTCAAGTCATAGTAGGCAAAAATCAGCTGTGTTGGGTCAAACTATGGTTTAAAATTTGATATTACCCATCTTCATTGAAGGGCAGCTACATGCTACTCTGCCTGAACTCAGTATTAGAAAACCTTGGTAGTAGACCATGTCACACTACACAATGGAGAAATAAAGACATCGTCAAGTGAGTGCTCTTGCTGTAGCAGAATTGCGTGAACCGCAAATATTTGACAGGGGTATCTGCCTTATAGTTAAGAAAAACCAAGCATTAGTGCAAACAACATATTTCTGACACTGCCTGACATTTGCAGTCAATTTGATGGCGAGCGGCCTAATTTGACGGTTGGTGCGCATGTCACAATGAACGACAAAAGACCACCAATTCAAACTCACAGCATAAGATTTTCTTATAATTCCCTTACATATATAAATTCTGTCAATGATGGGCACAGATTCTATGGCATGAAATGGTTTAACAAATATTTTGTTAAACAAACCTTTGACAGACTTGACAGCATGGCTCTCATGCTCATGCATATTTTTTTTTTCTTGGTAGAAAATAACTGATAAAATAACTATAAATAATAAAATAAAATAACTGATTTCAAACCAGTAATATTTGGTGTATGGAAAAGGTCAATGATTGAGAAAAAATATATATAGTGTCAATGAAAAATGAGCTACTATTAGTCTAGGAAATTATTTTAACCAAGTGCAGAAAGATGTTGACAATATCACCATCTACAGACGTGGAATACGTTCTTCACCTTTAGTCAGAGTTATTGCTTCTAGTTCAGTTGAGGATCAATTTTATTCAAACGATGAAAAACTATATCCGTTTAAAACAAAATTAAAGTTGTGTAGTGGGGCCTTTGATTGTCCGATGTAGATAGGTCACAATAACAAATTTTGCTGGGTGATTGATTGTCTCAGAAATTATTGCGATAAACTATAATACTGTTTGAAATTTGGCAGTAATTAGTAATTGTCAAATTTAAGAAGAAATGTTGGTCAATTTTTCTGCATTTAACACCTTTTTTTGACCACGGATGGCAGTATAAGACTGAACTGAAGGATGGATAGTGAGGGAGCGAGCAGCGTGCCTCTTTGAGAAAAATGGGAGGGAGGTCCCTTGACGTGACAAGGGCTGTCTCTCTTCAGGTCTCAAAATGGCGGACACTCTGTGTGGTTTGAGCTCTTTAGCATGGCAAGTTTCACACAAAGCTTTTAAATAAATAAATAAAAATCAATAAACAAGTTCTCAGCTTCTTTTTGCAGAGAAAAGCATTTTACATGAAGCGGGTTTCAACCGTGAATTTTGGAGCTTCAACAAGGAGGGTTTTTTCCCCTGAGGTCAGCTTGTTAGCTTAGCTCGTAGCTTAGCTTCTCAGCTTAGCTGCTTTTAATGATCCAAAAACACGATTTTGGACGGTTAAAATGGATTTTCAAGAGAAAAGAAAAAGGGAGGGGTTAACACCAGAGCGGAGCTTTTTGTCATCCAGTGTCTTCAGAAAGAGAGAGACACGAAGAAATGATAAAGTCGATAAATGAAAATGAAGTTGATAATTTTAATTTATCATGCGATTTATTGTTTATCGCAACAGGCCTAGATGTAGATATCGTCTTTGGTCTTATCCTGTTTTTTTGTTTTTGTTTTTTTCATGATGTTCTTCTCTGATTCATGATCTTTTTCTTTCATATTTTTTTTCTTTGTGATGAAGAAAGTTGTCATCTATTCGAACCTCAAGATAAAATTGGTCTAATCATCATTCAAACTATGTGTAGTATCCTCTCCAATGCTGTTAACTAAATTACCATTGTCCACATCGGTTAAGTCATAAGTCCATCCAGCCATACATCTAGTTACCAAGAGGTCTACTTTATGAATTAACACTGAATAAATGAATAGTAAAAATGTCACTAATTTTAGGCATGACTGTTTTTAAAGGTGGTACAAATACTTTGAAAAACCTCATACCCGATCTGGCACTCCTCTGCTCTAAGTGTGTTGAAATGAGGTTTACCCAGCAGAGCACAGTAGGCAGCCAATAGTGTTTTTCTTTACTAAAATTAGCCTTAGGTATCACAGAGTATAAATTCATTACAGTGCAGCTTTCCACACCACTTTAGCACAGAAGGATGAGTCTATTTTAAGTCCTGGTAAGATGAGGGCATCCTGCTTACTGTAGCTAAGTAGGAAGTGAATGCATCATCTGCACAAAGTGAACAATGTTTAAGATTTAACCACAAACGTGGCGACAGAAGCCAACTTCTTCCTCTAATTCTTTAGTTTCCCATACCTTATTTCCTTGTTGACTGTCTCGTAGGCTTCTTCCACCTTCTTCAAATTGGTAGTCTCCCACTCGGCAGCTAGATAAAACCAAAGGTCACACAAATTAGCAATGCTAAGTTGTTGCAACTCAACAGATGCGTGCTGCCAACCAGCGGCCTCTTAATATGGACTTTTCCAAGGACGATGAGAAAAACGAGGCTGCACATGAACCGCTATTTTCAGGTATGTTGAGTGCAGACTGGCAGGCTTATTAGCCTCTTCACACTGAAAATTGTGTTAACTGAGACGGAGAGACACAAAGTCAGAGGGAGTGTGGTTGTAGCAGAGGCACATCAATTACATTTGTACATCCGTTTCATCTAGATTTGTCACTTTCACGTATGCGGTACATTACATTCATTTATCTGGTGGTTATCCAAACGACATTAGAGAGGGAAGTCTGAGATTGCCATCACTGTATGTTTCTATACAATGATGAAATTAGTTCTCTGCATTAAACCCATCACATGTGAGAAACACTCAGGTGGAGCAGTGTAAGCACCTGGGGAGCAATTAGGGATTGGTGGTCTTGCTCAAGGCCACCATGACATGCGGGAATAGCTGGGAGTTGAACCGCAACTTTCTGGTCCCAGGTCGGCTCCCCTACCTCTACACCATCTTGGCCTCCGAGACAGAGTTTCTAGGTGAGGAACACTGTAGGGGAGGTGGGGGCAAAGTAGGAGTTTAATATTTTGTCCAAGAATGTTTGTGTAGGTGAATGAAGTTGATGAAGGCAAGTTGGGAATTTAAAAAAACAACTTGTTTTCTTCTTTTGGCTGCTCTCCTTTGTCGATGATCGCCACAGCAAACTATCTACTGTATCTAATGAAGACTTTTTATGCTGGATGTTCTTCCTGTTACAACCACAGACCACCGAGCTACCACAGCCCTCTGTGTGGAGCAGAGAGCTGCTATCTATTGCACCCAGGGGAGCAGATGGTGGGGGTTAAGGACCTTGCTCAAGAGCCCAGAGTGGGGCCAATAAGAATGGAGGCAGGTGTGGGTGCTTCACCTTTCACACCCACATTTTAATGTTGTTGGTCCAGGGAGTTGAACCGATGACCTTCCGAACACAGGTCCTTTATTCTCTAGTCTCTATCTCTCCCCCCCAAAAATTTTTTGATTTTCAATTAAAAAAAAAGAATATCGATCATTTATATTCAATTAAAAAAAAAAGAATATCAATGGGACAAATAAACTGTCAAATTGTCCTTGCGTTTTATTTGCAGTGTGCAACAAAAGTCAAATATATTTGTGATACATATCTTGTGCAGAAAGTGTAAACTTCAACGTGCTTAAAATCATCATTAAATTAATAACTAGCATTCTTTGAAGGACTACCTGCTGCTTATAACTGTGAGAGACACCTCGGCTGAATGAAGACAAAAAGGTCTGATCATGTACAATTTGTATTTGTAAAAAAAAAAAAAAAAGGGTTGTGTGAGTAACATTAGCTTATTTGTGCAAGATTTGATCATTTAGACAATTCAAAAGCTAGTTTGATTGACAAACAACTGTCAGTCGTATGCTCCAATTAAAGAGCTCCAAAAATCTGAAAACCTAAACTGTGATTTTGTAAAAACCTGACAAGTTTCTAAAACGCCAGTTCAGACATGTCAAGTCCAATGTTCTGTGACTTATTTCAACTTTAAATGATGGTTCTGTTGGGATGTCAGAGCTTTAAAGAGGGCTGGGTTTTCTCATACGCTTCACCAAAATCTAACTGGTCTAATTTTTATTTTTTATTATTTTACTTTGTCTAGAATGCACCATTACTAATTAATCCCAATTGAGCCACATGTTTCAATGTATAGTTTGCTAATAAATAATGATTTAGACACTCCTGAGTTTATCTTTATCGGCTAAGTTGGTCCCAAAACTCACAAATGTAATTTGCTGACAAACCTTTCAATAAAACATAGAAAAACATGTCAAAGTGATTCAATTGAAACAAACAGTTGCTTTAATGCTTAATTGGGAAAGCACAAATAGTGTTACCTGGTTACCTTCTTTTTATTATTACATTTGACTTAAGAGACATTTTGAAGCTGATGTTGGGGTAAAAGCATATCATTTTTTTTATTTTTTTTTTTTTGTGACAACAACTGAATGCGAGTAAAAGAGTTAAAGGAGGAAAAAAGTGGCAGGAAATAGAAGTGAAACCCAGCTGGAAAAGACTCCAATTTAACAGCTCGTCGATGATGGACATGTGGATTTACTGAGGTTTCTGAAAGAGGACGGGTTCGTCTCTGACGTCGGATTAACTCTCACCGGGGCCTGGCGCCGTGGCAACAGAAAGCAGCTGAAAACAAGACTGTGTGTGTGTGTGTGTGTGTGTGTGTGGTGACCAAGTGGGAAGCTGTGACAGCACTGGCCTGAATACCAATTATCATGTTCCTTGCATTGCACAATGCGTCTAATACCTTTTTTCTCTATTTTCGCTCAACCGAGTATAGATGTATGGAAGCCAACGTGAAGCTGTGATTTTCCATGCTATAATGTAAGGGCTATCTTTAAAGCCCAGAGAAGGACTGATATCTTCCTGAGCCACTCCCAAACCTTAAAAAAAAAAAAAAAAATCAGTCTTACACACAAACGTTCTCTCCGGTCGTCTCTTGTTCCCGCTCACACACACACAGAAATCATCAAGCTCGGCAATGACAAAAGGAGACACAGAATCCCATGTGGGTGACATTTGACCCGCTGCTGCAGCCCTGTTGTATATGGAGAGAGTGGTGATGGGGAGAAGAGAGGAGGTGGGGAGCCGAGGAGAAGGAAGAGCATTGAGGCGTACAGAAGTACCCAGAGCAGGAAACACAGGGCGAGTACAGCCTCTCCAATGCTCTCGGCATCAGTCAAGCCCTGTGATAACCTTAAGCTAATGTATACTAAACCAATGAGGAGATCTTAAGACACAACCTTTAAATTGTCAATCGTATAAATCAATACATTGTCTAGTATTCAAATCACACAATAAACACTTGTGTTGTCATTTGCCTGACTGAGGTTTTCCTAATGACCAATGCATATGGCGACACTTATCTTTAGAAATCATGGAAGGCAACGCAAAGAGATTTGTTGTTTTTTTTAGATATTGGTTTTTGACCATAAAATATGAAAGGGAATAAATATAGAATGTGCAAAATTTAATAATAAATAAATAAATAAATAAATAAAAAACAGTAACTGAAGAAGTTTAGGCCAAAGCAGAGTGGATGATAGTCAACAGAAAAATGCGTCCATGATTTGGCCCCATCCCAAATTTATCAACATTTATGTTTTATTCTTTATTTACTATTATTTAGGTCCAACATTTGTGGATAAGCCCTGTTACAAACCAAATGAAAAGTATGCCTGCTGTGTAAAGCACACAGACATGTGTCAACGCTGATTTAATTTTACAGCGGTCCCTCACTACTTCGCGGTTCGACTTTCGTGGACTCGCTCTTTTGGGGTTTTTCAACAATTGTCAACTTTAATATCACTCATGATCTGGACCATATGGAATAAAACGTTAACGGAAAATAATAATAATATGGTAGTTTTCTTTCAAAAAGCCTACCCAGCATTGCCAGTCCAAAAGAACTACATTACCCACATGGCAACAGTGCATGTCCCATAATTCAACAGTGCTTCCAGCCTGCTGCTTTCTGCCAAACTGGAAGGAAATTCTTGATCTGATCCAAACCAAACTAAAAAGTTTGGTCCTTATTCTTAGTGACTTTGGCGCTCAGTGGCTGCAGGGAACCGATCAGAATCAGATCAGAACCAGACCAGAACCAGACCAGGACTACTTCCAGCCTCATCGGTCAATCTGAGCACTGCTTGTCGGCCCAGGGAGCCTCTCGAGTGGGGAGGCATTGCTTGGAGATCCGGTATCTTCCCCGGAGCTCACCCAGACTTTTTTCATCCATATCCATCTGGATTATTTGGACTCGATCTGGACCATTGTGTGGTTTTGTGCCGGCTCTCCGAAGGTCCGGCTCTCTCCAAAAGCATCTGGTGCTCAACAGCTGCAGAGATCAGAACTGGACCAAGGCTGGTGAGGCCCCATATAAAATGTTGCAGTAGCTACTGTGCAGTACATATAAGTATGTTGTTAAAATTACATAGCATTCCTACTTTGAGGTTTTTTTGCTTCTTGCAGGGGTGTGTGGAACACAACCCATGTGATAAGTGTAGGGCTGCTGTAAAGTGTTTGACTTTTAACTGTTTGAAGCAGCACTCACTTCCTACTTCCCTACCCTTTGGCCTTGATTTCAAAAACTAAAAGGCACAGTTAAAATATTTAATTGCAACATGAGACATCTGTTCACTAAGTTGATCATTAGTTGTTGATTCCTTTTATTGTAAACAGGAATGGTGTAGAGTTATAGTAGGGAAACTAGTGATCAAACCATCAACAAGCTTTGGAATCCAACCTAAACATGTATGGTTGTTAGATGGCTGCATGCTGGTACAGTTGGAGACTTCCTGTATGGAGTTTACTTTTGGTTTGTACATGTGTTTTTCCTCCCACAGTCCAAAAACTTGCACATTAAGGTAAGCAACTTCAAATTGCTCTTAGTCCTGAGTGTGATAGGACTGTCTGTCTCTTTTATCTCTTCTTGTGATGAATTGGCTATCTGTCCAGAGCTCTCCTTAACCTTAAGGTAGACACCAGTTCCTCATGACCCTGAACAGGAACAAGCTGGTAAAGACCATGGGCTAATGATCGATGCTTGTTAGGGAAGATAAACACTAATACCAAACATGAAACACAGGAATACTCTTAACAAGACAATATTAATGCTTAGAAAATAAGACTATTCATCTTTCTTTTTTTTTTTTGTTACAAATAACTGATAACACCAAATGCAACATGTTGGTACACATCATACTAGATAATACAATGTTTCCGCACACTAAATAAAAAGGTTTTGCAAACGCAGCTCATACAAGGTCAAATGTGGTTAAGTCCTGAAAAGTTTTCTGCACATAATCATGGGCTCAGCCTTCTTGATTTGGTCATACTCCTGTACCTTTATCTTCTTTTAAGCATCAAATAACTAATTTAAGCTAAACATATTTGAAAAGTGAATAATGGAACATACAAGGAAAGAACTACATTAATCCAATACCTGAAAACAAATCTCTACTACGCTTTGATTAATATTTAGTTTACATGAAGGTGGTGGACTTAAAACGTGTGCTGGGACCATCCTGTGGGAACGCTGTACTCCCCCTGGCTTCAAATGTTCAATTCCCTTGTGGTGTCAGGTGATTCTTTTTAGTCTATGGTTTGTAACGGCAAGAAATCATGTCCCTCATATTTTCCTATTGATCAAAAGAAGATGGGACACCCTTCCCCTTAGTGAATTTGTAAAACGTATGGGCTGGACAAGCAAACAAAAAAGGCAGGTGGATGAATTAGCATTTAACCTTATGGCACTCAGATAAGTCTAATGCCAGTTAAAAAAAGAAAAGGGGGGTTTATTTTGGTCAACCAATCTACTGGTCACTTTTTATCATTGTAATGGTTAGTTTTACATATAGTAATATAAAAAATTTATAAAAACTGTTCTTTACAGTTTAGTTGTATTCATGTGAACTGGGCAGATTTCATGCTCAAACTAAGCGGACCCATAGACATTTTTCCTCCTCGGGAGGTAACAGTATTTTACTAGAAACTATCAAGAGAGTTGGTAAATCACAAAGGCTGTGTACAAAAATAGAAGAGGAGTGAACACACTGTATGTGCCGTCTGCTCCTGCCAGAAACCTCCTGTGTATGCACACCTTGAGCCGGAGACCGAAGATACTCTGTTTACATCCGAGCGGATCAATAGCCAAGATAATTCCTCTGCAGCTCTAAGAAAAGCAGCCTGATGGTGAAATATGTGCCACGCCGATGCAGCAAGGCCACCCTCGATCCCAATACTCGCACAAGCAACGCACCTTCGGCAAGAGAATGCCGACCACCATGTAGGAGGGTGGTTTGTTGTCTGTTATTTAAGAATCTGCTCGTTTAAAATAAAGGCAGCGTGCTAAAAAGCTGCCAAGTTGATTCCTGTCGATTCTGAACACTTTTTGCTCTCTACCATTTTTGTTTCTTTTTGACTTTAGCGTTTTCCTCGGCTTGAATATTTTCTGCAGGAGCTGATAAGAGTCTCCCGGGCAGCCTCACCTCCCTCGCTCAAGCTTCGTTTTCTCAGGTTTTCTCTCCGACTGTGGGTTTTGTTCTGACTGCAAAGTAGGGAAAAGCAAACTATAAGTGGAGGCTCGATTTAATGGAAGGTTATTGCAGTTAGTATTAATTAAACAGATTTTTTTTTCTTTCTGGTGCTAAAGTTGTTTTTTTTTTAGACCATTACAGTAGTCGCTCACTTATTGCAGGGGTTATGTTCCAGACACCGCCCGCGATAGATGAAAATCCGCAAAGTAGGGACGTTATATTTATTTTAGTATCCCACATTCCCACACTCTTGCAATGTTATTAACAATGTTCTAAACTCTCTAAAAGAGCGGTTCGGACCGTGCTTGATTATTTTAAATAAACAATCCATGCTGCTTGTGTGACTCACTCAGGTATAAGACAGACCCTGCCCCCACCTCCTTTCTTTTTTCCAAGGCTGTCTGTTGTGTGTCCACCTGCAGCGACCCCACCCCCTCCTTTCTCTTTCTCTGCTGTGACAGACAGCCTTGGAAAGAGAAAGAAGGGGGTGGGGGGTCTGTTGCGTGCCTAAGTGAGCCGCACTCAGCTGTGCTCAGCCATTCTCTCTCTTTTTGTGTCTGTCACAGCAGAGAAAGAGAAAGGAGGGGGTGAGGTAGCAGCAGGCGGGCGTGCAACAGACAGCCTGAGAAAAAGAAAGGAGGTGGGGAGAATGGCTGAGCTCAGCTGAGTGCGGATCACTCAGGTACACGACAGACCCCCCCTGCTCCTCCTTTCCGAGGCTGTCTGTCACAGCAAAGAAAGAGAAAGAAGGGGGTGGGGTCTGTCTTTCCCTATTACCTCTACTGTGACAGACGGCCTCAGAAACAGAAAGGAGGGAACAAGTGGGATCTGTCTTTCCCCACGCCAATCGTGTGTTGTGTATAATCTTACATTGAAAAGTGAGCCGCACTCAGCTGCGCTCAGCCATTCTCTCTCCTTTTTTTGTCTGTCACAGCAGAGAAAGAGAAAGGAGGGGGTGAGGTCGCAAGCAGGCGGGCATGCAATAGACAGCCTCAGAAAAAGAAAAGAGGTGGGGGGAATGGCTGAGCTCAGCTGAGTGCGGATCACTCAGGTACACAACAGATCCCCCTGACCCTCCTTTCCAAGGCTGTCACAGCAAAGAAAGAGAAAGAAGTGGGTGGGGTCTGTCTTTCCCCATTACCTCTGCTGTGACAGACAGCCTCAGAAACAGAAAGGAAGGGGCGGGTGGGATCTGTCTTTCCCCACGCCAATCGTATGTTGTGTATAATCTTACATTGAAAACCCACAAAACAGAATGAGTCCACAAAAGTCAAACCACAAAGTATTGAGGGACTACTGTACATGCTATGCTTTTAATTTTATTCATGTCTATCACAGCAGAGAAAAAGAAAGGAGGGGTGGGGTCTGTCTTTCCCCATGCCAATTGTGTGTCGTGTATAATCTTACATTGAAAACCGCAAGAGTGAGTCCGCAAAAGTCAAACTGCAAAACAAGATTACAATATAGAGTGTATTATAAGATAAGACAAGATAGAACTGTATTGATCCCACAGGAAATTGTTGTGCCAGAGTTTCAGTACAAAGGAAATGGGAAAAGGAAAGCAATACACAAGGAATCACACAAGATACAAAAATAACAGAGAATGTAAAAATACCGGGAATTAAGATCTAAACAGGTCAGGTACAGATGTGTGAAATGTCTAAAATGTGAAATGTTTTAATGTAAAAACAGTGTTTATTGTGGTGCAGGATTAATTTTATTATTTATTATTATACATCCATTAACCAACTATTATACAGCAATCTATAGATATACACTGCAAGCAAAGACTTGTATAACATTTGGCTTTGATCTGTGACCTTGAACTTGAAGCTGGGGTGATTAAAAGTATGCAAAACACTGTCTAGTCATGAGGTATATGTGCATGAAGTTTTGTTACATTATTCTGAACGAATCAGAAGTTATACTATATGCAGGCTTACGGATGGATGGAGGTTATACCATAATGTGTTCCTTGTCGACGACGGGCATGTAAAAAATGAAATTGCTTGAAGATATGCACACTACCCGCTGCAATTCATAACAGAGATTTAGGCTAAGAATATCTATTTTTGTGTTTGTTACAGTTGATTAGATGTAGGAGCAATCTTGATTAGGGTTGGCTTCAAAAGGCAATCAGTTGTAGTTGTACATCCAATGGTTACTTTCTGAGGATTTCATTGAAATACATTTACTGTTTCATAAGGTATTTTGCTAACAAACACAAGCAGACACAAACAAACCCTTTTGCAGGCCTTTCTGCAACAGGCGAGGTGATAATTCACATTTTTTCCAAAGAGGTACGTTGGTTTTCATTTGAATCCTCCGCTCAGACACCAAGGCCAGACGATAACCAGCATTAATTAAAATTGCTATGAAACCGTTTCTATCTTTACCCCGGTGTTTTCAGACAGTGAGTTTAGCCACGAGCCAAACACTTTACCAGACACGCAGAGTTGTGCTTCCTATTTTCTTATGTTTCACCCTTTATCTGTCCAAATCCACACAAATGATTCTGAAAGTGCAGCACAGGCTGCTGGGAGTTGAAGGGAGGTCAATCTCTCCCCCCCTCAGTATAATAGTTGTGTTGGAGTGTCTGATTGTATTAGGGTTGAGTGAATAACAGTAGCTGGCAGAAATAGCATCATGTTTTTGAACTATCAGTGCGATTCATAGCCTCGCAACTGACTCAGTTTCTACTCATTCTCCCACGCTCTCCTGCAACTCTCTGTTTGGTTTGTTTTTTTCTCTCTTTCCCAAAAGTGAAGGACAAGCGAAGGCACCACGGCGAGCGTGTGCTGAAATTAAGAATGAACGCTTTCGCTGCTCACCGGTCATCAGATCAATTGACAAATGCTGCAGACGAGAGGCTTCAGGAACAACTCGTAACGCACGTTAATGATTCACCTGTGGTGTTTAACAACGGCTTTGTTATGCTATACTGGATTTTTGGAAACTAGGACAGGTTTTGCGTCATTAGCACACGAGGGAAGGTGATCAACAACCAACAATAAAATTAAATGATTTAAACAATTAAACGACTAATCAAGAACAAATTCTCAGTTGAGCTGCTACTTTGCCTTATTACTATTGTAGGCCATATTAACCTGCCATTTGTCTTTTAGCAGGAGCACCACCAGGAGAGTAATGGCTCCTTATGATTCTGTTTGTAAGCCAAATATACGAAGTACTGGATGGATTTTATTTCTGCTCTTATCAATTATTGTATAAATATCTACAACTCACTGAGGTTAAATTGATTCAAGGTGACCCCACGGCAAAAAAAAAGTGGCTAAAACTCAGTCAGTTTTACAGATTCATTCATTCATTCATTCAACCTTTATCTAGACAGGTTAATGCAAATCTAAAGTTTGGTGCAGTAGAAGCAAAGTCACCCCCAACACAGGTACTAACAGATCTAGTAGAAAAACAGCGTACAAGGTACATTAATCATTTGAGGCACGTGATAATTAGTTCAACACTGACATTAATTTGTACAACTCTTCTGTTTTGTGCATGTGGAATTTGAGGAATGGTTTCTTTATGTGTAGCTGTTTGTTAATTAAAAAAAAAATGCATATCATTGGTTAACATTTTAGTACGCTGGATACCCGAAACAAGCATCACTTAATAAAATAAAATATAATCATGTTACTTTAATCCAACAAAAATGAGTCAGGACCTCTGGATGGTTTCTTTATGTTGAAATGTTTTGTCTTTCATCCATAGTACTTCATCAGTTCGAGGAGTCACAACAACCTCAGTCCCACAAGCAGCACACTCACATAGTAGGCCAAACATTTTGTTGGTGTTAAGATGGTTTATGGACCCCACCCTCTCCCCCGTCGACTCCTCCGAGGCAGCCATAGCCAAAGTGGTTCAAAACTTCAAAGTTCATGCTCAATAATCCAGATTAAAAATAAAATAAAAAGCATTCTGAAAACTACTTATCACCATTAAACTGGTTATGTGAAAAATAAATAAACAAATAAACAAGGAGACCTATATTAGAAGGCAAATCCCAACCACCAGCAGCAGTTTCAAATTGTGTAAATAATGAAATTGAAATTGTTATGGCTTCTGCCTTGTGTTTCACATTGGCCCCCATCTGGCCACCCTTCTGACGCACCCCTGTCTTCCATTAACTTGCTTAAGGGACAAATTTACAAAACTACTGTCCATGCCATTCTTTTTTCTAGTAAAATCGCATTTTCTTTGAGAAGCGTCCGTTGTTTTCCCTACTAATTTTTGCACGCTAAGATAAACAGCTGTACTTGCATATCTTCTGAACAAACACAAATGTGGCGTTTTGACATCCGACTAAAGGAAATACTGTATGTAAATTTAACAACGTATTTCTTTCTGTTTGCTTACAAAATAAAATTCAAATATAACGATTAACATGATAGCATAAGGTTTATGTATTAGCTATGCATCAGTCAGGATTTAATGCTCAACGTCTCACCGTGAAGCGTAATCACTAGCATTTATAAATAAAGATGGGGCCCAATGAAAAGAGTAAACAGTCTGGAGTGAGTTCGCCCTGAAACAACTGGGTGCTGTTCATGAATATGTATGATGTAACAAACGCCTAGGAGCTGCCCTACTTCTGTGTCTCCTCTGCTTATGACTTGGTCCCCTTCTGGGGGAACTCTGTCATCTTGCAACATACTGTAATAGCAGGAAGCGAGCCACTCATGTACAAATCAACATGCTCCCGCTTGACGGCCTTGCAGGTGATAATCGCCGTCTGCTGAGGGGAAGACACCGATGTGGCTGTGCAGCTGTAGAAACGTTCAGAACCCGGCAAGTCGTGTGGCATGTTTATCGTTTTTGCTCACCCTTTAACAGGTTCCACGTTTAAATGACTGTACCCGGGTAGTCGTGTTGGTATGAACGCGAGGAGGTGCAGGGAATGGAAGTAAAATGTGTGACGGACAAGTACGCGCGAGCAGAAGCGGGCGCTTGACATAACTGGGGCTGCACACGGGAGAGTTCTTGTCTACACCAACTCACAAAATGTCTCTATCTGGGATCTGCTTGGTATGGTGCCAGACTGTTACCTTCAGGAGCCAGGAAATAAAATACAGATAAAATAAACAGACAGAAAGCTGGCAGCTTCTCAAATCAGACTTTTAACGCTTGATAGGTGAAAATTTGCTAATCTGGAATATTCCTCGATGGTTGTAATCCACCATATTCCTTTTGTGGCATGAGAGGCGTATCATTTTCACCTCTTGGACCGTCAAAGGAAGAAGAGAACTTACAAAAAAATTCTACATTTTGCTGCAATTCTACACACTGGACTTAATTAAGGGAACACTTATTGGCATTTGGCCAATTTCTGTTTGTTTCAAACACTTTTTTTTTTATTTGCAACTCTTCAAGCAGCTTTTGAATACGCTTTCTAGAACAAACCATTAAAGTGTGTGGCTTGACTAGTATTGATGTGCCGAGACTTTCAATAGCACAGCAATGAAAACAGTGCTGCTGAAAAATAGCATCCACATGCACAAATAAGATGCTTTCAAAGTTAGAAAACTGGCAGCATGGTGGCGCATTTGGTAGACATGTTGCCTCTCAGCTGGAAGGTTGCCGGATTGAATCCCAGCAGGGGGGCCTTTCTATGTGGAGTTTGCATGTTCTCTCCGTGCATGGGTTTTCTCCAGATACTCCAGTTTCCTCCCACAGACCAACAACATGCATGTTAGGTTGATTGGTAACTCTAAATTGTCCCTAAGTGTGAGCAAATGGTTGTTTGTCTCTATGATGGTCTGAGATATGGGCACCAGTGACCCCCGCAACCCAAAAAGGAAGATGCAAATGAAGATATAATGGATAGATGGATGGATGGATGGATGGATGGATGGATGGATGGATGGATGGATGGATGGATGGATGGAAGTTAGAAAACCCACCCCTTATTGGAGCTCTATAGCTCAGGTGTACTTCATGGTAAAAACATCATTATATGTTGAAATGGGGCAAAGAACGCTGAGCTTTGCATGACTGAAAATGTATTTTGGTCGCTGAAGGTTTTTAGACAATCACAGATCAAGTTTTATGTTTTTTTTTTTTTTTTTTAGATTTTACCTCTGAATGTTTAAAGATCAATGATGCTACAGACTAATCCTTGAGCTATTTAAACATTTCCAACTTTTTGCTGACAAATTCTACTTAGTTCTATACCCTTTACAATTCCTATACAGTTTATATATTAAAATGTAGGCAGTTTTATCTTCTTTTACACACCATGTCTCTTATTGCTATAGGACTTAAGTGTTTCTATCAAAGTGAACACATCATCTAAACTTTCATCGACTCTCATTATATGCGTTCTACAACTTTCTCTTTAAAATTGGAAGCAAAAGGTCTTTGAATGAATCCTATCTCCTACGTAAAACAGTGAAGACATTAAAAAAAAATGTTTTATGACTGGGGACTGCCAATCACAGTTCAGTATGGAAAGCTGTTTGAAGCTTACTTATTAGTTGACGTTTCTGTGTGCCAGTCTTCTTAAGAGTGCTGTCAGGTAGTAACAGACCCAAGTATGACCCTAATGAACCAATGCAGCAGTTTGATCTTGGTTTTATATCAAAATGCACATATTTGATAACCTTATTACAAAATAATGCTACAAATCACTATTGGGTTGTACAAGAAAGTTGATGTTTGAATTTCAGATAGCAGCTTCACATTTTCTTTTGAAATAATCTATTCTTCGCTCGCTCTTCTGTCGATGCAGACCTCCATATAAGCCAAATTATTCTTTAAGATCTTAGAAAACCTTCTATGGTTACCTTAACCACAAGCTAAAGTCCAAATTGTTCAAGAAGAAACTTTATCTGAATAAATATATCACAGGACGACAGCATTAACTATTCGTACTGATTTTCCTGAACACAGTTTGGAGTCTTAACATCCCATAATTAGTCCAACACCAAGTTCCTTTCTGGAATCACCCCTTCGCCTTGTGTTTTTGTTCCTGTTTACTCTTTTCAGACATACCCTCATATCTTTAGAAGCAGCCTCGCTAAATCCGATCAAAGTTAGACTTGTTTCACAGTCTGTGTGTTCTGAAAACTAATTCATTAAATGTGCATGTAGCTGCGTCTAAACAAGTAAAAATGGTTTAAATAACACCCTGGATGGTTTTTTTTTTAACTTGATTTGCCTTAAAGATGGCATTTATGTGTTGAAAGTTTCCGTCACAGACACAGAGACAGTTTTTTTTTTTTTTTGTTGTTGAGACGTTTCATCCTTCATCCAAAAGACTTCAGAATCAGCTTTAATGTCATTGCATCGAAGCACAATGAAATTACATTTCAGTACAGCCCATCCGAGAAAACATAAACAGACATGGGGAGACGGAGGTGTCTGAGGCCGTGGCCTCCGGAGGCGCTGCCCTTTTTGTTTAGATAAGAAAAAGGGAAAAACGCGAGGAAGGAAGGTATAAAAAAAAAACATATCTCACACTGTCTTAGACAGGACACGATGTTAGAGTTGTTAAAAAAAAAAGTCTGAGGAGTCTCATCAGTCTGAGCAGCCATAACAAATTCAGTCCCACAAGCAGCAGACTCACATTGTGGACCAGTTTGCTGGTGATAAAATGGTCACTGGGGCCCGCCCTCTCCCCCGTCCCCTGAGTTTGTTGGGCTTCGTTGGGCTGATGAAGTCCTTTGGCTGAAGGACGAAATGTCTCAACAAAAAAAATAAATAAATAAATAAAAAAAATAAACCGTCCAGATGATCTGAGCTTTGTTGGATTTTTTTTTTTACCTGGATTATTGAGTATGAACTTTGGTGTTTTGAGCCATTTTGGCTATGGATGCCTCAGTGGAGTTAACAGGGTAGAGGGCAGGCCCCAGAAACCACCTTATCACTGCAAACTAACTGGTCAACAATGTGAGTGTGCTGCTTGTAGGACTGAGTTTGTTGGGGCTCCTCAGATTGACCAAGTCCTTTGGATGAAGGATGAAACTTCTCAACAAAAAAGAAACTATCCAGATGACCTGACTGAACATTGTTGGGTCTATTAAGTAACTTAAAACAACTCTTCTGAACTGGTCCCCCAAAAATAAAAATAATAATGTAGACAACATTAGACATAATGATAAAGTCATAATAATAAGGACTTATTAAAACAACTGGGCTTTATTTTGACTTCTTTAAATCATGTCCTTTTATTTATTTATATGAGCAAATAGCAGCAAACTGTAGTACTTCCATTGCACTGTGGGTCACACTCAGCAGAAACATAATATTTCTACCAGAATGACAGTGTAATGTGAAACTGATGGTAATGTGAAGGTTTATAAAAATAACATTCACATGAATCACTGTTAAATTTGAAGATTGAAAATTAAAACAGCAACAATCACCTTTGTTTTTTGCCACGGTTAAGCTAATTATTGGCTCAGTAACAATCAAGCTCCATTAATCCAAACTAAGGTTGTTCAAAGAGCTATCTAGAACAATTGAGATATTGAGCATTCATAACTTTCCAATCCCCCAAAAAATATTAATACTATTCCTTTATGACAACACTCAAATATGAACTTGTTTTAATGAATCATTAGGCATCAGACAGTTAAGTCCAAATTTAATATCTTAGAAGTTTGACTCTTTTTAAACTAAAATGGGCCTTGGGTTTTTATCGTCATGTTTAAAAGGTCAATGTTTTTGTTACGAGAGACAAAATAGAGCTTCAGAAATGGAATAAAATTGTCTCTAAATGTTTAATGTCAGTTCACAAATGTTTCATTTGAAATGCCAAGAAAGTATCTTTTGTTCAAGGACTTCTTGCACCAAGTATGCTAAACACACTGCAAGCTTCTGTTTTATATTTAAAGAACAGCATCTCCCAACACAGCTTCCTAGAAGAATTTCAAAGTGCAGATTTTTGATTGCTTCAGCTGAGTTAATACAGAAATAAAACTCCTGGTTTAACATGTGGAAGGGTTCAAGACTCGGAATGAAAAAGAGAAATGTGCTTCCATAAAGTTGAAGCACAGAACACGTAAAAGAAGCTCAGGCATTCCCAGCTTGATTAGGCCACACAGGAGAAGACGGTGCAAAAACCCGGTCAACTGAAACTGCTGCGCACTGCTCGACCCTCGGTGACACCCTCACCTTAATGCAGCATCCAGCGAGTCAAAGTACCGCACAGAGAAAAGTCATGCTGCACACTGGGCACTAAACAACTGTGCTCACTTCAAGGAGAAACTCCAAAAACAAGATATCACAAATCTGTTTCTTAATACTTATTTAATATTTAAGGTCTCGTGCTATTTGAATGAGTGCATAATAGTTGTTGCCTTTCAAGTTGTAAAATAAGATCATATCATGTTTAGAAATAAAGTTAGACATTGTAAAAAAAATAATAATAATACTGAAAACAGCCATATTGTAAGGTGCTGTTGGTGCGTAGATAATGGGTTGTAATTGACTTTCAGCTACAACCACATCAAATTAAAACTACCATAATTTTCAGACTATAAGGTGCACTTAAAATCATTTATTATTTCTCAAAAATCGACAGT
>JARVLU010000001.1:16837871-16849174 GCA_031762415.1 Simpsonichthys santanae
TATATATACATATATACACGTCTTTTTGAATGTTTTTCTCATTTCTAATGAAAGGAGCTTTCTTTACATCCTTCAAACCCTTTGTGCAATTTACAACCTTTTATTGTTCATTTCAGCCTTTGTTCTGGTTTTGCATTTCACCTTGTTTCTGCTGTTTTTTGCTTTCTTCAGCTCATTTTAGCTTCTTTCTGCCCAATTCAGCTTATTTTCTACTTTTGTTAGCTTTTTTTTCTTGCTCTTTTCAGCTTCTTTGTCCTAATTTCTGCTTTGTTTATGGGGAGGGTGTATTCTTTCAGCTTTTTAAGCTAATTTTAGCTTATTTCGGCTATATTAGGCATCATTTGGCTAATTTCAGCTTTTTTCTTTTTGCTCAATGACATTTCAGCATTTTTCTGCTAATTCCTGCTTTTTGGCTATTTTTCAGCTATTTTCGCTTTAAATAGTTCTTTTCAGCTTTATTCTGCCTATTGCAGGCTTTTGTAACTAATTTAAACTTTTTATACATTTTACAGCTACTTTAAGATGATTTTCTGCCGACTGTAGCTTTTTGTGGTTTGTAAAAAAAAAACTTCAGATTTCAGCTTTTTTGTGTTCCTTTCTGCTATTTGTCTGCCAATCCAGACTTTTACACCCCTTTCCAGTTTTATTTTTTACCATTTTCAGCACGTTTCTGCTACTTTTAACTTATTTCTGCTGATTTCAGTTTTTTTCATTTACTTTCAACTACAGTATATTTTTTATAATTTTAGCTTTTTGTTCTGCTGAATATCTTTTTTCTACCTTTCAGCTATTGGTGTATTATGACAAGCAAGCTTTAGTTTGTTCAATAGCTTTCAGCAAAATCATTCAGCAACAAGCGTTCAGAGTGCATTTTTACAGAAAATGCCATTTCTCTAGTTATTCAAGTTCTATTTTACAATTTATGACTACTGGCGCTATCCTCTTGTAATAACTACTGCTATTTAGGCTAATGGCAATCCATTTTTAAGTTGCGATGCCACCCAATGCCAACTTTAGGAACCACTGCTCGAGCATACACATTGAAACAGCAACTGGCCAAATATAAATCAAAGACTGGTCCACACAGAATAATGGTTTTGCAAGAACTCTTATTTTTTTCTTTAGTATTAGTATTAAGTTTGACATTTTTGTACTGCGACAACCCAATATCTGTTTGTAAACTGCATTCTAGCCATTTCCACTTCAGCTCACCTTGCATGTGCTTACCTATTCAAATCACACGCTCATTAAATCATCTTTTACAGCAACAAGGAAGAAGTTTTAGTCTTTAGAAGTCCAATACAATTCATCAGGAAGAATGTTTTATTTATCTATAGTATAAACCAAGTGCACATTTTAATTCACTGGCGGGCACACGTATCATTCCTCCTGTCTTAACAGACAAAGGCTCCTGCAGGGGAAAACACCTGACAGGCAAATTAATCTGAAGCCTTTTGCCAGCTGAATTGGAAGTCAGTCAGGCGGTGCATAGCATTGAATGTCCATCAGTCACAAGACCTTGTGCAAGGCTATAAAAAAAAATGTCTGTTGCACAACAGGGATGACAACAGAAGTGTGGAAGTTGGTGCCATTTTTAGTGTTTATTCATTGGGAATAGTGTCACCTGGAAGCCAGTTTGGCGAGCGATGCATCACAGCAGGCACTGACCTTCAGATACTACGCACAATTAGGCTAAGATAATAAACACAACTATGGATTTGGATATGTGAACTGGAAGGCAAAGTCCACTGAATCAGCTTGAGCTTATATGACAAAGTTCCTCCATGGCTGAGTAGTCTTTCAAACCTGAATTGAAATTGGTTGTTACAGAAAGAATGAGCAGAACACCAGTGTTGCTTCAGGCTGATATTCACCTTGGGTTTTGGTTTTTACATTTTGAGTCCACTTTTTTCAAGCCTTTGCTTAAAGTAAATGTAATAAAGAAAGATGACTCTTGTTTTAATAATTATCAATATTTTTGGTATCTATACGGAGGGATTGCTTTATGTTACATTTAACTTGTAGCTTGTAATTTTGGTAGGATGTTGAGATATTTTAAGATGCTCGTTTGGGCTTTGGGTTCAAGGTAGAATTTACTTGTGATACCAGTCATAATAGGCTAATGGTATGCCAATGTTCCATGTCACTGAGGGATTTGAATTGTTAATGTTCATAGTTTTTGAGATGAGTGTTTTTCTGAACTGGAACTGAACAGGGAATGCACATAACTTTTAACGTTTTTGGTGTAAGATAGGTCGGTGGGTGAATTAACATTATACATCAAATGAAAGATAACCCTTTTGTTTGTCTGTTTTGTGCATGTCTGAGGTGGTGAAGATTGATGGATCCCGGTAAATGGAGGGAGCAGTCTTATCCACCACCAAGTGCAATAGTGGAGCCAGGGGTGGTCAATGGTGGCCTTGGCCATCATAGAATAATTTGCAACCACCCCAATCATTTGAGGAAACTATACTTTTAAGCAATATAAAACTAGAAAGCAAAGTTTCCTCAAATGATTGGCATGGCATATACTGTATACACATGTATAGCGGCAGCTATCTACATGGCAACCCAATTTTCTAAAGGAGACTTTCTTACGCCTAGGTAGAGCCACAAAATCATAATGGAAATTGGTGCCTCGCTTATTTTTCAAGTTACCATCGCACAAAACAGACACATGGACAGGCAGAGTAACGGATGAAGGATATTTCATATTCTCCTCTTTGTTTTGTGACAAGGGACAACACACCAGGGTGGTGCAACACGGCTTGAAATGAATACCATGATATTATAGGGTTTCATAATTTAAATCACGGTACTGGCGGCATTACTTTATGAAAATCATTTCCAACTCCTGATAGACTTGAACAGCATAGCATTGCATCGCTTCATGTAAATCACCATTCTCCCGTACACTTTCAGTGTGGAGAACTGTCTTTAAGCTAAAATTAGCAGACTTGAATTTACCGGCTTTAAATTTAGCTGAAACTAACATTGATGAAGTTAGTCAAAGTAAGCAAAAACGCTAATCCTCTAAAGGGAAAGTTAATTCTGCTATTAGGAAATTAGCAGATTGGCAGAGCCATGCCCACGACTGCATTTGACAATCATTTGTAAAAGCATTTCAACTCTCCTGCAGCCGTTCAGTCAAAATGAACCAGGAGGCCTTAGATTTTAAACTGAGGCCTCCTGGTTCATTTTGACCCAATGGCAGCAAGGGGGTCAAAGAAGATCGATGGAAGTTGGATGTATCACAGATGAATCACAAAAACAAAACAAAGTGTGAGAATACTTGGGAAATATTTTTCATTATTACTCCGTATACCCTTCATTGGCAGGCAGAAGATTAAATAAAGATTCCAAAGCCATAAAATTAACAATACTGGTTTAATTACCCCAAAACCAGATCATTAATGGAAGTGATTAAAATTTCACAACTTAAAAGGTTTTAATGAATCATCCAGGTGAAATTAAGCAGCCATGTAATAAGTCTATAAAATATCTGCACTACACATCCTCAAAGCTTGGATTCAATGTAAATTAAAAATCCTCAACAGTTCTTGGGCGACTGTGGCTGAGTGGTTAGAGCAGTCATCCTCCAATGCAAGAGTTGGGAGGTTCAAATCCACCAGTAGTCACGTGTCGAAATGTCCCTAGGCAAGACACTGAACCCTTCATTGCCTCCAATGTGTCCCATAGGTGTATGAATGTGATAAAGCACTAATTAGTCTCTGTAAAATGATTTGTTCAATTAGCTTTGTAGAGATATAGTAGAGTGCTGTATGAATGGATAAATGAGGGCACAGAGTGTAGTGCAACGAGCTTTGAGTATCTCGATAAGATGGAAAGGCGCCAGATAAGTACAGTCCATTTACCATTCTGATTAAGTTCTCTTCTTCATATTGTCAAACTATTCCAAGGACTGATAAAACAGTATGCAAAGATATTGCCTTACAAGAGAGAAGCGATATAATAACATAGTTACATACTGAGGCTATGTTGTTTGATAAATCTAGCTGGTTCCAGAAGCACGACTTCACAAACACCACTTATCTACCAGGTATGAGAATATTGGGTTTCCAGTCAGTTATAAAATGTATTGCCTTGCAAGTATGTGAAAACAGTACAAACAAAGAGATGAGACATCTATTACCATGAACCCACACAAGTGAAAATATTATGACTCCCACACAGTACTGGTACATAAGCATAGACTATCTATAAAAAGCACACAGACTCTAATCTCTTTGTCTGAAAAGTAAAGACAGTGAAGACATGTTTGAACCTGCTTTATTTCTTATGGCTATAAGAGCTCGAATACTCTGGGTATTAAAACAAACAATTGTTTGTTTGTTGTTGTTGTTGTTGCTGTTAGTTATTTTTAATTGGAGAGTAGGCAAAAATTTTTTTACTTATTCCCAGTTAAGCTCAGTATAACTTTTTTTTTTTTGGTTATATACAAGTAAGGCCGTATTTATTATCAGCCACCTCTGAGGTGCAGAAGCCAACCAGTGGTACGCCAATGGCCCCCATCGCTGAGGGATTTGAGTAGAATGTTTGTAGATTTTGAGATTAGCTTTTTTGTGGACAAAAATAGAACAAGGAATGGAAGTAAACAATGATTTAAAATGAGAGTCCAGCCTACCGGCCCCTGAACACACACACCCGTCAACAACTGTCTGTATTGACGTAGCGCGGGGCGCAATACAAACACGCTAGCAAAAATGCTACTGATGTACCACTCTGCTCTCGCTCCCCGTGCCAATCAATAAAAAGACGGCAGCAAGGTAGCGCTGAACAACACAGACGTGACTTAGTCCCTTGTCCCCACCACCGCCGCCACCCCGTCGTCGATAAAAACCAGCAGCAATGCAGTGCTAAGCTAGCAGGCGAGCAGAAACAACTTCCCCCCCCTCCACAAATTGTTGGATTTTTAAAAAAAAATCTGCATTATTGAACATGAACTTTGATGTTTTGAACCGCTTTGGCCATGGCTGCCTCTGACAAATACAGTAGATATAAAAATATATAGATAAAATTTAATGTGGAAGTAGCTGATAGTTACGCACAACACATACCGGTACTCTGAACATGACAGTAGATGTAGTTGATGTAGTATTCTAAATCGCTTTACAATCTAGCTGTTTTTTTTGTTTCTTTTTTAATAACATTTTCATTTGTTTTTCCTCAATTTATTTACTTTCTTTTATGGTTGTCTGTTGTCTTTGTGTACTGTTGTCATCATTCTTTGTTAAAATCAGGTCTCTCTTGTAAATGAATCCCAGAGGCTCAATGGGACTATCCTGTATAAATAAAGGTTGAATGAATAAGATACCTCAATGTTATTTTCAAGGTTTGACCCAAAGTGTAATTTCCAAAAAGAAGATGACCTTATTCTAAATCTGTGGCCTGATATAATCACAACTGATGATTCTCTTGGATTTTGGGGAAAATCATGACCAGAAAAAGAAAGACAGAAAAGAAAAACAATCACAGATTTCCCAAGGTAGCAAGAATCCTGTTCAGTTTCACAGTCACTGACAGTTTCGGACATATATATTCCCCCAGAGTTGTGTGGCCAGATTTAAACTCCAGATTTATTTGATTCAAACCTTCTCTGGTAATTTCAGATATGCCCACAATGGAACAAAGAGGAACACAATTTTTAGTTTAGTTACGTGATCAGAGATTATTCAGACAATGAGTGATTGCGTTGCACTCCTCTGTGGAACTGCAGTATTGTTCTAAAACCCTTTAAAAAAATCCACACAGTATATAATCTAGGGAGGATTATTATTTAGAAGCTAATAAAGTCAAAAGAAGAAGGTGTGAATAGCTGTTAAAATAGAAGTAAAAAGAATATATAAGGGACACACATAGGGGATTTCTTTCCCCAAAATCTTTACTTACAGTAATTGTAACTACTCTACAGTGTTAATTGATCCAACTGATGTTATCAAGCCTTGTCATCATCTTACAGTAAGCTAGGCCACCTAAGTAAGCACAGTTATGTAAAGGTAATTTAACTTCATACTCGGAAATTGTCCAAAAAACTGGTCAACACTAAGTTCTAGGGTTAAAAGTGATGAAGATAAGTGTTTCTAGAACTTACAGACTTTACCAGTATCTAAAAGTTACATTAAATATTTCACTTAGAGTCAGTAGAAAATAGGTGTAACTAGAGAAACTGCATTTCCTGCGAAAATTCAGCGTGCATGCTTAATGCAGAAGAACTGCCTGAAAAACAGTCGAAATTAACTAAAAACATGCTGAAATGTAGCTGAAATGGACGAACAAGCCTAAATTAGCAGAAGAAAGCAGAAAGAACACGTTTGCTGAAAACGCAGAAACGAGCACAGAAAATTGGAAATTATGTGAAAAAAGCTGAAATTAGCAAAAAGACAGCTGAAACGTAGCTTAACAAGCAGAATGAAACTATTTACCAGTAGGAAGTGGAGAGAGCACATTTTTGCTGAATTTGGCTGAAAAAAGTTGAACTGAGTGCAAAAAAAAATGTGAAATTAGCTGAAAAGAATAAAATTAGCATGAAACAACTAAACAGTAGTTGAAATAGTAGAAAAAGCTGTAACTTGCAGAAAGAATCTGAAAGGAGCACAAAACAGCCGAAATTAGCTAAAAGTGTTTGAAAAATGTTTAAATTGGCACAAGGAAGCTGAAAGAAGCTGAACCAGAACAAAATGTGAAAGAAGCAGTAAAAGGTTGTAAACAGATGTAAAAACTTGAAGGATGTAAAATGAACTCAATTCATTTGAGAGAAAAGTGGCCGAAAAGGCTAAAAAAGCTAAAGGTGCACCAATATCAAAAATCATATTAGGATTGTCCTGAAAGAGCTGAACATTTTGATATATGATTTGTTGAATAGCTTAAAAACTGTGGGATGAGAATCACACCGACAAACGTACAGAAGAAAAATGAATAACAATAGTGTGAATGCTTCATCAGCATTCACACAATGAGATTGCTATAGTCTGGACTTTTATAGATTTTAATTAAGTCATATTAATTAATACAAAATTATTACATTTTAAGACTTCAGTGACATTGATACATTCAGGGAAAAAATATTTAAAGCATGATTTAACCAATGAAAAACTAGCAGTAGTATGACTAGCACTGATCAAATTCTGAAGAACTATGAGTTTGTGGTGCAAAGAAAAGCATCCCTGCAATTTAAAGTACCTCTAATGGAGGAAGCTCATTGACAAAACGGTAAAGTGTTTTAAATTTTCACATGCACCTACCTAGTATGCTTAACTATGACCAGTGCAGAAACTATTAAAAAGATGTAAAATATCAGCTAATTAACCAGCCAATAGATCAATCCATCTATCTCTGTGAAAAAAGTAGGCATCATAAAATCCCAGTTGCTCCTGTGGGCGATGGCATTTATTCAAAGGTACTAAACCATCATCATCAGCCCAGCTATGCACAGAAATAACCCAGGAATATTTTCAGCAAAGTTCACTTTAATGATGTTCTATAAAAAAAGAAAAGGCATTGCAGTTAGTTTCCTTTAATCACAGTAATGAACATTGCCTCTGTTCTTAAGATAAAAAGCAAAACAGGCAGATGGATCAATTTACGGCATGGCATCAGTCTATTTTTTTCTTCAGTATCTGGGCCTCGGGAACATTTCATAAAGGCCATAGGGTCGGCTTATCATGGAGCTAAATGCCAATGTAATTATTAGTGTCTGGAGATAGTGGAAAGGAAAGTGCATCCTGCGGCAGTACACCATATTTAATTAATAAATGTCACTCTGCAGAGGGAGTGAGGGGAGTGTGAGAAAAGAGAAGAAAACAAGCAGGGAGTGAATGAGACTGACAACAAAACTGATCCTGGCTTAATTGTACAACCACACATCAAATATATGAAGAAAAGCTGTTTAGAACAAAACAATAGAGATCTAATTTCTACTACATACAGCACATTATACGCCCACTGACAAAATATTAGAAAGCAATACAGCAGTTCATATAAAACTTGTATAGCTTTTGACCTTGATTTGTGACCTTGACCTTAGTGATGGGGTGATGAAAAGATTGTGTGGCATGCTGGCTAATGGTAATACAAAATATACATCGAGTTTAGTTAAATTATCTTGCGCGGATCAGAAGTTATGGGAGGGACAAACAATGACCTTGTTTTAACTTTGACCTTGATTTGTGACCTTGACCTTGGAGCAGGAGTGACAAAACATGTACGCAACACTCCATTTAGTCATGCATATGCCTACGAAGGTCGTTACATTAATTGAAGTTCAGAAGTTATGGGCGGGAAAAGAGAATGTTTATGAATGCACAGATTGAGACTATTCCATAACACGTACCGCCTTCGACAGGTGTATAATAAGATGAACAGGTGGGTTTTTTTTGTTTGTTTTCTTTAAGTTACAATTTAGTCATAAAATAAATTAAAACAAAGCACAATTCTAGTGGCTAAAATAATGTAGTACGAATTCAGTCTTTGAAAAATGTGTTTTCTGACAACTAATCTAAAAGAAAAGACTTGTGTATCGTAAGTTACAAATAGTTGACCTCAAAAGTCATGAAAATACTCTTGTACTCAAACAAAAAGGTAGGGAATATGGGAAAACTTATTATAACACTAGACACCAGAGTGCATGCTTTACATTGGGTAAATTCAATCCATCATACATTAAACAACTATTCGTACAGAGTTTCTCAAGCTCAAGATAACTGAAAGTGCTTTACATAGGTCAAAATAGAAATGTGAATTATTAGGGATAGACAGATTTTTCAAACCATGCTAGCCATTTTAAAAAATAATAAAAGTTTCATTCTTAATGACATCCAAGTAGGGAAATTAAAATACAGCAGCTATACTATAACCAGGTGACTGAAGCCCACAATTGTCTTTTTTTTTTTTTAAGTAAGAAAGATTCTTCTAGATATTATTTTAAGACCAATTATTATACATACACACTGATATAAATCATGCAGTTATTAAATTTTGGTAAATGAACAACACAGAGGAAAATTTTCAATTTGGCGTTACAGTAGTCCCTCGCTACTTCACGGTTCGACTTTCGCGGACTAGCACTTCCGCAGTTTTTCAATGTAAGATTGTACACGACACATGATTGTCAACTTTAATATGAATGGGATGGTATGGGATAAAAAGTTAACGAAGACAACAATACTTTGGATGGGCGCTGCCATTCACTGTACTGCCAGTCAAAAGAACTACACTACCCAGAAGCCAACACTGCTTCTGGCCTCTGCTTTCTGCCGAAATGGAGGGAAAGTTTTGCAAAGCAAAGTCAGAAGTAACGATCTATCTACTAATCTATTAAGCTCACAGAACTGACAGGAAAGTCGCAAATAATCCTGAAGCTTCCTGAAGCTCAATTATCCACAAGCACATCAACTTAGACAGGGCGGTGGGTTTAATCGCTGAAAGGTAGGTCTGCAAAACCGCAATTGCGCCCAATCAGAACTGAGCTATTAGTGTACAGAGCTGGTGAGTAAAATGTTGCAGTACTGTTCAGTACATATACGTATGTTGTTTTGAACTGAAGGATGGATAGTGTAGGAGCGAGCAGCATGTCTCCTTAAGAAAAATGGGCTGTCTTTCTTCGGTTCTCAAAATGGCGGATGCTCTGTGTGCTTTGAGCTCTTTAGCATAGCATTTTTTCACACAAAGGAACAAGTTCTCAGCTTCTTAGAAAAACATCTTTTTACACACAGGCACAGGTTTTAACTGTGAATTTTGGAGCTTCGACAAAATTGAGATTTTTCCCCTGAGGTCGGCCTGTTAGTTTAGCTTGTAGCTTAGCGTCTCAGCTTAGCTGCTTTTATTGATCCAAAAATGCAATTTTTGAGGGTTGAAATGGATTTTAAAGAGAAAAGAGAAAGGGAGGGGTCAGTAAAGAACACCGGAGTTGAGCCTTTTGTTATCCAGTATCTTCAGTAGAAAGAGAGAGACGAAGAAACGATAAAGCCGATTAATGAAAATGAGGTTGATAATTTTCATTTATAATGTGGTTAATTGATTTATTGTTTAATGCGACAGGCCTAGCGACCACACTCATTTCTGCCGAAAATCTAACAAACTGGCTGGCTTTATCTTTGGAACCACTAGTCCAACTGACCTAAAATTTGAGATCCTGTGCTTTGGGATCACAATGAAAAAAATATACCAAGTTGTATCATTATCTGAGATGTTCGGATTAAAATCGTTGGGTGATATGGCTCGAAATGACCCTCAATCTTTTTTAGGAGAAGGTCGTTTTGAGATACACAAGAAAGCTAGCAGGTCAGTTAGTCTAAAAAACAGCTTATATCCCAGCAAATTACTGTGGTGTTGTGTTAGTTGCAGTAACCACTTTAAAATGCTGATGCAAAATAATAATAATAATAACAACAATAATAATAATTTCATCACTGTACGTTTCCAAACAGTGGCAAAATTAATCTCTGAGGCATTTGGGGATAGGGTGTGCTGCCCAGAGACACCACAAGGTACGCAGTGACCGGGGATTGAACCTGGAATTTCAGGTCCAAAGCCAGCTGCCATGCCTCTACACTATCTCGGCCCCCATGTATTATCAATATAAAGAAAACTCAGACCTAGACATATTTAGATCAAGTATTTTTCCCCCAGTGATAACTTCTATCCTGTGATACTCAGCCAAGGTCTTTTGAGAATACCCAAACTCAAACAACACCTCTCCCCAGTCAAAGGTTTGACCACCAGTGAGCAGCACCCCCTACAATAGGAGGGTGGACAAGTTCCTCTATTCTGGGTGAGACAACAACCTTCACTCAAACACATATCTATCTGGTATTCTGATTTATTTCAATATATTAATTCAAAACATTTTCTACGTCCTATTCTGAAGTTTGTTTCCAGATGGCAAATAACTTTTTAACCCCACGTTCAAAACACGTTACTTTACTTGTGTCAAATAGTTTGACTAAACTTTGCCAAGACTAAAGTGGGGCAAAGTCATGTAGTGTTTTTCAGAAGCAGAAATCTGAGTCTGATCTCACTGGTGGGGGACATGGGTTTCAGGTGTCCCTGCCCCTTTGCTTTTCCTTATGTCAGGGAGAATGCACACAGTGGGCATGTTGTCACGCAAGACAGCAAGTTCCCATGATGCCACTGTGCTTCTGTTCCGCTCTTTGTCCCTCTCAATCACAACCCCACACCCCCACTATTTTGGAGTGCTACTTGAGACATGACTACACCTGAGACCCTCTTGCCTCGCTGTCACTGGATCAGCTGCTGAGTCTAACGCCATATCCTCTGTCTTTTGT
>JARVLU010000001.1:16884849-16897234 GCA_031762415.1 Simpsonichthys santanae
CTTTGATTGCTTTTCTGTCAGGTCTAATATCCCCAGCTCTTCATAGTTCTATTTCTTCCATTGTACCACACATTGCGCTACAAGAAACTAATTTTCTTTGAGGGTACAAATAACCTGGTCCTTTTAAACATTTCAATAACTGCGTGTGAAGCCCTGGAGACATGTCTGAGTGCCAGCAGCCATGAGAGAGACTGTTCGGTTCTGCTGTGCAGGTTCAGCTGCTTGTTCCTCTGGCTTTTCATTCCTACTTTAACACAATCTATTAAGGTCACAAAGTGACACACTCAAAACAATCCATGTCCAGACAGCCCTGTGTGCCACTGATAACTCACTGCAGCTCAACCTACACTTCAAGAGTCCTCGCAAATAACTTTTCTTTATGTATTTTATATAACAGGACACATTATGTATTTGTACTGTATTTACCAGAAGGTCATCAGACCAACAAAATATATTATAGGGTATCTTAATGGTTTTTGCTCGAGCTTATGTTTTTTGTAAATTTATTATGACATGACACTGTTATTCTGGACTGGAATTGAACAGGGAACACAAGTAAACCTTAATGTTTGGTACAAGATATTCAAGTGGGCAGGAGCTACACTGTTAATAAAAACAGAGGTAGGTTTATATTTTGTTTTATTTTGCTTGCCCAAGGCAGAGGGAGCAATTTTATCCACTAACAGGTGCAATGATGGAGCTAGAGGGTAGTCAATGGTGGCCTTGGCCACCAAACAACGTTTCCCCTACCATTACACAAGCAGGGCACCCCACCCTGTCAACAGAACCAAGCGCCCTGCCTACTAAACCGAAACACCACCACCCCCCACTCCATTGTTGACAACTGCCAGCACTAACATAGTGCTAAGCTAGAGGTGTGCGATACAGATGCGCTAGCTAAAAAAGCTAGACATAGCGGTCCGATTCCCTCATGCTCTCGAGCCCCCCACCACAAGGGGAAAAAAAATCATGGAAGAGATGAGCGCCCTGCCAAAGCTAGTAATGAATGGAAAACACTGATACAATATTCTTCATCTTTGCCCTCAAATGATGGGGGTGGCCATCTTACATAAATATAAGGTGGTGACCATCTTAGATTTTGACATGGCAACCCAATTTTTTATGTGACCTTTCTTACGCCTAGATGAAGCGGCACACCAAATGGGAAGTCGATTGGAAAATGGTTATTTTTGTCTTCTGTCTGTCCGTCCATTTTTGTCTAGGGGACAAAAATTCAGTCAAAATTACAAACATTAAGCTAAAATTATGCGTACTAAAAGCTTAGAGTTGTGAACAACACATACTTTGACCATGACAACCCACAAAATAGGATTAAAATGCTTGTTTCAAGGTTTTAACAAAGTTCCTACAACAACATTGCTCTTTTAGTTCAAAACTCTAGCATAATAAAACACATCTGAAATATGCATTCTTTTAAGGAATGGTAGTTATTTTTATTGTATTTTTTTAATCCTGCAAAATAGTGCTATTTTTGCTCAGAGTTATATGATCATAGATCTTATTACTGTTTTTCTTTTACATTTAATACTTTTGTTGAATGTAACTGGGATGCTGCATACATAATGTCATTCCACCACATGTACCATCTGTGGTGGAATGACAAATAAAGAACCTTGAATCAGAATCTCAAACCGGCTGTGTCAAGAAATAAAAATGAACTTTAGTAAAAGTAAGTCCTGATTAACGCCTTGCAATTTTGAGAACTATACAGTATTTACTGCTTAGTTTCTTTGGGAAAGTATCCTATCTATGTATTTATAAATTACACATAGCACCCAATCAGATCTTACAGACTGGACAAATATGTGCTTGATGAAAATTTCTTATACGGACTCTGCTACAATTTTACCAGCAAGAATTAAAAGTGAAAATGGGAGCAATAAAGCCACACAATCTTATGGGAGGTTGCTGAAATGAACTACAGTATAAACTGATTGATGCATATTCACTGAAATTAAAATGTTATTCAACAGACACTATTACTGGCTGCTGGCAGGGTAAAAAAAAACTTCCTTGGTTATACACACACATGCACATACACTAACATTTGAGTTATATGATGAGTGGAAGACAGACATTAACAGGCTAACTCAAGCACGTGGACGCGTGTTGCACCCTGAAGATGAGATGTAATAGAAGTTTTTTTAAACTTCTATTAACTCAATTTAATTTATCGGCTTTATTGTTTCTTCATGTCTTTCGCTTTCTACTGGAACTGGATGGCAAAAGACTCAACTCTGGTGCTCTTCACATATCTTCTTAAATTTGACAATACTAAATTACTAATTATTGTCAAATTTCAAACAATATTATCGTTTATCGCAATAACTTCTGAAACAATTAATCGCACAGTAAAATTTGTTATTGTGGCAGGTCTATGTACAAGAAACACAAATATCCCTGTAAAGCTAAAAATGTATAGCTTTTGTATTATATTTCCCTTTTACTCCTTAAAAATGTGGTCATCACTTACTATATTCCATACACGCATTTAGTGAGAGTAAAATCCTTCAGGGCATTTGCTATCTGTTCTCACAACTTACTGAACACCCACATGTAAAAGTCAGAACGTCACTTAAATGCCAAGCCAGCTTGTGCTTAGAACGATAAGGGAATTTTCCTGCAACTCATATGCAACTTCTCTCTGAAGGTTTGAAGGACAGAAAAGGAGAGCTCTGGGAACGCATTTTGCTACAGCTCAGCAGTCCTCTCTCCAACTCAATTAATTTCAGCGGCAAAGGAATTTGCACTTACCCTTTCCCGTTCTTTTTTTGAAGTTCTACCATCTGACCAGAGTTGTTACGACCTGCTGAATTTTGCTCAGTCTAAGGCTGAGCAGGAATGAAATAGAAGCTGCCTTGTAGCAAAAACGCTGCCCTAATACCTAAACTGAAACAACTCTGTGGAAAGAACAAATGTCTTTAAATGGACCATAAAAGCAGAATGGAATTCTTACCTTTATTCCCTTCTTCTATGAACTTTATTGTTTGCTCTTTGAGTCGGTCAGCCTCATATTTCCTCCTCCGGTGGTCCTCTAACTTGATCTGCAGATCTTCAGCAGCCTGCTGGAGCTCTCTGAGCTGAGCCTGAAGATGAACAATGTGATAAACATGAGATTATCAAACCTTGTTGTAGTTAAAGGGCATCTGTGGATTTTGTATTTGTGAACAGAGAGGATGGATGCATGGATGGATAAATCATACAAGAACAGCTAGTTGGTGGATTGGTTGGTCAACGAGTTGGTGGACTGGTTGACTGGTCGGTCAGTCAATCAACTGATCTGTCTATTGGTCAACTTATTGGATGACTGGTCGGTCTATCAGTTGGCTGATTGAAAAATAAAGGGTTGGTAGGTTGGTTTGGAAGAAAATATTGACCAAATCTTGTGAAAAGTTGCACAAACAACTTCTATTGTTGTTGGGTTGCTTAACCAATTAATTGATTAAATGACCGACTGATTGTTAAAATTTTCAATTGGTCAGTCAGTTGTCATGCATGGGTATTTAATCTGTACTGCAAATAACGTACTGATAATGCCCATTATTCTGCCAAGTCTATCTTAAAAACTATCCATGTTTTTAGGTACTTCCACTTCCTTCCTTATGTGATTTTTGTCCATTTTTCCCTCCGAACTGATCACTACACTTACGCAGCTGAAGCACTGATTCAAAAAAATGTGTTACAGCTAAATACAAGCAGGTGCAAAAAGGTGTGGTGAACCCCTGAGCTAAAAAAGCTTAAAGCTGCGTTATAAATTTTTTGAATTATTAATTATAAATTCAGAAAGTTTTTCAACTTTCAAAAATGTATAATGCAGCTTTAAAACTGATTCCCAGACAGTCTTCACACCTGATGGGAACAGAGGGACCTCACCTGTGAATTAGACTAACAAAGACCCTTAGAAACCCCCTACTGTTAAGGTGTGAGGTGTGATTTGTCAATCTACATAGGTATGTGTGTATCTTATCTCAGTCTTTATAACCTGAACCCCACACTCACTGATCTTTGAATTGAGAAAGCTCATTGGATGAAGAGCGAAACGTCTTATATTACAAATAAAGTCCAGTTGTTTTTGTACTGAAAGTTTTTTATTTGTTTATATTCAATTCAGAAATTTTAACCAGAATAGAACATTGTGAATGATTAGAAAGTGTTCCTATATGGTGAATGAACCAATTGTTTTACAGAATTTGAGCAATACAGTGTTTGCAAGTAGTTTGAGTAAAACCTATACTTGGGAATCTAATTTATGGGATTTTATGTTTTTTGTGTAGTTGGGTTAGATTTTAGGTGTCTTCTGTTGGTCAGTAACTTCAGAAAATGTCACCATCTGGACTTTTGTACTTAATTTGATAAAAAACATATTTATGTAGGACTTTAAACTATGACTTTAGACTTTTAAGGTTGCTTCTTTTGATAATTCTAAGCCCAACAAAAATTTGTTGTGGCAACAATTTTTGCATGTATTTTAAGAGCAATTTCAATAGGTTTCAGGAAACGTGTATTTTATCTCCATGGAAACATACGGTAATTTAATTTTATACAACTTTAATAGCTGGTAAATACTTGGTGATTTCTCAAGAGCAACAAATAAAAAGATCTCAGCTCCACAAGTTGCCTTTTCACGTGAGAAAATTTTAGGCAAGATTACATTAGATTGTTTTCCCATTGTTCAGGAAATACAAATAAAATTATACATGCAACAAAATCCAATAAAGGTAATTCAGTTCAATTTAAAAATTCAAGACATGCCGACACGTTGATGGACTCTGAGGGCAGTTAACAAAATCAAATTCCTCAGGGCAAAAAAAAACAGCAACATGTGGTATAAGAATAAAAAGCAGAGGGCAGAAATAGTTCCTCAAGAAACACTTGGACGTGCAAACTAAAGCTTCCAAAATTGTGACAGATTATTTATACAGGTCAGTAGAACAGACTGTGACCTACATGAACAAATTAGTTGAAGAAAAACAGGAGAGAGAAGAGGAAATGGCTAAGTCCAGTAATGTCAAGGATATTCTCATGTCTACTTTTACCACTTTTCTAAGCCAAATGGAGACTCTGCAGGGCTTTGTGGACAGAGAGACCTGGCTGAAGTCCCAGCTCATACAAGCTGAACAGAACAACCAAAAATTATTAGAGGAACGTCACAAGGTTAGCATAAGAGACCAGACTGCAGCCCCAGCTTCAAGACATTGAAAAAAACCGCAAGAAGGAGTTATTGGAACAAAAGGGAGTCTTCATCAATGAAGAAAGAGATAATGTCAAACAGCTGAGAGAGGTGCAACAGAAAAACTAGATCAATAAGAATATTCTTGCCTTGAAAAGTCACATCCAAACAAGGAATGCTCAAAGTAGAAAGTGCAAGAGACCGGATGAGGCAAGGCCAACAAATGGTCCAACATCAAGGGTAGACACTCAAGTCCAGGAAGACCAGGTCTCCAACATGCAAAAAAATCGGTGAGAACAGGTCAAGAAAAAGGGCAAGCAAGAAAAACAGAAAGAGGAGCGATGAAGAGGAGGCTGGTCCCAGACAAGCAGTGTTGCAGGACCAGGACTATTCCTGGTTTTCATCCACTCCACCTCATACAGGCATTAACCACAAGATCTTCAACTACGTCACACAGTCACCACAGCCCTCTACTTCCTCTTTATCCATCTTCAGAGTCACTCCAGCACCCTGACTAATGCTCCTATACAGTATCCAAAAACAGAACTGATAAACCCACGAGAAACATTTCTGTAACTCTTTGTGCTGCTCCGCACAAGTAAATAAATAATTAAAACATGTTGAAGTTTGGGTGTTATATACAGTACAGTATATATATACAGTATATAGTTTGTATTGTGTCGCGATCTATGGTGGGGAGGTGTCTGTAGGCGGGGCTGTTCCATTCTGTTGACGGGGCAGGGTGCCCCACTTTTGTACTGGTAAGGGAAACACTGGATAGTATATCCAACTGCATCTCACTTGCGCCAACTGGCTCCAAAAACGCAACCCCTCATCCCCCCCACCAAAAAGCCATTTTGGTTATTATTTGAGTAACTAGTTAACAAAGGCACTTTTTAATGTATAATGTAAAATAATTTAAGTGGTTAAAATAAAAAATCTTAAAAATATATAAAAATGTACAAAAATGAATAGATTTGTACAAAAAAAATCTTATTCACAAAAGGCACAAAGTCAAAAATATTTTAACACTTTTTATTGAATATTAGACAAATTCAGTCTTTTACAGTCTTACATGTATTTACATTCTAGAGAAGAAACCCTCTTTTTCTTCTTTTTTTTTTTTTTGCATTGTAGACCTATTAAATCAGCTTCATCAGATTTGATGTCACACACAAAAAACTGTTTACAACCACCAAGCATTGCCTACCATCACTCTCAGTAATGGACCAATTAACATGAAAGAGCAGCAGCGTCTTGTCTGAGCGAATGTGCCGATGTTCGTGTGTCAATTCCACCTTCCAATGTCTCCTCAGAGAGTCCTGTGATGCGGTGATGGATTCTGTGCAGCTTTCAGCCAGGGATGACTACCTTTCTAGGCCACGCAGCTTTCATAGCCAAGTTCAGTCTGCGCCAGTGATTTATGGGCTCCATTATCAGCGTTTGAGAACATATTGACGAGTGGAAAAATACTACCGAAATGAGATAAAAATAAATAAAAACCTCCAAAGTAAAAATAATTAAAAAATAAGCATGCAAGTACTAAAACTAATGAGTACTTTTTCCACATAAATTTTAGATTTACCGGTACAGTATGTGTGAAATCTGTTTGTGCAATTAAGATTTTTTTCTTCCAATATATTCTTTGGCTGTTTAGATGAAAAAAAGCCACCTGTATATGGTACAATATGACACAACAGAATTCTCAATACAAAATAAGTTGTTGGTTTTTTTGGACTCAGATCTGTCCAAGATACTGCCTTCCCAAAAGACTTATAAAAACAAAACCCAAAAAATAATTTTATAATTTTTATACCTCAGGTTTAGTTGATTCTTGATTGGGTTAAACATCTGACATAAAAGTCTTGCTGGGTTTCAAAATAAAACATTTTTAAAAGCCCTACAATTCAATGAAGCAATTTAAATTCTCACCCACAGATTTAAACTAAGTTCATCTTACTGTATGTTGAGAAATGGTGAACTCAGCCATTTGGCTCAAACCTTGTAAACAACGATAGAAACAATCTCATGAAATATTATGAAATATCCCAATAAGAGTTAGTGCTTAGGCCTGTCATAAACAATAAATCAATTAATTGCATAATAAATGAAAATTATTGACCTCATTTTCATGTATTGGCTCTACTTGTGTCTCTCTCTTTCTACTGAAGACACTGGATGACAAAGGCTCAACTCCGGTGTTCTTCAGTGACCCCTCCCTTTCTCTTTTCTTTTTAAAATCCGTTTTAACCGTTCAAAATCTCGTTTGTGGATTGTTAAAAGCAGCTAAGCTGAGAAGCTAAGCTATGATCTAAGCTAACAGTCCAACCTTAGGAAAAATCCTCCGTCTTGTTGAAGCTCCAAAATTCACAGTTGAAACCAGTGCCTTTGTGTAAAAAGTTGTTTTTCTCTGCAAAAAGAAGCTGAGAACTTGTTCGCTGATTTTTATTCAAAGCTTTGTGTAAAAAATGCTATGCTAAAGAGCTCAAACTAGACTGAGCATCCACCATTTTGAGAACTGAAACACAGGAAGGACAGACAGCCCATGTCGTCAATGGGCCTCCCTCTCATTTTTCTTAAAGAGACACGCTACTCGCTCTCTCACTATCCATCCTTCAGTTCAAACAGTCTTATACTGCCATTCAATGGTCAATAAAGGTACTACACACAAAACAAATAACCACCATTTCTTCTTAAATTTGACAATAATTACTAATTATTGTCAAATTTTGAACAATATTATCGTTTATTGCAATAATTTCTGAGACAATCGCCCAGCAAAATTTGTTATCGTGACAGGCCTACTTGGAGTATGTGTTACGAATGACAGTCAGCTACTACCACAACAAACTTAGCTCAACAGCTGCAGAACTGACCGAGTTATAATATTTTAGATGTTGGCTAACAATTAGCCATGGCAACAGTCTTGACTCGGTTTGATTCCAAAGGCGACACTGCTGTTGATGTAGAGTCAGTGATTACTTTGAGTTTCATTAAAATCCATACAGTAATTTTTGAAATAATTGGCTTAAGCAACTTAGCATTAGCTAACTGTACTTAGCATTAGCTAACGCTAATGGCTAATACAAACCAACTCACAAGCACGAACAAATTATCATCACCTTTCCCATTTGTCTGCTGATAACTCAGGATCTAGCCATTCCTGCAAATTATGTTCTGCTTTAAGATGGTCTACAAAGAAAGGGCATAAACAAAAATAGTCAAACCACCTTAAAGAACATACCCCACTGCAAACACCAATTTCTGTGTAAACTCTTAATTCCAAGTGGATTTTTGATCATAAAAAGGCTGACAACGCGATTAAAAAATAAAATAAAAAACAATTGTGAAAAAAGGATTTTTGAGGCAGTTTTCATCCCTTGAACCACAGGAGCTCACTTTTGAGTTGTCGTGAACGGTTTTCGGCACAACAGCCCTGAGGTAACCCAGCCATATCAAAAGTAAGATTTCCCACCGTATGGCTTCGAGTCGCTCTGAGAGAAGATCAACACAAAGTTCAGGAGGGCTAGGACGACTGAGTGTCACTTTAGCCTCAATCTGCCAATCATCCGGCACACATACAAAAAAAAAGAACAAAACGAGAGGGAAAAAAAATGATATGTGCAGAGGGGAAAAACCTAGAGAACTTTAGCTGGCAAAAATAAATATGTCTGTTTATGTGTGACAGATAATGTCCTTCAGGAAAAGCTTTGTGAAATAAGTTGGATATTTTTAAACTAGATTTTTCATCACAAACAAACATGTTCAGATAGTGAAAATAGGTATTTTGAAATGCTTTCAAGTACAAAACATGCAGTAGATTGATTTAAATTCCCATGAAATTATGCAATTTCTAAACAGTAAGTTAAAGAATTTACAAAACGAGGTTTTTTTTTTTTTTTTTTCCAAAGCCAACCTATGTCTATTTTATTCATGGCACATATCCGATGTTTTTCAAACCGATGCAGTCTGAACGGTCACGTCACGCTTCATCCAACTTTTACGTCATTGAGGTAGAAGTAAGCAATTTGATCCAAGTATTAATAACAATCAGGGCATCCCCTAGTTGACTTGCCTTAGTATGGCACACATATCATCTGTAATTTTTGTCGATGTGGGGGCGGAGACATGTCTGAGTAGTACGTGCTATTTGTACCAACAGTTTTCAAGCATTGGATGGGGGTTGGCGACAGCTCATCTCGAGAGAAACGGGTTGATAGCTGTAGCTTTTTAGCTAGCACGGCTGTTATTGTGTGCTGCTAGCTTAGCGCTACATAATTGCGAAAAGTTGTCAACAGAGGCGGGGTGGGGGAGTTCAGTAGGTAGGGTGCTCGGTTCTGCTTGTATAATGGTAGGGGAAATATTGACAATGATACCAACCTGGTATCAACCTGGAGACGTGTGCAGCCAGCGATCAGCTGATTGATCCATCCATCCATCAAAAAAATAAAATTAAATCGGTATGCCTCATTTATGATTGTCTATTGTTGTCGCTGTTGTCATCATTCTTTGTTGAAACCAGGTCTCTCTTGTAAATGAGTCGTAGAGGCTCAATGGGATTAACCTGCCTAAATAAAGGTTGAACAAAAACATTTTTTTTTAAATCCTTCCATTATTTTTACCCGCGTCTTCCTTTTCAGGTCACAGAGGTCACAAGTGCCCATGTCCAGCAGTCACTCACTGTGTGAAAGGTGGGGTACACCCTGGACAGATCGCAAGTCCATTTCAACCGGCGAGTCAGCGAACACGTGTGGCTGGTGACAGGTGTCCATCTGAGCTTAACGCTACTTTTTTATACCTCTTTAAACCGGCTGTAAAACCGCATCAAAGCCCAAGATCGGCCCGGCCTACACATTAATCACATTATAACGGCCCGGACCGGCACTAATCCGGGTCGGTCCAGGCCGGGTTTCGTGTTTGGATTAGAAATGACAGCTCTACATTAAACATTAATAATGAAAAATAATACGGCGTATCAAACAGCAGCCCGAACTTGAGTCTTTAGTGAGTAGATGGGTATGAATGAATACAGCAGCATGAAATAGTCAGCAGCATGAGATCAGCAGCACAGGTAAGTGACATATCACCAGTGGCATTATGGTGATTTTTATTTATTTATTTTTTTATTTTTTTGTGTAGCAGCTGAGAGTCATCCCCAATATATACAGTGAGGGCTAAAGCAAATCATGCAAAATTAATATTTAAAACGTTGGCATCCAGGACAGCAGGCGATGTGAATTCCTTCAAGAAAAGCTCGTTTATAGTTACTAACCAAGTTGGAAGTGAAAGAGAGCTGCCATATGAAAGATCAACTTAAAGTTGAGGAGAACTGCTTTTTTGTGGCAGCTAAGTTTAATAAACCTCTCACTTTAAGGAGGATGAAAAATGGCCTCCACGGTGGGCTAAGGTTGGGAAACTGGCACGGAGAGCCCAACAGTTGTATGTAGCAGCCGGTGCTGAGAACACACACATGCTAAAACAGCACCGCAGAGCACAAGCTGCTCACTCAGAATAGAACTCCTCAGAATCCGGCAACATCTAAAAGCAAATTAACCTCAACGTCCCCCGTCCCTCAAGCGTGTTAGCCAGGTGACAACACTTCAGTAACAACGTGGCAGCCCGGCAACGCGAGGGGGGAAAAGTTAATTCAACGTGCAGAGGAGAATGACAACAAACAATATCTCCACACAGCTGCTACAAATTAAGAATGAATATCATATTTTTTTAATCATCGTTTTTCAGGGCAGGCTCCAGAACGTTTAATGACAAGAGGAGGAGGAGAGATGGGACGATCCATAGGAATGACAAAACTGAACGTCAAGAAAAATTATTTTTTTTTGTTGTTGTTTAGTCAGAATAATAAAATAATACCAAACAAATTCATCTTTTGATCTTTGTGAAGACATAATGTTCATGTTTGAGGCTCAAATGTTTCCACATTAAAGGAGTAGTTCTGATGTTTGGAAGTAGGACTCTTGAAAATGCTTTAAACAAACAAATAACATTTTACCTGTTGCAGACAACTTTGGCTGCACTAACAAGCTAACTAGCCCAGATCAGAAAAAAAGTGGCTTGCACCCAATAATTTTAGAGCAGTTTAAGCAAACATCATTTTATAAACATTTACACTGCAATTAATTTACCGTAACATGATTATTCCAGCAAAAATGTGAATTTTTTGCAGCGTCATGCCATACAGGAAATGCTTCAGCTAGCTGCTACCACTGATACATAAAGAAGCAGTGTTTCCCCTACTGTTAGGAGGAATGCAGGACAGCAAGGTGTGCCGCCCTGTCAACAGAAGCGAGCACCCTGCTTACTGTCGGCACTGATGTAGCAATAAGCTAGCAACGCGCAATTTATATGTGCTAGCTAAGAAGCTACAGATGTACTGCTCTGCTTCTCTCTTCTCTCCATTCCCCACCTCTTAGTTGACAACTGCCGGCACTAATGTAGCAACTCTCTTAGCTCTTCATAATCATTCAACAGAATCGTACATGTCTGAACAACTGTTTCAAGTGTTCAGAACAAAAATGGCTGCACGAGGCAGAAAACAAGTCGAGAGAATGTGCCAATTTAAATTTTTTGCTAAGTAAGTTAGTTTAACTTGGTATGTGGCTTATCTGTGCTGCTGATCTCATGCTTCTGATTATCTCATTTTGTTGTATTCATTCATACCCATGTGCTCACCACAGACTTATGTTCAGGCTGCTGTTACACCGTATTGTTTTACATTGTGTTTAGCATATATCAAATCTTTTAGCATACCGTCTGGCGTTCATTTAACATATACATCTTAGTGTATCTTAGATCCTTGTATACAGTTTCTTTTTATACTTTATATTTTGCTATTTTTGGGTGTAACTGGGACCCTGAATACATAATTTTGTTTCACTTCATGTACCACGCGTGACAGAAATTACAATGAAACTGACTTGAACTTGAAGTGTGATATTGTTTAATATTGCAATGTCAATTGCAAAATAATAAAATAAATAAACATATTTTGCCTCTCCTCGCAGCCTCTTCTGTCATCAGCATCATGTAAACCAGGTGTGGGCATCAAGACCAGTCAGCGTCCAGAGGACTGAACTGCAGTCCAGGCAGTTCTCCATATACTGTATTGTACAGCCAAACCTTTTGTTTGTGTATTTATGTTTTTATTTAAATAACCAAAGTCATTTACAAATACAG
>JARVLU010000001.1:16947507-16962167 GCA_031762415.1 Simpsonichthys santanae
AGCTATTGAAAGTCAATGGGAGGTGTGATGACGTCACTGGGAGGCGTTCGCAAGTCCGAGTTGCCGCAAGTCGGGGTGACGTAACTCAAGGACTACCTGTATATATATTTTTTTATTATAAAATCAAACAGCCTACAGTATTTTTACATTCTCATTTTATAGCTTTATAACATTTTTATAGGTCCACTGATCAAACTAGTCTGGGATCCCTTTAAGAACAGTTGTGCGTTTTGGTCTTTTCCACAGAATCCCAAACAATCTGAACTATCTCTTTAAGGCAACAGCTCTCTGTCTCGCCTGCAGTCATTAATTAGATCTAATCAACACCGCAGGGGAAAAAGTCACCCTCAAGACTAATTAGCCAAAAAGGAGCTTGTGTAATGGGAAACAAATGAACAACAACAGTTAACTCTGTGCGGTACGAGTCCGTCGGTCTCAGCGGGGGCAGATTTTTCAGAGCAGCTACGCGTCACTGTTTTCAGCCGTCAGGTTCGGAAACAGAATCGAACGTCTCTCGCATTTAGCCTTTACGTGTTTAATTTCACTGCATGAAAGCACCGCGCATGCTTCCTCTTCAAGCCCTGCATGCAGGGGTCATGAGAAATGTTGACTTAATCCTTTCCTCATCCTCACACTACTTCTAAGAGTCAGAATGGAGTAAAAAAGAAAAGAGCCTTTGTTTCTCCCTCAGCACTGGGAACAAAAGGGGTTGGGATTGAAGAAAAAGCATACACCACCTGCAATTAACGGCTTAAAGTTTGTCCTCTGAGCACAAAAAAAAAAATCCTTTAGTGATGGAGGCGCATAGAGGAAACATTAAGATTAGCTGGGAAGCACCATGAGAGCATTCTCAAAACTTGAGAGAAGGTTTGTCACAGAATATTACTTACACAATGCTGGAAGAACGGTCACCTTACACCGTTTACAAGAGGAAATTGTTGGAGGATTTGCTAACAAGTGGCTATTGATGGCAATTGGGCAGCTAAACGACATGGGTTGGAGGTTTGCACCAAGGTCGCACACATTCCCAAGAAGCCCCTGTTTGTTTGTCCGTATGTCAGATTGAGCAATTAATCCACGCACATCTGTTGAAATGGTATAGGTTGTCATGAGAAGCACAAATCTATTTTCCACGTCAAAGTTTTCTTTATGAGAGTTTCCTCTGCTGCAGCATTGCAGCGTATCATGAACTGTACTGAATGTGCCCTTTTCGTTAAGACAAAATTGGGTCAACTGCACAAAGTGCAAATTAAAATCAGCCAAAGACGACGAGATGATTATAAGTAACGCCTCTTCAATCAGGTACGAGTGTCTGATTTGTAGCTGCATGTTTTATATTTATCACTGAATTCCATGGACTTTATTTGGCGTTACAACATGACTCCGATGTGCTTTTAATATGGAGTCCTGTGCAGTCCTGTGTCTAGTCTTTGGAGTCTCATGGAGTCCTATGAAGTCCTATGGAGTCATATGGATTCCCGTGGAGTCTTCATACGGAGTCTCATGGAGTCTTTAGAGACTCATGGAGTCCTATGGAGTATTTGGAGTCTAAAAATAGACTCCTATGGAGTCCTAGATTCTTATGCAATCCTATGGAGTCATATGGATTCTTGTGGAGTCTTACAGAGTCATATAGAGTCTCATGGAGTCCTATGGAGTCTTTAGAGTCTTATGGAGTCCTATGGAGTCTTTAGAGTCTTCTGGGGTCCTATAGAGTATTTGGAGTCTTATGGAGTCCTATGGAGAATTTGGAGTGTAAAAATCAAGTCCTATGGAGTCCTACAGATTCATATGCAGACCTATAGAGTCGTATGGATTCCTGTGGAGTCTCACAGAGTCCTGTGGAGTCTTTAGAGTCATGGATTCCTACAGAGTTGTATGCAGTCCTAAGAAGTTATATGGATTCCTGTGGAGTCTATGGAGTTTCATGGAGTCAGAGTCAGAGTATCTTTATTGACATTGCACCAGGTACAACGTGACTGTACGCACAGTCATCCAAAAGATGGACTAAGTGTCCTATGGAGTTGTACCAATTCTTATGGATTCCTATGGCATCTTACGGAATCCTGTGGAGTCATATGGAGTTTAATAGAGTTCCATTGAGTCTTATGGAGTCTCATGGAGTTCTATGGATTCGTTAAAGTTTTATGGAGTCCTATGGAGTTCTACAGATTGTTATTGAGTCTTATGAAGTCCTATGAAATTTTGTGTAGCCCTACTGAGTCTTTCAGATTCAGATTCATTGATTTCTTATTGAGTCTTTTGAAGGTCTGTGGAGTCTTTAAAAAGTTTTATGGAGTCTTGTGGAGTTTTGTGAAGCCCTATTGAGTCTTTCAGATTCCCGTTGAGTCTTTTGGCGTCCAATGTAATCTTGTGGATTCTTATAACTTATGGAGTCACAAAACTGGGTATAGTTTTTTTTTCCCCCTATCAAGGCAGACAACACCAAAGTAAAGTTGTTTTGTCATAACGCTCAGTACCATCAGCAAAAAAACGCCTTATACCAACGAAGTATGGTGGTGGAAGGGTGATGATTTGGGCTTAATTTACAGCCCCAGGACCTGGGCACCTTGCAGTTTTTCCAGTCGACTGAGAACTCCTCAAAATATTCTAGAGTTCATTCTTTATTTCATCTAAATCTTCACTGCCATAAGAACCAAGTGTTAGCAATGACATTACATCATTTGGATCATTTCCTATTAGCCAAGGCTTCCTGTACAGCAGCACATTTATTTATTTTAGGTCTTAGTGCTCACATTTAGACCCAAATTCACCTTAAAGTCTCTCACTCACACCTAGGGACAATTTAGAGTTACCAGTCAGCCTAACATGCATGAGGCAACATCTCTATCAACTGCGCCAAAATGCTACATTATAAAAAAAAAAGTTTTAAAACACATTTTACTAACATTTTCTCAATTATTTCTAGACTGCTGAAAGCCTTCTAGGGTGTCAAGACTTTTCTACTTACTTTGAATCTGATGAACACCTCAGTCAAACAAGCTCACTTGCCTGCCCACTCTCCACCACCCTCATTGTTTTGCGCTCCCTTGTGCTCCTGGACAGGAAATCTTCCTCTTCCACTTGTAAAAGGCATAGCACCAGTTCATTAACTGCAACAATAAAGTGTTTGATAACTTTTCCACTTGGGTATGGTATACGTGTGGTCATGACGTGGTTAAGACATTTAAAACTAGTAAGGTATTAATTCTTCATAAACTTTCTTAGAGAGATGACAGTTCCCCCTTCGGATCTTTGTTTGGGTTTGTTGTTTCCTCTACAACAGTGTGTATTTTTTAAAAATATATGTTGCAAGTCTGTCATCCGACTCCTCTATGCCTGCCGGGGATGTATCCAGGGGGTGGGGTTCTGCTCAGGAGGTGGCACTGCATGGCAACTGGTGCTGGATCATTTGCGAACCCACAGCGGGGGCCATGCTGGTGTAGCCCCCCCACCCCGGAGTAGCCGAGGGCTTGTGGTGGGTGGCAGAAGCACTCTCAGGAGAAGCTGTAGGATGTAGACGAAGCCGGGCGTGTAATCCTTCACTCAGAGTTTGAACGCATCATCAACGCAAGAAAATAAATATTGGAAGAGTGAACCTCTGACTATGGGTCATACGGGACAAACTATTAACAAGGCGGTGTACTTTTTCACAGCTTGACGATAAATGTAGTATTTTGGAGTGGGAGGAGTTTAAAATACAAACACTAGACAGTAAAGACACATCCAGATGAAACTAAATTTGCTTTACGGTGATGTGTGGACTTGGACGAATTCACTTCAGTGAATAAAACTTTGTGACACTTTATCCGGAGCTGTGAGGTCTTTCGTTCTTTTTGTTTGTGATGATGCATCAACACGGCTCACGCTCGCTCTCTCGCCCTCATTAACTGCACTGGGTCACTCTTTCTTAATTTGGATGAATTATCCCACTTTCCCCCTGACTGAAACAGTGTTTCTCTTTCAGCATGGTGTCTGTCAGCGCCGTGTCATGCGCCTGCTTCATCACACTTGTGCACTCTCGTCTGGGTGGCTGAATACTGGCTTTCTCTGCCGTCTGAAGGGCTCATTTGAAATTCAAATATTGCCTCACCTCTGAGCCTCGATAATATTGACTTTCGCTCACTCTTCAGGGTCTGTGAGATATATTTAGGCCGGGGCAGTGTGCAAGTGAGGGGGATTGTTCTCCTTAATATAGCATGCATGTGTGTGTTCATTTATAAGGTTGAATGTGAGTTTCTTCTGGACGAAGCTGAGGAAAACTTAACTACCGGTAATTCTAATAAAAAAAAAAAGGTGAGTTTTTTCAACTATAAGGAAAATATTTGTTTCGTTTGTACAAATTTATAACACTTAAATCAAGAACCAAATATTACAGCATATTATTTGCAAACAGTGCAACTGAGATCACTCCAGAACTGATTTATGAATACCATTATGAAGTTTTTTTGTGGAATAATTCTGTCAAAATGCCAAAAAGGAAGTGATGCTGTTGAGCATCTGCATCATGTGTCCACAAGATGGAGCAGCACGGCACAGAAGAGGCCTCCATGGCCTCCTTAAAAATGTATTTATTTGTATGTAGTGTGCACTACTAGGCTACAAAATAATTAAAAAAAATGTAACATTTTATGATGCAACCTTACGTAACTAAATGAAACTGAGTGTATTTCCTTTATTAATTTGTTTTTATATCCTAAAAGTCAAAACTACTTTTTTGAGAATTTCGACAAGGTAAAGGGAGATTCAAGTGTCCACAAACAACTAAAACACATGTTTATTTAATTTAGTAATGGTAATAAAATCAGCCTTAAACTTGTGCTCAAAGGATTTCCTTAGATGTCACAACTCTTAATAAATGCTTGGTAAGAGAACTAACTGTGTTGCAGCTCCCTCTGCTGATTTGTAAGGGCCCGACTATAAAACAAAAAGACATTGTTTCTATGAGAATGAAGAAAGTAGGAACCCATTCATCCCAAAGTTCAATAATTACCCAAAATATTATAAGAACTTAAAATGTGACCATGTAATAATTGTTCTTCACTGAGACAAATATCTATTGTAAAGGACTATTAAGTATTTATATAAAGCACTGAGCTGGTTTTTAGCAAAGTCAAATAAATTATTGTATCTGTTATTAAATGTTAGGGTGATTTTTGGTTAGTTTTGTTATTTTGAGTGAAAATATTAGCATTTGTTATGTTTGACTGGGTGGCTGATCAATTAACTTTTAATTCAGTTCAATTCAGTTTATTTATATAGCGCCAATTCACAACAGAAGTTGTCTCAGGGCACTGAACAGAAACATTCATATACATAAAAATTCAATGAATAACGTTAGTTATCTGAGGAGCCAGAAAATGTATTTGAGTTTTCACTTTGTTGCAATCTCCCATCCTAAGCAAGCACATAGGCAACAGTGGAAAGGAAAAACTCCCAAAAGCAGACTCAGGACAAGCGGCCATCTACTTCAACCGGTTGGGCCTAAGAGGACAGGAAGAGGAACAGATACACAATGGCAGGTCCAGGATGGAGACCGTCAGGTTTTTCTTTAAGAGGAAAGACAAGAAATCACATGTTGATAAAGAATAATCACAAATACAAACTATTCATTTATATGTATTTATAACTGTTCATTTGATGAAATGAGGCCGATTTGTCCTCCAGTAGTCTAAGGGTATAGCAGCATAGGATAAGGAACAGGTCAAGAAACCAAGCTGACTATAAGGTTTGTCAAAAGGCAAGTCTTAATCCCAGTCTTAAAACTGGACAATGTGGCAGCCTCATGGACAGAAACTGGAAGTTGGTTCCACAAGAGACAAGCCTGATAACTGAAAGCTCTTCCTCCCATTCTGATTTTGGGAACTCTAGGAACCACAAGTAATCCTGCAGTATGAGAAGGAAGTGCTCTGTTAGGGAAAGATAGGACAATAAGACCTGTAATATAATATGGAGCTAGGTTGTTGATGGTTTTGTAGCTTAGGTAAGATTTTGAACTCTTTTGAGACATGCAAAGGTTTTCTGTGTGTTTTGCTGAAATAAGCAAGACTTCCCTGAAGCAAAAATTCCAAAACTTGTTCACTGCTCAGCTTTAATGATGGCATCATAAATAAGCGAGTTAAAGTGATACGTGTTAAACAGTATCAAACCACAAGAACGTTGTTGTTTTTCATCTTGATTGTTTTTGTATTGAACGTTTTTTGAATTTATCATGTCCTGGATGTCTGAGAATCTTCACCAGTTTTTCATCTTGCTTCAGCCAAAATGAACTTCATGGTGAAAGAGGAGGACCCAAACACAGCAGATGAAGAACAAGCATCATTTTTAGTGGCATGAATCCAAAACACAGGTCTGAACAAAGAACAAAAATGCACCAAACAAATGTTTTACATGTAAAACATGTCAATAAACACACAACCATAAAGTTAAAGGTAAACTCTTAATCATCCAACTCTAACAAAAACCCATAGATTGTGGCAGGTGGTGTTTGCTAATCGTGTTCAGTTGTATTTTCTTTGCACGGTAAAAGGTTTAACTTGTATTTGCTGAAGCAGTAATGAGCTGTCAGCTGATGATGGTGTTTACATACTGAGCTCAGGGATTTTTATGACACTACTGTATCTATTGCATGCTCCATTTTTTCCAATTAGAATTTTTTTATATGCCCACACAAGCGTAAAAAAAAAACCTTTTATTACACACCAACCAGTCTCTGTGGTCACTACTTAGATTAACGTTGTAATTACATCTGTATAAAAAGCAGCCAGAATTGGCTCAATCAAAAGTCAAAGTACACATTGTCTTGTTGACAGCTGTAAAAAGATTATAAAGATGAGATACGACTATAATCAGACTCAAACATATTACCCTCTGACAACATTTACACTCAGTGACTTGAATGATATGTCATTTTTATGGGAGGGTTGTTACATAACGAGTGTTCGATTAGCTTAGCATAGCATAAAAAGTCAGCAGTGGGCGTTTCAATGATAACAAAGTTACACAACACTTTGAATATGAGGCAATAATCAATGGGCCATTCTACCAATCATTTAAGGAAAATACAGATATTTACTTTCATATCACAAATTATATTTTTCCCTTTTTTTGGCTAGTTTGTTATGTCATACAACCAGTAGCCAGTTAGCTCGCCTCGGCTATAGCAATTTTGTCCAAAAGCCCTAAAATTGCATGAATTATCAGTAGATATATTTTCACAATTAATGTATTGACATATTTTACTCGTACAACCCATCATGCGCTAATTTTACACAAGAATCCAAAGTTGTATTCAATTAAATCAATCCTAAATTAGTTGTCTTTTTAATAACTAGAAGCCAGTTAGCTTAACATGAAGCTTCAGCTAACTTAGCTTTTCCCACAAGTTACAAGATTATATCCATTAAGTATGTGTAAATATGTGATAATAACTGAATATTCTGAATCATTTATTGTTCTTTGACAACACAAAGAGTTGCACAAAGTGAAATTATACTAATTTACTTTTTCTTTTCTTTTTTTTTAATGTTTGTTCCATACCAGTAGCATGATACTTTAGCTTAGCTTAGAACAAAAGTTTAGCCAGTTTGGCTTTTCAGAAGTAACAAAACTGTGTTAACTAATAACTTAGCAACAATTGATATTTACTTACTTTAATCATTCTACCTATCAAACATGGATTTTAAGGATAGTACAGAAATTTACATTAAATGAAATTAAAAACTAACCAGTTAGCTTATCTTAGCCTAGCATCAAAAATCAATTGGCCTAGCTTTTTCCAAATGCAACAAAAGTACATCTATCTGGCTTTTTTTCAGCGGTAGCATCAATTAACTATGTGCTGGTATTTATTCTCATAAGATCATTTATGTTAACTCGTTTAGACCTGTGCACCAAAATGCACTAACAAGATGACCTATTTAACATACCAGTACTGTATTTGCATTCACTGTTAATGACATCAGCGGTAATTCCTCATTCTATTAAACAAACTGCTCAGTCCCCTTTTCCAAAAAAACATTCCTAAATGTACCTGAAATTTGTGATTTGCCAATCAGTTTTAAACAGTGCAAAATACCGTTAATAATAGTCCATTTTTATGTGTCTTTCTGTTGTATTTACCCATCCCTACTGGAAGAATAATCTCATGGCAACCAAGAGGCCCTTTTTTGGTGGCGTGAACATTGTAATCAGTATTCCTGTCCATAAGCCCACAGTTCAGCTCTGAGGGCACAGCTTTCCCTCCCAAGAATGCAGATACAATATAGTGCCCCATTGTCCAGGGACGTGAGAGGAATTACAAATTCTTAATGGACAATACGAGTAATGTTGCTGTTTTTTTTCTTCCTAGCAGGCCTACTCTCATTTAACTCCAAATCCACTGGTCCTCACCAATAACTTTCTGGGGGTGAAAATGTTACTTCTGTTTTAATGTCTGGGTAGTTGTCGCATTGAATACCTATTACCCTAAATTCACTTACCACTAATAAGACAACATGTGCAGTTAAATAAGAATGGCAGTCAACACAGTTGACAAGCCACAATATTTAAAGTCTCCTGTCATTTTTCAAGAAAATATGTGTTGCATGAGCCAAGAAGTTTGTATCTTTAACACTTCAGCGTCATAAAGCATTGATAGATTTTGAAGGGAAAGCTGCTCAGTAGTCTACAACCCCCCTCGGGGCGCTTAAAGAGGTCACACTCCTGGAGCTCAACAGGCCAAACTGTGAGTTTATGCAAACTGTTCAGTTCATGTTAATTGCTTTACTTCTTGTGACTTTTCATCAGATAAGAAGCTTTATGTGCATGTAGAAATGTAAAATGTTAGTGTGCAATGTCCTAAGATCCTCCAATCATTTTGTGTGTTAGTGTGCTTTAAATTTTTTTTTTTTTTTTTTTTTTTTTTACTACTTCATCTTGAGACACATTCATAACACAACAAAACGTGGCTAACTCCACTATTTATGACCAATCAGAATACACTGGGCCTTTCAGGGAGGGGTGTGGGGGGGAGTCTTAAAGAAACAGAAGATAAAACAAAATGCAAACGGTGACCAAAATGAAGAGAAACCACAGCAATGGATAATATGACACAATAAAAAGGTTTGAATTTTGGGGTCTTTGTTGTGAATTTTGATTCTTTAATACACTCGGAGTTTCTTGCATTTTGTTTAGAGTCAAAGCAATTTATTCAGTTGAGTTTATCTCATAGTCTGCTGATGTCCTCAGTAGCTCCTATTTCCAGATTTTTATACAACACCTGGCTTTTCGTAAGTAATCAACGCTCTCTGTGCATGTATACTCTCTGTTTTCCACCAGTTGATGTCTTGTCCCCATTAGTTGTTACTATTACTGCTTACATCATGTTATGTCACACTTTTGTTGGATTCTTGCCTCCATCTATCCATCCATTTGCGCCCGAGTTGGGTCATGGGGGCAACAGCTTGAGTAGGGAGGCCCAGACATCTCTTCCCAGAGTCATTTCTTCCAGCTATTTCAAGGAGTTCGCAGACCAGCCGAGAGACAGTCTCTCCAGCATGTCCTGGGTTTTCCCTGAGGTCTCCTACCAGTTGGATATGCTGGGAAATCCTCCCTAGGGAGGTGATCAGGTGGCATATTTACAAGCTGCCCAAACCACCTCAACTGGCTTTTCTGGATGTGGAGGAGTAGAAGCTCTACTCTGAACCATTCCCAGAAAACTGAACTTCTCATCCTATCTCTAAGGGAGTGTCCACTTACCGTGTGGACTATAATTTCTACCACTTGAAGCCAGAGTCTCAGTCACTACCCAGATTTTGTGACCATAGGTGAGGGTAGGAAGCGAGACTGAAAGGTAAACGGAGAGCTTCGCCTTGCAGGTCACTTCCATCTTCACCACATCAGACCGCCACAAAGATTGTAATACTACGAAAGCTGTACCAGTCCCTCTGTCAATCTCATGCATCATTCTTCCCCCACTTGTCAACTAAACCTGTATGGATCATTGTTCTAATCAGCTTTTGATCTTGGATTCTATTCTGGGTTCATCCCATTTTGGACTACATACTTAACTGCACTTTTTATGAAGAAAACTTCTTGTGTTCACTCCAGCATACGTTATTCAGTTTTTTTGTAGAATAGACCACATTTGATAAACATAAAAAGAAGATGCACATATTTCAATGCACGCTAAATTAGGCCTTTATTGGCTGGTGGACATTCTTAAAGAGTTGAAGTGCCTCAGATGGTAGTTCACTTCTCTCAAAGACTGTGTGATGATGGTAAATTATACTATATTTGTACGTCAAACATACAGTGTTTGAGGTAGGAACAAAAACTTTCTCAGATGTATGACTCAGACAAATGTCAGACGTGTATGCTGAGGGAATCTTTGTGTTTCGTTAATCTAAAAGAATCAAAACTTTCAGGTATCAAAGATTTTATATTGTTCTTTCGAGGTCCGTTACCTCGCAGAGTATCCCAGGCTGTCACTATCAATCAGTCATTTCCATGCCAGGCACAAACAATGACAAAGAAAGGACTGAGGGACACAGAGGGGGGCTCAGCTGAGTGACTCCCATTGGCAGCGATACAAACAACTCACTCTTTTGTGTTCTTTTTTCCATCCTGCAGAACAGTGTTACAGTGTTCAGCTGTGCCAGATTCACAGAGGGGAGTCGCCCTAAGGTTATTTATCAGCGTGTCTTCGAGGTCGGGCAGCAATCGCCCTACATTTGACGGCCACATCAGCAGACAAGATAATCAGTGAGATAAAGAAGAGTATCTTCCATGCCAACTCAGTGAGGGAGGAGGGAGGAGGAGTGGATGGTTGAGGGGAGGGGTGTGTATAAATGTTAGACAGAAGGCATTACCAATCTCAGGGTTTTCCAGAGCCTCAGCAATACCGGACGAGTCTGCAGCCATGGCATTCAATGGGACATGGAAGGTCGACCACAGCGAGAACTACGACAAGTTTATGGAGCAACTGGGTGAGTGAAGGAGATCAGAAAGGTGACCCAAGTCCTGCAATGCCTCGACTAAGAATGACCATGCTAAAAGTTGTAGAGCAGTTTGTTGACTTTGATCAGTAAGAAACCAAAAGGCTTTTGTCGACATCTTGATCATAAATTGTCTCGGTCATACCTTCCAAGGCATCAACGTCATGAAACGAAAGTTGGCCGAACACGACAACCTGAAGATCACCATCGAGCAAACTGGGGACAAGTTTCACATCAAGGAGTCCAGCACCTTCCGCACCAAAGAGATCGACTTCACCCTGGGCGTCCCATTCGACTACGCCATGGCTGACGGCACTGAACTCACAGTGAGTGTCCTAAAGCGCCGTACAGTTTAAGGCGAAGACACAGCTTGATGTCTATTATCGGCATTCAATAGGAAGACCCTTTATATTTGCTTCATAGCCCCTGTACATGTTTTACTTTTACCAGGGAACGTGGGAGATGGAGGGTGAGGTGCTTAAAGGGAAATTCAACAGGAAGGACAACAACAAAGTCTTGACCACCACAAGAACTTTGGTGGGTGGAGAGCTTGTGCAGGTCAGTATGTAAAGTGTTGTAGTTCAGAAATTCAAAGTCTATGCAAAAAATATACAGTCATGGCATGTTTTGCTCAAATTACTTCACCATACATCGATCACGTCTTTGTCTTTTCCCCGCAGAGTTATAACTACGAGGGTGTAGACGCAAAGAGGACTTTCAAGAAGCAATAACCTGAATCCTGGAGTTTATGTTTTTTATATAGATGACACACTATGTTTTTATTATTATTATTATTATTTTGTTTAACTTTAGGTCTGAGATCTGTGTATTCTGAGAATATTTCATTACATTTACCTCAAAATGTTGCATTTTCTATAAATTTCTAAGGAGAACATTTATCATCATAGTGCTGCACAGGGAATGAGTGTGAAGAAAACTTTTGCCCCAAGCACAAAACCGTGAACCGGTCAAAAATTTTTTTGATTTTAGTTTGAATTTTATTGGAACAAATGGACTATGAGCTCCATGAATCATCTGGTTCAGTTAGAAATTATGGCTTAGAAACATCAAAGTTCATGTTCAATAATGCACGTAAAAAAATCCAACAAAGTTCAGTCAGGTCATCTGAACGGTTTCCTTTTCATTGAGACATTTCATCCAAAGGACTTCATCAATCTGTGGAGCCACAAACAAACTGTGTCCCACAAGCAGCACACTCCCATAGCGAACCAATCAGTTTGCTGGTGATGAGATGGTTTCTGGGGCCCGCCCTCTCCCCCCTCGACTTCTCTGAGGCAGCCATAGCTAAAGTGGTTCAAAACATCAAAGTTCATGCTCAATAATCCAGGTAAAATCCAACGTTGGTGTGTTGAACCACTTTGGCTAAGGCTGCCTGAGAGGAGTCGACAGGGGAGAGGGCGGGCCCCAGAAATCATCTCATCACCAGCAAACTGATTGGTTCACTATGGGAGTGTGCTGCTTGTGAGACTGAGTTTGTTTGTGACTCCTTGGACTGATGAAGTCCTTTGGATGAAGAACGAAACGTCTCAACACAAATATAAACCATCCAGATGACCTGACTGTACTTTGTTTTGTTTTTATATACTATAGTATAGTGGAGGGTACTCACCTTTCGTTTGACATCCACAGAAACACTCAGAAGCAGGGACAGGTAGAAACCCATCTCCAGCATGTAGTACCAGTAATGAGCATCTGTCACGGGCTGCAGAACGACAGGAAGTGAGTGACGATGAGAAAATATTTACAACATAGAGGATTTTATCTGTGCAGTCAGAAGAGGTCACACTGCGTCAACAGAAGTCAACAAAGATGAACAAACCATTTGTGAAGCAACTAAAAACAATCAAGGCCAAAAAAAAAAAAAAAAGATGTTTACCTACGACTGTTCAATTAGGCCTGTCGCAATAAATCAATCGCATGATAAATTAAAATTATCCACCTCATTTTCATTTATCGGCTTTATCGTTTCTTTGTGTCTCTCTCTTTCTACTGAAGACATTAGATGACAGGCTCAACTCCCTTTCTCTTTTCTCTTTAAAACCTGTTTAAACTGTCCAAAATCACATTTTTGGATTGTTAAAAGCAGCTAAACTGAGAAGTTCAGCTGTGAGCTAAGCTAACAGGCCAACCTTGGGAAACAAATTTCCGTCTTGTCAAAGCTCCAAAATTCACGTTTGAAACTAGCGCCTTTGTGTAAAAAAGTTGTTTTTCTCTGCAAAAAGAAGATGAGAACTTGTTTACTGATTTTTTTTTTAATTAAAAGCTTTGTGTGAAAAAAGCTATGTTAAAGAGCTCAAACCACACGAGTGTCTGCCATTTTGAGAACTGAAAAAAGGAAGGAGAGACAGCCCATGTCACGTCAAGGGGCCTCCCTCCCATTTTTCTTAAAGAGACACGCTGCTCGCTCCCTCACTCTCCATCCTTTGGTTCAACCAGTCTTGTACTAAGTAAAAAGAGTACTACACACAAAAATTAACCAACTTTTCTTCTTAAATTTGACAATAATTACTAATTATTATCAAATTTCAAACAATATTATCGTTTTTCACAATCATTTCTGAGACAATAATCACCCAGCAAAATTTATTATCGTGACAGGCCTATGTTCAGTAAAGCCAAGTTAATATTGATGTTAGTATTCTTGCAAGAGAAAGATCTGCAGAAAGTTGGTTAGAGGTGTAACAGGATCGTTTCCAAAGTTGAGGTCATGAAACATCAAATGGGAGCTCTTCGATCATTTCTAGACATCAACGTCCATCGGAAAATGACTGTTTCGGTCACTTCATTCCTCATATTAGGCACAAATAATAAAACTGAAATCCTAAACTAATAATGTGTCATGCTGCAAAAAAAAAAGTGTTGTACTATCTCAACCAACAAAAACAAAAAGACTTGCAGAACATTCAATGCAAGCTGCTCACAATGGTAGGAAGTGGACGGAGACTTTTATTTCACTTCTTTATCGCCAGAAACATTTCAGAAAAGAAACACAGCCGGGAGCAGTGAGGCCTGCAGACGCTGCAATCAGTCGCTCTGCAGATGCAGACAGCTGTGGCCTAACCCCGTAAAACAAGGTGTTTCCTGAAAGGAACGGCAACATTCAGGCATGCTGAACCGTCATTGAAACAGAACAGATATCAACGTTCAAACGCAACGTGCAAGACGAACACCAGACGTACTAAAGCAGCATTCCTGTGAAAGAATTCAGATAAAAGATCGCAGGAGGAAGAGGCTGTGCTGCAACTCCTCCTTCACCAGCAAAGACTTGATTTTGTTAATGCGTTCATTTACACATCACAAATATTAGTGTTTGAGCTACAAAGACAAGATTTTTAACACAAGTTATTCTAGTCATAACATTATGTCTCATAAAAGATTTAATTAATTTTCATAGAAATGTTGTTAATCCCAGATATTCATGTACACAAATGAAACTTTTAAAATATTTCTTCTGCAACATGAATAGTTTGTTCTCATTAAATATTTATTTCATTAAGTAGAACAGCCAGTAAATAAAAAAAGAACCAAAAAGTTTCTTTCTTTCTGATATACAAGGCATGTTATTCCACATTTGTCAGTTTTGATTTCTTTGAAACAACTTCCGTATTTCATTGAAGTAGAAAAGATTGTTTTTTTATTGTAATTATATATATATATATATAT
>JARVLU010000001.1:16984175-16996457 GCA_031762415.1 Simpsonichthys santanae
AGTTTCGGTTTCGATTTGCGGCCGTATACGCGGAAATACGGCGCCATGTGCGTTCGGTTCCGACCTACGGCAGAATCTTTCAGCTGTTAGCTACTGCTCACCTTTTAAATTATTGTCTTTGGTTACTTTTAGCTTGTAGCTAGCCTTTTACTACATTTAGCTGTTAGCTAGCTTTGTGTAACTTTTAGCTTTCAAACATTGTTTTGCTACTTTTAGCTTGCAGCTAGCTTTTACTTCTTTTGCTTTTAACTAGGTTTTTACTACTTTCAGCTGTTAGCTACTGCTCACCTTTTAAATTATTGTGTCTTTAGTTACTTTTAGCTTGTAGCTAGCCTTTTACTACATTTAGCTGTTAGCTAGCTTTGTATAACTTTTAGCTTTCAAACATTGTTTTGCTACTTTTAGCTTGCAGCTAGCTTTTACTTGTTTAGCTTTTAACTATGTTTTTACTACTTTCAGCTGTTAGCTACTGCTCAGATTATAGAGCGTATTTAGCTATTTTAAACTTGTAGCTAGCTTTTTATACTTTTAGCTGTTAGCTAGCTTTTTACTACTTTCAGCTGCTTGTTCTACTTAACATTGTTTAATACTTTTAGCTTGTGACTAGCTTATTATTACTTTTAGCTGTTAGCTAGCCTAACATTTAGCTTTCAATCATAGTTTTGCTACTTTTAGCTTGCTTTTACTATTTTTAACTTTAACTATTGTTTTGTTACTTTTAGGTTATAGATAGATGTTTCTACTTTCAGCTATTAGCTACTGTTCTACTTTTAGATTACAACAAGTCTTTTTCTATGTTTAGCATGTAGCTAGCTTTTTACTACTTTTATATGTTAGCTGGCCTTGCATAACCTTTAGCTTTCTAACATTGATTGGCTTCTTTTAGCTTATAGCTAGCTTTTTACTACTTTCAGCTGTTTGCTATTCTGTTACTCTTTGCTACAAGGTAGACTTTTGCTACATTTAGCTTGTATTTTACTCCTTTTAAAATTTTGCTAGCTTATTGCTATTACTTTTCTCTTTCTTGCTACTTTGTAAATTGCGTTCTGCTTTATTTTAGCTTTCACAACAGTTTTAGCCCCTTCAAAAAGTTGCAACAGTCTTTCTTATGTGGCATTCATACTGCATATTTGCAGAAAATGCATCCCCCCCCCCCAGAAATTCAAAAGTACAGGTTTTTTTTAATGTTTTTGTTTCCTCTGCTGTGACCTCTGACAGATTATTTCATCACCTCCGTCTGACTAACAACTTGCCTTGAGCCGGTGAAATGATTGACTTCTCTTTCCTTTCGGCCAGCAATAAAAGAAACTGAAAACAAGAGAAAGTGTTTGCAACTCTGCGGCACATGAGGGACAAGCCAGGGGGGCTGTTTAGTTGGATTTTTTAAATTTATTAATTTATTCATTAATTTAAAAGACACAAAACAAATGTATTAAAAAAACTGAATGAAAGTTGGATGTCAAGGTAAATACCGTGAAACCTGAACAACATTATTGATGAGGCCTACTAAATTACTGGGATTAGGCCTTAAAGACTCAAGCTGGAGTTTAATATTCTATTGTAGGACTACAGTATTAGTGATTATTTCATCTATTTTTCTTTTCACTGATTTGATACACAATTGCATGTTTTAGAAAATAAGTCAATGTTAATCTGAGTCATGTAAGATTTGTTCATTAAAACGATGCAGAAAATAACATTATTAATGGCTTTCGTCAGTAGCTAACTTCTAAGATGCAGTACTGCGCTCCTTGTGCAGTGCTGGTGAATGAATTTTAATTTTTAGGTTTTTGAAGCTCGCAGCAGAATCTTGATCCAATTCTTTTGTGAAAAATTTCTAGAGATTAGTGGAAGGAAGTTTGAACGGAACATGGACACAGTGAGTTTTGAGGTTTTCCTGTAAACATAGGAATTGTTTAAAACAAAACAAAACAAAAAAAAACTTTATATTCAGTTGAAATTTATCCGTCCTTGCTTTGTTTTTGCACAGTTTGAGAGGTCGCCTGCAATCATGCTAAATTTCTTTGGCTTTTCCTTCCCCGTCCTGTAAACCGGATGTACGGTAGTTGTCCCACTGAAGGGGTTAACATCCATCGGGGCAGACTTTCTGCTCAAACCACTTCCTCCTGGTTTGATATGAGTAATTATTTCCTCTAAGCCCCTCCTTACGCCACTCCCTTCCTGTTTTACTCCCTCGCTGAAGCACAAATCCCTCAATTTTAGGTCATCACAACAGCTTTATCTCCCTCCTTGGACAAGATATTTAAGTCTAGAAACACAAACACGCAGGGTTAGAAAGGGACAAACACCAATCAACAGTCTGATAAATGTTAGCCTCCGTGCTCCTGCCACAGACTCCCCCCCACGATGACTCCCTAAGGGGGCTTGTAGAACATGTCTCTTCCTGTCCCGAGACACAGGAGGGGGGGGGGACAGCGCAACTGGCGCCAACACACAGTCAGCTCACACGGACACACGAACCGGCAGGGGGATTTGCTTTGTGCTTTCTACAAACACGACAGCGTTTAAGGTCGAGTAATGCACACCTGCAGATCAGGCCGTGGTGACAGCTGACTCATCGGAGCACGTACTAGAAGAGCTCAGCGTACCGTCTACACACCCACAAAACTAATTCAGATCTAACTTGTTTTAAATAACAATAAAAAACCCACACACACACTAATCCTTTTTAATAAAGACCCATAAAAACGCTGCTTGTAGCTGCACCCACGTACCGAAGTGTTCCGCGTTTACGACCGTTCTGATAGCGTCTTCCATCTCTCCCTCTCAGTGCCTTTTCTTTCTTTTTTTTTTTATAATTCTCCTATGTGCACTTTGTAAGAATGTGGAAATGCCAATAGGAGGTTTTAAATTAAAAAATGTATTTCATCCTGCCGGGGGTTTGATAAAGTGACAAACGGGTCCTAATATCTGCTGTTTGGTCCCAACAATATTGAGTGTTTATTATGGCAATTGCAATATTCTTTCTCGCTTACATACAAGTCCAATAAGCTTCAGATATCCTTTTACTAGACATGTGTGGGTAAACAAACACATCCTCTGATCTATTAAAGATCTCGTCAGCACATGTAATGGTAATAAAAAGTCATCACAATGTGAATAATAGGCATCAACGGGGTGGTTCTATGGGGTGGCACATGTTGGCAGCTACCACTGGGAAAAAAAATACCTTGCCACCCCAGTTGCCACCATTGTACATTATTGAAAGTCAAGGACATCCGTATAAAACTTGAGTCTATCTTGGCTAACTGGTTTAGTTTGCACACCCATCACTTGAATTCCAAAATATTTTACCTGGCAGCCAGACCTAGACATTTTACCAACATAGATGGTTTTAAGACCACTCAACCACCAAAGAGGTCACTGAAAACTACCTCTGGAGCAGCAGGTGACAGGTGCAGTTTACCCATTTCATTAATTCAATTTAATTCAATTCACTTTATTTATGTAGCACCAAGTCACAACAGAAGTCATATCAGGACACTGAACAGAAACATTCATATACATTAAGAGCTGAAGGCCAGATTATTGTAATGCCATCCAAGGAGGGCGAAAGACTGCAAATTTTTTTCCTAGGCTAAGTTGCTCAGGTCCAAAACCTAAACCTCAGTTTTGTCTGAGTTTAAAAGCAGAAAATTAAGGTTAATCTAGATTTTTATGTCTTTAAGACATGCTTTAGTCTACGTAACTGATTGGATGCATTGGGTTTCATGGACAAAATATAACTGGGTGTCATCAGCATAACAATGAAAATTTATCCCATGCTGTTTAATAACTTTACCTAATGGAAGCTACAAGAAATGCTGACCCCTTTCTGGAGCCTCATGCTATATCTGTACCACTGTCCCTTGAAATAAGACATACTGCTACATTTCATGCCAGAGTTTTAGAGAAGGGAAGTTTGAGATCGTTATGTTTCCATACAATGGCAAAATTACCATAGCTCTCTACATTTAACCCATCACAATTGAGATACACCCAGGTGGAACAGTGGGTAGCTATGTAAGTGCCCGGGGGGTAATTAGGGATTGGGTATTTTGCTCAGAGACACCATGATATGTGGGAAAGGCTGGGAGTCGAACCGTGAATTTCTGGTCCCAAATTGGCTGCCCTTCCCCTACCCTATTTTACACTAATATCTTGTGTTAGGGAATGACAGCAATGTAGCTGTTTGGGCCATTATGCACAACCTTATATAATATCACAGGATGGTGAGGTCAAGATTATCAATGACGTTCATCTACTACCACAAGGGTCATCATTCAACCTAACTTTGTTGCTAAAAGGTTAGCTCAGTGAGACTTAACTTTGTGTTTAAATGACTGGAACACAAATTTGTGTGAACTCTGTCACACAATTGTTTATTCAATTAGGAAAGAGAAAAGGACAACCAAGATTAAGCTACATACATTGAACTCTACATAAAAAAGACAGGCAAAAACGCATTGTTTGCTTTTGAACTATATTGGGAGAGGAACTGGCAAAGAAAAATACTGTCTAAAACTGAAACACATATAAACTGTTTCTAACTACTAAGGCGCAGTATTTGGTTGATTAAAGTGATATTTTTACCAATCAGGGCAGCTTCTATTAACATTGGAGTCATATTTGCTGAGCTCCAGTCAGTCTGCCTTATCAAACCATCATCATTGATGCTCATTGCATATTCCGTTTGAGTTTCTGCTTTTGATGCCCCAGATCAACCGTAACATCAAGGAGAAGCGTCGAACCTCCTTACCAGTGTGACCAGAGCGGTGAAAATAATGGAGTTCCCCCTTCAGATAGCACCTTTCATGTTTTCTATTGGGGCGTGGCTGAAGTTTCATTGACCCGCTGGGCCTCGCACACCCACGTATACTCCTACCAGGCTAATGTTCTCAGCTAGTGACTCGTGCGTGTTTGAAGCCAACCAGCAGATATGAGACTAATTAAGTGTTGTTAGCTGAACGGAGGCTTTTTCATGTGAGGTCTGAGGGTAAAGAAGACGAAGAGACGGAACATGCCATGATACTTCCTGGAATATGTCTGCGCCTGTTTATGCAGAGTGTCATAACATTTACCACGGTAGTTTCTCGCCGCAAAAGCATGTACACCACTTCAACTCTAGAGGGTACAGGGGAAGGGGGGTGTGGGAGTTTGTGTATGCATGTATGAATGTGGTTACTCACACATATTTCAGCAGAACTGCCTGGACTTCCATCCCTGAGGAGTTCCATCTGCAGGCGGGAGCCAACGTATCTAAACACACACAAACTCACGTTAACGCTGCATTAAATCAGACTGAACGTGGAATTCAATTTGTAAGTTTGTTGCTGGTTTCTTGTTTTGCATTTCTAAGGAACAACTTTGTTGAATGGAAGATAAAGGTGGCTCGCAGTTGTAACGTACAAACAGAAGAAACTACAGAACATTTGTAAGGCTGATGGTTGATCCCCCTCAAAACAGCAAAATCGCTTTGAGCAATTTCATAAGCATGCTTCTTGAATAAAAGAAGCTATCGCCATGAAGGATGAAGAGCAAACCTGTGCAGTGCATTTTTTTCAAGAAGTATCAATTGAAAAGTAATGTTTTTAGAAAATGCACAAATACGGTTTCATTCTTATGAGAGCAGGAGGCAGAATACTTTTTATAAACTCAAGCGCAGCAATCCAGGGAAAGTATAACAAGATTTAAAATTTCTCTAGCAAGAACATTCAGGAAACATTCACGAACTAACATGAAGATCTGACAAGTAGTTGAAGAAAACTAAAGAGTTTATACTGAGCATAAATATTTTCAGTGGTAATGGAGAGTGGAAACAGGTGCGCTGATTACTAATGAAAGCCAGGTGGTGTGTAAGGAGCTGGGAGCTACTGAGAGCATTTAATGGCACTAATTTCAAAAGTATTTAAGTATCTACTGTGAGTGTAATTAGGTCTTGTTTTATCAGCTAAAATCCCATTTCATTGAAAACTGTCAAACTTGGAGATTTTGCATAGTAAGCAGCTATCACTGCCTTAATTAGCGATGTAGAAATGGCTCAGGCTCAAATTCATAGTAATTCTGTCATGCCATTGTGGTGGAAGAGACCAAAATACATGGAACAACCAGGAACGAAAACCATCCGATACCATGCCAATAATATCATGCATTCTTAGTTCAGTGTTTTTCAAAGCAAGCTCAGTCTAAATGGCCATGTTGCATGTCGTCCACTTTTAAATCTGTGAGGTAGCGAAACATGGATTGATCCAAATCTTGATAATATTGATGTCAATGCTGTGCAGTTTAAAGCCTGGTTTAGTCAAATAAGTTAGCTGACCCTGATTGCACACCAACTCCAGAATTGATACCCACATGCTAACGTGTAGAATCCATTTTTACATCTGTAAACACAGCATATTGTGTGCAACATCACGTCTTCTTCTGGGAACATGGGTTGCGTTTGGGCCGTAGAAGGTTCTGATAGAGGTCACATTAAAATGACCGTGCAAAAATACTAATAAATAAAATAAAAACAAAGTTAAGCATTAAGACCTGCAGAGTGTGAGTTATGTCTCACAGAATCTCAAAACTCTACATTAAAAGACCAACTAATTGTCCCATGACATTTTATTATATGCCGATGACAGACCAATGGAGCCAGAAAGGTGAGCTCATGCTAACATGATTTATATTTGATACTCCCCTTCTGACTAAGACCTGTGTGTCTACACACAAACACACACACACACATTTTCTGGCCTCACATCAGAATATAGTCCTGGTCAGAAGAAGCTAAATCTCACCAACTCACACCAACCCCCAATTGAAATCACACAGCCGGATTCTATTCGTGTCAGCGTTAGCGTCTGGAAAAATGCCAGCCAGGCAGATTCAACTAACACTTATTTCAAAATCTGACATCATCTTTTATGAGGCGTGCAAGCTTTCTTTTCTGACTTAAACATGGAAATATATTCAATACACATTCTGGTGCAGATTTTAATACAATTCATGACATTTGGAGCCAGTCATGTGAAACCATTTGTGCATACAATCTACATGCTGATGAATGCAAGCATGTATTTTAACTAAACAGTCAAAAATATCAGATTGTTTGAGGATCAGCCGACACAACGCGGGATTCATGAGAAGAGTTTCAGGAGATCGATATTAAACCTTCATGTGAGCCGTGCAGATTAGAAGACCTCAAACAACCGAACCTTGTTTTAAGGGTTTAATTAATGAGGTAGATGACGGTGAAATGATGATGCAAATCTTTCAAATGGTTGGAGATCTAAGCTCCTAAACTTAAATGAGAACAAAAACAAAAAAAACAAAAACAATCAAACAGAGGAAGAGCTGTAATTCGGGACTTCGGTTCGACCAGTCAAATGTTTAGAAACAGCTTTTGGGTTTTGGTCCAAAGAAACGACTCTGTGAAAGTACGGTAAATTGTTGATTTTATTTACCAGTACTGTATATATTTTTGTCTGTAAAAATATTGTGAAACAACGTCCAAGCTGTTCAGTTTTGCAAACGCCACATAACTGGTTGGTCCATTATGTGGGTTGGCTGCTTGTGGGACTCAGTTTGTTGGTGGCTCCTCAGACTGATGAAGTCCTTTGGATGAAGGACGAAACATCTCCACAAAAAAAAAAAAAACCATCCAGATGTCCTGACTGAACAAACTTTGTTGAATTTTCTATCTGGATTATTGAGCATGAACTTTGATGTTTTGAACCACTTTTGCTACGGCTGCCTCAGAGGAGTCAAATGGGGAGAGGGCGGGCCCCAGAAACCATCTTATCACCAGCAAACTGGTTGGTTCACAACGTGGGTTTGCTGCTTGTGGGATCCAGTTTGTTGTGGTTCTTCGGACTGATGAAGTCCTTTGGATGAAGGACAAAATGTCTCCACAAAAATGTCTCCACAAAAAAAAGAAGAAAAAAAAAAAGAAGGAAAAAAAAAAGAAAGAAACCATCCAGATATCAAAGTTCATGCTCAATCATCCAGGTACCAGATCCAATAATGCTCACTCAGGTCATCTGGACAGTTTCTTTTTTGTAGAGACGTTCCACTCTTTATCCGGAGGGCTTCATCAGTCTGAGGAGTTTACTATAATGAGTTTACTTCTTGGTGAAGAAAGTTTACTTGGAACTCCTCAGTCTGACAAAGCCCTCCAGATAGAGGTTGAAACGTCTGTACAAAAAAGAAACCGTCCAGATGGCTTGACTCAGAATGATTGGATTTAGTACCTGAATTATTGAGCATGAACTTTGATGCCTTGAACCACTTTGGCTGTGCCTGCCTGCCTGGGAGGAGTCGACGGGGAATAGGACAGGCCCCAGCAACCATCTTATCTCCAATAAACTGGTTGGTTCACTTAAGGAGTTTACTGCTTGGTGGGGAAACAGTTTACTTGGAACTACTCAGACTGATGAAGCCCTCTGGATAGAGGGTGAAACGTCTCTACAAAAAAAAAGGAACTGTCCAGATGACCAGAAACCATATTATCACCATCAAACTGGTTGGTCCACAATGTGGGCTTGCTGCTTGTGGGACTCAGTTTGTTGTGGCTCATCAGACTGATGAAGTCCTTTGGATGAAGGACAAAAAATCTCAACAAAAGAAAATAAACTGTACAGATGACCTGACTGAACTTTGTTGGACCACAGTCATCTTAACAATCCTTACTTTTATTTATAGTTTTGGTTGTTAGCTATAATAATTTCTGTACATACATTGGGCCGGGTTGTAGCTTTTCTCAAGGGGAAGCTAAAAAAGGACCGCACATTATCCAAGACGAAATTAAATATTCAAAACGGGCTAATTTCACTATCAGTGTACTGCTTTTCACTTCATTATTGATCAGGATTTTAAAAGGGCACAATTTCAATTAAATACTACATTTGAACCTACTTGAACAATGTAAAAACCTTCCTGCAGAAGAAAAAAAATCCCGTATCGTCACATCTGTATCGCCGAATTGACTACTAGTCAGCTTAAAAACACAAATATTAAAATGTCCACAAATTAAAAAAAATATATATATATTTTAATCAATCAAGAAATATTTGGTTTAATTGCAACTTTGCTGAATGGAGCAGAAAGTGGTGTCAGGGCTGACGACAGCAGCTGATTAGGAGATGGTGAAGGAGGTGATGGTGATAGGGAACAGGTAGTGGGATTACCTGAGCGTGGAGCGAGGAGGGGTAGGTGAAAGCAGGCGGTAGGGCCGACGACAGCTCTGCCGGGTACAGCGGGTATGACGCCCACACATCTGGGCTGCTGGGATATAGAGCAGGCACTGTGAGCTCATCTGTGGAAAGAAGAAGAGGAGGAGTGCGGTGAGGAGAATGAAAAGTGAATGGGTGGGTGAATAGAGAGGCAGGGAGGAGGTGACGTGACGGTGGTGATTGTGGAGGTGTGCACTGTGGGGGAGTAGTATCTGAAGTTGAATCCTCTGGTTTCATTTCTTTTTCCAACCAAGCACTCACTAAAACAAACCCCCGAACATTTGTCTGAGCGAGGTCTGTTATAGCTAGCAACTGTAGCTGGAAACTTCAAGCCTGTAAAGCTTTGGATTTATCTTCACTCTTTTTTTGGCTGAGTATCTTGCCATAACATCTAAAATAGTAATTAAAAAACATAAAAGAAAACACAATGAATGGAAAACAACATGTTAATTTGGCCAAAAGCTACTACCGGTACATGCCTGGCTACTAGCTTACCAACTCAAATGTATATGACTCAACTTTAACGATAAGCATGTTGCAAACAGACTACTGAAAATACCAATTTGTTTTTAAAATGGCCACTTCACAAACTAAACAAATCCACTGCCTTCTTAAAAATGTCTTTATTCTCCATTAGCTAACTTTTGGAACACAGTAGAGACCTAACATAGCCATGACAAGCTAATGTGTGCTAGCCAGTAAGAATATTTATTGTAGGAATTGTAATCTTCTGAACCAAACCCTTTAGATTTAACAATTACTTGTACATTCTTTACCCTAACTGAACTTATTTTGGTATCTTTATGTATTAATTTCCAACACAAAAACCTTATAAATACAGTATATCTGAAAGAAAGCAACATAAACATTAGCATTAGTTTTCTATAAAACGTTAACCTTACTGTTTTAGCTTTAGTAGCAAAATACTGTATCCATTTTGTAGTGTACATATATAACACCATGTACTGAACAACCAACCTGTTAGTTAATTACAAACTCAATCTGGACATTTTGCTTTAAACAAGCTAATGGAGCTAATGTTAGCTTGATTAGCTATTTAGCCACATGTGCAAAATTCTCATAACTGAAGGCTTTCAACTCAAATGTGAAGTCTGCTTTGCTTATTCAACCTATAATTTTTTACATTTACTACAACCTTCCGTGAAAAAACTTCCACCTTTGCATATTTAAACTGCTTTTATCCAATATAGAAATGAAAAGCTTTACAGGCTTAGCAATAGTAGCTTAGAGAATAATGAGAGGAAACCACCTCAGATATGATTTACTGACAAAGTTGAGTGCAAAGTGACAAAAAAGTGCATAAGTGAGGAGATAGTGCTGTGTGGTACTGAGGGAGTGAATACTTAAAAAAAAAAAGGCAGAATCAGTCAACATGGAGTAACTAATTGGAGAACCATCAGATAGCCATACAAATTTAGAGAGCATTTTTCTGTGCTTTCCATGTCTCCTGGTGACTCTATCAAAGCATGATCACAAAACAAAAGGCTGATTATAACATTTCTTATCAGGAAAATAACATAAATTTCTCTCCTGGTGATTACGTCATGGTTTCATTAATCGTTTCCTTCCATTTTCCTCTGAGGCACCAAGTACCACCCCTCTTCTGGCAAAGAAAAGATCCAAGATAAGAGCAGTTGGGTCATTCAGGAAGAATGTACGATTACAGCTGGTGTATGTTTAACTAGCATTGAATGATTCTTGCAAGATCGTTAACCCCCTCTGGGAAAAATGTTTAACCAACTGGAAAAGAAACAGACACACAGGTGCATTAATGCGTTACTCAAAAAGGCCTCGAGTCCAAGCGGTTGAGCAAAAGTTAACAATGAACATGCACTGTCAATAAGTGCTCAAACTAACAGAGCATCAGTCTTTTTAACAGGAAAGGAACGCCAAACAATCCAGCACATGATTCATACAGATTCAAGCAAAACAACATGAGCTTTGGATAGAGTTCACTTTTGTTAACACAACACAAAGAAGCTTAGAAATATATATCTTAAAGCTGCTACGCCACAGTCATAACAGAACAAGGAATAAAAAGTCTATTTACGACAGTAAAGTCATAAAGGGGAAACAGCTGTTCAGTCCAGTTTAGCTTAAGGAAGCAGCAGTACAAAGTAAAGCAGCCACTCAGGGACAGGCGGATGAATGATTGGAGGACTTACATGGGTCTCTGCTAATGAACTGTGGCCCGGGGCTCTGCTGGGAGGGAAGGGGGTTGGGCGTGCCAACCAGCTTGTTTTTAGCCATCTTAGTGTTGGCCTTGGCAAACTCCAGCCGCAGAGTTTGAGGGATCTCTGGATCAAAACGGACCCCCTGAAGTCAACCAGAAACAAGTGTTAGCAACAATACTGCCCTATAAAAACCCATTTTCTTAACCAGATGTCAAAGGGATAGTTCAGCTCCTTTGGGGGACTTCTTGTAGAAAAGTCATAACCAATGCATAGTATAACTTCTAAACGATATATCTTGTAAATGAGTCCCCTAGTCTTAATGGGATTAACCTGTATAAATAAAGTTTGAATGAATGAATGAATTTAAAAGTATTCTAACCAGACTAGTGAGCTAATGGCTAGTCCAAATCCAGCCTTAACTGTTCAAGACTGGAGTTATTTGAAGATGGCTTTAATTCTGGCCCTGATGTTAACTCATCAATCTGGCATCGCCAAGATCCAATATCCTTGGATTGTATTGGGTTTCTTAAAGTTTCTTTGAGTACAAGTATCTTTATTGTCATTCACATCACATTTGGTACACGAAGTGGAAAGAAATTGTGTACTCAAGGTCCCAGTTACACCCAACAATAGCAAAAATATGACGTATAAAAAGAAACAGTATATAAGGATATAAGATGTACGCTAAATGAATGCTAGACAATACAGGTTGTCCCTGACCTACGGCGCCATCGACCTACGGCGCTTTGACTTACGGCGCCGCCCCCAGTGACGTCATCGCGCCGTTTGTTACCTTTTTTATGCAGCATTTTATATTTTTTTCGTTTTTTTTTTTAGGGTATTTTGTTAGCTAACTGCTTGGAAACACA
>JARVLU010000001.1:17021028-17040547 GCA_031762415.1 Simpsonichthys santanae
TATGAGTTTTCACATGTCATAAACAACAACTGTTAGTAGAATAGAGAAATAACAACATGGTAAGACCAACATGTGCTAATAGTCGGGAGATCCTTTTAAGCCTTATTTTACCTTCCTTTAGTTTACCTAGTTGGGCCAGCAGATTTTGTCTATGTGGAAGGGAAACCCCCCCGGCAGATCTTGAATCATCGGTCTGAGACAAAGTAGGTAAAAGAACACCATTTGTAAACATTAGCTCACATTTTTGTAGTGCTGTCAGTACGGGGAGTTGAATCGGCGACCCTCCAATCACAGGCCCACCTTGTCTAACCCCTGCACCACCACTCCTCCAGCTTGTTACTAATAATACCAATAAGAAAATCCCTAGCTAGCTAGCAATTAACATATCCTCAAATGTTCATTGCCACTAGTTAAAACGTTTAGCTAACTGGTTATTTGGCAAATCCTTTAGCTAGTTACCAATAAGAAAATTACTAGAAAGCTATAGTGATAAACATATCCTCAAATGTTCATTGTTACTAGCTAAAACTTTTAGCTACTGGTTATTTAGCAAATCCTATAGCTAGTTACTAATAAGAAAATTACTAGAAAGCTATAAACATATCCTCAAATGTTCATTGTTACTAGCTAAAATGTATAGCTAGCTAGTTAGCAAACACTTAGATTACAAGCTATCTAGCTAGCTAGTGACTAACAGATCTCAAATGCCATCTTTTCTAGCCACTAGGTTGCTATCAACCACTTTAACTGGTTACTTGATAAAGATTAAATTTTAAACTGGTTCTTCGTAAACATTGGTTCATCCACTGAGTTGAAGAGGATGAGATGAAGGGTAAGGATCATGTCCGTTGGAACAATGAGTGCAGAGGAGTAAAAATGCTGGACGGAAAAAGAAGGGAGTGATAGGAAAGGAAAGATAAAGTGTGGTAAATTATAAACGGTAGCAGGGTGGAGGGAGGAAAAGTGGGAGGAAATGGCGAGAGAACAAGATAAAGGCAGAGAGAAGGAAGAAGTAGGGTGGGACAAAGGAAAGGAAAGGAGGAAATGAAGGGGAAGGGCGATAAAAGTAAAGAAGGATTGAAGAAGAGGCTGGATGGGAGAATAGAAACACAAAATAAAGAATTAAAGACTGTCAAATGTCTTGGGATTATAAAAGCAGTACAACAGTTGACAAAAAACAAACAAACAACAGAATATACAGTAGGGTGGATAATTATAGCTTCTGGGTACCGGTAAATAATGTTTAGTAAAGGTGACAGAATAATCACATAAATATGGTATGACAGAGCATGATAAAATGTCTCACACCATCTAGAAAAACACCCACACTTCCCTTCATTACAGTATGTATCATGTCATTTACTTCAAAACAATTCACACATGAGGTCTTTTAAGGAAAGCAGCGGCAAATATATTATCCACTGATGTGAGAAGTGATTGTACTATACAGTATATAAATATATATTCTAGCGTTTGGATGCTGAACTTTGTTGTTGTCTTTTTAAATACCTCTTGTCACACTGCTGAAAAATGGCTAAGATAAGATGACAATTCCCCCTTTGGGCTTTTATAAATAAACTCCCACCGATGGAGCCGGGTTTTATTGTTTGAGTAAGGCTGTAAAGGGGCTTTTTATTGTCCAAATTACCTCATGGTTCATCTGCACAACTTCCGGAGTACCTCCCTTCTTAATCTACGGTTAATCTCTCATCTCCCAACAATATGTCAGACTGGCTGTATGTTTTTGCCCTATCATGACCACCTTCCCCCGCCGGTAACGTTTCATGTCACGAACAGTTAATGTATCTTGGTGCCCTTTTCATGGATACAAGCAGTCGGATGGACCACACACACACACACACACGCACACACATGCCCGAACGCCACTGAGCTTGCGTCGGCTTCATTGTGCTTCTCCAGCAGCGTAGCTCCCCACCTATATCTCCTGATGGAAAAGGTCACGCTGGCCACATGACCTGCTATTTGAAGAGGATACCCAAAGCAGGCCAAGCACAATCCGATTACACCCCAGGGAGACGCATCACATTTGCCGAAGTCCGCTTGAGTGGTATTCTCTGCCTCTTTGGGCCACTTGTAAAGATCCACTTACGCATTTATGGCTGGCTAGGAACTTCGGTCAACAAGTGTCTGACGAGGTTTGAAATCCTGCACGGTTCGACTATTACGTGCTTCTTCCAGTAATGATTTCAGGTAAAGGATCCTTTCATCCTGATGAGAAACTAATACAAAAAGAAAAACATATCTACTCTGCACTCGTGGTTTGTCTCGGACCTTCGAGGCTTTAAAGGTTGGGCAGGTTTCAACCTAACCAGATGAAAGATATCTAGAGGACTGATGGCAAAAAGGTGAAAGATCAACCTCGGTTGGGTGACTTTTTAAGCTTTGATACATTTTATAAACTCACAACTTCTCTTGGTTTCCTTTTCCTCTCTCTTTTTTTTTTTTTTTTTTAATCTTTCTCTATTTGTCGATTAAATTTCAAAATAAAAATGAGAATACTTCCCAGAGGCCAAAATAGCCATCATGTTTGTTCAAAAACACAGTCCCATACATGTACTGGTATACAAAAAAAAAAAATTAATTCATACAAAACAATCTGGAAAATACAGCCTATGATAAACAAGGACAACCAGACGTTTGGCATTTCACGTTGATAAGTGACTTTCATTTTAAACTTTTATCTGGGATGTATTGACTGCTCCACAAATTACCAGAATGGGCAGATTTTCAGCTCCCCTGTAACTTAATGTTTAGGGAAAACGTAAAACTTATTCATCAAAAATGTGCTCTCTTCCTTCTTGTAATTTATGCTTCTTTTTGCCTTTTTTTTAGCTACTTTTCAGCTGTTTTGTTGGTGCCAATTTCAGCTTTCTTCAGATAATTTCCACTTTTGTGCTCATTTCTGCTTCTTTCAGAAATGTGTCCTGCTTTCTTCTGCTAAGCTTGTTCTACCTTTTCAGCTCCTTTTTTTTCTAGCTAATTTTGGCTGTTTTCAGATAAACTGAAGCTTTTCATGGTAAGTTCTGCTACTTTCAGCTAAATTAACTTCTTAATGTTAATTTCAGCTTAATTATGCTAGTTTCAGCCATTTCAGCTACTATTTAGCTGCATGCTAATTTGAGCTTTTTCAGCTAATTCCACATTTTTTAGCTCATTTCAGCTCTTTCCACTTCCTTCTGGTAGCTTAAGCTTCTGCCTTTTCAACTACTTTTCAGCCATTTTTTGGGTCTAATTTAAGCTTTTTTAGCCAATTTCTTAACTTGTTTTTTGCTCATTTCTGCTTAAACATAATTCCGCAAATATGTGTTCTGCTTCCTTATGCTAATTTAAGCTTGTTCTACCTTTTCAGCTACTTTTTTTTAGCATTTTCTAGCTAATTTTGGCTGCTTTCAGATAAATTGAAGTTTTAATGGTAATTTCTGCTACTTTCCATCTAATTAACTTTTTTTTAATCTTAATTTCAGCTTGTTATATTCTTTTCAGCTTAATTATGTTTCAGCCATTCCAGCTACTATTTAGCTGTTTTATGCTAATTTTAGCCAATTCCATATTTTTTTTAGCTCAGTCCAACTGTTTCCACTTCCTTCTGCTAGTTTGATTATTTCTGCCTTTTCAGCTATTTTTCCCAATTTCTGCATTTTTAGCTGATTTAAGATAAGATAGAACTTTATTGATCCCTCAGGAAATTGTTGTGCCAGAGTTTCAGTAAAAAAAAAAAAAAAAAAAAAAAAATACACAAGGAATCACACAAAATATAAAAATGCAAGCAATTAAGATCTGAACAGACCTTAATTGATCTAAGATCTAAATTTCCTAACTTTTTTGCTCATTTCTGATTATTTAAACACAGTTCCGCAGGTATGTGTTCTTTCTGCTTTCTTCTGCTAACTTAAGCTTGTTCTTCTATTTCAGCATGTTTTTAGCTAATTTCGGCTTTATTTTATTTATTTATTTATTTATTTTTGGCGTTCACACAGCATTTTTTTCAGGAAATGCAATTTCTCTAGTTGTTTTTGAGACAAACAACATGAAGAATGTTTAGTGAGGTCTGAAAATGACAAAAGTACAGGGGAAAAACCACAAACAAAACAAAAAACCTGCTGTTCTGCTAAATAAAAAATAAAAAAAAATCCTGGGAACTCTAAAGAGGAACCGACTCAAGGGCAGCAATTCATTACAGGTCTTTGAAGGTATTATAGTTTTACATAAATAGGAGGGGAGTTTACCCAACAAATTGTCTTTTAAAGTACTGTAATTAACTAACACTGCTGCCTCCTTAGGCTTAAAAAAATACTAGAGGCTTAAATACAAAATACAGTCATGTGTACGTGGACAAAAAAAATTTGATATGAACCGTAAAGTGGTGTTATACAGCCTAAACAATGTACGACGGAAGAAACATTTAAATATAACCACCATGGTCACAGACATTTACAAATGTAGCCTGACCATGCTTTTAGGCTAATAAAATAAGATAATTTCTATAATAAAAGCCCAATTTAACCAGTTTTATTCACTAAATGTTCAGTTCTAAAAGAGAGACTGATAAAACCATTACGTTTCTTCTAATGGCACAACCATTGAAAGTAGGGGTGTTGAGGGTGCTGCAGCACCCACTGCTGAAGCCAGAGGACACACAAGAATCAACAAAACAGGAATTAAAACAAACGTAACTGGTGCTGCATATGCTTAAAAATACAGCAATATTCAGATTACTGGGTTTTGTAAATGCGGTATAAAAACCAGCACCGTGTGTGCCAAATGTCCAGGGCGTCCCCCGCTTCTCGCGCAGTGACTGCTGGACCTGGACACCAGTGACCCCTGTGACCCTAAACGGAAGAAGCGGGTAAAGATAATGCATTTTAAATTCATAGCGAGTAGATTAGCTGTGTTTTTGCTCTCGCTATACAAACTTTGAACGTGTCTCTGTCCTGATAACATAAAACGTCTGACGTATGCGTGCCTTTTCTTTTAAAAACAACCACCCCCATATCGAATCTACACAACGGTCCGATGTTATTCCCAAACAAGGGCTGGAAACTGGCCTCCAGCTGAAACATATCTTTGACGTTTACCACGCAAGCGACTGCATGTCACCTCGTCTTTGTCGGCGGCTGTACGTGAAAGCGTCCAGAACACCTGATAATGACTCTTATCGCAGCGGGGCTCTAGATTAGAGAGCTGCAGGGGCCGAAACCCACATACTTCGGCCTGCAGCCAGACCATGTTTGGTGAGCTCTGCTCCGCACAAGATAAACATTAGGCATCGTCAGGTTTCGGCGTGATGTGAGGGTTGGGCAATGAAGCGGGCACGAGGAGCTTGTAACTGTGTTCTTACTGGTGCGAACCAGTGATCCAGGGAGTCACACACGAGACTGAGCAACAGTGAGGAGGAGGAGGATGAAGAGGAGAGGGGGTGATGTTGCTTAGCACGTGAGAGTCACACCAGTCAGGCTGTTAAACTTTAGCTCTTATAAGGTTAGAGTTTAAGGTTCCTTTGGTGTTAAATGTGAAGCAGTTAAACTTTAGGTGCTTTTCGTGGACCGTGATGAAACGTGTTTCTTGGATTATAATAATTCAGATTTAAAGAAATTAATCTCAAATTAGAGAAAATGTGTTTTCTGCAAAAACGCAGCGTCAATGCTTATGACTGAATTAGTTGAGTGAACTCGTGAAAATTCAGCAGGAAAAAGCTGAAAAGACCATAAAAAATTAGCTGAAACAAGCTGAAAAATAAATAAATAAATAAATAAATAAAATAAGCTCATATGAGCTGAAATAAGATGAAATGAACAAGAAGAATAGCAAAAAGCTGAAAAAAAAACATAAAAAAAAAACTAGCTGGGAAAAAAAACTAAATAAGCTTATGAGTAGAAATGAGCAGGAAAAATAGCAAAAAGCTGACAGAAACCATAAAAAATTTACTGAACGAAGCTGAAAAAATAACAAAATAAGCTTATATGAGCTGAAATAAGCGAGAAAAATAGCAAATAGCTGACAGAAACCATAAAAAAAAATTGCTGAAAGAAGCTGACAAAATAACAAAATAAGCCTATATGAGCTGAAATAAGCGAGAAAAATAGCAAATAGCTGACAGGAACCATAAAACATTTGCTGAAAGAAGCTGAAAAAATCAACAAAATAAGCTTCTATGAGCTGAAATAAGCAAGAAAAATAGAAAAAAGCTGAAAGAACCATAAAAAATTAGCTGAAAGAAGCTGAAAAAAAAAAGCTTATATGAGCTGAGTTAAGCTGAAATTAACAAAATGTATAGCAAAAAGCTGAAAGAAGAGGAAGGAAGTCAAAATTGGTACAACTAAGCTGAAAAAAAGCTAGAAACAATCTTGAAATGAACAGTAAAGGGTTTTAAACCGCACAACGGTATGAAGGATGTAAAAATTCATTTTAGAGATAAACATGGCCAAAAATGCAAAATATCTCAAAAGGTAAAAATTGCGCGATTACCAAAAGTCAAAGCAGGAATGTCCAGAATGAGCTGAACGTTTTGATATATTGAAAATGCTCAAAAATTGCAGAATGAGATAGATGCCAAAGAAATATGGGTCTCGATAGTGTGGAGTTTAAGAAACATTCACTGTTATTTTTAGTCCCATGTGTGTTTTTGTGCAAAACAAACTCTCCCCCAAACCTCCTTGATCCTTCTTCCCCTCGATGTAACATTTCATTTCTGCCAAGACAAAGCACCGCTGTCTAACCTTATGCTAATTCATCTGAGAAAATGTAAGTGTCCGCCGCCCTGGATTGGTTCCAAACATTTCTACAACATTAGATTCCTCCGGCCATTACTCTCCCTGTCTCGGTGTCGGCTACAGACAGCTCTCGTCTGCTCCCTCGGCCCGTGGACCTGACAGAAATTCAAACGTGCCACCAGCGAGTTTAAATATCCGATGAGGCGAGGCTGTAAGCAATTATGTTATCTCAAGCTAATCTTGAGACTGCTGTCGCGTCTCACCGGATAGTTTTCGGATGTGCTCTGGGAGCAACTAAAGCCTAAAGTTGAGTAGGTTACAAAACCTGGTGGTAAACAAAAGTCAAATTAATCAAATAATAAATGTAAAAAGGCAGCTAATTTAGCTGGTTTTAGTTTTTGTTATATCATTAAAAAAAAAAACTTTATGAAAAAAAATTGCGGAATAATCAGCTCAACTGGAGATAAACGATATATCAAAGATTTATCGATATTGCAATATCAATACAGTATACGCAATATCAATACAGTATACGCAATATCAATATGCGCAATATCGTTATAGTGAAAGATTGCAATGACTCAGAGACAAACTGAACGTCCAATGAGATCTTCTGATTCTGCCCATGCCAGAATCAGAAGATGGTGGCTGAGATTATAAAGTACCGTACATGAAGAGTGGTGTGAGCATCATGACGGACATACTGGTAATTCAGCGGAGTGGGGAAACACGGGAGCTTATTTTCAACTAGTTTCATCATCACGATACTCGACAAAAATATCTCTGTCTTATTTAATTAATTAATGTATTTATTTTACTAAAACATGCAAAAAGAAAGAAGATTTAAAAAAACAGAAGTTTATCACAACTGATATTGTCATGGCGATATTCAATAATGTCGCAAAAGCTAGTTTTTCTAACATCAACGTTGAGCTAAATGCTTTGGCACTCAGTCAATGATGCCATGTTGAGTTCAACTGAAGCAAATAAACATTTATTCAGGTTTTGCCCTCTGGTTAGAAATAATTTAATTTCATCTGAAGATGTTTTTGCCCCATAAAACAATTTAACTGCCCAACTAAAACCAACCTCCAATGCTTAATGCTAGACAAAAGTCTGATTCATACATAAAAATGTAAAATTATTGCTTTTCTTTTACATTTACTGTTAATCAGACCAAACCAAACTCCTAAGCATGTGTCTTGCCGGTCTGTACTTCTGATATTACAGCAAAACACTCACTTTATCGAGAAAAACAAGCAATAATCGTCATTTGCAAGCATCAGAGCCGTGTTTTCAGTTAACTGCCCCATCTCCGGAGGTCAGTGAAGGTTTAAACTGCAATCCAAAAACTGAATTATTACCCTTTCCTTTGTGTGAGTGGTGCAATAGAAACTCCCTGCATCCATAGTAACCTCAACTGTGGACCAAATTTGGTATTGCATCAGTAAGGGTGCTCGGTATTCGGTTACAAAATGATGATCGCTACGCCGAGCTATAACCAAATTACTCCAAGAAGATATCTGATCTAATCTGATACACCTTTATACTTATACACCCCTCCTATGCTGATGTGGGGAGCTTTTAAATGGAGATAAATCTGTGCCAAAGCAAATCAACCCATGCAAAGACATCCAAAACTAACAAACTGGATTGTGCAATGTTAACAGAAACTGTTTTTTTTTCTTTTCTCTCTAATAAAAAAGACTGATTCATACAAACAGAATCAGTCTAGTGTTTGGATGACTTTCAGACACAGTTATTGAAACATGTCTGGGTTTAGGAGGCGTTATTGCCAACATGTTGCAGCAGCAGTTGTTTCTTCACTGTCTTTCCGGCTTTTATCCCAAGACAACTTGGGCAAAAGGAGGGGAAATTATTGAAAAATTAAGGGTACGGGGATAGAATAATAATGAAAGACGGAATCGGACTGCAGGAAAAGTGTGTGATGAATGAAAAAAGGGGAGCAGATCTTGAAACTTTCATGAGCTAGAAGCTGGGTTGCAATAGTTGAGGGTTCCTGGAAAATGAGTAGGTATTGAATAGGTTTGGAATGGATGAGAAGCAGCAGGTAGTAGTTCTGGATACATACCTCCTCTTCATGGTTGGTGAATTCACTCGGCTCGTTTTCCTTCTCGATTTTGTTGTTATTATTCATCCTGAGTCACTTTCACGTCGTCTCCTTGCGTTGCGCTGCTCTTCCTTCAGGACACCCACAGATAGAGACGGATACGGAGTCCCGGCTGGTGTCCCCTTCACTGTCCCAGTTCTAGTTCATCAATACCTCGCTTCTAATGAAAGGCTGGGGCGGTGTGTCCGCAGTCGTTTGTTCCTCTCAACATTCCCTGGAAAGCTTCTCCGGAGGCTCTTGTTGCCGTTTTGTCTCCCCAGCCCCCGAAAGTGAAGCGCAGCTTAATGTTCATTGAACCGCGCCGCAGGCAAACTTCTCTCCGCGTCTCCGGGAGTCCGTGCGCAAGAAGGGAGGGAGGCTGGGGAGGGGTTTCGGGTGGGGTGGAGAGGGTGGGGATGCACCGCAGCTCTGATCGAGGTTTATCAAGTGAAGCTGCAGTGGGGAAGAAGAAAAAATCTTGCTTCCTTCACCTTTTTGGACCGGCTGTTATTTCAGTCCTGTGAAACATTCCTGAGACGCTCCTCTGACGGTCTGCTTCTAATGAGCTCCAAACCTGTGTTGTTGTGGAGGCTATAGTCTTACATGCCCTTGCATGTCTCTTAGAGAGGACAGTGGAGGGTCTACTTTAAATAGCTCTGTGCTTTGAAGGTGCCTTTTTGCAAAACTGAGCACAAAAAGGAAGTTTGTGCATGGTTGATCAGTCGCCGTGCCAGAGGTCGGGGACACCATGGACAGGTCTCCAATCCATCACAGGGACACAGAGACAAACAACCATTCACTCTCACTCACATCTAGGGACAATTTAGAGTTACCAATCAGCCTAACATGCATGTTTTTTTGTCTGTAGGAGGAAACCGGAGTACCTGGAGAGCACATGCCTCATGTCAATACACAAAGTTTTTCAATGATTTGGATTTAAAAAAAAATCATATACGTATGTGCATCATCTGGTCTGTTGCCTTCATATATCTCCTCCTACATGTCACTGCGTGCGCTCTCAGGACATTACTTGCAGTGTTCCCTACATTGGCCCTGAGGTGTAAATCGGGGGTGTCAAAGGAGCCTACATTAAAACCTTTTTTAAACTAAGGGCCAATTTCTACAACCACACTAACTCAAATCAGACACCCAAAGTCTTTTCTTGGTTACAGGTTTCTCAACAAGAATTTGGTTGGTGTCATCGTATGTTCACTGTTGTGCTTTTTACATTATAATCAAAGATTACTGAAAAAAATTAAAGGGGCAGAAGCATTTTACATTTCACATCACAGCTTGGGGGCCAGATAAGATGTCAACGAGGGCCACATTTGGCCCTCGAGCCTTGAGTTTGACACATATGGTGTAAATGAACATTTGAAGAAAAAAAATGGAATTACTTGAAAAAGCACAACAAACAATAAAATCACAACATTTGAAAATAACGGAATCACTTCTGCTTCGGCTTGATGTAATTCTGTTTTTATTTTCTTCAAATGTTCATTTACACCTCAGGGCCACCGTAGTTCCCTCAGTGCAGACTGAACTTGGCAAAAGGACCTTCTCCTACTCCGCTCCTGTTTCATGGAATAGCTTTCAAAAAGATCTGAAGCTCTCGACCTTGACCTCTGGAAGTGGCTTCAAACATCTGCTAAGTTCATGGGAAAAACCATTGCAGACATGTTCCTGTTTTTAGTTTTCTACATCACCTTATAACCTAGCTGTTTTGTCAATACTTTATTTAATACCATTTTATTTTCACGTTATTCTCAATTTGTACGCATCCTTTGTTAAAACCAGATCTCTCTGGTAAAAGAGTACCTGAGGCTCAATGGGATGAACCTGTATAAACAAAGCTTGAATGAATCTGTAGGTTTGAACCCAAGTTTGCAGACAGAACTCAAAGCACTTGAAGCAAACAGAAAACTGATTTATTAATGGCTGTACACGGAGCAAAAAAAAAAAAAATGCAGAAAAGCAATGGGAGACCATAAAGTGGGGTGTCATAACTAACTGGTAACCAGCACTGTGAGGAACCAACACCGAATATAAATGACCACTATTGAACATCAATCACAAACACCTGAGGAAGTGACAACAGGTGAGAGCATCAACTTACTGAGGAGAAGTGAGTGCTGGCACACTGAAAACTAAAACCATGAAAACAAAAGGAGTAAATCAGACAACAATCACAACCATAAACAAATTTAATCAAACAAAACAGCTATGAATAAGTCAACAAAAAAAACACAGATCCTGACTATTTGTGTCATTCAATGCCAAAAGTCTACCATATCATTGTGACAAGGATGTGAAGTCAGCAGAGTTGTGTTTTGTTGCCAACAATTTCAAGTCATTTGTTTATATTGGAAGATTTTTAAGTATACTTCAGACAGTCTCGGTGAGCGACGGATATTGAGTTGGTCAAATAATCCCAGAATGTAAACAAAGTCCAAGGGGGAACAGTGGAATCAGTGTCCGCAGATCCAAAGAGAGAAGTTAAAGTGTTTCTCTCTTCTTACAAAAAAGAAATGGCGACTAAAAGCTGCGAGAACGAGAGTTAAGCACAAGTCAAATTTAAGGAGGAAATCAAGCAGTGGAGAATGTTGCAGTTAATGTTGGAGCTAAGGTCATCTGCAAAAGAGCTGTGATATATTAATACTAACTCTTACTAAGAGAATTTCCATAATAAATCATCGAACTTCAATGTGAACAAAGGTGACACACAAACACAAAAACCCAGACGAGTTTGAGCTACAACACACAAAAAAAGCATTTCAAAAATTGTTTAAAGCCTCAAATCACTTACACTGGAAAAATGTGCGGCTCTTATGGCTTTAAATGGTGTCACATATGAAAAGGTTTGTTTGTTTTCTTGTTTTGCTGTTGCTGTTTTGAGTTTGTAGGTTGCACAAAAAAACTTATCACATCTTCTCTGCCCGTGTCAAGCAGTTAATTTTGCTATTGTCTTTGGTTTTACATCATTTATTGGGTTGGTGAAAAAAATAGATGCCATATTTTCCGACCTATAAGTCAGTTTTTTTTTTTTGCATAATTTACATGCCCTGTCATTTATACATCGAAGTGACTTTTTATGTTTTTTTCAATTTCCATATTTATAAACTAATCTTTGGCTGAGACATGACTGTTTTCATTCATTCTGACATAAAAAATGCAGTATTGAACACTACCATTTGCAGCCGCTAGATGGTGCTCAAGTAATATGGCATGTCGTTGTGTCAGGTAATGGGAATGACACAATCGGTTTGCCATAGTCTGCCACATTCATCCAGCTCCGCAATTATGCCTTGAGCAACCATCAAATCAGTTTCGTTTCGCTGTGCCGCCATGGCAAAATACAGCTGATTTGACCATTGAAGTGCATTCATTAAATAAAAGTTCAACAGAGACACACCTTTACCATAATGTCGAGCTAACAAATAATTGTTTTTAGGTGGTTATCTTTTTAAATTTTGAAGAAATGCGTAGCGAGTCGTCCCTCTGCGTGCTCCCGCTTCCGCAAATCAATTTTTGAAATACAGCTGATTTGCCCGTCAAAGTGCATTTATTGAGCAAATCTAGATTGAGACAGACTTTTACTATAATTTTGAGCAAACAAATAATTGTATTTAAGCGTTAATCTTGTTAAACTATTGTTAAAGTCCTCTCGTGCATGCTCTCGCGGCCGCCGTTTGGCAGCCGATCGATTTTTGGCACAACACCGGCCCACGTTTCTGGATGGTCAGCGGTGACGCATAAAGATACGACTTATGTGGCGAAGCAACATATTTATGGTTTTTCCACTTTATTAGACCTATTTGGACTGATGCAACTTATACGGTGGTGCAACGTGTATGGCAGAACATATGGTAACAGGTTCATTTTGTAATCATGAGCCTCAGTTGCATGTGGAAGAACCATAGACAGCCTCAACAGCCTGCACCTCCTTCTCATGCTGCATAGCTTGTATTACTGGGAGATGGCATCCCATTCTTTAGCAACCATTTGCCGCAGGTCAGCCACTGTGGTTGTGTTGATCAGGCTGGAATAAACAGCCCACCCAAGCTGAGCGGCTCCACAGGGGTTCGGTGGGGTTGAGGTGATGACTACAGGCGGCCATTCCATACTCCCCATTTCCTAATTCTGGAGCTAGTCTCTTATGGACAATAAAGTTCGACCCCCGACTGATCCAGCGTTCACTGTGTTAGTCAGGCCCCTGACTATCTTTACTGACTTGTCTAATGTTTGTATGTGGCGACCATCTTGAATTGGCTTGAGTCCAAACGTAAATGAGTTGTAGATGTGTATCCAGTGAATCATTTTTTAAGAGTTTCACTGAAATAATTTCAAGTGGTTTATGATATATTTTGCTAACAGATAGACAAAGTTGATGCTGACAAATGACGACAAAGGGTTTGGGCGTTGTTTGAGTTTCTGTTAAATTCTCAGCATGTGTGGAACATGATTTTCAGCTACCAAGACACCAAATTGCAGCTTATTATCTGTCAGATTAGTTGACGTGGATATTTTTGTGTCCTTTGAAATCTGTTGGCTGTGTTGACCATTTTGAATTTGGTTGAGTCGGAAAGTTGAGTGGGTGTAACTATGTCCAATAATTAGTTTCTGAAAGTTTCACTAAAATCCATCAAGTATTATAGGAGATATTCTGCTAACAGGCAGGCAGAGTGTACTGTTAATTATTATATTTACTAATTATTAATTAATAATCAATGTAATAATTACCAAATGTAACAGGTTCATTTCATAAGATAAGATAAGATAAGATAGAAATGTATTAATCTCGCAGGAAATTGTTGTGCCAGGGTTCAATACAAAGAAACATGGGCCTCAGTTGCATGTGGAAGAACCATACACAGCCCAACAGCCTGGCACCTCCTCCTCATGCTGCTCACTAGCTTGTACACACATGATTGTTGATGGCAAAGTTAAAAAAGAAAAAGAACTTATGCAACCAGCTAGTGCTCAGATTATGTGTTGGGGATGACTCATCTACTACCACTCCAAATTTTCAAAGTATCTCCGTATGTGTCAAACTGATGGAGTTGTGGCCATTTTTGTGTTGGTTAGCTGTAGCAGCCATGTTGAAAGGGGTTGACTCCAGCAGATAGTCTTTCAAAATGTTTCTTTAAAATGTGTCCACTTGTCCATGAGATATTTTGCTAACGCTACAAACGAACCCACAAGAAATCATCGTATAGGAGAAACGACTTTCGTTTTTTTTTTTTTTTTTTTTTTAACAAACCTGCTGTGAAGCAACTAAAGCTCGGCTGAGTTTTCGCACCTTCACAAGTTATCTAACCTTTAACTAAGCTGCTAGCATCCTCCGTCATAAATATGGCATCGGAAGATGGCTTCAGGCGCGCACACACGCCGTCTCAGCACCTTAAAGTGCCGCGTTCAGCATAATTTATCATCTGTAAGAGATGCACCGAGCAGGAAACGCCGACAACGATCAGCCTCGCCGTTTAAGACGTTTCACGTGAGTTCACGGTCCGTGGCGTCCGTGACGAGGCCCCCGTTTCTGTTTGACTTTGCCGCGAGCAGGGCGGGTTCGTCGTGCAAACACGAACTGGAGGCAACACCTGAAAGTTGCTCAAGACGGGGGATAAGTCGAATTAATCTCCTCCCTGTGTGAGCTCGCCTAAGACCGTTTGATTTATGGCCTCCGGTGGGCGGAGAAGAGACAGGCGGGCCTTCGGAGCGATGGAAGCGATGCCTCGACTGCAGCGGGGATGAGAAGACGCCATAAAAGTTTACAGGCCTGCCCTGTTATTGTCTCTGCGGCACAGGTGCAAAGCAACCTTTTAAAAGCAGCTGTCAGGTGACGAGGTGGCCTTGAATCCCCCCATCCCCCACTTTCAGCTTCAAAACATTTATTCTTAGCAGTTGTCTCACTTTGTACTTTTCCTCGAGGAAAAAAGTTGAAAAGCTGTCAGTGGCTCTGCAGTGGAGACTCGGACGATACGTTGGATGATGTTTATTGCATGAGACATACGTTTTCTTTGTGTGACAAGTGAAGGAAATAAAAACAGGACAAGTCTGGTATTTTTATTTTATTTATTTATTTTTTGCTGTACTTGCACCTCAGAAACTAAAAGTGAAGCAGTCGAATGGCTCTCTGAGATTCCTGCTCCCCTCCGATCACGTCTGTATCAATTACACAGCATGTGAAGCACACACAGCGAAGAAGGGACACGACAAGAGTCTTTTATGCTGATGAGAGTCGGTTGGGGATGATGAGAGAGAGAGACAGAGAGGAGGAGGAGGGTTTCGGAGTCTTCGAAGCAGATAAAAATGGAAATCTTCCTCTTGCTGCTCAACATCGCGGTATCAAAGCTTCCTGCTGGAGTCTGGGGAGCAGCGAGGGGGAAGGAGGAGTAGAAAAGTAGGTGTGGGGGGGAGAGAGATGTCCCAGCTGTGTTTGACAGGGCTCAGAGCTGAGTTGTGTGGTCTGATGTTTGGGTAAAGAGGGAGCCCCCCCCCCCCACTCACCCCCAACAACCCCACCCTATAAACACACACACTGAGTGGAGAAAGAGCAACAGAAAGGAGACAGTGCTGTCATGGTGTCCCGCCCGGGGAACATGTCAGTGATCTTTGATGCGGCCCAGCTTTACATGAAGACGTCTCTGTGTTATCTTGAACAAAAACGCGCCGGTCAGAGTGGTTCGAGATGCTTTCTTTGTATCAATGCAACAAATAAGGCAAAGGCAGAGCTTAATTTGAGCCGGATCCTGCCGGAACAGGATACGGGAACTCTTTTGTTTTGACAGGGTACGTTCCGGTATTTGCTTGGATCTGGTAACTCTCAAGCTTACTAACAAGAACAAATATGACTGCTTGAATGAGTAAAACATATTGGATATTTAAACTGAAAATAATTACATAAACACTCATTTTAAACACAACAGCCACTTACGACTTCTTAATATCACTGATGAGCTGCCTCTTCAAGTAGCATTTCTGCCTCTGCCCTTAAAAAAATCTGCCCCTAAAAGTGTGTTTGAGGTGGTGGGTGAGTACCCAGCTAACCAGGCAGTCGTACGTGGGCAGGAGCCCACAGGCAGCCACCATGAACAGACAGAGGAGACGCCTGGAGGTTTCACATGTGGAGTCGGACAACAGGACAGTGAATTCAGCGAAGAGTCAGACGTGGAACCGTCAAGTAAGGGGAAAGGAGACAAGATGCTTGACAGAAGCGGAGTGTTTACAAATGTAGGTAAACGTAGATGTTTAACTACCTGTTAAAAATGTAGGAAATCACATCTGCTTTATTCAAAAAATTTCTTGGGGAAAACCCCCAGATCCCTCCATTCCGAGCTGGCCTGCCTGCTATTTGCATTCTGGTATTGACTGGTTTACAAATTAAACCTAGGACAATAAACACAAAGAGTAGTGTTTTCAGAATGTAGGACAAAGGAGTTTAATTACAATTCCGCTTTCTAATGACAGAGGAGTTAGAGAGAAAATTTGTTTCTATTGTCTTTCTTTGGTATGCTAAACATGAAGCTAACAGGGGTTAGTTAGGTTTGCTCAGCATGGAGATAATCTAATCTGGCTCAGTCTAATACTTTGAAATAAACAGGTCATCACCACCTGTAAAGATCAGTCATTTTATGGTTCAAAAATAAGAGACAGATTGACCTTGTCCAGACCCTTAATGAAACCAGCATTCCTTGAAGGAATACATGTCGCCATCTGCTTAAGTGCTATGTGTTGTTATTACTGTATGTTCCCATACAATGACGAAATTGGTTCTGTGCATTTAACCCATCACACCTGAGATACACCCAGGTGGAGCAGTTGGCTAAATTAGGGATTGGGTGTCTTGTTCAGAGACATCACAAAATGTGGGAATGGCTGAGAGTCGAACCGCGACTTTCTGGTCCCAGGTTGGCTGCACGCGTTTCACAACAAGCATAAATTAGGTTGACATTTTTAAAGTTGCCTCGTCTGACAGGGAACCAGAGGCGATAGTAGGAAAGATGGTTTGAATTTTCTCCCCAGCTGAAATAATTTCATTTATAATGAATCTTATGATGTCATCACTGCTTACAGCTGTAGGGATACATGGCTCAATAGAGGTAGTTTCATTAGTTTAGCTATAGTGTTGTACAGAAACCTGGGGTTATCTTTATTCTCCTCTATTAAAGGTGTGTAATATACTGTACAGTTCGCATTTTAGGGGGAGCTTTTTTAGAAGTTAGCAGGCTATCTCTCCAAGACAAATAAAATTCTTCAACGTTACTGGACCACCATTTTTCCCCCCAGCATTCTAGATGCCTGTGTTAAAGTATGTACGTAACTCAGAAGAAACAAACAGTTCAGCAACAAAAACGAGACTGAAGATTGAGACACCATTCAGATGATCCAATACTGTTGTTTGAGTCACTGGCTCACAGTGAAAAAGGCCAGCTTGATATGAACACAGAAAGTGGAATTGATCATGACACATTGCCGATGTATTGACCTGTGGTGGACCCCTGAGAGTGGGCCCCTGCAGTTGGAGTTCACTCGGCAGTCAGATGATTCAAAGACGCCTTATCTCTTTCTCTTTTTTTTTATTCCTGTAACTAAAAAGGTAAAACACCCCCGCATCTCTTATCTTTACAACCTCTTCAAAAAGTATGATTGAGAAGAAAATGCCCACAAAGAGGGAGGACAGTAGCAATCCATCTAAAGGTCATCTGCTAAAAGAAAAAAAAACACAACAGTGTTTGTACCCTCTCGAGTGTTGACTGGTAAGGGTTTTTTCCACTGGCTTTTGAGCCAGGCCATTCCATTCCTTTGACTTACTGTAACACACAACACTCCTCTCCTTTGCTTACTGCCCTTTGATCTTCATCTAAAATCACTAATGAGCAATTTGTGGTCAGATTGACCCGCTCTAATTGGCCATGAGAGGTTTGCTTCTTTGTTTCACTTGGCTCAGTCTTTTTCGGCGGGGCTCCTTTACGATTAAAGCTCTAATTAATCAGGCTTTGCAAGCGGGGTTAGGGTTAGGGAATACTTCACGTGACAATACCTGCAGTTTTTACAGACAGTTTGTACTAGTCAGGCCAGTTCAGTCTCCTGTCAATCCTGGGAGGTGATCTTGATCAGAGATACCATTTGCTGAGATAACCCCCAAAGTTTTACCAGGATAGAGGTTTTAATGAGGAATTTAACATGTTCATGCCACTTTATTGAACTGGTTCTGAATCTCTTGCTTTTGGTTAAGCTTCATTTAACGTTTGTGTTCACTTAAAAAACGTGGGCACAACAAGCAAATATGGCCTGAAGACAGTTCCAATCATCTCGGTAGACAAAGCATTGTTGGCAGGAAGGGAAAATGTGTGTTTTACTGTCTGCAGTTTTATTTTGAAAGGAATAAAAGATGACAGTTGAAATGCAGCCACAGATGTCTGGAAAATGCTGACAGCCTGGCTTTGTTGTACTGCATTCAGAAGGTAACCACTTTATATCAGAATATTCTTACTGCATTACTTCTTACACACTTGGAAAAGATCACCTTACACCAAACCTACTGAAATCAATCGATCAACCTGGTATCCATTGCCTCAAATCAAGGCTAAAATGTTGTTTCTCATATTAAAATAAATCGATGTAACTAATTTTAAGATAAACACTTTAATAACCATCTAACAATGACAACAGCAACATGCTAACAATGACAAAATAAACCAACAGCACACATCACCAGTGACTAATCAAACATAGCTACTAACAATAGAGGGTTAGACTAAAACAATGTCCACCTCCTTAAGTTCATGCTAATGTTGCTTTAATGCTAGCTTGTTTGCTTTGTGATTGTTGTCAAGTTTGTTCTGTCATTATTAGCATAGGATATATGTGATGTCATTGTTAGATTTGTGTTGTGATTGTTGATATGTTTGCTCGATCCTTTTGCTGTTGTCACTGTTAACATGTTTGTTTTGCGATTGATAGCATGTATGTTCTGTCATTGTTCTTCTTTCGGCTTTTCCCTCTTCAGGGGTCGCCATAGCGAGTCATCCTTCTCCATCTCACTCTCTCCTCAGCATCTTCTGTCCTCACTCCAACGAACTCCGTGACCTCTCTTTGGACTTCTTGGTCTTTTTCCTGGCAGCTGAATCTCTAACATCCTTCTACCAGTATGCCCACTGTCCCTCCTCTTGACATGTCCAAACCATCTCAGTCTGGCCTCTCTAACTTTATTTCCCAGTTGTTCAACTTATGTCATACCTCTGATGATCTCATTCCTAATCTTAGCCATCCTTGTTATTCCTAAGGAGACCCTCAGCATAATCATTTCCACCACTTCCATTTCTTTATCCTGTCTTTTTGTCAATGCCACTGTCTCCAGAGTCAGACCACACAACAAAGGTGGTCTCACAGCTGTCTTGTAACACTCTTTCGTCACAAATCACTCCTGAAACTTTTCTCCATCCATTCCATCTTGCCTGGACTCTCTTTGACCTCTTTAGCCACATTCCCCATTTTCCTGGTCAGTGGACCCCAAGTACTGTACTTGAAGTCCTGCACCTTTGACCTCTGCTTCTTGTAGCCTCACTGTTCCACTGGTCTCCCTCTCATTTACACACATGCACTCTGTCTTACTACGGCTGACTTTCATTCCTCTTCTTTCAAGTGCATACCTCCACCTCTCCAAGTTCTCTTC
>JARVLU010000001.1:17058947-17072018 GCA_031762415.1 Simpsonichthys santanae
CCAGGGTGTCCCCCACCCCTCGCACAGTGATTGCTGGACATGGGCACCGGCGACCCCTGTGACCCAAAATGGAAGAAACGGGTAAAAGACAATGGATTTTAAACAATTTATCACCTGCTGCACCTGTGTGCAGCCCACAGGTGCAGGGAGAAGCTCTCTGCTGCCTGCCATGATCTCCGCTCTCTGCCACCCACACATTTCTCGACTGTACTTCACGGTTTTTCATTTATTACGGGGGGGCGTGGTCCCCTAAACCCCGTGATAAACAAGGGAGTGCTGTACTGATATTATTACTAATAGTCAGAGCCAATATTCAGAAGCATCTTCAAGCCAAAGTATTTTGTATTTCATGGACACTTGGTTTCTGATCTTCTCTGGCCTGTTGTTCAGGAGACGTCTTGCTAACAGACAGTTAATTGCACAATCACATTTCATGGCTGCAGTTAAGATGATTGGTGGAATAAATTGTGATCTGTTTGCCTCTTTTTCCATCAGTTTTATTTTCTTTTAGTTAAAGTCAGAGTATGTTTCAGTCCAGTTTGTTTGTGAGCAGCATGTTGAAACCAGACTCGCAGTACTCCAGTATGCAGCTGTAATTGCTGCGTGAATAGCCGAGCTGTAGGAGGCGTAGATGAAACACACATTGACGTATTTGTAAGAAAATCACAACGTCTGCTGCTGTTGGGAAAACCGAGTCATCTTCCATAGTACAAGCGTTGACGTTTTCTCCAGCAGCAATGGCCTGAAAAAAGGCCAAATCTATCATGCAGTGCGAAGCTAAAATATATTTTTAATGACTGCTTGTTTATGAACCACTCTGAGTGTCTTAAATTCCTGTAAGTTTGTGAGAACCTTGATAACCCAGGGCTTTACTGTATATTACAGTACGTGTAAGGCATTTTCCAACATTGTGGAAGTAACTTTTCGTGACACCACACTGAGCACCTCTCATAAAACTCTTGTCCCTCAGCTGTAGCGCTGGGTAAATTGGAATCACTGACATTTCTAGGCCAGTGATGTGGATCATTTGTATCCGCTGCCAAGTGGCTACATCTATTTGTGAGACATCTGCCACTACTTCCAAATGTGACCGAGTGTTCATCCGTTCTCCCTTCATCCACTTAGAGTGGATGAAGTTCAGGAGAGGCTCCCCTCGTGTGTTACAGAGCGAACACGCACTGAGCACTGTCAGGAAACAACTTGGCATGTCACTGCTGAGTCCAGAATTTGCTTGTTTTAATTAGATTTGTGTTGACTGGAATCACCTTAAACGAAAAGCAAAAAACAAGAACAAAAACTTTTCATCTGATAGTTTGTGAATATATAATAGTACGTTAATGTGCCTGTAGCATCAAAGTTTTGTGAGGAATACAAACACATTTTTTGAAAGAAAACAAAATAATTTACGCCACTGAGATGAACACTTATTGAGACATTCTCATGCACAGTAACAAGAAGCGATGACAAAAGGGAAGGCCTGCATGCAAAGAGCGTTACGATGGCTGACAACACAGCCGGTAAGGTGCCAATTGTAAAGGCACACAGTCAAACATTAACAGCAACATTTTTGCTTTATTTAGCCTTTCATAAGAAAAAAAACTTTTTTTTTTTCAAAGTAATTTTCATCATGTTATTCATACATTTATGAATGTCATAGTTCCCAACTAAATATTTAATTTGCAAGTTAAATATTTAGTTTACAAACTAAATATTTAACATGCAAGTTACATACAGTATTTAGTTTGAAACTAAATATTTAGCTTGCAAGTTAAAAATGTAGTTAGCTACGCATATGGGCAAAAATAATCAAATGCTTTGGTGTGCAGGTAAACGTAGTCTTAGTTGGTGCTGATTCTAAACAAACAGGATTTAGTTTCAAACTAAAGGGATATGTTATAGTTTATTTCACCAGTCATTAAGAACCATCACTTATAGGTTGGTAGGTCTTTTTAAGGTTTTCGTAAATGTTTATATGGAATTATAAAGTTAGCATCGCACCATATTTATACGACCACGTTTTATATTTTCTGTGCAGAAGAACTGATGGTTACAAATTGATTGATCTGTCCATTATTTTGTTCAGCCACTGTTTTTGTTTAAAACACTTTATAGTAAAAAAAAAAAAAAACAAAAAAAAAAAAAACATGTATTTTTACTAAAAACGTGTTTTACCAGTCAGTTTTTTTTATTTATTTATTTATTTTTATTGAATCATTCTATAAAATAATTGTGATATTTCTTAAATGGGAAGGATTTTACCTTTATAAATATCTTTAAAGCAAGCTGTTTTTCATAAAGCAATGGACAGCCTAATCTTTTCTTTTTCTTTTTCTATTTCTGGCTCCAACATTTATCCACCACACCATGCACCACTGTCTGCACCATTTGTCCAAAATCAACTTGTGTGTCTCTGCTTGGAAAATGATTAAAACTCATTAACCAAGAGGTATTGATTTGTTGCAACAAAACATTCACAGGCTGCTTTTCTGAGCCCTGACTCCTGAAACAGACGTAATGTTGCTGTACGACCTCTGTGACTTCACTTGAACCTAAGCCTGCCACGATAATAAATTTTGCTGGACGATTGTCTCAGAAATTATTGCGATAAACGATAATATTGTTTGAAATTTGACAATAATCTGTATTTATTTTAAAATTTAAGAAGAAATGGTGGTGAATTTTTGTTTGTAGTACCTTTTTATGATCATCTGATGGCAGCATAAGACCATTTGAATTGAAGCATGGATAGTGAGGGAGTGAGCAGTGTGTCTCTTTAAGAACAATGGGAGGGAGGCCCCTTGATGTGACATGGGCTGTCTCTTCTTTTTTCAGTTCTCAAAATGGCAGACGCTCGGTGTGGTTTGAGCTCTTTAGCATAGCATTTTTCGCACAAAACTTTTAATAAAACAATCAGTAAACAAGTTCTCAACTTCTTTTTGCAGAGAAAAAAATAAACATGAAGACATGGATTTCAACTGTGAATTTTAGAGCTTTGACAAGACAGTTTTTTTCCCCTGTTAGCTAGCTCGAATCTTAACTTATCAGCTGAGCTGCTTTTAACAATCCAAAAATGTGGTTTTGGATGGTTCAAACAGATTTTAATGAAAAAGGAAAAAGGGAAGGGTCAGTGAAGAGTACCGGAGTTGAGGCTTTTGTCATCCAATGCCTTCAGTAGAAAGAGAGACATGAAGAAATGATAAAGCCGATGAATGAAAATGAGGTGGAATTTTCATTTATCATTCTATTAATTGATTTATTGTTTATCGCGACAGGCTTCCTTGAACCTCGTTAGAAAAGGAAAGGCTCAACATTCCTTGAAGGAATGCATATCGTTAGGGCTGAACGATTTTGAAAAAATATTCTTTGACTTTTTGTTTATCTAAGCAGATCTCACTTGTAAATGAGTCTTCTAGGCTCAATGTGACATATCTGTCTAAATAAAGGTTGAATGGCTGAATGAATTCTAATGATTTTTTTTTTTGCATCAATATTCCCATTTAATATGTGATTATTTTTCAGTGTCTTCTCATGTATTTTTCAACAAACACAAGCAATAAATCTGTTTCAGTTGCAATAAACGTCACTGTTTTCAGCTCCGTTGCAACTCTGTTTCTGCAGTTTTTGTATAGCTCTGGGATAGCAACGTGGTTAAAATGTGTGTGCAAGGGCATTCTGTATTGCTTATCCATTGTTTACCAAAGCCAGAAACCCAGACTGGTCTATATTAATGGGCATCATGTCTTTTGCTATGTACTTCGTTATTGCTTGAGTTATTTCCGCGTGCAGGTTTGAATTATGTTCATCCAGAGTAATACCTTCGAACAGTTCGGTCAGTGATCCCTGTCGGCTGGTACTTTGCTTACTTGAAGTTGAAGCACTGGTCGTGGGCATTCTAGCCAAGCAACTTTGTGGTGTTTTTTTTTTTTAAGTGTTGATAAAGATTTGTGGTGTTACCTCGAAAGGTAGCAAAAGCAGCAAGGCAGGTTCTGCACAGTACATGTCGTTTTGCAGCGTCTTCTTTTTTATAGCCAAAATAATTCCAAACAACGGACGTGCTGCCCATCTTTGGTACTAAACTTTCAGATGTATCAGCTTCTGTCGAGCCTGAGGCCATTGTGCAACCGGTTAAAACACAGTGTTGACTTCTCTGCTCCCTTCTCTGCTTTGGTCCGCTCAGTCACAAGTCACGTAACCAGATGGCATGACTGGTCAAATTGCAACGTTTGCAATTAGAAAATCTGATTTTATCATATCACGATACTATCGCAAATGCAATTAATTGTTCAGCCCTACTTATCGCTCGAGTTGCACATCATCACACATTTTGGTCATGAAATTGTGCGAGTTCATGCGATGTTGTGGGATGACACACTGATAGTATTGGTTGTGAATGACTCTCTGAGTGACTACATCAAATTTTAGCTCGTATTTCAAGTTACCAGGAACTTTGGAAATCAGGGAAAACCCATAAACTACAGGACGTAGATAAATATCCCGGCTCTATTTTAAACTTAGTTTTCCCGTGGAAAACGTCTTTGTCTTTTCTTCTTCTTCCACAGTTACAATCACTTACAATCTAATGATGCCTGCCATCAGTGCCTAATGCTAATGATATGCTGAGTGCGACTCAAGCGTGTGGGTTATGACTTTCAAATAATGCATGAGCTTGACATCCAGGATACCTTCAGGGGGGAAACTGTGCACAGGTGTGTCAATTATGGATGTCTGTGTCAGCAATCAAAATGTTTTACACAAGTATGATAAATTAATAGCAACTCCTGTGGAGAGATGAGGAGTTTGAGTTAAAAAAAAAAAACCCTGGTTTTATAAATTATTCTGCTGCTGCTGGACATTTTGTTTTGAAGCTGCGTGAGAGAGAGAGAGTAGCAGCAGCTCGGTATAAATTCATCCCAACAGGCAGCTGTGCAGAAGAGTTTAGAGCTCAACCAACCTTTGCACCCTGTGATTGGGACTTTCACACTGTCAGCCCTCGGTCACGATCCGCTGCAGAACAGCAACAGCTCGTCCTCGCCTGGACAACCCTCGCTTCATGGACATCGGCCTCTGTGATGTCGAGCTCACGTGCAGCCGTTCAGCTAGAGCGTTTTACTGGCTTTCAGTCGGTACTTTATTTCAGTGTTGGGTTAGTAGGTACCGCCTTAATGAAAAAGAAGGTGACGATGCTTTTACTCCTGTCAAGACATCTCATGAACCACTGGACAGAACTTCATTGAGAATCTCAAAGGATGGATATTTACAACTGATTAACCCTTGGTGTCACTCTAATTCAAGAGGCTGCTCAGCTAGCAACTTTAGCAAACAAAAATGGTTATGACTCAGTCAGTTTTAGAGATAAGGGGCTAAAATTTAGTCTGGTAGACACAGAGTAATTACCATGCATCCATCATCTTTACCCGCTTCTTTCTTTTCGGGTCACAGGGGTCACTGGTGCCCATGTCCAGCTGGAAGCGGGCACACCCTGGACAGGTCTCCAGTCCATCACAGAGACACATAGAGACAACTAACCATTCACTCTCTCACTCACACCTAGGGACAAGTTAAAGTTACCAATCAGCCTAAGATACATGTTTTTGGTCAGTGGGACGAAACTGGAGTACCCAGAGAAAACATGCAAACTCCACGCAGAAAGTTCCCAGGCTGGGATTTGAATCCGTGGCCTTCTCGCTGAGAGGCAACAGCTCTACCAACTGCGCCACCATGCCGCCCAGCATGCATTTTTAAGCTCTGTCTATATGTTGCACATCTTTTGCTCAAATCTTTGGCATTTGTTAAGCTGTCCACCATGACTGATCAGCCAATGTAAGAGCTATAACGTCAAATTGACAGACGAAAAAGTAAAAATTAATTTGATTGTAGTTGATTCTCCAACACTAACATATCCCACAATCTAGATCAGGGGTGTCAAACTCACTTACGAAAGGGGGCCAAAATTAAAACCTTTTTCAAACTAGGTGCTGGCTTCAGAATCTACATGAACTCAAGTTAGATACCCAACTTTTTTTTTTTTTTTTTGGTTGCAGGTTCCTCAACAAGAGTTTGATTGGTCTCCTTTGACTTTCTCTGTTGAATTTTTGACATCATAATCTAAGATTATTGAAAAAAATTAAAGTGATAAAATTATTTTACATTTAAAATAACATCTTGGGGGCCAGATAAGATGTGAACAAGGGCCACATTTGGCCCCTTGACCGTGAGTTTGGCACATATGATCTAGTTTGTGCTTAATGTTAGATTAAGGTTTGACCAAACCAACTGTAATCCCATCCCTTCTCACTTCTTATGATAATTTTAGTCTAAGGAGGGGGTGGGAGAGGGTGGTCCTAAGAAACCATCTTATCACCTGCAAACTGGTTGATCCACTATGGGAGTGTGCTGCTTGTAGGACTGTTTGTTGTGGCTCCTTGGACTGATGAAGTCCTTTGGATGAAGGACAAAACATCTCAACCACAAAAATAAGAAAGAAAAAGAAACCATCGAGATGACCTGACTGAACTTTGTTGGATTTTCTACCTGGATTATTGAGCATGAACTTCAATGAAACAAACAACAAATACTTGTTAATAATATGAACTTTTAACGTAACAGCTGTCTTTTCTGGACTTATTCAAGGTTCTTTATTGTCATTTGCATTACATGTGGTACATGAGGTGGTATGAAATTGTGTACACAGGGTCCCAGTTACATCCAACAACAGCAAAAATATTATAAAAGAAACAGAAATAAGGATCTAAGATATGAATTGTCTGTTTTCTTGTCTGCGCCACTCGTTTAGACAAATTTAATTTACTAAAACTAAACAAATGTTACTTCTCAGACGAGCTTAAAAGTATTTTCCTGTGACTGGTTGGCAGGAGCATTAAGATTTCAGCCTGAGCAGAACAGTCAACAAGGCAGCAGCAGGAGGCTGTTTTCTGTGGTAACTTTTTTTATGCACTTGGATGACAAAATGTCAACAAGTAATTAGCACTGAAAACAAAGCGGTGACAGGTTATTAAATTCATACAAATTGCTTCTCTTTGTAAGGAACATAAATACAATCAGAAAGGTCAAAGACCTTGTTTACCAGACTGTAACTTTTATTAATCACTTTAATTAGCTCCTTAGTGTCTAATTTTTGGCAGAAGATTAATAATCATCGATCTGTAAAAGCCTTTTTATTTACTTCCAAGTCAATTATTCTCACAACCAACTTTTAATCAGTTATACTTGATGGGTGAGTTTTGTTTGTTGCAATAGAATGATACATATTAAAAATACCATATTTCCAGCATATAAGTCAGTTTTTTTTTTTTTTTTGCAGAGATATGTCAGTCCTGCAACTTGTACGCCAAAGCAACTTATATATGTTTTTTTTTTTTCATATTCATAATGCAATTTTTGACTGACGCTTTAAATTTCTAAGAACTGCAACAGTGAGTCCTCCCATGCGCGCTCATTTCACTCAGCTGGTGCAGGCGGAAGAACGCTGGAGAGCTAGTGGCTCTGGCCACAATGGATGGATGGCGTCACGCCGCCTAGGTGAAATGAAGCTCTTTTGACCATTAAATAAATGCGTAACAGTGCTCCCCCATATAACTTGCTTTGGCGGGGGCGCTCATCTTGTCTGTGATTTTTTTTTTTTTTTTGTCCGGGGGGCAATGGGGGATAAACGGAGACACGTCCTGGGCTGCGCAGCGCGCTGTTTAGACCGACTGTTTTACAGTTTTAGAGCAGGGTGGGGGAGAGAAGGAGACATATCTCAGCCGCGCAGTGTCATTATCGACTGTTTGTTTTTTTCCGGGGTGGGGGCAGCAGAGACACATCTGAGATGTGCTCTGTTTGTACCAACAGTTTTTGAATGGGTATTCAGTGTGAGGGTTTAGCATGAGGGAAGAGGCTGTTTTTAGCTAGCGCATTGCCAGCGGCTTTCTTAGCGTTACGTCAGTGCCGACAGGTGGTTTGGGTGAGGGGTTCGGTAGGCGGGACAAACTTACCGTGTTCCCCAGTAAGTACTGGTTAACTACTCATTAGCTCCTGATTTGTTTCTCTTTGGTTTCCATGTTAACTACCCATTAGTTCCTGATTAGTTCTTCATTTCAAAGGTAACTAACCATTAGTCCCCTATTAAGGCTGGGCTGTGTGTTCCCCAGTAAGTACTGGTTAACTACCTATCCTGATTTGTTTCTGATTCGTTCGTGAGGCGTTCTCTAGTAGTTAATCAAAATTTGTTTACCTTATTGTAAATTGTTACCGATGCGACTTATAAGGTTAAGTGACTTATTTGTGCTTTTTTTCTCCACTTTATTAGACATTTTTTGGACTGATGCGACTTATACGGCAGAAAGTACGGTATCCTCTTCTCCCTTTACTAAGGATGGATGTTTCGCGCTGTAGCAGAGCATCATCTAATATCATGACAAATTCTCTTTTTTTTTTTTTTTTTTTCCAGGTAGTAGTGCCACTTTAAAAATAACAGTGTAGAGTCATTTGGCGCTCGTTAAGTAATAACCCCTTACAACATGTGATCACCTCTGTGAGGAGTGACTGCATCCTGGACTGCTCGCTAACATAAAGGTTCCTCTGCGTTTCTTTCCCAGATCACCCAGGAGCAGTTCCTCCTCGCGTCCCAGTCCCTGCACCTGCAGCGGCCGGGCTGCGATGTCGTGTACCCAGTGGGTCTGTGCGGCTGGAGGAAACGCTGCATCTATTTCTTCCTGCTGCTGCTCCTCGTCACCATGATCGTTAACCTGGCACTCACTGTCTGGATCATAAAGGTCATGAATTTTTCAGTGGTGAGTCTTTTTGGCTGGGGAGAAAACTCCAAACTGGTTATTTGAAAAGCAGTAAATGGAAGCGTATTTGGAATTTGGTCTTGGAGTAGATGTAATAAGGTTTAGCTAAGACACGGGTGGTGGCTAATAAGAAGCTGCCAGCTGTTTGTTGGCTCTACATACAATGGTTTAGTTAAGAAAAGAAATATTAAGATGTAATAAAAAAATAAGTCTCTTAATCATCCCCCGTCGCAAAGCAGAGAGGACTTGGAAATCCCCTCCGTCTGTCCCTCCAGTTCATCTTGTAAGCTTGAAAACTAAGTGAGGTACCGACTTACATTTTGTTATGTGGCTGCATCTAGGTGTAAGAAAGGTCTATCGAAAATCGGGTTGTTGCGCCATAATCCAAAATGGCTTCCGACACGTAAGTCAACCGTCCAATTACGGGCACAAATTCCAGTCATATATTTTGTGCTTGTAAATTAGAACGAGTACTTGTGAATAAATCTTGCACCTTGTAAACTAAAATGTCTGATAATTATATCTTTGTGCAACTGTAGATAAGAATTTATGTGTGTGTAAAAAAAGATTTGTGTTTGTAAAAAGTTATTGCACAACTTACACTATTTTTTAAGGTCTATGTAGAGATACAAAGTAACAAACTACGTGTAGAGTAGAGTTGCACTCGGGTCCAAATAATCCGAACCGACCTGGCCCCAGCCTGCAGCCATCATCTCCGAACCCCACCCATCAGACGAATTAACAGTAATTACAGGTCCAAACCCGAAAAACCCTGACGTTTTTAATTAAGCTTTGACTGCTTATACCACCGACTATTATTAACGCGCGTGGCTGAGGCGGCAGAAGGTCAGAGCTGAGGAGCCATCAAAGCGCATCAAATGCTTCCTCTGCTTCTGCCTGCATCCTGCTCTGACATGTGGGATATTTCATGATCTCACCTGTTTGGGTTGTTGGCAGTAGTCCATTTGAAGCTTAACTGAACTTTTGGCCTCTTTCAACGCACAGTGAAATGGTCGCGTACAGCTGGTGTAGTATTTAAATTTATCATTTGATTAATTGATTTATTGTTTATCGCGACAGGCCTAACTGACATGAACCAAACCAAACATGAGCATGGACCACTCAGAGTGTGGAGTAACAGTACAGCGTCCCCCAGCCTGTGCCTTGCCGCTTCCCAGGGCCGCAGACCATGCGTCTCACTGCTCCCCCTCCTCCCTGCTCCGGTGGTGGAGGGACAGGGCATGACTGCCAACCAGGGCAGACCATTTTCAGTCTGACATGACCACGACGCGATGTGCCGCCCAGGCGAAATGAGGCTGTTTTGACCATTAAAGTGCATTTATTAAGGAAAAGTTAAACTGAGACTCACCTTTGCTATAATGTCAAGCAAACAAATAATTGTTTTTAGGTGGTACTCTTGTCAAATTTCTAAGAACTACAACAGCGAGTCCTCCTGTGCATGCTCCCACGGCCGTCAATCGATTTTTGGCAGGACACCGGTCCACGTTTCCCGGGGGTCAGCGGTGACGTATAATAAATGTGGCTTGTATTCTGAAGCAACATACGATTTTTCCACTTCATGAGGCATTTTTTTTGACTGATTCAAACTAAACTCCGGAGCAATGTATAGTGCGGAAAATACAGTAATGATTGTATCAGTGTATACAAAATATACACAGTACTGTATATACACACAGTATGTACAATAATTCACATGTGACCAACATATACTTTACAATGTGTTAGTCAAGATGATTCTCCTTTTCCCTCATTTTAGCCTTAATATAAAGACCTGGTGGCAAAATGTAGAACAGAAAGCTCATTTAAATTTTATCCCAGACCTCCATCATGTTGGCTTTGACTAATCTTAAAGCCTCTGTACCTCCGGACCTGCTGACTCAGATTGAATTCAACTCCACCAACATCAAAACCAGCAATTGCTGTGAGCTCCAGTGACATTTTCAGGGACAGTGCACACAATTTACCATTTTGTCAACAATCTCCCAAAAGCAACAAACCCTTTCTGTGGCGAAGGCGTCTCCTGATGATTGCTATGACTCCTTCCTCCTTCCATCAATCTGTGTCGAGAGTTAAAGACCTTATCATGGCTGTTGGTGGAGAACCAGAAAATGCACTTCACTCCTCCAAATCTCTCAGGATGCGGCAAGCTTCTAAAAGTAATGAAAATAAAACAATTCCCCATTTTTATCATAGTAGAGGTTGAGCAGCAAAGATTTGTTCTGGCTTTGGCGTTCTCCTATCAGGTTACTATTACCGTAATTTTAAAGCAACTTTAAGCAAAACCACATTCGTCAAATTCATTGGTACATTTCTATATGAATGGTCTTACTTATGAATTGTATGTATTATATTATATATGAATTTGTCAAATTTAAATGTTAGTTTAGGAATTAACATGATCTGCACAATTAAATATGCCTAAATCCAGTAGAAGTATAGGCTGAATAAAACCTGCACAAAAATACAAGCAGTTGTCAAGATCTCTTTTCCAGGAGGTGGTTTTTTTTTTTTTTCATTCAACCTTTATTTAGACAGGTTAATCCCATTAATCCCATTGAGTTAATTGAGTTAGACAGGTTAATCCCATTTCTTGTTCCACAATGGAGAAAAGAAACAAAACATTATCAATATTTTTTCTTGTATTTTACTTAAAACTTTGCTGAAGACAACCAAGGTGAAGAGGAAAATGATTGAGGCTGGGAAAGGAATTCATCTCGACGAATGAACACAACTCAACACAACACCGGTGTGGCACAGCATTAAAGAGTCCAAAATAGGCTCAGATTCTAGTCTGACAGTTTCCTCTCACTGGAAATTAAAGCAGACAGATGTGTCCTGCTCATCGTAGGCCTTGTGTGCCTCGTTTTTCTGCTTCTGTTCAGCCCAAAAATACTTTGCAGAGCTACAAACCACGTGATTATCAGCTGGCATGAAGTACTCCTATACGGTACTTAAAACCCCGTTGACAACTTTTAGAGTGTGTTTCAACACAGTTTTAGTCTCCGACTCAGTTTTTCTACTGTAACTTGAAACCGAGGCTGCAGCTGGTGGATGTCTCCAGCGGTTATTGTCTGAAAGGCGGGGTACACCCCTGCAGTTAAAAACAATTAAACTTATGTGTTGACTAAAAATATAGGGGTTGAAGAATTATCACACTCTTCATAATCAGTTATGCCAGCTGTTTGTGGCAGCCCTACTTACACCGCTGTCAATTTTCCTGTTCTTTTTTCCTTTTCTTAAATTTCATGAGCAGATAATGTCAGAAACATTTACTCATATACAATATTCCTCTGCTCAAAGGAGTGGGGAGAAGTATACACTTATATTAGCCCACCCCTTTCTTCTGCGACCTTATTCCCATCACTTCTTAATCATAAATAAATACTGTACATACAAAAATATGTTTAACTATTAAAGAAGTGAAAAGGAAAAAATAAGTCCATAGTAATTAACAACAAATAACATTAATAAATAAGTAAGTGCGTTCCAAAAAGTAGAACCCCTGTGACTATCATCTTATACAATGTACAGTCACATAAACCAGTGTTCCCCTTCCATTATACAAGCAGGGCACTCTGCCTTGTCGACAGAACTGAGCGCCATGCCTACTGAACCCACTCGCCACCCCCCACACACACATCACCCCAGCGACAACCGCCAGCACTGACATAGTGCTAAGCCAGCAGCATGCAATACTAAAAAGCTAGGTAGTGCTCCATTTCCGTTTCCGTCAATGGCCCTCCCTTCTATTTTTCTTAAAAGAGCTAAACTATCCATTCTTCGGTTCAAACAGTCTTATACTGCCATCCAGTGGTCAAAAACAGGTGCTACACTCAAAACAAATCAACATTTCTTATGAAATTTGACAATTACTAGTTATTGTAAAATTTCAAACAATATTATCGTTTATCACAATGATTTCTGAGACAATTAATCGCCCAGCAAAATTTGTTATTGTGACAGGCCTACGCAATACAGACACGCTAGCTGAAAAGCAACAGACGTAGCGGTCTCCTTGTGTCATGCATCCCCCGCTCGACAGCTGCCGGCACTAACGTAGTGCTAAGCTAGCGCATAACACGGACATGTCAGCTCAGATTAGCTGTTAGCTCATCAATCTGGTCACAGTTTAATCCCATTTCTATAAAAAGAAGTTGTTCAATTAGATGTGTAAAACAGGCAATACAGGTGGTCCTCGACTTACGGCGCCATCGACTTACGGCGCTCCGTACTTACGGCGCCGCCCCCAGTGACGTCA
>JARVLU010000001.1:17075040-17088688 GCA_031762415.1 Simpsonichthys santanae
CATACAGAACGACCACTGGTCTGGGTCTGGGCTCCTTCTTTTCACCTGATGGCTGCTGGAGTCCTGTTTGGGTTTCTACTCTGCTTTGAGGAAGACCCAGTTAGGATATCCACATTTCTCTAGAGCCTGTCTTGTGTGGGATTTCTCCTTCTGCTCCTGAGTTAGTGGAGACGCTGTCTGCTCTGTGATACAGAGTCTTGATTAGGGCTGGCCGATATGGACTAAAATTAATATCTCAATATTTTTATGATAAATCACGATATGCAATATATATCTTGATATATTTTTTTCCATAAATTAATAACAACACTACATTTCTAAGTCAAATCTTTGTCCCAGTTGTCACACAGAAACATTTATTAACAAACAGCTGTAACTCTACAAAATAAATGTCTAAAAGAAGAAACTATTTACATACATACGTTTATTTTTTTAAGATATTTATTTACATATAGTAAATAATAATCCTCTTCAGCTGAGGTTATCTACAGCTGAGAGGCTAGAGCAGTCTCCTCCAATGGGAGAGCTGGGGGTTTGATTCCACCAGCAGTCACATGCTGAAGTGTCCCTGAGCAAGACATTGAACCCCTCATTGCCTCTGATGTGTGTCCCATCATTGTATGAATGTGATAACACTCTGGTTAATCCTTGTACAGATCTAGTAGAGTGTTGGTAAACGAGGACACAGATCTTTGAGTGTCTTGATAAGATAGAAAGGAGCCTTCACGTTAGCCGTTTTGTTAGCCACTAAGGACCGTATCTTTAGTGATATGATAAACTGCTGCTTTATTAATGTCATGCCTCTTCTCTCTGCTCTCTTCATAAAGCGCAGCATGGCTAAATAAGCTCGAACCCAATTGTTTTAAGGAAGCAGACTTTAAAAACACTTGGCGCTGCCGCTCCATGGTTCATGCTCCACTCCGCTGTTAAAATGGTGAAAAGGATTTGAAGTTTCGGCCTTTTGTCTGGACTATTTTCAACATTATTTACAGAAATCATTTTCCTGCCCCTCATCTGACAATCTAAATCCAAACTAGCTCAGAAAGAACATTGTTTTTTTTTCCCTCAGCAGCTAGCGGCTCTTATATCTGCCGTGTTTACTTGTTGCGCTAAACGTCTGTGCCCACCTCCTGCAGGCAGGAAGGAGGGGGGCGAGTGGGAGAAAGAAGGCAGCAGGAGGATTTTAAGTATAAAACTACATGGTTTATATCGAGATAGTCTCAATTTATATTGCAAAAAAAATCTCGATATTTTTAAAATATCGATATATCGCCCAGCCCTAGTCCTGATGACTCCTAACTTGTGCTCCAGAGGGTGATGTACCCAGGGGAGGCCACGCCTAGTCCGTATGGTTTACCTAAAATCCACAAACAAAGTGTAGGCTACGCTTAAGACCAATTGTTAGCACGATTAACTCTGTCACTTACAATGTTTCCAAATATCTGGCGTCTGTACTGTAGGTTTCTGAATCCAGGGAGGGCTTGACCACAGTTTTAGATCTTAATTTATTTTTGGTTTGCCACACATTTCTCATAATTTTTGTGTGTGTTCCTCTTATTACAGATTGCAAAAACGACCCTTACAACAGAAAGTACCGTATGTTCCATCTGCAAACAATGTTATGCAGCCAAGTCCAATCACTTGACACGAGTTCATCGCATTCGAGCAATGGTGAGAGGAAGGTCCTTTTAAACATGGCCTCCAAACCAGTCCCAATTAGAGACGGCCCCATGCCAATCATTGAGTGCACATACCACTCGAAACAACTGGATGTGCACATCACGTATGGCCATCCTGACCTGGACGGTCAACGTATTGAGACCGAGATGGACCAAGTCAGGTTGATCAAATCAGTTGACCTCCTCGGGGCCCTCTGGACAATGGATCTGAAGCCTCCTGTGATGTCAGTGCTGAACATCGAACCACGGGAGTTCATGGAGGAGTTTGTAGAGGGTGACCCACCTGCAGCTGACCCACCTTCATTCACCTCTCGGTGCAATTCCTGTATCCAAACGTCACATACCGTTGTTCAGTTGGAGTCGGAGCTGAAACGGCTCCGGCATAAGTACAGGAAATTACGAGAAAAGAACCGTCTCTTAATCCGTTCGTCAAAACGGGTGAGTTTAATGGTTTTTATCCTGATGCATGATCAATAATCCAGGTAGAAAAATCTAAAAAGGTTAATTCTGGTCCTGTGGACATTCAAAAAAACAAAACAAAAAAAATTGTAGAAACGTTTCATCTTTCCTCCGAAAGACTTCTTCAGTCTGAGTGAGATGCTGTATTCAGCTCAGTCTTATAAATAGCATCTTCTCACAGTGGATCAACCAGTTTGCTGCTGACAGCCAAAACCAGTTGCTCACATGATCAAGGAGGACCATCAGCCTAACGATGGATTGTTAGCACCCTAATGGTAGTTTGCTATTCACAAGGGGCTGTGTGACACTAGCTGAATACAGCACCTCAGACTGAAGAAGTCTTTAGGATGAAAGACAAAACGTTTCTACATTTTATTTTATTTTATTTTGGAATGTCCAGAGGACCAGACTTAACTTTTTTAGATGAGGGTTATTCTTCCATTCAGCACTACTTACTGTCTGAGGCAGCCTTCTGCCTCTTGTGTCATTTGAAGTTATTGCTGGGTTTCTGTTTTAATAATATGCATAAACACAGACTCATACATTTTAGATACATAGATATAAATACATCTTGTTTGTACACAAACTTTGCTGTTTTAATTTTATTTTCCAGTCTGCTGTGTCATCTGTATTTTTTATTTTTTTTTGTCATTAAAGTTGTGGCAGGAATGAACTTTGTTATTGGTCCTACTAGGGCTAGCTATTACCTCATTATTCAGATCAGAATTAAATATTTTTTCAAACAGAGATGTCTCAATCTATCACAGGTAAGACATATTAAATTTACAACAAAATCCAATTCAAGTCAGTATAACTTTCAAGTAAAAAGCCATTCTGCCCTTTTAACTTTTTTTCTTGTGTTATACATATTTATGTGTATGTGTGTATGTTCATGTATATGTATGTATGTATATCTATGTATGTGTATGTATGTGTACATACATATATGTATGTATGTATGCATGTACAGTATGTATGCATGCACACACATTAGTCTTTTTGTTAGAGCTGTGTGTTCATGCTCAGAGTTTGATATCTTGACAAGAGTACAATTTTTATTTTTAAGACAGTTTTTAAAATTACTCTGTTGTTAGATTTTAAAGAAAAGTTATTTGAGTAATTCTCAAAACAGTGTTCTGGTAGTTATTTCTGTTGTACAACTACCAGTTTATACCGTTTGCAAATAAAAGTTTGTAACTATTTACTTTTTTCATTTATTGTCTTTATTCTAGCAGCACGGTGGCGCAACTGGTCGTGCTGCTGCCTCTCAGCGAGCAGGTCCCTGGTTCAAATCCCGGTCTGGGGGGCCTTTCTGGGTGGAGTTTGCTTGTTCTCTCCGTGCATGCGTGGGTTTCCTCTGGGTACTCTGGTTTCCCCCCACAGACCAAAAACATGCATGTTAGGCTGATTGGTGGCGCTAAATTGTCCTAGGTGTGAGTGAGAGAGTGGATGGTGTTTGTCTTGTTTGTCTCAATGTGTCCCTGTGATGGACTTGCGACCCGTCCAGGGTGTACCCTGCCCCTCGCTCAGTGATTGCTGAACATGGGCACCAGCGACCCCCGTGACCTAAAACTTAGCATTAGTCACCTGTGTTCTGTGTGCGTATTGAGACTGCCGAATTTTGGGTACAAATACACGTTCCCCTGGGTGTGAACAGCGTAGTTGTATTTCTTACTGGGTTGTGTGCGTATGATTTGATGATTCAATTGTCTGATGCTGCTTATTACTTACCAAAACATACTGTTAGAATATTACTGCCAGAAATTATATAAAAAAAAAACAAACCTTAATGATGATGTTCGCAGCAGTTCTGAGCCAACTCATGCACATCTGAATGGCTAAATCTGGATGATTTTATTTGTCATTTTCACAAATTATCTCGTCACATCCACATCTGTCTCACTCTTCTCACCTCCCTCCCACTGCTGGCAGACTGTGTGTCTAAAGCCCCGTCATCTCGATGTCATGTCCGACTTCTTCCCCGTCACTCAGAGCTGCTGCCTGTCGAAGAGCAGCAACTCTTCGTCAATCAAAAAGCAGCCGATCAGCAGGGAGATTCAGTTTTCTGTTGCTTTGATGGATCTGTAATCTTTGGAAACGAAGCACAAACAGCTCATCGCCGATTCTGATTGTTTCAGGATGGGATGGGGAAACTGCACTTGAACCAGGACCAGCTTCACCTGGAGGGAGTCGGCGAGTTTCAGAAGCCTTTGTATGTCAACGAGATCCGGTCCAGAAGAGTAAGTAGCTTGAAGTTTCCTCCCAGTCAATACCCTGACCCTAACTTTGAATAAGCACCACCGACTGAAACATTTGGGAAAAGGTGTTTGGAAGACTTTTCCAAAGCCGCAGACATAGATTAGTCTTTTAGTGTTTGAGGAATTTGTGATCAATTCATCAAACAACAAAGCCTAACTTCCCTCTGAGCCTGACCTGACAGTACTTTGAAGATTTGTTATATTTGCGTCTGATTAGAGATTACTCTTCTTCTCACTGTTTGTTGCCCCTTTCCTCTCCAATAACTTCCCATGGTGCACTATCAGGATCACCCATTATTGGGGAGATGGATAAGAGGCACTGCTCGGACCATTTACAACGTTTAGAGATGATTACATGGAGACAAAAGCTTAGAACTGGATTATCAGTCATGTCTGGAATTTTAAAAAAATTAAATTGCTTGAAAGTTTTTTCAACCTGAGGTTGTTCAAAGAGTTAAAAGAGCTGTCTAAAGACAAACTTCTCCTTATGGGACCCATAAAAAGAAATGCCGTTGGTGGGTTAGGGGTTATGTTTAGGACTAAGGCATGAATTGAGGATGAGTTAGGTTTAGGGTTAGGTACTGTATATACTGGTAATGGTTAGGTTTAGAGTAAGCAGTGGTTCCCAACCCTGGTCCCTGAGGAACACCATCCTGCATGTTTCAGTTGTTTCCTGCTCCTACATTCCTGATTCAGTGATTTAATGACTTCCTTAAGTTCTGCAGAAGCCTGTTAATCACCCATTCACTCAAATCAGGTGCATCAAAGCAAGGAAACAAGTGAAACATGCAGGACGGCGTTCCTCAAGGATCATGGTTGGGAACCACTGGTAAGGATTTGGGTTAGGCTATAAATATTTAAGTCTGTTAGTTCTGTACATTGTCGGTTCATTGATGGGTATAGTCTCGTCCTGTCCTGGTGTTATCCTGAATTTTGTAAGTTTTGCTGCAACGTCAGCTCATTTTTTTTATATTATTAAAAGTATTTTTGATTTTTACGATCTGGTCTTCGAGTCCCGCCTGAAACCCTGACAATAGAAATTAATGAAAAATGAATGGAAGTCAATGCAAAGTCCACATAAAGATAGCAAGGCGAACCTGTGTGTGTGTGCGTGCACATGTGCATGCATGTGTGTGTTGTGTCGAGCTGGTGAAATCTCTCTAAACCCAGTGAATGTTTTTTTAATGAAACCACAACAGTTAGTTTTATTTAAACTGGGTGCGTCCAATACGTGGAAATAATCAACTAAAGCAAAACCAGTGCTGTCTAAACGGATTCTTATTTAAATGTTTGACTGTCATTACAACTTTAAATTATGTAGAAAAAAAGATAAACAAACATGCATTTCCTCAAATGTTAAGAGCTGAACTGTGGTGTGAGGCGGCAGCATCCAAATCCAGTTAATCAGACCTGCTGGCTCTTGTTTTTGTTTCCTGGCAGTCTGGACTGGTCTATGAATAGAAGCCGATGCAGGTGTTATTGGCGTGAAACTTTTTAGATTTTATTTATTTATTTTTTTTTATTTTTTTTTTTGAGAAGCGTCAGAGATGATCCGTAGCACTATTTATAAATTTGCACTTGCAAATAGGAGAAAAACATCTGCTTGTTTCTCACAGACTCAGAAATTAAAACGTGAATTAAGTTAATAATGTTACTCTTAGAAGGTAAATAAATGGAAGGACTTTATTTATTTTTGAGAACTTCCTTTGTTGTAGCATCAGATGACAATATCTTTGTAGTTTATTATTCATTTAACAATACAGCTGTTATCGTATCACTGAGTTAAAGCAAATCTGTTTCGATGCCACTGTCCAAATAAAGTCGAGTGAATCGAGTGAATGTGAGGAATCGGGCTCAGCGGGAACAGGCAGGTGATTCTCTGTCGCACTTTTACGTTGTCTTCTGGTAATTACATAATAAACTGAAATCACTCTGACAGACTGGCTCTGATTTAAAGTACTTCTTCCTGCTGACATTGCTCCATTATCAGAACTGGGGGCAAAGCACCCCTAAAGGTCATATTCTAGAATCACCCGATGATAAATGCATGATTTTAATAATAATAGGTCATGAGGCCCGCTCCGGCCCTGCTTTCAGTGACCGGGGACACCAATGTACTGCTCGTTTTTGTTTGTTCCTTGTACTCGAGTGTAGTTTTGCTAAGCAATGCTCAAGTTTTTCTTTAAATGTCTACATTCAGATTCAGACTCACTACCTCACAAAACAGCAGCGGCAGCAGAATCGTAAAGAACCGCTTCTTTTCAAACTCTAGCGCTGCTTTTTGCCGGAGATGTTATTTATTTTATGCAGGGAAGCATCCCATGGTAATTTTTCAGTCTGATGGGAGCCTGTGCACCTACACTCGCTCCATTCATGTGCTTTCACTTTGATCCACATTTGACCTTCCGTAACAAGCACAGCAACTAAAAACCCTTTCATGTGATCTCAGCGAAGCGTTTGGAAGGGCAACAACTTCTCCGACAGAGCCCCTAAAGAAAATAGTTCAAGACCTGTAAACTCTTTAAAGGGATGCCATAAATCAAAAGAGCTCATTTCTTCACGATCCCGTTCCTCGTGCGCATTGATATTTGAACAAAGCAAGAAGGGGGTGAAAATGAACCAGGTGATAAAAGACGTAAAGACACTTGAGTTAATATTAGTATCTCAAAGGCACTATTAGATAAACTTCTTAAATCTGCATTACAGCATGACTATGAGGCCCAGGCCTCCCTTCCAAAAGATTTCGATGACCTCAATGGGATTTGCCTTGTAAGATAAAGATTTATAAATACAGTACATAAATAAAATTTGCTCAAATTGAGAACTTGGTGTCTGTAAACGCTACAACTCTAACATGACAGACACAGGTCCCTGGTGTTTTCAGGTCTAGTCAAATGTGATTAAATTTAAAATACTGTAAAATAAATAGAACACTTTAGTTTAGAATTTCCCCTAATTATGCTTGTGCACTTTCTGAAACCTCTCGTTGGTCATGAAGACATGGAAGCTCTTATTCACTCTAGAGCAGGGCTATGCCGATGAGATCAATAATAAAAAAATAAAATAAAAAATCTGAAATATTTGTGAGAGAGAACTTTATTTTTTTTTAAGTGGCAAATATTTCAGACATGAAATCCTGCTATGTGTCCATCTTAATGTTCAACTTTTGTTCAAGGGCCCCCTCCCCACTGCAAGCAGTCTTACATGATACAATTCAAGGCAAGGCCAGGCATCACTCTGACTTTATTTCTGCAATGAGCATCCTCACTTCAAACTCTACTTTTCGACATTACTTAACCATGTAGTGCTTTCCATCTTATACATACCAGGAACAACCTCTAACTCATGGTATTGGTTTACAGCCGATAACAGAGACGTCAACACATTAATGCCAATGTAAACCTGAACAGGACATTACCAAGAACAACCCATTTCCATACTAAACAATGAGAAACGTTGCACATATAATTTCCACAAAGTTACCCAGCATGCTTTGCAGCAGACACAGTCTCTCTGGGTCTCTCTCACAGAGAGAACTTTGTGAGTTTGGGGGAAAATAAAATAAAGTTAACTGACATCTTTGCTTTAATCGGGGGATCTACAAATATCTGTGTTTTTGGTGTTAATTTAGGTGTTTGCTAATTGTAGTTAGATGTGATAGCAATTTAAATAGATTTGATTTCAAAAGTTAAACAGCTGTAGGCCTGTCGCAATAAAAAAATTGATTGCATGATAAATGAAAATTATCAACTTCATTTTCATTTATCAGATGACAAAAAGCTCAACTTTGGTGCTCTTCACTGACCCTTCCCTTTCTCTTTTCTCTTTAAAATCCATTTTAACCGTCCAGAATCGCGTTTTTGGATCATTCAAAGCAGCTAAGCTGAGAAGCTAAGCTACGAGCTAAGCTAATAGGCCAACCTTGGGAAAAAGACTCCATCTTGTTGAAGCTTCAAAATTCACTGTTGAAACCTGTGCCTTTAAGTAAAAAGCTGTTTTTCCTCTGCAAAAAAAAAAAAAAAAAAAGCTGAGAACTTGTTTACTGATTTTTTTTAATTAAAAGCTTTGTTTGAAAAATGCTATGCTAAAGAGCTCAAACCACACCGAGCGTCCGCCATTTTGAAAACCAAAAAACAGGAAAGAGAGGCAGCCCATGTCACATCAAGGGGCCTCCCTCCCATTTTGCTCAAAGAGACACGCTGCTCGCTCCCTCACTATCCAGTCTTCAGTTCAAACAGTCTTATACTGCCATCCAGTGGTCAAAACATGGTACTACGTGCAAAACAAATCAACCAACATTTCTTCTTAAATTTGACAATGACTAATACTGTATTGTCAAATTTCAAACAATATTATGGTTTATCGCAATAATTTCTGAGACAAATTTGTTATTATGAAAATTTTGTTATTGTGAAAATTTTGTTATTGCGACAGGCCTACTCTAGCGTTCCATTAAATTCAGTCAACTGGTTCATGAGATGTATTGCAGACAGACAGTGATGATTGTCGTCCTTTAATGTTGGTGATCAATAAACAATATTAATCCCACAGTCTGAAAGGTGTGTTAAAGTTACAGTGATCAGTATTTTTATATGTGTATATTATTCAGATTCCTTTGGCTCTGTCAAGTTTTCAGCTTTTGACTGTTTGGATATTTTCCTCATCATGTTGTTTCCTAGTTGTAGTAGGCTGTGTTGCTGTAGATTAAGACAAGCGGGAGGTCAATGTCCCCCGTTGCTGAAGGGTTTGAGTAGTTAATGTTTGTAGTTTTTCTGAACTGGAATTGAGCAGGGAATGCATGTTAATATTTTTGGTGCAAGATACACAAGTGTGTTCACCATGTAGAACAGAGGCATTTTTGTTTTCTTGGCAGAGGAGGCACAAACAGACAAATCCTGGCAAGTGAAGGGAGCAATTTTATCCATCAGCAGGTGGATAAACACACACAAAAAGAAAGCTGGTACTTCATATTTTTCCAAGTTATCCAGCTCACATCATGCATGAACGAATGGACAAACATACGCACTCTTTTCGCGACGAGGGTCAATAAAATGGCAGCTATTTTTATCAAACTGTTTACTACAACAAAGCAGCACGGTGGCTCAGTTGGTAGAGCTGCTGCCTCTCCGCGATTAGGTTGCTGGATCAAATCCTGGCCAGGGATCTTTTTGGGCGGAGTTTGCATGTTCTCTCCGTGCATGTGTGGGTTTTCTCCTGGTACTCTGGTTTCCTCCCACAGACCAAAAACATGTATGTTAGACTGATTGATAACTCTAAATTGTCCCTAAGGGTGAGTGAAAGTGTGAATGGTTGTTTGACTCATTTGTCTCGATGTGTCCCTATGATGGACTGAAGACATGTCCAGGGTGTCCCCAGCATCTCACACAGTGACTGCTGGATATGGGCACCAGTGGACCCCCCCACCCGCCACCCCCCCAGTGATGGATGGATGTTTATCACAACACTGTTAATTTTGTTACAGCTTGTTTTGAAAAGTACAGATGCCCAAACAAAAAACAAAAAAATGTAATCGATAAAACTGCCTTGATGCATCGCTTGGAAAACAATAAATAAATAAATAATAACCTTTCATAAATCATTAAAAAATGATTTTGACTTTTTTTTTTTACTTTAGTTGATGTTAGCCATGATAATTTTTAAACAAACTTAAATGCATCCCAGATTTTAACTTTATTTGTTAGATAGCATCCTTGGACATCCTCACCGCCCTTGTCATCCCCCCTCCCACACGCGAAATGTTTACATCACCATGTGCTTGTATGTGCGGAGTGTTTATTTTTTTCATTATCGGGGTCTTTCTTCTCAGCCAAGAAGAAAGAGTTTGATAGGAATTTTTTTTTGCCTTCAATTCCTACGTGTACAGTTTCACTACTTTTTTGTCTGTCTAAACGGGTCTCACTTGTAAATGCGTCTTTGAGGCTACTGATTTATCTGTCTAAATAACGGTTGAATTGGAAAAAAAAACAAGAATTTTGCTCAGACAGTTCAAATCTTGTTTGTTGCTGGCATAAGCACGTTCATACATAACAACCACAAGATCAACAAAACAAGAGCAGGTGGTTTTGTTTGCTCTCAACAGTGGTGGGCACAGTTCCGCTAATCCGCTAACAGCTACTAGCATAACTAATTTTTCGTTTAGCTGATTAGTGTTTTCACTAACTTTGGAAACTGTTAGCGAAATTCTGCTAAATTAGGTTTCGGCAACTTTGTCTGATAACAAAATTTGCAATCTTGTTCCTGTCTTTTGTGGGCGTGTCTCGAAGAGTTTGTTAGGCACCATTGGCTTACTACGTGTACGTGCAATGTGATTGGTCGACACAGCATCAACTGTAAGATGTGTGACGCAGACTGTGACCGTCGTCTTAACGGTTTAGTGATAGTTTCACTACTTTTTTTAACCTGTTTAGCAGTTTAACATTAGCGTACCTGTTTTTTTTTTTGTAGTTAGCAGAATATGGGTTAGCGACGCTAACTATTTGCTTAGCTGCGCCCTCCACTGTCTCTCAAGAGCAAAGAATAATATCTTCACAGTTACTGCAGGCGTTTTGAAATGCACAAACATTACTTTGAAGTGTCCGACAGTTTGGAGGGTATGGTTTTACTTTGATGTAGCACAGTGTTTTCTCTGATTTAACAGGGAGGACTTTGTAGTTCCTTCATGTTGCAGTTTCAGACAAATGGGATTGAAAAGAAGAAGCTTCACAGACTCGACGCCTAACCAGCATGCACACCGTGTGCAAATGTGCCTTCATTCAAATGTCAGAAAGGCATAAAGTTTTAAAACACAAAAACTGCCAGAAAGCAGCATAGGTCTGCAGCTGAAGGATGTAAACACCTACGTATGTGTCACTGATGGAAAAGGCACATCTTCAGCTGATGCATGAACCTCTTAGACCTGAAACTTCCATATTTATAAAAATGTTCACTAACAGTTGCATTCTGCTGCAGACAACTTACTTTAAATTGACAGTTCTATCTAATACTTTGATGATGGATTAACAAAATTACACATTTTAAATGATGAATTGTGTTTATTATTCCAGAATGCTTAAGATTTATAGGTTTATTGTGTGAATGTTTATGAAGCATTGTGATCCATTTTTCTTCTGTACATTTTTCTGCATCTTGCTCGTTCCACAGTTTTTGTTCTATTCCAACAAAATATAAATCGAAACATTCAGCTATTTCAGGACAATGCTGCTATGAGGTTTGGTTTTGGTGCATCTTTAGCTTTTTTTAATATTTTCCCTTTTCTGACACTTTTGTCTCTCACAGAAAATGAATTGAATGAATTGAATGAATTGAGCTCATTTTACATCCTTCAAATCTTTAGATCTGTTTACCACCTTTTTACTGCTCCTTTCACGTTTTGTTCTGCTTCAGCTTCTTTCAGCTTCTTTGAGCAAATTTAAACATTTGTTCAGCTATTTTCAGCTGATTTTCAGCTGTTTTGCACTCCTTTCAAATAATTTCTGCTAACAACATTTTCCTTCTAACTTCTTTCTACTAATTTCAGCTTGTTATGCTCCTTTCAGCTTATTTGTGCAAGTTTCAGCTTTTTCCTACCGTTTCAGCTACCATATAGCTTTTTATTGCTAATTTAAGCTTTTTTTCAGCTAATTACACGTTTTTAACTCATTTAAACTTATTCAGAATTCAGCAAAAAATGTGCTCTCTCCACTTCCTTCTTATAATTTCTGCTTCTTTCTACTTTTATAGCTACTTTTCAGCTGTTTTGTGCTAATTTTAGCTTTTTTTTTTCAGATAATTTCTAATTTTGGTGCTCATTTTTGCTTCTTTCAGTCTTATTGTGCAAATGTGTTCTTTCTGCTTTTTATGCTAATTTAAGCTTGTTCTACCTTTTCAGCTAGCTCTTAAGCTAATTTTAGTTTTCAAATAAATTCAAGTTTTTCATGGTAATTTCTGCCACTTTCAGCCTAATTAAAATGTTTATGGCAACTAAAGCTTTTTATGATCCTTTCAAATATTTTCTTCTTTTTCTACTATTTCAGCTACTATTTAGCTGTTTTATGCAAATTTGAGCTTTTTCGGCTAATTGCATGATTTTTGTGCTTGTTTCAGCTCTTTCTGCTTTTTTCTGGTAGTTTGTGATTCTTTATGCCTTCTCAGCTATTTTTGCTAATTTCAGCTTTTTCTAGCTAATTTGCTAATTTTTGTATTTATTTCTGCTAATTTCTGCTTGTTCTTCCATTTCAGCTACATTTCACTGTTTTTAGCTAATTTCAGCTATTCTGCAGCATTCACACTGCACTTTTGCAGGAAGTGCAATCTCTCTAGTTACAGTTAATCTTTTTTTTTTTAAGTCCAAGTATTTTATGCTGTGTTTCTTGTTTCCTTTTTATTCTTCCCTCAGGACAGCTTGTTGGTGTTGCGGTCAGATAAGAACGTGACGCTGAACGCCCGAAACAGTCAAGGACACCTGACTGGTCAGCTTACAGTGGGTAAATCTCCAGTGTTTTCTGTGGTGCACATCTTCAGACTGGTTCAACCCTGAAATGGTAAACTGTCACTTGCCTCACTGCGGATGAAGAATAAGCTCCTTTTTTTTAGGTGTAGCTCAGAAGTAGTTTAAATCTGAGACATAATGTAACTTTTTGTTTCATTCATCTGTGGGTTTGTTTCTGTTTGGAATGATCAATGATTTTTGATTAGTCAAGGTCTATTTAAAAAAGTGGCTTTGAAGAGTAATTTCAACCACCAATACCTCTTTTTAGTACCTCCACCGAGTAGTGACACACCCAGAGCTTAATTTGAGCCAGATCCTGCCAGAACAAGATCTGGGAACGCTCTTATTTTGACAGGGTGCATTCTGGCAACTGTTTGCTTGGATCCAATAACTCTCAGGCTCATTAATAATAAAGTTATGAACAAACATGACTGCCTTGAACAAATTAAACTTATATTGGATATAGGGATGCACAATATTATCGACATGGTATCGGTCGATGTTAGCGTTAAAGTTCAATATCGGACATTGGCCATTCCATTAAAACAACTCGCCGATATAAAAGGCTCTGTTTTTGCCTGCAGTGGCAGCGCAACGCAATGATGTCACGTGCGCCTACCCGATCTCATGGCGGAGAGGAAAATTCAAAATGTCGGCAGTGTGGAATTGGTGAGGATATTGGACGCATGCACGTGACTACGTCGCGAAAATATTTAAATAAAGCTCATTTGAACATTTCTAAAGGTAATGTTCAGCTCAGACAC
>JARVLU010000001.1:17097534-17111835 GCA_031762415.1 Simpsonichthys santanae
TAAAGATGTGTGAAATGTGTGAGAAAGTCACATCCCAGAGACAGTGTGAGCATTGCAAAGCATGCTGGGTAGGAATTATGTGTGCAATGTTTCTGACTGTTTACGATGATTCTGAGTGTGAGAATGTTTTTTTCGTGTTATTTTCCTGTTCTGGTTTGACATTTATGTTAAGATGTGTCAAGATGGTGATGCCACTGGGTGGAGCTTAGCTCTGCATAGCATAGCTCCATGTAAATCACAATTCTCCTGTATGCTTTTAGTGCAGAGAACTGCCTTTTTAAAAAGTTATCAGACTTGAATTTACTGGATTTAAATTAAGCTGAAGCTAAATCCGCTTGTCCATCCACCCATCCAGCCTTTATCTTTTACCCGCTTCTTCCTTTTCGGGTTGTGTGGGTCACTGGTGCTCATTATGGTTTTCAAAATTTGTGAAAACACTAATCCACTAAACAAAAGGATAGTTCCAGGTTAGCAGAACCGTGCCCACCACTGTCACCAGTGCGCTTAGCTATGGTGCGTTCATGAGCTGGTATCTCATGTGACTGGTGGGAACAAGCTGGAAACAAACAAACAAGCAAACAAAAAAAAATGTTAAAAAATAATAAAATATATGACAATTGTCATTTAGAGTCACACGGAGGAGCACATTTGCCAAGACTCCTGCAAACATATCAACAAAAATAATACATAAATAAATTCAGTTGTATCGCTCAGAAACAATTTTTTAAATTTTATTGTGAAGCTCTGTGATTTTTATAAATACATGTACATGAAATGTGCTATATAAATAAACTTTACTTATTTAAAATGAGAAGGGATCCAGACGCCGACAGTTTTATTTTGATGAAAAATATTGTTTATATTTGAATATTTGAACAGAAACTGAACCAAAATTTCTGCGACACGAGCAATAAATATTAAACGATTGGCAAACATTTTAAAACAGCTGGTTGAATTTGTTGCCAACATTCACAGCCCTATGAGATATTAGCAATAACACAGACAAAAACAAATTTTTCATTGCTATTTGGCTTTGGTTCATAGTGTGGGAGAAAGAAATAATTGGATTGTTGGGTGTCAGATTGGTGGGTCACTGATCAAGCCTAAAACGAGCTGTTTACACTGATCGGTGCGTGTCAAGTCAAACGTGCTGCACGTTTCTTACTGCCTTTTGAGTCACCCTCCCTCCCTGAATGCTCCACTTTCAAATGCCAACTCTCTGTAAACGTCCTCCCTTCTGTTAAAGACACGTCTTGGCTCTCATCCATGTCTGCCTCCTCTTCCTCTTTAAAGAAAGATCAGTCCCTTTGTGGTGCGTCTCCTTTCTCTGCCAGCCGGCGGTCCTGTTCTGGGAGACAAACGAGCAAAGACAAAAATCAAAGGAAGCCACCTGAGATCGTCCTCCTGTTTGAAGCACCTGTTCATCTCCCCAAGTTCCTGCGAGTCTGTGTACACTGGCACTCAGCTCTGTTAGTCATCATCCTGCAGCCTTTATAACCAAGTGTTGGGACTTCAGTGATTCAGCTGGCGTTTCGTTACGTTCTAGCAAATATTTTAAAGTTATAGTTGCATTTTGGCTTTATATTTAGTCATGTATAAGAAGTGAGCCGAGTATCTACAGATTTATTTTGTCATTGTGTTTGCACAAGAGCAATTGATGAAAAGATGTTCAGGTACACATTGAGAAAACTGAAAAACCGTGACGAGCTGGGTACCGTACTTGCTGCCGTACATGTCACATCTATTATGCATCACCGCTGCTGTGCAGCGTTGGTGCTGTGCCAAAAATGGATTGGCTGCCAAATGGCGGCCGCGACAGCATGCACGGGAGGACTTTAACTAGAATTTAACAAGATCAACACAAAACAGTTTGCTCAAAATTATAGCAAAGTTGTGTCTCTGTTGAACTTTTCCTTTAATAAATGCTTAAAATTTACCAAATAAAGTTCAGTTGAGTTAAATGCAGTTTGACGGTCAAATCGGCTGCATTTCAAAAATTGATTGGCGGGAGTGTGCAGAGGGAGGACTCGCTGTGCATTTCATCGAATTTTAACAAAATTAACACCTAATAACAATTATTTGTTTTAGGGATGCACAATATTGGATTTTTGGCCGACATCCAATATGCCGATATGACAAAACCTATTCGGCCGATAATCGATAAATTCTTGTTAAAGTCCTCCCGTGCCCCCTCCCACGGCTGCCATTTGGCAGTCCATCGATTTTTGGCACAACACCGGCCCACATTTTCGGGTTGTCAGCGGTGACGCATAATAGATGCGATGTGTACGGCGAAGTGACATATTTATGGATTTTTCCACTTTTTCAGACATATTTGGACCAATGCGACTTATAGGGCGGTGCGATGTGTATGGCGGAAAATACGGTAGGTTTCTGTGGGAAGAGCTACTTACAATATCTGTTGTAAGTACCGTAGCTCTTTAAATAACTTAAACAGATTATAACGCACAAAGCACAAAAGTTTGTGACAAGAGGAAAAAACATTCTGGCCAAGAGCAACCAGTGGGGAGGCACCAAATTTTTAAAGGATGGCCATTGCCCCCATTGACCCCCCTTTGTTAGCACTCCTGATTCCCAGTGTGTTTTTGGCTTTAAATCTTGTTTCTTTTGAGCTTTCGCCATCACTACGCTCTGATTTGTAGAAAAAAGGCTGAAACGTTACAGAAAACCGTGTTCGTGTTTATGATGTTTAAACCTTCATCTGCCGTTGCCGCCTTTTCTCTGAGAAATATTGTATTGTTCTGCAAAGTTTTACCTGTTACTCAATCCGTCCAAGCTGCTGTCACTTTGTAAAGCCGAGGGAAATGTGTGTTTGAGACCTCCAAATAAACTTTTTGTAATGATCTATATGCAGTAAACCAACTTCCTCTATGTTGCTATCAACTATGGTCATCAGCACATTTTCACCCCACGGCTCTGTGGCGCGTTGACCTTTTTGTTGATCCAAAGGTCGACTTGAATGCAGGTTGGTCGGGTTTCACAGATAATGAGACAACCTGTCTCAAACAGCCTTTCTGACTCTTAATGCTCCATAAGCCATATCCCCTGGATGGAGCCAGAGGCCCTGGAATATTCTGGAAATAATAAGCTTTTCAGTATGAAGTGGTATTAAGCCTCATCAGTCAGACTAATGATCTGAAAGGTAGAAGGCATTGTAACATTTCAAAAGAAAATAGCTGTCATCTTTTTTCTGCAGAGGCTCCTCTAATGGAAAATTAAGGTCATCAGCTGCTTAGCTCAAGAAAGTATTATTTACAGAACTGCAGCGTCTGGGAAAGTAACAATCTGCATTTCTTTCTGACACTTTTTTCAATAATTGGTTGGCTAATAACTGGCAGGAAGTGTGATCAGGAAACAGGCCAACTGGAGATGTAAATATAAGAGAGAGTTTAAAACTCGACACAATGAAGAATGATTATTTTTATTTTATATATTTCACATTAAAAACTGGTACCACTTCTTCAGAAAAATGTCTATAACTCAGTCAGTTTTACAGATATTCAGCCAGATTTTGGTGTAGTAGTAGCTGAGCATCATCCCCAACACATAACTGAGTGCTACCCTGTGTAATATATTTGTTTAAAGCTATTGTATTAACTGTTGGTGTCTGTTAGCAAAATATCTCATTAACCAATGAACAAATTTCATGAAACTCATTAGTTGTTCATCTACAACCAGGAACATGATTGAAAATGGCCGCAACAAAATAGGCTTCATCTTAGTCAGTGTTACAGATATTGAGCAAAGATTTGGAGTGGTAGTAACTGAGAGTCATCCTCAACACATACTATGAGCGCATCATGGTGCATGAAAAACTGGCATTGATGGTTAGCTTTTTATTCTGCAAAATAAAAACGATTTTATTTTATTTCAAATTTCATCTAAAAAAATTGCAAGAGAAAACAATTCAGCTATCAAGAAGTAAATCTCTTAAAAGTTTACTAAATAACATATTTTATTGCTTGTGTAAACAAAAAAAAAACAATTACTGAACAAATGCCTTCAGTTTAAGTCAGTATAGCTGTCGGATTTAGTTAAATGTACTTAAAAAGCTCTGCGCTAAGTTATAGTCTAGTTATAAACTACCGTACTTTCTGCCGTACATGTCGCATCAATCCTAATATGTCTAATAAAGTTGAAAAAAAAACATAAACAAGTCGTTGCACCTTATGTCCCATTTATTATGCGTCACCGCTAACCAGAGTTGCATTTGGGCCCAAAAAAAAAATCAGATCCAGCCAGGCCCCAGACCGCAGTCATCATTTCCGAACTCCACCCGACCCGACAAATTAACAGTAATTACAGGTCCGAACCCGGGAAAAGAAATGGACTGAATTAACGTCCATTTGGGTGATGGATCGCTGCCTGGCAGCACAGTCCCATCTGAAGCTTAACTGAACCTCTTTCAAGGCCGGTCAGCTCAAAAATGGCCAAGTGCAGCTGGTGATTGTATGGCAGGCCATATTATCATATAATTGGACCCGGCTCGCCCATCTGGACATTAACGTGGCCTGGCCCACCCCGAATTTGTGTCGGTGGGGCCGGTCTCAGGGTTCGGGTTAGAAATAACAGCTCTACTGCTGACGCATCACATTTGTTACACGTCACCACCGACATCTGTGGGCCGGTGTTGTGTCAAAAATCGATTGGCTGCCAAATGGCAACCACGGGAGCGTGTACAAGAGAACTTTATCAATAATTTAACAAGATTAACACTTAAAAACAATTATTTGTTTGCTTGAAATTATAACAAAGGTGTGTCAGTCTAACTTTTCCTTAATAAATGCACTTTGACGGTCAAATCAGCTGCATTTCAAAGTGCAGTTCTTCAAGGTTTAACAAGATAACCACCTAAAAACAATAATTTGTTTGCTCTATGTTATAGTAAAGTTGTCTCAGTTGAACTTTTCCTTAATAAATGCACTTTAACGGTCAAATCAGCAGCGAAATGCAGCTGATTTGACGTTTGCTCCAGGAGTTACAGAGCAAGAGGAAGGTGGCCTGTATGGCAAGCCAATTGTCTCATTAATTGCCACTTTTACCTATTAATGAGACACTTGGCATATTACTTGAACGCTCTAGTGGCTGAAAATGTGTTAAATATTTTCCATGTCAGAATGAATGAAATAATCAGATATCAGCCAAAAATTGGTTTATAAATATGGAGGAGAAAAAAAACAACAACAAATACGTCGCTTCGCTGTATAAGTCGCAGGGCATGCTAATTTATGCAAAAAGGTGCGACTTATACAGTGAAAAGTACGGCAATCCACGGGAGTATGATTGTTATTATATGTGAGGGGAAAGCTTTGGATCGTTGACATTTACAAAGTACTTACTTGGGTGGTCGGTGCGAGTGTGAGCGCTTCACATTTATAAAATCTCAGCTAAAATTTAAAAGGTCCAAAGTTCCAGTGCTGCCAAACTTAATACAGATTCATAATAATGATTTTTTTTTTTAAATTTTTTTATGGAAAAGGTTCAAGGCAATCAAAGAAGAGCCTGATGCCATTTCACCTCTTGCCCCCAACACTTAGCTGGATCCACTTTTCACATTCAGGCCAAGAGTTGGTGTGTGTGTGGGGGTGGGGGTTAAAAGGATCTGCACACTTCAGAGTGTCCTGTAAAAGTTCTGCCAGTCCTAATTTATTGAACTGATCTGTTATTTGGAACATTCAACATTGAAGTGTGCGGTTCAGTGGAAAGGTAATGAATATCTTACCTGTTGTAGATGGCTCTTTGAACGACCCGTTTGAAGAATTTGAGTTTAATTCTGGTCAGACTGACGAGCTAATGGCTAGTCTGAGTGGACTTTAAACCAAAGTAGATTGTTGCCATCTTGAAACATCAATAAAAATAAGTTAGCTGCAAACCCTATTTTCTAAACCTCAAATGCTGTGCTGTCAATTTCAGGTTACATGGTTTGTGGTATTTGCCGGGGAAAACATCTGCAGCAATGTAAAGGTTTATAAAATGTAACTTCCATTACCTACATCAGATTTGTTGTTTAAGGACAAGAGCAGTTCACTTTGAGCTCGGCTCCACCCAGACTAGCCATTAGCTTGTCACTTGGGTCCGAACTGAACTCAAAACTCATTTGACGGGTCTAGAATGAATGGAAGGCATGCAGATAACTTGACGCTTTTTATTCCAGCTTTAGACTAAAATTATCTTATGATGAAACAGGATAGAGTTGTAGCCATTGTGATTACATTTTTAATGACATTATAAACAATATCATGTGATATTAGATCTGTGCTGAGCAGCTCAGCTACTACCACACCAAATTTTAACTCATAATTAGACCTATTTCTGTTTTCTAAGATTCGTTCATCGTAACGGCCGTCTTGAATCGAGTTGACTCTAAAAGTTAATTGTATGTTCAACCTTCTATAGTTTAATTAAAATCCATGCACTCTTCACGATATTTTGCTAACAAACACACATGTTACATTCGGCAGTGGACAATAAAAAGCTTTTTACTAGAGAAAATGTAATAATTCCTCCTAATCTCTCCAGATAACCCAACGTTTAATTCAATTCAGTTCAGTTTATTTCTATAGCGCCAAGTCACAACAGAAGTCGTCTCCGGGCGCTGAACAGAAACGTCTCTCATCCTCAGCAAGCACGAAGGCAACAGTGGAAAGGAAAAACTCCATTTTAGCATTAAGAAACCTCCAGCAGAACCAGGCTCAGGACGAGTGGCCATCTGCTTCGACCGGCTGGGTTTGAGAGGAACAGGAAGGAGAAACGGACACAGAATGACAGGTCTAGAATTAGAATGGAGGTGAGCAGGTCCCTATCTAGGAGGAAAGAAGAAAAAAAAACATAAGATAGAAATAATTACAAATGCAAATTATTCATATAGCAGCATAACCAAGGAATACTTCAGGAAACCCAAGCTGACCCTAACTATAGGATTTATCAAAAATGAAAGACTTGCGCCTAGTTTTAAAACGACAGTAGCTATGGTTACGTCAGATTAAACAGCCGTTCAGCTGATTCAGCTCGATCCGCGTGAATTTGTAATTATAATGAGAGGCGTGGTTTATGCTGATTCATAATCCGAACGATGTGCATGTAAACACTTAATCTGTTCGTTTTATTCAGACCTGACTGCGCATGTGCGACCTATGTCTGTCTACCTGACGCACTTCCACCTGGCTAGATGCTAATATGTCGGGGAAGCAAATCTGGTCGGTGAGCGACACAACATTTCTACTAGAAACTTTGAAAGAGCTCAAAATGATCTGTGACACCTGCAGCTCCATCAGGGAGTGCAGTAACGTCTCCACCGTCATTGAAACCTGCCGCGGGTCCATTTTGGGCGTTCAGGTTTGTTTACATTCATCACGAAAGTAGAACTTCTTCTTCTTCTGTGTTTTTTAATGAATTTTTACCACCCTGCACATGTCGGTACTTCTATTCAGAATAAAAGCCCGCTGCATGTAAACACTCGTCATGATCGGATTGCAAAGGAAACATTTTAATTATTTAATCCGAATGCATTTCAATCCGATCAAAGATTTTTGCACGTGTAAACGTGTGTGAGCCTCACGGACAGAAACAGGAAGTTGGTTCCACCTGATAACTGAAAGCTCTTCCATTCTGCTTTTGGAAACTCTAGGAACCACAAGTAAACCTGCAGTCTGAGAGCAAAGTGCTCTGTTAGGAAAATATGGAACAATCAGATCTGTGATATAAGATGGAGCTAGGTTGTTAAGGGCTTTGTAGGAAAATAATTACGGTGAAAACATCAGAACTATCCCTTTAATGCCTTTTGAGATCTGGCCCCATATTTTAATAACAAATGCTCAAAGTGAGGTGCGCTGCCGTCTGAGTTTTGCTTCTTAAGGTTTCTAATTTAAGTGATCTCTGAAAAGAGACAAAGTAATTAGCACTTTTAAAATTCACTCATTTGCAGCTAAAACTCCCTTTTCTGCTTATTTCTGCAAATAAAAGTGAAATAAGACCAACTCATCAAAGCATAAAGTTCAATTTTTTTTAATTAAGGATGAAATGCTTGGTACACTCGGCAGCTCATAATGAGTCACGTTCGAATGGGTGGTTAATATAATTTTACTGTCGTACGGGCATGCTCACATTCATTGCTGCTTTAAATCATCATCATCATCATCATCGTTTAAATCATGCGTGAATATTAAAGCTAACAAGGAACTTGTAGAAACCTGGTTTGTGCCGTCACCAGGGGTCTTGATCTCAAAATGTGGCCGAACTGTTTGAAGTGAGCCATCTCCTTCTGATGGGTTTTAAATGGGGCCTCATTAACAGGTTTTTATCAGTCAGCGTTAAAGCGACATGTGACCACAGAGCTGCTGGAGTCGTACAAAAACCACAAGCGGACAACAGAAGAAGCCTGAGCTGGTTATAAAACTTTTTTTTTTTTTTACTTTCGTTTAATTCCTTTAATGCCCTGTGCTGGACTGGGTCTGAAACAAGCACTCTTGGAAATTGAGCACTTTGTCTTCTGGCAGAGTTGTTGTGTGTGTGTGGAGGGGTGTGTGTGTGCTGTGAATGGAGTGAAAATATCACACACACACACGTGCTCCACGTTTCTCTCCTCCGGCTGGGCTCGGCCTAAACGAGTCTTTTAATGACTCGTCCGACCAGGTCGTGGATGATCAGCGGACTCAGGAGGAATTATTAAAACGTGACTTCTTTAAACAGTTTATTGGCCTGTTAATAAAAGTGTGACTCCAGAGAGGAAAAAAAAAAAAAAAAAAAAGGTTGTATGTAATTTTATATATTTGTAAATGATATTTGCTATAAAATGTGTTTAAATAGTCAAAACTGATCAAGTGTAGTAAGATACGAGATTTAGCTAAAGCTAAAAAAAAAGGCTAAATACTCAATATCCCTTTTTTAAATGTATCTTTTAAAATAGGGTTGAATAGAGAGGTTATTATGAACAAGTAATATCTTACCTGCTGTAGGTAACTTTTTGAACAACCACAGTGTTAGAAAAAGCCTATTGTTTACTCAACAAACCACAAACTGACGGCAGGTGAAGATTTTTTAACCGGCTTTTTACTTACAAGGGTCACCACATTCAGGAGCCGCAGAACAAACCTGGAACTTGGTCTTCGGTTGACTTTTTTTTTTTTTTTTTGAATAATAATATTCACAACGCATGAACATTTCAGGGGTGTTCCTCCGTCTCTCACGTCCTGAAGTCAGCTGCACAGGTCTTAACTCACGAAAGCACACTTTCTACCCAGATGTGGTTCGTGGGCATCAGGGAGACGCCGCGACTCGACCTCCCCGTCGAGATAACGAGGATGTTTTGAGAGTCAGCTGACCTGCAAGTTCTCATGGCAGGAGGGATCAAATGTTTTCAGAAGCTAAATTAAAAACACTCATAACCCATTCTCTAACACCCAGTTGAGAGAAAACTGTACTGATGAGCTAATGGCTAGTCTGAGTGAGACCTTGTCATAAAACACCATCCGTACATTATCTTTCCCCACTTCTTTCATTTCGAGTCACTGGTGTCACTGGTGTCCATGTCCAGCCATCACTGCGAGAGAGGTAGGGAACAGAGTTGCATTGGGCCTCAAAAAATCCGTCCCGAGCCGGTAAGTTTTTTTTCCGAGTCCGACCCGACCAATTAACTGTAATTAGAGGCCCAAACCCGGAAAAAAAAAAAATAATAAATAAATAAATAAATATTAAGCTTTTACTGCTTTTGTAAGCAAATCATATTTTAAACACATTTCAAAGAAAGGAAGATAAGAGTTCTTGTTTTGCAAAATGAATATTAACATACAAAATTAATAGCCTAAAAATCACCTCTAAAGGCTATTACTCAGATGAAGAAAAATATTTCAGAGCAAAATTATTTGTAAAAAAAATTATAGAACAAGGCTATTTTAATGGAATGCACTGCTCGCTTCAGCTTTTGTAGCTTCAGATGCTGCAACTTCCTTCACCGCAGATGACAGCATGGTGCAGAGCGAGACGCATGCGGCCGATGATCCGGTTGTCCATCTGAAACTCAAGCCTTTCAACCGGCCGGTCAGACCTAAACGTGCACCTGGCCTGCACACATCAGCAGGTTTCACTGTGCCGGCTTTGTAGAGTGAGTTCTCCCATTTTTAGCTTTTGTTTAATACTTTGTAGCTCCATTTTGTCGCTTGTTGGGAGTCAATTGCAAATCCTCAGATGTGTGATAAGAGCAAAGGGCAGGCAGGTCCACATGTGCAATTAAAACTGCATGAAACGCCCGACCCCGCCTGCCCATCAAACACATAACTTTGGCCCGACTCAGCCTGAATTTCAAGCCGGGTTGGGCTAGAGATCACCGCTCTAACGGGGGACACCCTGGACAGGTCTCCAGTCCATCACAGGGACACATAGAGACAAACAACCATTCACTCTCTCACTCACACCTAGAGACAATTTAGAGTCACCAATCAGTCTAACATTCATGGAGAAAACCCACGCATGCACAGACAGAACATCCAAACTCCACCCATAAGGGTCCCCTGGCCAGGATTTGAATCAGCAACCTTCTCGCTGAGAGGCAACTGCTCTACCAACTGAGCCATCGTGCTGCCCCATAAAGCACCAGTTTAAAAAAAATTCTTAGTGAATTGTACAAATGCTGTTATGCTAACAGAAATTTTCTGTTTTTGCTTCAGGAACTGATTCAGACTGCACCAGAAGTGCTACAGCTAGCTGCTGCTGCTTCCATAGAGTCTTATAGCTGTGCTATGAGAAACTGACAACAGTGTAAAGGTTTATAAAATAGATTTTGCACAAGAGATTTTTAAGATTGGACTTGTTTTAAGACGATAACCCACGTAGCATTTAACCTCACTCTAACTAGCCGTTAGCTCATCAGTCTGGTCAGAATTAAATTATTATTCCTCCAAACTGAGGCCATTCAATGAGCTATCTACAGCAGGTAAAATAATGATTGTTCAAGACCTTCTCTAAGTATCCCACTTCAAAATATATAACTATTGTAATTTTGTCAATGTTCAGCTGATCTGCTCTTGGTTTGAAGAAGACAAACAAAGTTTTATAGAAGGCAGACGTCTCCATACAATGTGATTTATTTTTTATTTTTTTGCAAATGATTTTCAAAGAGCTTCGAGCTTTCAAATGCAAATAAAATGTATTTACTCATCTCAGTTTCTTCTTTCCTCCCTTTGTCAAACACGTATGTCATTTTTACAGGTTTCAGAAAATATTTCAAAAGGGCGCCTTGAAGTGTTCACATTAAAATGTCTTGAAAACAGATTTGACAAAGATGTGAGGGAGGAAATAAATCAATTTAGAAACAGCTGCATGAGCCTCGGGTGTTGCAGGACGATTCCCTGTGGTTTGGAATAATAAAAACATGCAGCAATGTTGACAGCTGAGAGCACAAGGGGTAAATAAAGGTAATAATGTAATGAGGTGCTTTTGTTTGAAATATGAAGAAAAATTACATAATAAATGTTGTAACTCATATCTTCAGCTAAGAAATGCAACAGAATAAGGATCCATCATGTTTGGTGAAGATCTGAACCCAAATGCAAAAACCAAAACTCAAGAAACTCAAATATAAAAACAACTAGAGAAAATGTATTTCCTGCAAAAATGCAGTGTGAATGCTTATTGCTGAAAAACAGCTGAAATTAGCTAAATACATAAAATGTAGCTGAAATGGAAGAACAAGACTAAATTAGCAGAAGAAAGCAGAAAGAACACATTTTTGCTGAATTAAGTTTAAATACCTGTAAGCAGAAATTAGCACAAAATTAGGAAATTAGCTAAAAAAAAAAAAAAGCTGAAATTTTCAAAGAAATAGCTGAAAAGTAGCTGAAAAGGCAGAAAGAAGCTTAAACTACCAGAAGGAAGTGGAAGGAACTGTAATTAGCTAAAATAATTTGGAAATAGATGAAAAAGATGAATTTAGCACCAAAATGGCTAAATTGCAGTTAAAACAGCTGAAAAGGCTGAAACTAGCAGAAAAAGCCACAACAAACCAAAATTAGCAGATGGTGATTAGGCTAAAAGTTGCAAAAATCACCATGAAAAACGTGAATTTATCTGAAAACAGCTGAAATTAGTACAGTAGCTGAAAAGGTAGAACAAGCTTAAATTGGCAGAAAAAAAAGCAGACAGGACAATGTCCAATTAAGTTGAAAGAAGCAACATTGAGCACAAAAAAAGTGAAAATTATCTGGGAAAAAGCTGAAATGAGCAAAATACAGCTGAAAAGTAGCTAAAAGACAGAAAGAAGCCTAAATTGGAACAAAGTGGAGAGAGCACGTTTGCTTAATTAGGCTGAAAAAAGGTTTAAATGAGTGCAACAAATCTGGAATTAGCTGAAAAGGCTAAAATTAGCATGAAAACAGCTACATAGAAGCTAAAACGTTGTAGTAGAAAAAAGCTTAAACATTCAGAAAGAAGCTGAAAGAAGCATGACAAGCTAAAAATAGAAGAAATAAGTTAGAAGAAGCACAAAAATGTTGTAGTTAGCAGAAAGAAGCTGAAAGGAGCACAAAACAGCTGAAAAAAATGTTTAAATTTGCACAAGGAAGCTGAAAGAAGCTGAACCAGAACAGAATGTGAAAGGAGCAGTAAAAGGTTTTAAACAGATTTTAAGATTTGAAGGATGGAAAATGAACTCAATTAATTTTCTTTGAGTGTGGGGGGGGGAGGCTGAAAAGGGTAAATGTTTCAAAAAGTTAAAGTTGCACCAATAGCAGGATTGCACTGAAAGAGCTGAATGTTTTGATATGATTTGTTGAACTAACACAAAAACTGTGGAACAAAGATGCCGAAAAACATATGGAAGAAAAATGGATGACAACAGTGTGGATGCTTCATCAACATGAATTAATTTAAACTAAAGGCTGTGTCTGAGGAGCTGAAGTGCATGAGAGGTCCATCACTGGGGCAGCGGGAAACGAGCGAAACACAATCACACAAAACTATTTCTCCGTCAGGCTGGAGTCGCCCACTCGAACTCTGAGCATGGAGGCGCCGAGAGGGGTGGAAGTGAGCGGCGCTGAGGGGACGCTGAAGATCAGCAGCAGGAAGGACCTTCAGCTGGAATCCACAGAGGGAGAGGTGAGAGGATTTCAGCTCGCACTGGGAGGTCAGAGTCCATTCTGGTGCCATTTAGTTCTTGTTCAGTTTGCACTTCCATCAAGTTGAGTTTAAACCTCCACTTTTTATTTTCACGTCATCAGGGAGAAAATCTACAACCTTTAGATTCGACGTTTGAAGACAGTAACCTGAAGGTTCGAGCAGAACTGAAACTCCCATTGAAAAAAATATTTTAGTGATGGAAAATTAATCTTTTTAATTCTAACTTTATGTCTTTAAACGGAACAGCACATTATTAAGATGGGAACGTATTATTATGTTTCACCCTTCATCCAAAGGACTTCATCAGTCCAATAAAGTCCTTTGGATGAAGGAGTTAGATTTGTTTTTTTAACCTGGATTATTGAGCATGATCTTTGAAATTCTCTGGGTGTTTAGCCACACCAAATATTAGCTAAACGTCTGTAAAACGCCTGAATTATAGTGATGTTTGTCTTTTTATTGTCAGCTGTGGCAGACATCTTCAGTTGGATCCACTCCAACAGTTATCCAGTTGGAGAAGAACAATGAATTATTACTTTGAGGTTGTTTTTGGTTTGTTAGCTAACGCACCCACACACAGGTAGGATCTAAGAGCGGCTTGTTTTTGTGGTCACATTGTAGGTTTGTATACACTTCAGGACCACAATGCCCAGCAAAAACTGTGGTGCAAACCAAACAGCGAGACAGCATAAACACTAAAAAGCACAGTGGTGGTGAGCTGATGATTTGGGCTTAACATGGAAATCTTCATCATTGAACTGAGTGGGAGACTCACGTCTCAGCGTTCTGCAGAAGCCTGTTAATCAGCCATTGATTCAAACCAGGCATGTTGGAGCTGAGGAGCACCTAAAACATGCAGGACGGTGGCCCTCGAGGGCCAGGACTCATAGGTGTGTGCGGTGCTTCCTGCTCATGTGATACTCATTGTAACGTCAGTGTCTACAGGGGAGTGAAAGGATTTCAGCAGCTGGGATGTTGCAGAGCTGCTGTACTCCACCTGTCTGTCATGAGGACATCTCAGTCACCTATCAGGTCCAGTTGATAGAACAGTAGTCCCTCGATTATCGCGTGGGGTATGTTCCAGGACACACACACACCCGCAATAAGTGAAAATCTGCGAAGTAGCAGCATTATATTTGTTTTAGTGTGTATATATATATATATATATATATA
>JARVLU010000001.1:17114645-17125546 GCA_031762415.1 Simpsonichthys santanae
GGCCGTAAACCGGGGACCACCTGTATTTATATTTTTATATACATATTAAAGCGTTTTAAACCATTCCCACATTCTTGCAATATTCTAAACAGTATTTCTAAACACTCTTAAAAGAATGTCATGATTTTAGCTCCCTGCCTCCACTGCTCTCGACCATCTGCAAGCGCTCTCGGCCACGCCCACTTCTCCGATCTGCACGCAGATCAGCTGTTCAGCTGCAGGAGGAAGTTTATCCTGCAGTGTGAGCTGCACAGAGGTGCATCAGCTGCTAAATAATTTAAATCAAAATTTCATGGCGATCATGCGACCCATCCATCAATCAACCAGTTGTGTGTTATATCCAATCTTATTTTGAAAAACCGCGATAGAGCAACTCCACGATAAGCTGACCACGAAGTAGCGAGGGACTACGGTGTTTTATTTTTTCGTTAACTTTTTACTGTACAGTATCCCGTACTGTCCCCAACGTGAGTAATATTAAAGCTGACCGTCATGTGTCGTGTACATTTTTTTCCCCCCTCGTGTTCAATCTTACTTTGAAAAACCGCGAAAGAGCGAGTCCACGAAAGTCGAAACAGGAAGTAGCGAGGGACTACTGTATCAGCAAGTACCCAAACTAAAGTACTTGTACTATCTAAAAAGAATGAGCATCAGGACACTCAGCAGTCTGAGCTCTGATTGTAACTCTTTGGAAGATGGCCGTCATAGCTCATCGACATTAGATGCTGCGTGTGGTAGTTGCAGAGAGTCATCCTCAGCTTGAGCATGAGCTCGTGTTTAAAGTTATTTTTAAAGTTTGACCAAAATGGCTGAAACTCTCACGCCTCATCGTGAGTTTAGTTCATCGCTGATGGGCGATGAGCGCTCGCCCTTTATTTTTTAATTTTTTTTTTAAATTAAATTTATTCATTATAAAATACAACACAAGAAAAAAAAAACAGCAAAAGAAAACAATCACAAATGTGACTATACAATATTAATATTTAAAATGAAGGGTGGCAGAATGAAAATAAAATCTTATTGTATCTGCCCCCTTTTTCAACAATCAGGAAGAGAGAAAAAAATATATATACTGTATACATATATACAGTATATGTATATACGTATATACATGTATATGTATGTAAAATAAGTAACTCAAAATTTACGAATTACACACAAAAACTCGAAAACTAAATCATATATTTCTGTAATAATTTGGTTTTAATCAATTTCTTAAATGTAAATAATGATTATTTGATTTACTTTTAACTTCTTACAGACGGAGTTGATCTCGACGGACCTGAGGAATCCATCGACCAGCTCGCCGTCCTGACCTCCAACATCTTGTTCTTCATCGTCATGTTCATCTTCGCCGTGTTCGAAACGTACGTCTGTCTTTAAACGCAGCGTTGACGACCTCTCTGTCCGTCTCTCCGTGCGCGTAAAGTTCTGATCGTGTGTTTTTTGGGGTCAGAATCGGCACGCCCCTGTCCATGGACATGTTCGCCTGGACGAGGAAAGAGGCTGTCCTGTACAACGGCATCATCATGTGTGCCATCGGCTTTGAGTCCATCCTGGTGTTTCTGGCTGTGAAAGTGGCCTGTCAGAGGTACGGAGAGTTGTTGACCCAAATAATATTCAGGCTTTCTGAATTTTATTCATCTTAAAAAGTTATGGGCTTGTCTTTTCAGGTTTGGGGATCGTCCCGTGTTGCTCGCAGGCTTCTCGATCATATTCTGTGGTTTCGTGATGCTGCTTCCCTGGGGACACCATTTCCCTAAAATCCAGTGGGCAGGTATTTCAGTTTTCCAACTCGCCAACTGCGTTTGATTAAAACAAACAGCTTTTGGCCTCTGTGTTGTCATCTGAAACAGCTGAGTTTAAATTGATAGTTTGTTGGTCTAAGGCTGAGCTCACCCATTTCCACTTTATAGTCCTTTCAAAATAAACTGCGGAGGCAGAAACTGACGCTGTGGGGCAATCGGAGTTGTTTTGTTTGTTTCAAGAGAGTGGGCCGACTGGAAAATCAGTGCGAGGAAGCAACTTGACGTGTCACTACATGTAGCCTGTGAGAAAAAAGCAAAACAAAAAAGTAAAACAGAAGTGCATTAATACCTGGAATTAACCCATTTAAACTAAACTTTGAATAGCACTGCCCATATATAGTAGAAAGGTTTTGAGCAGTTAATATCCTACCTGTCGTAGATGTCTCTTTAAACGACCTTGGTTTGGAAAAATAGTTTATTTTGAGTTATTAACAAGCTAATGGCTAGTCAGAATGGGGTTACGACCAAAATGGATCCCTGCTTTTTTAAAACCAACTCAAATTTAAAAAATTTTAAAACAGTTTATGCCAGTATTTTTCCCAGTGGGGGTTGTGGCCCCCTGGGGGGCCGCCAGGGGGCGCTAGGGGAAAGCTGGAGAGAGAAATATTTAAAAAAAAAAAAAGCAAAAATAATAATAAAAATTGCCAACTAGGGCAATATGTAGCTGTCATTTCCAGATAAACACACTTGAGAGAGCGGTTATATTTCTTTTGTTTTGTTCTTCTGGTCAATAGTTTGTTGAAAAGTTGTTGTTTTTTCCCAGTGGGAATATAATACAGTGTTTAAAACATGTTAATTAATAAAAAAAAAATTTATGCTCAGCAGCTGTAATAATTAATTGAATATAGTGACTAAAAGTTAAAACATTCTAAAAGTGGATGTTTCTTTACATATTTTGTAGCATTGTTTGCGGGTGGTGCCTCGGCCAGAAGTTAATGCTGTTTGTGGGGCCACGGCATGGAAGTTTGGGAACCCCTGGTTTTATATTATACCTGTCACTTTATTATTACACAGTAATTTACATAGACTTATGTGTTTGTTGCTGGCATAAAAGCAGCAGCAGCTAGCTGTAGCACTGAGACACTCCCAGCAGGAATATTAGAATATTTCTGCCAGAATAATTTGATATTGTGAAACGACCAGCAGTTTAAAGGTTTGTAAAGTAACGGTCGGATGAAGCACAATGAATAGTTTAAGATTTGAGGCTCATCCGTTTGGTCAGAATTACAATCAAAGAGCTGTCTACAACAGGTAAGATACTAGCTGTTCAGGATACACCTGAACCATCACTTTGACCTACAGAGACCCATGTCCTCATATGGGGACGCTGCTTCAAAACATTTTATTCACTTCAGTTTAGACTCGTTGTCTTAAATCTGTGCGCTCACTTTTAATTTCTTTTTATTTGTAACCTTTATTTTTTTTACTTGCTGCTGCCCCCATGACCCGACTCAAGAACAAACAGAAAATGGATGAATATAATGTAACGTACCACTTTATTTATAAACGACTTAAAACAGCAACAAGGCCAACCAAAGTGCTGTACAGCAGAAATAAACAAGCAAAGGACACAGGATTAAAAAAAAAACAGATCCATATAGGTAAATAGAAGAACTAAATGACTAATATTATAGAATACAAACAAGTTTAAATCAGTTCACACAGTGTCAAAAGTGAATTTTACATTGAGACTTAAAAACCGTGAGTGAGGGTGCCTGCCTAATGGGGAGTAGTAAGTCGTTCCACAGTTTTGGACCTGCAACAGAGAAAGACCTGTCATCTCTGAGATTAAAATGAGTGCCTAAACTCAATAAGAGAGCTCTGTGGGATATGGCTGCAGCAGATCAGCGAGATAGGAGCATATACATGTAACAAAACCCCGGGGACTCAGAAGGTTCAAGTGAGCCTTGGTGTCTGAATTTGACGTTTTTGTTTAAATCACAGATCTTCGCAACAACTCGTTGGTCAGTCGGACGTCTGACGGCACGTTAGCCGCTAACGGTACTTTGGAGCCAACAGGCTGCCCTTACGAACAGACCTGGTGTCAGTATACACCCGCCATCTACCTCACTCAGTACATCTCATCTGACGTCCTCATCGGAGTGGGTTACCCAGCATGCAATGTGATGTCCTACACACTGTATTCCAAAATTCTTGGACCAAAGCCTCAGGTTAGAGAAACTAAACGCCTTTTTTTTTTTTTCATCGCTTGTAAACGAGCGGGCCGCTTTCAGTGTGTCGATCTCTTCAGGGCGTGTACATGGGCTGGTTGACGACCTCGGGGAGCGGCGCGAGGACGCTGGGCCCCATCTTCGTGTCTCACGTCTACACCCTCCTGGGACCTCGCTGGGCCTTCAGTCTCATCTGTGGAATGGTGGTGGGCGCCATCGTCCTCCTCAGCGCCACCTATCATCGACTCATCGCCTTCTCCGTTCGCCACGGGCGGATCGTGGCGTAGCAGCGCTTCTCACGAACGCCGGCTTATTCAAGCAAACCTCTGCTGAGCTTACTTTGAACTCATACATGACGTTTACAGCTTTTAGAGTTTTAACTCTTGAACTCGAGAACAGAGGGAGTTTCCAAGGCACATGTTCATGAAAACATCTTTGGGTGTTGAGATTTTGATGGTGCAAAAATAAAAAAATAAAGTGCCTCTTGTGGTACAGATGTTATAACTTTTATTAATAATGCATTATGATTATATTTTTATTTCTTTTAAAGGCCTGAACTTGTAGTTTAAAACTACGGGTTTGATTATTCTTAAATTATTCAGAGTAATTTCCGAGTGTTTTACTGTACAAATGACCAAAGGTATGCATTAAAATTTTAATATGACCTGTTTTTTCCAGTTGTATCTTATTTTTACTGCAGTGTTTTGTGGACAGGGTTCACAAAGTGGTTTACTTTGGCTGTTTAATTGGATTTATGGTGTGTGTTTAGCTTCATTTTATCAATCCTGCTATAACTAAAAGAAGTTAACTTGAGAAATCACTTTTTTTTGTGAATATCTAGTGTGAATGGTAAATGACTAAACTGAGTAATTGAAGCTAAAAGAACATCATCATTAGCTAAAAAGGAGCTAAAGGACAGCCAAAAGCTAAAAGTATTAGAACAGTACCGGTAATTAAAGTTGTAAAATGATGCACCCGTTATGCAAAGTCTTCCAGTAGAAATTTTAGTTTTAGTAATGCACAAACTCTTTGGGTTTATTCATGATTCGAAAATAAATTTCATTGTAAATTATCTTTTTGATACGCTGGTGAAGATTGTCATCCATGGTAAAAAAAAAAAAAAGTTAAAAACAAAACTGTACTTTATTTGTAACTGAAGACGTTTTGCTTCATCCGAGAAGCTTTTTTTCAATTCAGTGAAACAAGGAGTGCGAGAGTTTAGTTTGGCCCTGTTCACACGGACACGGTGGGGTGAAACGTAGTTTATTTTCCTTATGTTAATTAGAGGAAGAGATCTGCGTTGACACCAAATTCTGTGTTTACACGCATTCGGAGGAATCTCCCCCGCCGTCCCTGAAGGTAGTGCATCTTCTCTTTGTCCACACAAACTAATGGGACGTTTTGAATCCTTCCCACACTCTTGCAATATTCTAAACGATGTTTCTAAACTCGCACAGCATGTCATGATTTCAACTCTCTGCAAAAGTCCAACCGCAAAGTAGCGAGGGACGACTGTAATCCTAATTCTTTCAAATCTGTTAAATGTTTAAAAACATAACCAGAAACTGAATCAAACGTCTTTTATATACAGTATATTCAAACGGAGGTCACGCTTTGGAGCAGTTTTTGTTGCCAGAGTTCACGTTTATTCTCTAGGATTTCATGCGATACATTAAAAAAATAAAAATAAATAAAAAACTTTACCGTAAAGCAGTACTACTATTAAATAATAAACACACGGATTTTGTCATTTAAAGCTTTATTTCTCAGATTAAGAACATGAAACATTATAATGAAGGCTTTGGTGGCATCAGCTGACATTTTGAAGCTCTAAATAGTAAAACAGCAAGAAAAACAAGTTAAACGAAAAAAAAAAAGTTTTTTAAAAAGTATAAACGGTAAAGTGTTTTAAATCAATACTACATTACAGGAGCAGGTCATGTATGTTGGTTACATACGTTAAAAAAAAAAAAAACCCAGGATCCATAACTTGGACCAGTGATGTCCCTGATTATTTGAAGCCATAAAAACTCTTAGCATCAGTTTAATCATGTGATAGCTGATATAATACTGCAGAATCAGTTTGAATACTATAGTAGAATAACGTGGTATATTTCCATCACTTGTAGTAATGGACAAAAACTTTTCATTCTTGTATGTGTTAAAATAATAACTGGTCACTCGCCTCACGTTTTACCTCCTGCTCAACAGTAAAAACCAAGCGATGCTCTTCTATGGAGTCACATTCAGTGATTAATACGATGACGATGATGATTATGATGAAGCAGAGCCGGATGTTCTGTAGAAATGGCCGATTGAGCGGAACTGATTCTGACGAACGGAGCGAAGCAGCTGGAACACTCGGTCTCTGTTAGTCTGGCGATGGGTCCTCAACTGCTCTCCTCCAGTAAGTGTTAGGCCTGCAGGCAGGAGAACCACAGGAAGATAAATGACTCTCTCATATGGGCTGAAACTTGAACCATCACAAACTGGATTTCAATTGATGGTTTGAAACGGAACTAGTTTGCTTTGAAAAAAATTCAGTTTCATCAGTTTCAATTTCAAAATTCAGATTTTTGTGTCACACTTCTGAGTCCGGACAGAGTAACTGAACGCAGATGGACGTCAGTGAAACTTCCTTGTTACTTTGCACTTCGTTTTTTGCAAACTCACTCTATCGCGGTTTTTCAAAATAAGACTGGCCTTGACGCACAATTGGCTGATTGATGGATGAGCCACATGATAAGGATGGAATTTTTATTTAAAATAAATTATTCAAAATTATTTAGCACCTGTGTGCAGCCCACAGGTGCAGGGAGAAGCTTCCTCCTGCAGCGTGTCATATCTCTGCTCTGCAGCGGAGAAGTGGGCGTGGCTGAGAGCACAGATTTCATTATATTCTGTGCTCCTTGAGAGCATTGAGTACAGAAACATTTATAAAATATTGCAAGTGTGGGAAGGGTTTAAAACACCTTTATATATAAATATATAGAAACCGGATTCCAAAAAAGTTGGGACACTAAACAAATTGTGAATAAAGGTGTGTCTCTGTTTGCCTTTTCCTTAATAAATTCACTTTATTGGTCAAAAAGGCTTCAGTTTGCACGTTTGTTAAAATTACGAGCCACATTCGATCTTTGGCAGCAGAAACGAAGCTTTTTAGACCCTTAAAGTGCATTTATTAAGGAAAAGGTAGACTGAGACACACTTTGCTATAATGTCAAGCAAACAAATCAGTTTTTAGGTGTTAATCTTGTTCAATTTTAAAGAACTAAAACAGCAACTCCTTTCGTGCACGCTTCCGTGGCGCCAATGGATTTTTGGCGCGACAGATTTCAACAAATATGCCAAAAAGGAAGTTAGTTATCTTCTTTGTTCAAACCATTAAATTCAGTTTGTGATGGCGTAAGTTTCAGCCCCGTGCTGGCAGGTTAAAACTTCTTGAGGTCATCTGAAGGTCAGCAGTGAGTCTGAGTGATGTCTGTGCTAGCTGGAGTTTACAAAGTCTTCATAAACAAAGTTTAGAAACACTGGCCTCAGAGTCTACTCCTGCAGGTCTCGAGATCTGAGGGCAGACCTGGACATGCCCATGCCTGCAGGGATCCTGTCCGGGTATTTCACAGCCATCCTCACGCCGTTCAGCACAGAGCCCTGAAAAAGGAGCACGTGGGTCATGGAAGGATGAGATTAAGCTCGTTTTCTTTAGCTGCTTCAGATACGCTGAGAGATTGTAGAAGAGTGACCCATGCTGCAGAATAGCTCACAATGAACAAAAGTAAATAAATAAAGTCTATAAAAACAGCTTAAAACAAGTAAAACAGCTAATCTTCCTTAAATTAAAGTTTTTAACACATCTGTCTTCAGAAAAAAAAAAAATTCTAGTCATTTTAATTTCCTTTGAAATTGACGTCTTTTTCCCTGCCGGCTGCTGTAGTGCTAGGAAATCCCTTCATATAATGTTTGGTATTCTGAAGCTTGTAGCATTTGCTGCTTGGGGCACTTCCTGTGGGATTATATTTCTGACAGAATAACCATGTAAAAGTTTATACATTAACTAGAAATATATACGCTCAATCAACCAGGAAAATAAATCACAAAATAAAGTTAAATCGTGTCATCTGTTATTATATTTTATGTGATATAAATGTGAAATATGTCAACAGCTCAGCAGTTGTTACAAAAAGTTTTAAAGCCACACCATGTTGGTCTCGTTCCACTTGGACTAGCCTTTAGCTCGTCGCTTTGATTCAAGTCAAAACTATTTTTTCGAGCCGAGCTTGTTTAAACAGCCATCTGCAACAAGATAATACCTTAACTCAATGGTTCCCAACACTGGACCTTGAGGAACATCAAGCTGTGTGTTTTAGTCGTTTCCCTGCTTTAACACACCTGCTTTAAATAAATGGATGATTAACAGGCTTCTGCAGAACACAAAGTAATTAAATCACTGAATCAGGTGTGTTGGAGCAAGAAAACAACTAAAACATGCAAGATGGTGTTCCTCAAGGACCTGGGTTGAGAACCATTGCTTTTCCACAGAACCCAACAAATAAATAAATAAATAAACTGAACTTTTGCTTTAAAGTGAAAAAAAATCCCAATTTTTAAACGTACCAATCATTTGATAAATGGTTTCAGATTCAATTAAAGCAGAATCTGAACTTTCTCATTTTAACAAGTCCAATAATTGTGACTTCAAAACAAAGGAGGACTAAACCAGAGGTAGAGATCAGGATCGAACTGGAAGAACATTCAGCAGTTCGTGCAGAGTAGCACGTTTTAAGAGACGGATGCTCTTGACTAATAAACCTGCTCAAACTGATTTTTTTTACTTTTGCACAGACTGATCACAACTTCAACAGTATTTGACACACACAGAGGAGTCACGTGGCTCTGTGACCGCGGGTGGCTTCACAAATATTTAGAGAAAGCTCGATTTGGTTTCCAGTTTCATTTAAACCAACGAGGGAGAGAAGATCAAACTGGGACGGGAGAAGAATCAAAGATCTGGTCGTACTCACGTGAAAGCGTCTGATGGCTTCGTCGCAGTGCTCCGCTTTTGTAAAGTTGACAAAGGCACAACGTTTGTAAGCTAAAACCTTCACGCTATGGACCACCCCTGCCCTGAAACAGACACAAATATTTACTCAGACTGGATACCGTGACATAAAACAAAAAGATGTACATTTATAAATAATTGGCAGAACGTCGTCTTACTTGCTGAACAGGTTTGAAATCGTGGACTCCGTCAGTGGGAAAGACAAGTTCCCCACCCAAACTGGAAACAGCTCTCTGCAACAAAAACATCCCCTGGAAATTAAAACTTACCGGTAGTTCAGTGAATACACAAATATCAAGACGTGGAATTAAACCAACAACTATTTTCTTGTAAAGACTTAGATGGCCAAATCAGGCCCACGGGTGAACTCAGCTCAAACCACCAATGGGTTCATTTTTTTAATCCTGGGGCGTCAAACTCAGTTACAAAACGGGGACCAAAATAAAAAAAACGTATTTCAAACTAAGAGCCAACTTCCTTCAATACGACTCCCAGTCAGATACCAGACATCTTTTCTAGGCTGCAGGTTCCTCAACGAGAGTTTTGTCGGCCTCATTTGACGTTTGTCACTTTTACTGCATCAAAATCAAAGATTACGTTAAAATCCAAGATAGTTTTTCTTGGCTTCAAAGTTGTCCAACTGTCACAAAAAGTCTTAAAGTAGGCTCAGTTTTGAAGTAAAATAAAATGCAATAAAAACGTTTTACTTTTTAAAGTATCGCCTTACGGGCCACATGAGATGTTAACAAATCGGTCCTAGAGTTTGACACGTGTTTTAAAGCAGAAAACAAACTTTCTTAATGACAGGAACAGCTGGATGCTCAGCCCCTGAGCAGTTTAGTTGAATAACCCTGGACTAGAACATCCTCAGTGTAAACTCCTGAACCTCCACTCAGACATTACTGATGACTTCATGCTCACAGTGGTGGGGGGTTGTAGTCGGTCTTCGTAGCATGAATATAATTAGTCTTAACACTGGAAATATTCTGGGTCGGGCCTAAAGGTTCTTTCAGAGGTTGTTTTTCGGGGATTTTGTGCGGCTGAGCAGCGACAGGCGAAGCACGTGTGCTGGCTGAAAGGACCGGAGACACTCCGGTGATGGATGTTGCTTGAGCCGGTGGGAGAGCGTCGGTTACAGCTCCTAAAACAAAAACAGATGTGATTAAAATAAAACATTCAGCAGCGTGCACCAGCCCCATGCCGTCATGACTCACCTGGCTGAGGATGTAATTTGGACAGCACCTCTAACGCTTTCTTTACAGTCCCGTGGATAATTAAAGCATTGGAGCTCTGCTCACGAGTGAAACCGTACTCCTGATGGAAAACAAAAACACAGGTCAACAGAAAACACGTCAACTACTTCATGTGATTTAGAGCTGACGGGCTCTGTACTACAGAGCAGGTTCAACTAACCCTAACAAGAAATCGTACTCTGTGATACTAGGGCTGGGCGATGTATCGAATATACTCGATGTCTCGCAAGTTGTTCAATTCACGATGGTTAAAATGGCTCTACCGCAGCCATCAAGTATTATTAGACTTGAAAATCTGTGTAGTTCTTTTTCTCCCGTCTGTGCCAACTACATGCACCCCCCCCCCCACTTCACTGAATACAAACACAGTCCCTTATGTGCTGCAGTTCACATGCTTACTAACGTTGTGAAGGCAGCGCAGCTGAGGATTATTATTTAATGTAAACTGTTAATTTTTTTAGACATTTATTTTGTACATTTACAGCTGTTTAACAAATGTGCATGTGTGACAATTGGGACAAAAAAATATATTGATGTACAAACCGGATTCCAAAAAAGTTGGGACACTAAACAAATTGTGAATAAAAACTGAATGCAATGATGTGGAGGT
>JARVLU010000001.1:17126719-17138438 GCA_031762415.1 Simpsonichthys santanae
AGTCAACACATATAAGAGACCTGTGAATACATTTGATTAACTAACATATGAAGCATAAATGATATAAAATCACAACAATGCCCCTTTCATCCCATTTGACTGCAAAACAACAGGAATGTTAACGTTACCATTAATTGTATTATCTGCACTCGCATAAGCTCCTGAGCAGCTTCTGCATACGAACTCTCCCGTTTCAGGACGTCCCTGAAGGCATCAGCTGCCTCTTCATACCTCTGAAAGACAAACACAACAAAGGTCAACGTGACGTGGAACAAGCGCCAGTCAGAATTTGAGCACCGTACGTAACATGAACATGAAGGGATGTTGACACAAGTCCAACGGGATTAAAGTCAGAACGACCTGAACGACAAATACAACCCAATTTATTTAAACGTCCACAAACATTGTTGAGTGTTTGCCATCCATGTATCCAGTTCATAACTAGTTTTCACTGTGACTACTTCAAGAATTCTACATCTGAAAATTAAATGAAATTCTCTCTCTGGGGTTCCACAAGGACCAGTTCTTGGAACACACATATTTTCATTCACACATTTGATGTTAGATTTATAAACCATCCTACAATTTATACATCAAATACACATAGTCATACAAGGTTTTGCCCTCTAAAGATTTCAGTTCTGAAAGCTAAAACTAGATTTTATTATGCTGGACAACGAGAAATCTTTTAAAAGTTTAACAGAGACAAGACTGAGATGTGTTCAAATTTGGTGACACTTTCTGAAACACAGCAAGACAGTTAAAAATGCTTGGAATTACCTTATTTTTCAGAACTAAAGTGGTCGTATTAATATAAAAAGTAGAAAGAAGACAGTCGTTCATGTTGGTGTTGCAGGTTTACACAAACAAGACTATAGAGTTTAAAACGCTGCAGCTAAAGTTCTTACATAAACGTGGAATTTGAGCACATGGTAAAGTTAAATCTCAGGTAAAAAGGGCTGCTCAATCATAAAATTAAAAAATAAAAAACATTTAACATTATTTCTCAGTTTAGAATCATTGCATTTATTGCAACTGAAGACCGACGAATTGCATTAAACATGAGATTCTCCTAAATGACAATCGCTTTAAAAGACAGAAAAATCTAAATAGTGCATTTCCTCTTTATGTACAGAGCCTTATGAAATCCTGTTTGTCTAAATCTGGTTTTCTTTCAGATGGCGGAAAGGGCTCGCAAAGCAAAATGTGCCAAAATCATTTGAATTATTGTGTTGATTATTTATTTATTTTTGCTTGGAGCCAAAACTAAAACAAAAAGAGATTTGCACAGTCCAGCTCCCAGTAAAAAAAATAAAATCCACTAAATTTTCTGTCGATTGTCCTTCAAAATAACTTCATGAGTCTTAATGTTTGATGATCTTAATGATCTTGATCTTAATGTTTAACCTTCTGTAGCTTTTTTAGTTTCTACTTTCAGCGTTTGCATCCCTGGGCGATTTAACAGAGTGCATTTCTTACTTGAAATATAATTTCTAAACGAACCATTTGTTTCATAATCGTTTTGTTCCTGCAGACATCTGGAAGGAATTTATTGTTAAGTTTACCTGCAGTGAAATGTGCTAAAAAAAAAATGCACCAAACATAATCACATCATCAAGGGGCTCCAATAGATATGAAAAAAAAAAAAAAAAAAAAAGGGAATAATCCTGTGTAAAACACGTTTTTATTGCTTTGGTTCTTGAGTTACTTCACAACACCGGCGTCTTAAAAGAACCTGAATCCCGGAGATACAAAAAGCTGAATATAAAAGAGTTCTTGTGTGGTTGCTGAGCTCACCTTTAGACCTGCCAGAGCTCTGCCCTTCCTGAAGAGCCCTTTAACCCAGCCCGGACAGATGCCCAAAGAAAGCTCTGCGTCGGCCAGCGCCTTCTCGCATTCCTGCAACTTCTCAAAGCAGAAGGAACGATTGCCGAACAACCTGCGGCGGGGACGACACGAGCGGTTCAAACCCAGCGACTGAGGAAATCATGATCAATACAATTAAACACAAGAGGCAGGTTCTTACTTAAACTCTTTAGGGTTGTATTTAATTGCATCTGTGAAATACTTGACAGCCATGTTATAGTCTCCTGAACTGGCGAACTTATTTCCCATAACTACAAACGGAAAAGAAAATTAAATCTCAACTGATAACTTTATTTTAATAGGAATGAAGTGTAAAAAAAACGTACTTGCAAGATCAGTGCTTATTTTTACGTTATCTTCAAAAGCGGGGCTGGCGGGAGCGACAGAATCCTGTCAATTAAAAAAAAAAGGGGGAGCTAAAGATGACGATTATGAACCTGACGGACACGTAAGAAGCACAGAAACGTTTTCTCATCTGAACGTTCACCTTCCTCTGAGCCTCCTTTAGAGCCAGCTCCTCTTGGTCAAGGACACTTTTAGACTTCACCTTTTCTGGGTTCTTCTTCTCCTTCTCAAACGTATGTCTCTGCTCTAATTTACGCCTCGCTATAAGAGCAGCTTTGCTCACAAAAGTGCTCGTCAGATCCAGTCCCTGAAGGAAACAATCAAACCAAACAGACAGATCACATTACACAACTTTATAAACAGTAAAAACTTTATTCTCTTCATCTTTAACAAAATAGACTTTAAATAACCCAACAAGGTAAATAAAGGCCCTGTTTACACAAGAACCATCTCTGGAAACTTATTATCATCCTTTTTTTCAGCATGTAGGAGCAAAACTGATAAAATCCAGGGTCCAAAGGTCCTTCTAGCAGGTAGATCACTTTGACTTGGTCATTTTAAAAATAGCTCGCATGCTGGAAAAAGTGTCCGGTTTACAAAAAATGTTGTAGTTTCCATGTCAGTCAGGTTGCCAGATAAGAAATAATGAACTATAGTATGTTTGCTTTAAAATTATAGTATTTTGACCTAAACTGTCATATGTGCCGAGTAAAGAGATTTTAAGATGAACTGTGTGCTGTTTTTGTTGAACGTGTACACAGAAAAAGAAGGGTACGGTAAATAAGACATTTTAAATTTATCTGGCAACCTGATGCCAGGCTAAGCTGCATTCATGTGCATGCAACGTCTGTATGACAGTCGAAACTGGTGAATACATTAACCGGCCCCTGGATTTTATTTGTTTTCTCCTACATGCTGAAAAAGCGTGAGCAGCACAAAAACACGCTGCTCTCTGTCATTTATTACAACTGTTGTTGGTGCAGAAAAACTTTGGACTGCAGCCCCGCCTGCAGTGGGCACGTGCCACTTCCCACGTGCGGAGCATTTCACACTTCCGTTGGGGGTGTCCCCATGTCCACTCGGACCTGGATTCAGAAACTTTCAGTTTCAGAGAGAACGAGGGCTGTTGTGTAAATAAGTCTGTCACGACAACAAATTTTGCCGGACGATTGTCTCTGAAATTATTGCCATAAACAATTTTGTTTGAGAAGAAATGTTGGTTAATTTTTGTGTGTACTGTAGTACCTTTTTTGACCACTGGATGGTAGTATAAGACTGATCGTGAGGGAGTGAGCAGCGTGTCTCTTTAAAATGGGAGGGAAGCCCCTTGACGTGACATGGGCTGTCTCTCTTTGGTTCTCAAAATGGCGGCCGCTCGGTGTAGTTTGAGCTCTTTAGCATAGCATTTTTCCACACAAAGCTTTTAATAAAACAACCAGTAAACAAGTTCTCAGCTTCGTTTTGCAGAGAAAAACAATTTTACACGAAGGCACAGATTTCAACTGTGAATTTTGGAGCTTAGACAAGACGGAGGTCCGCCCCCTCCCCGAGGTTGGCCTATTAGCTGAGCTCGTAGCTTAACTTCTAAATTTAGCTGCTTTTAACGATTCAAAAAAGCGATTTTAGATTGTTAAAATGGATTTTAAGGAGAAAAGAGAAAGGGAGGGGTCAGTGAAGAGTACCGGAGCTGAGCCTTTTGTCATCCAGTGTCTTCAGTAAAAAGAGAGAGACACGAAGAAACGATAAAGCCAATAAATGTGGTTGATAATTTAATTTATCATGTGATTAATTGATTTATTGCGACAGGCCTATTGTATAAATGAACGGCCGAGCTGCAATTTCACTCAAAAAACGTGTTGTGTAAACGGGGCCAAGTCAGGTTCTCTGGACAGATTCTTTCTTTGTTGAACATGGAGACCCTCACCTGTTCAACTGTCCCCCTTACAGAGGACCTGACTCACCCATGTTAAGATTTTTTTACCTGGATTATTGAGCACGCATCAGGAATTTAATCATCTTTTGTAAGAGGCCCTGGTTGAAGTATGGGTACCTCTTCGTCTCCAGAGTCCTTGGTGTCCTCCTCTTCGTAACTGGACTCGTACTCGCTGCTCTTGCAGTCGCTGTCTGTATCTTTAGCTGCAGCCGAGTTCTTCTCACTGGAATCGGGTTCATCGTTTTTTGGGTCGTTCACCGATTTATCGTCCTCTGGAGTGTTTCCCTGCAGAAGAAAAAAAACAAGTTTCTATCAGTCTGATGCTTTATGCAAGTTAGCCCGAACTTCAGGTCTTTGGAAGTGGAGGTTCATGAGAAGACTGTGAATATCTTACCTGTTGTAGATGGCTCTTTAAACGACTTTTTTGTTGAATGAGTTTAATTCTGACCGGATCGATGAGCCACTGGCTCGTCAAGACTGAAGTGGAACCACCCTAACCTCAAATTTGAGTGTCAGTTCATTCAAACAACTATCCAAAAAGCACTCCAGGCTGCACAGGAAGTGCTATAGCTAGCTGCTGCTACTATTTACATGTGCAAACACAGAATTCCATATACTTACTAAGGGATGGAGGTTCAACTCACTTTTAGATACATCACATTGCAGACATGAAAGCATCATGCTAACTGTTGCAAAGCGACCTGTGATTACCGTAATTTCCAGGCTATTGAGCGCACCCAAATATAAGCTGCGCCCAATAAACAAATAATTTTGTACATATAGGCCACACTTGTCTATAAGCTGCGGGTGTCCATGTTGTAACATGAGCTATTTACACAAAAGTATACATATTTTTAACTTTTAATTAAATATGTACCGTAACATACACAAATACAGGTACAATTTTTTTTAACAGTGCCTGTAACGCAGCTGGTTTAAAAATAGAAACACAGTAGCCTACCAGGAAATGCCTAGCTTATGTGGAGCAGTTCTATTTTCTTCTTCAACAGCCAGATCTATCTCTTTTAACTTGAAAGCTGCATCATCTGCATCTCTTTGTGTGTTTTCCATGTTGAGGGCGTGTTCATGAAGTGCAAAATAACTGATCTGAAAAACTTAAGTGAGTGCGTTTGATCTATGGTAATTTGAAGTTTGATTGGTCCACTGTGACCTGTTTGTTAATTTTATTGGTCAGATTTTTTTCCCCACCTTTATGTATACAGGTAGTCTTATTGAGTCGCGACGATCCACCACTCCAAGAGAGACGTATTGGGCAGCTACTTGAGCGCCCGCGTGCAACAAAGATAAATGTTTTGATGGCAGGAATCTCGTTAGGCCCTCAAAAATATACCAATCCATAAATTAGCTGCAGCATTGTATTGAGCCGCAAGGTTCAAAGTCTGTAAAAAAAGTAGTGGCTTATAGACCGGAAATTACGGTAATAGGGGTTTTGACACATTATGCACTGTTAACTGAGTATAAAAAACACAAATCTCTGTTTGTTTCTTTCAAATATGCCAGTTTAAGTTTTAAGAAACTCACACAGAAAGGCCCACGGTCGGGATTTGATCCAGCAACCTCATCACCAAGAGGCAAAGCTCTCCCACAATGTAACTGATCAGAAACAAAGTCATCAATTAACTCTGCATTGGTCTTTGCCGCACACGACTAGGAATTAGCTCACCAGTCCGATCAGATTTAAACTCCTTGTCCAAACTGAAGTTGGTTAAGAAGCCATCTACAACAGGTAAGATAACAAATGTTCATACCCGCTCCACAGAACCCACTTTTATAGATCGTAACTCCGTGACAAAGTTGCCCACATCACCTCTTTAATCAGTTTTCCCTTCTCCATTTGTTTTCTCTGCTTCTGTTTCTGTTGGATTAAAAAAAAAAAAACAATGAGTCCTAATGCTGGATCATTTCTTCAGCAGCTCGTGGAGTTTATAAAGTGTCACCTGTTTCTTCAGCCGCTTCTTCTCAGCTTTTTCTTTGCTCTTTTTAGCTTCTTGTAATAATCTAGCTTTCCGTTCAATATCCTTTAAAAAGAGAAAAAACAAAGACGTCAACACAAACCCGCCTCACCTCGCGTCAGCGTGAGTTTATGTAACTTTTACGGCACAAAGGTGAACGTACGCTCTCCTTGGGCTGAACTTTCGAAGAGGGCGAGCCGGGCGAGCTATGGGCTGAAGAATAAGTCAGTGAAGGTTGATAGATGGAGCTGGATGACCTGGAGTGGTTCCTACTTAATCCTCTACCATCTTGGTATCCATAGAAACTGTTATGTTCGTGGGACCAGCTGTCATGATCGTCCACATCTAGCTCCTCATTGTACTCAAAACCTGTTAGGAACAAGCGTGTTCATTTAAAACAATATGCGCACACACACAATTATGAAGCTCACAACTTATCCTGATGTTTCACAGAAATTAAAATCAAATAATTCTGAATGATATTTTCTTTAGTGGGTATCCCCTTACCGAGAAGGCCATATGACAGAATCCTTTGAAAGCGGCGGCTCTCAAACATACCCACAACTCTTTGCTAAACACGAAGAAGAGACGAGTTAAAGGCAGTGCAGAGTTGTTCAGAACCACACAATCATTATCTGAAACTGCTCTGGCTGGAAGGAGTAGCTGCAGCTGACTGCAGATTACGTCACAGAAACAAAACACTCTTTAAGTTTCACTTTCCTTTACAGAGGAAAAACTCATCTCACCAGGTGCATTTTTACAGAGGAGCTTATTTGCACAAAAACTCAAACGGAGTGGAGTAAAACTAAAACTAGGAAATTCCTGGAGAAACTTTGACAGGGGCTGCCAGGCTGTTGCTGATTGAAATAGTTGATTTAACAGCACTATGTGTTGGGGTTTGCTCTCAGCCACCACTACACCAGGTTGCAACTGAACAGCTCTAGAAATGGCTGAGTTATTGTATGTTTTTCTTTTTAGCTAAGGCAGCCATCTTGGATTTTTGATTCGGATTCAGTAAGTGATGGGGAACGTTCTCAGCTATAAACTCGCCAAATTTCAGCTCTATATGTGTGAAAATAGCTGAGTTAAAGCCTTTTAAATGTAGCTTTAGCAGCCATCTTGATTATTTTTAAATTACCGGAACCAGTAATTATATATTGGGCGCTGCTCTCAGCTACCACCAAATTTCAGCTTAATATTTCTAAAAAAAATGGCAGATTTACAGTATTTTTCTTTGACTCGGGTTAACTCGAGTGGCCATCTTGGATATTTGATTTGCAACGAGTCTATGATAAATTATTAATAAAAATGACGTCTTTGTTAGCAAATTACATCGCCATGGTAATTCGAAACGTCAATAAAAGTAACAGCACACTACTTGTGGGGGTGCACATTGCGGTTTGGGCCACATTAAAGTTGACGGAGGAGTAAGATATAAAGTTAAGAAAGCCTTTGTCAGGTGGCTGCTTTACTAGGCAGTCCCCATTTATTTTGTTTTTGCTTTAAACGAATGAAATCCAGCTGTACGGCAACAGATTTACACAGTTAAATAATAAATACAGTACAGGAAATCAAACATTTCACTGTAGCTTAAAGTAAAACATTGTTGTCGCCAAGAGAAAAATATTTTAATTACAAGTCTTCTTTAGTCAGATGAGGGAAACAAGTAAACTTAGTGCCAAAAATCAATCTAGTTAGTCAAGTTTATGTAACTAACACTACCTTTGGGATTAGCAGCTATTAAATACAATTTGCAAGCAAAATTTAATAATAAAATTATAAAAGCAATGTTACTTGAAGTGGAGCTTCATCCTTTAGGACTAAATATAGCTACAAATTAAAAGGTGTAGCAGCTGAATTCCTAGTTTGACAGGATTCTTGATCACTTACAAAACAAATTAAGGCATGAATAGTTTAGAACAGAATGGTTTTGGTTAAGCTTTTACATCACATTTGAAATACACTGTTTATTTGTGAACGTCCAGTTAGAGAAGTTTGGGTTTGATTTAATATTTAAAGCATGTTTAAATGCTTTAAATCAGGAATAAGTAAATACACATCATTTTTGTGACATCCTCTTAGGCAAAGATAAATGCAGCTGGGAAGAAAGTGCAGTTGTTTTTAATGAAAAGTAGTCAAAACACTTGTCTAATCTCAGTATGTGAACTGTTTTTAAAACAGCAGACGTGGAATTTATAAACAGACTGCTGGAGGACTAAACTTTAAAAATTACCACGTGGATTGACTGAGTCAAGTTGCTTGAATTTATCAAATGAAGTCTGCTTTATGTTACGTTGCTTTAGTGTCTGACTGCAGACCATGAGCTGTTTTGTTGTTGCAAGACTTCAGGTCAAAGCAGCTGCTTCAAGGCCGTCCGTTCCCACGTCATCCTGACTTTTTAACATTTCATTTTTCATTTTTTTCACAACTTCAACCTAAGCAGAAACAATTACTTACGATCATTTGAACATCCGTAAACTCTGAAAAAGACAGGGCACAGACGTTTTAAAATCGGCTCGTTTCAGTGTTAAATAAATGACAAGTTCAGACGGTCTGAATTGAGCCGTAAACAATTTAAGTAGAGCAAACTTTAGCCTATTAGCTAAACGAGCTCGAATAAACATTTCTTACCGGATTCATCTGTAAATACCTGCATGTTTCAGTAAGGCGCGTCCGGCCGCGACGTCTTATACTGTATTCCTCAATTGTACTAAACACCGCCTGAAGTTACATTACTAAATCTAATTTTAGCAGCTCGGCTACATTTTCCTGTCTGCATTTCCGCAGCAGGAACAAACTGAGGGCGGCGCATGCGCAATGTGGCATGAACTGTTGTCGCCCCCTGCAGGTCATTTTTATAACAAGGATTCAAGTACTGTACTGTACTGTACTGTAATTGTGTCCCAGTAACATCCAACAAAACATTAAAATGTAAAAGAAAAACAGTAATAAGATCTAAGATATGAACTAAAATGAACGTTAATAAAAAATACACTAAGCACTAATAGCATACAAACAATACACTGAACAGCAGCATGAACATGAGTCTGTGTGAGCAGATGAGTACGAATGAACACAGTAACGCGAAAAAGATCTGCAGCAACATGATGTGATTTTTTACAGTGATTATCCTTGTTAGAGAGTCATGAGTCTAACAACAAGTAATGATGAAAAACTACTACCGGTAATTAAATTCAATTCAGTTTATTTATTGTAGTCATCTCAGGACACTGAACAGAGACCCATACATATAGTCAGCTATTAACATTATTTATCTAAGGAGCCAACTGATAAAGTTAAATTCTTATTTGACGACAGCTGTAAAACCTACTTGACTCTTGAAACATTTTTTAATATGATTAAATTTATAAAAATTGTTATATAAAAACAACAAATAAGCCTTTCATGTTGAATTGTGACATAATTAAACTAAACTGTTCACATATTCATGTGTTCAAATTAGAGTAGCTCTCTTCACAACATCACAGACACAAGGCGATTGTTGCAATGGGCATTTATTGCCGGCATGTATTCCAGAAGCTTCTGTACGACATTTTGCCCACCCTCACCACCTATCTCCACACTAACTTCTTAACACATTAAAGCCAGGCTCCAAATGCCTTGAGAACTGATAAAGTAAAATAAAATACATAAATACAAAGGTATATCACTGAACGTAAAATTTAGTCATGGAGTTCCTCAGGGTTCATTGCTTGGACAAATACCGTACTCTTTACCTTATACAGTATATGCTTCCATTAGGTAAAGTTATTAAATGGAATGGGATAAATTTCATTGTTATGCTGATGATACACAGTTATATTTGTCCATGAAACCCAGTGAATCCAATCAGTTACTTAGACTACAAGCATGTCTTAAAAGATATAAAAACCCAAATGACCCTTAATTTTCTCCTTTTGAATACAGACAAGACTGAGGTTTTAGTTTTTGGACTTGAACATCTTGGGAATTAATTTTTCAGTCTTATATCCCCCACATTAAAAACGTTACTAGAACTTCTTCTTCCACCTGCGTAAATCGCTAAAATTAGAAACATCTTATGTAAAAACAATGCAGAAAAACTGGTTCATACATTCATTTGTCATATTTAGATTGGATTATCGCAATGGTTTATTATCTGGGTGTCCAAATACTTTTTAAAGTCTTCAGTTGTTCCAAAACGCTGCTGCCAGAGTCTTAACTGGAGTTAGTGGGAGAGATCATATACTGTATCTCCAGTTTTAGCTTCTCTCCAATGGCTCCTTGTCAAGTCCAGAAAAGCTCTCAACAACCAAGCTCCATCTTATATTAGATATCTTATTGTTCCATATTTTCATTACAGAGCACTTCACTCTCAACCGCAGGCTTACTTGCAATTCCTAGGGAATGGGAGAAAGATCTTTCAGTTATCAGGTTCCTCTTTTGTGGAAACAACTTCTAGTTTCTGTCTGTGAGGCTGACACATTGTCCAGTTTTAGGACTGGACTTAAGACTTTAATTTTTGATAAAGCCTATATTTAGGGTTGGCTTATTATGCTGCTATAGGCTTAGACTAATGGACAAACTGACATCATTTTCTAAAATGAATTGTTAAAATTGAATAGTTTTCACATGATATCTCTACCTGCCATTGTGTATCTGTTCCTCCTTCTTGTTACTCTCAAACCCAGCCATTCAAAGCAGAAGGCCGCTTGTCCTGAGCCTGGTTCTGCTAAGTTTCTTCCTCATGAGGGAGTTTTTCCTTTCTACAGTCGCCTTCATGCTTGCTCAAGATGAGTTCCTGCAATGAAGTTAAACTCAAAGCAGTCTGCTCCTCAGATAGTGTTAACTTGCTTTTTATGTATATGAATGTTTCTGTTCAATGCCCCGAGATGACTTCTGTTGTGACTTGGCGTTATATAAATAAACTTAGTTGAATTGTACACAATTTTATGAGGCAAATAAACAATTAACAAATAAAACGCAAAATAAGATAAATACCTCGTTGGCTGCTTGTGAAAAAAGGTTATTTAGTCTTTAGAAGTCACGTTAACGTCACTTCTACTTTAAACCTCATTTAGCTTAGTTTTCACAGCATGCGCAGATTGATTCCCTCTTTCACACAATTTAAATGTCCGGGGCGTTTTAACAAGCTCTCGCGAGATTATGCCAAGTTCACGCGAGACTTTCACCACTGAGAGTGACGTCATCTTAAAGTGAACGGATCACATTTTCTTGCCCATTGACGTAAAACAAGATGTATTTTACTTAAATTTACACAGTATGAAATAAGTTTTAACTATTTACAGATGACGTATTTATGCATCATGAACCTTTTTTTGGGGGGGGTTTTCTCCGGACGGATGCGCGTGCATGTGCCGACGCGGCGAAAAATATTTAAATAAAGCTGATTTGAATCTTTTTAAAGATAATGTTCAGCTCAGACACACTCTTGCTATTATATCAGCCAAGAAATATATTTTTTTAGGTGTTTATTTTGCTACATTTTAAAGAGATGTACGGTTTCTTTTCGGTGCGCACGCACATTCCTCTCAAAGCGAAACTAATTAAATAAAGCTGATTTGAACACATACGTGCATTTATTAAGGAAAGGTTAAGCTCA
>JARVLU010000001.1:17259037-17271005 GCA_031762415.1 Simpsonichthys santanae
ACAGGATGCTCTCCACTGCACACCTGTAGAAGGAGGTGAGGACTGAGCTTCCCAGACCAGCTCGTTTCAGCCGCCTCCTCCTCCAACTACCTCCTTGTCCTCTGTAACTGCATCCATGTATCTTCTCTTTGTCTTTTTCATTGCAGCTGCTTTTCTAACATCCTTCTACCAGTATACCCACTGTTCCTCCTCTGGACATGTTCAAACCCTCTCAGTCTGGACTCTAACTTTAGCTCCCAGTTGTTCAACCTGTGCTGTACCTCTGATGATCTCATACCTAATCTTATCCATCCTTGTCACTCCTAAGGAGAGCCTCAACATCTTCATTTTGGCTACTTCCAATTCTTTCTCTTATCGTTTTGTCCATGTCTCTGTCTCCAGACCATACAACACAGATGGTCTTGTCACTGTTTTGCTAACTTTTCTTTTGACCTTTGCTATCACTGTTTTGTCACAAATCACTCCTGAAACTTTTTTCCCATCCTGCCTGGACTCTCTTTACTACATTCCCATACCTTATATTTCCCATAATTTCCCATATTCTGGTTTGATTAATTGAGTTTAACAAACGCCCTAAATCGCAGCCAACAGAAAAATGCATGTTACTGAAATAATTTTACAGACACTGAGCTAAATTTGGTGTGGCAGTAGCTTACAATCCTCCACAGCACATACTTTCAGAGGCTACAATCTGTGCATGTTCTTTGGCATGCAAGGTGGTGGGTAATAGGTATTACCTAGAGAAATGTTACTTTCATTCTTCACGCAATCAGGCATCACCACCGCATCCATATCTTCATTCAGTTGTCATTATTTCTTCTTCTTGAGATGCCAAAACCAGCACTGTGGAGCAAAAAAAAAAAAAAAAAGGAATGTGTTACAGAATGTGCTACATTAAGTCTGCTGTCAGACGTGACCTTTTCACAATGATACGAAGGGACTGGGCGTTATTGTGTTAGGTTTCAAGCCTAACACTGTAGCTACAGCGGCTAATGGTGTGTTTTCATACCACACTCCACACCATATTTGTGGAGGCACAGACAAAGCTGTCTCTGCACAGAGAGGAAATAAATGACTCTAGTAATGTCTTAATTAGGAGTATTTATTTTCTGTTGTTTTTTTCCCCCTGACCCTTGTATAAATAAAACTTGTATCTTACTTTGTGAATGAGTTGCAAGGTCATGGCTGGCTTCAGTTACAGTTTAGGATAATATCCTAAGACTTGTGCAGTTAATCCAAACCTTTGCTTTAAGGATAAATATTTCTTGAAATCTTAGCATAAACTGTTTTTCTATTGTTTCTTATCCACTATATTTCTAATATTTGCAACTAATAGTTTTTTTCTTTTTTTTTTTGGTTGGGGATATAAATGAAAGGCATAGGGAGCCAGGTTGTCATGAATTACAGTATACTGTTGTTGGGTTCAAATGTGCGTTCTGATTGACAGCAGCAGCTGTAAGTGTTTTGACATGATGACATGACTATCAAGCATTTGCAGTGAAAATATGAAACGGCTTCGTTTTTCTTTTTCTTTTTTAAAGCAGTCATCGCCCGTGGTAAAAGCTCTAGAGGATACAGCCGAATTGGCAGAGCTTTTTTTGGCTGTGGAGAGTGATGTACTGTAAGGGGTACATTTGTGTGAACATTTAATGCACCCCCTGCTGTTCCTCCTGTCGTACCCTTGTACCGAGGCCTTAAGCAAACCTGACATCCAGAACATTTGGGCGACTTCCCATATATCTACGACAGCACATTTCTCCTCCACCCCCTGCCCTTTTTCGCTGCTCCCTTTTCAAGTAAAAACAACATTGGTGAATTTTTTATAGTGTACATTGCCTCAGTTTCACCGTGTCGAGTGAGGAGAGTGGCACGCGATGACGGCTGACAGGCCCATTCGCCTAAGTCTGCCAGGAGACAGGCTTTCTGTTTGGGTTGTCTTCCTAACAGTCCTGTTCCTTTTTACTGTCCTGTGTTCCTTAAGTCACAGACCTTTAGCTAATAGACTGTTTGCTGCCCATTTAGCTGCCTTTTTGCTTTAATTTAACCACTAAACTTCTGCCTTTCATTAAATAAACACAAGTTAAAAGGGAAGTAAAACTTGTATGCCAAAGATTGAAATAAAATACAGGCAGTCCCCGAGTTACAAAAGAGATCCGTTCCTACGGCCCGTTCGTAACTTGATTTGCTGTAAGTCGGAGTGCTGGCCACATGGCTGCCTTAACTCCAGATTTTCGGCTGTAACTCGAAACTGAAACCACATGGCGGCCGTAACGTCTTTTTAAACACGTTTTTTTCAATGTAAAACAACAACAGCGTACTTAGAACACCGTTTTAATGTGTTTCCAAGCAGTTAGCTAACAAAATACCCTAAAAAAAATCGAAAAAACATAAAATGCTGCATAAAAAAGACAACGTAAGGTGTGATGACGTCACTGGTGGCAGCGCTGTAAGTCCGAAATGCCGTAAATCGATGGCGCCGTAAGTCGGTGACCACCTGTACTTGTGCTATCGGTTATCGAACACACTATGTGTTGTGATTTATCTACTACCACACTAACTTTATATTTATTTAATGTCTTTGAAACTGTCCATTTATGTGTTTGCAAAAGTCAAGTTGCCTTTGATGACCATATTGAATTGGGTTGAGTCTAATTTATGTTTCAATTTGTTCTGGGCAGTCTATAGATATCTAAGATGCACATCCCATGATTGATTTCTGGATGTTTTATTAAATTATGGTAACTAGTTTATGAGACATTTTGCTAACAGACAAGGTTAATTTGATCATTTATTGCAAAGTATTTAAACCTAGGTAGTTTCCCCTAGTTTGATTTCCTTGGCAGGGCGCTCGTATCTTCTGGGATTTTTGTTAATGGGTGGCGTCAGTGGAGACGGAGACACATTTGTGTTGCATGCTGTTTGTCCAACAGTTTTCGAGCGGAGGTGTGAGTGGTGTGCTACCGCTATAGCTTTTTAGCTAGCGCATCTGTATTGCATGCCACTAGCTTAGCGCTATGTCAGTGCTGGCTAGGTATGGTTTGGTAGGCACGGCGTTTGGTTCTGTTGACAGAGCGGTGCGCCCTGCTTGTATAATGATAGGGGAAACACTGATAGATCTCACTCATTTTGTTACACCTCAGAGTATGTCTGTCAACTACAACCAAACCCAAAGTTGGCTCAGAATCTGAAAGTTATAGTGAATTTATAGATGTTTTTTTAATACAAACAAACACATGCGCACAGGCAGTTTTTTTTAACTGTCCCTTTGCAGCAGGTCAAGGTAGCAGGTTTTATTATGGCGGGTTTCCACAGACTGTAGCGTTTATACCTCTAAGTCAACAGAATATTACCTGTTAGAATCTCACTGAACATCTGTTTGCACATCGTTTATGTTAGATGTGGGCTATATTTACATTATACTTAATAATAATTTATTCAGCTTGTATTGCACTTTACATTTTACAGTCTCAAAGTGCTACAATATAAAACAGCTAGAGAGAATAAAACGTGCACTAAAAAACTGAAAAACTAAAAAAAAAAAACAATAATAGCATTATTAAAAATAAATTTAAAAACTATAAAATATTTTAAATAAAAAGGTCTTCAGTCCTTTATTAAAACTTTCTGTAGTCTGGGGTAAGTGCATTGCACTAGTGCAGTCTTGAGGGGATGAAAAAGTGGACATGCTTTTCAGCATCGTAAAAGGAGAGTAATGGACGGAGTTTGGAGATGTTTTTCAGATGAAAGAATGAAGTATTACAAATGTTTTTAATATGTGATTCAAATTTAAGATGAGGATCAATTCTTACACCATGATTAGTCACTGTATCAAAAAAGGGAATGTTTTGGCCAGAAAAGATTATTGTAGCACAAGATGTTCAGTTTGATGCGAGGTACCAGCCAAAATGGCTTCTGTTTTTGATGTGTTTAATTGGAGAAAGTTGGCATTCATCCAGGCTTTTACCTCCTCAAGACAGGTGGTGTGAGAGGAGAGTGATGAACCTGCAGAACCTGTTTTGATATAAAGCTGCAAGTCCTCTGCATAACAATGAAAAGAGATCCTGTTGTGAGTGATAATATGACAGATGGGGAGGATGTAATGTTCCCGGGATCTTTCCTGTTTCAGGTGAAAAATGTTTCCCATTGTGTTTGATAGTTTGTAACAGGCTGTGGAAGGTTTTGAGCACTCACAAAGTTCCATAGTGAAGTCATGATGGTTTATCATTGTGGTGGCTGCATATCAAGACTTGTGAATGCCAAGGCCATAGCCTCATACCTAGGCTATGGCCTTGATAGTGATTGTCATTGTACTAATCTAGTACCAGCATAATATGTGTTGTAGTTGCATCCTGCTAGCTTGGCATGATTTTATAGCACATAGACGGATCCTGGTGCTATGCCACAGAAGGGCTCAAGGCATGGTGCACCATGGGCACAATACATTGTCACAAGAACAGAATACCCAGAGCGAAAGCACGGACGATGAACAACTCAGACACAAAGGTATCACTTCAGTTCTTTTATTTACAATGAGCAATAATTCAGAACAAAATACAAATCTATTAGATGAATGGTAAGATGTTTGGTTCAAAAGTCCTGTACAATCATGAGAAGATCCAGTATACTCAGGAGGGCGTGTGGTTGGAGGGCGAGGAGAACAGCTCAAGAGCATACAGGTAAAGATTCCAGAGGTCTGAATAATCAGGTAGGTCTCGGGAGGTTCACTGGAAAGATCATAGGCGAAAGGTAAGTAATCACAAGACTTAGAGATTCACAAAAGGTTAGGAGCACAGCATAGACAGGGTAATGCTCCAGCGTCGGAAGGAAGTCATCAAGTGCCTTATACACACCTGGAGCCTCATCAGGATGCATTGCTTGCAGGTGTGGTGGTGTGGTGCCCTCTGGTGACCAAAGACAGACATGGAACAGGAACTCCCACATTCGTGATAGTATTGTTGTGTAAAAAAGGGTGAGGGAGCAGGAAACAATCTTGGGTGACACAGAAATGAGCAGGCAAAACCAACATTAAAAAAAAAAAAAACGGACATAGTTTTCTCTTGTTCAAAACTGAAGCCGAACTGTCCCGTTTACTGGCGTTGCCATGTTACATTTTTTTTAGCTCCACCCACTCCCACAGACACAATCCTGGGGTTGTTTTTAGCCAGCAAATAACTAATTACAATTCAACATATAAGAAATTCTGATATTTTAATATAGAACATCAAGGTAAAAAGTAGAAATCATCAGGTTAACTCCTGCAAGAGATAATCTCATCAGTGACACCCAGAATGAACTCTCTAACCTTACACATCCTCTTCTGCCCATTTCTGAAATGTGCTGTAAAATCACAAAGCATAAAACAATTCCCTCTAACTAATTACGTTTGTTTCTTCCAGTGATGCTCAAACTTCAAGCCTTTCAATGTCATACTTCACAAGTGCATGCTCCAGCGAATGTCTTTACAGTCATTGGAAGCCACACTTCATTTCCCCTACCAGTATTCAATTTCATGGAGGGATGAGAAAGTGCTGTCTTTCTGTGCTATTTACAACCATTTGACAACGCCGCACTTTGCTGCCATCACCCCTGCCTCACAACTTTCTTCATGCTCTTTCATTTAATAAACATTGTGCTTTTGCTTGACTTTCCGCCTTGCCTTGCTGCGTGTGATGAGCAGCTGAATGGTGTCACAGTTAAAAGGGTGGCTGTGTTGTGACAACATTCGTTTCATGTTGAAGTGGTAGTCCTTGGCTGATATGTTCAAACCCCTCCCCCCCTTCTGTTCTCGTACTTTCTTGTCACCGCTGCGTCTGGATCTCACCGCTGTCGCATATCGAAGGAACCAACTGGCCTGACCTGAAAGTGTAACAATGTCACGCAAACTGCTATTTTCTCCCCTGCACATACACACATACTTTATATGCATATATGCAGACAAATGTGGCCATTTAAAAACAATAATAAATCACCTTAGTTCAATGCAGGTTGTTTTTTAAGCATTAGTCCACAATAAAAGTAATTTCAGGGTTCTATACACAAGATAAAACAAACCCAAATAACATTATTATTATTTAATATCCTGGTTGAAATCCAATTACAGTCAATTAATTCCTGGTATAATACAAAACATCCACATACAGTACATTATAGGATGTCAATTAGTAATAGTTGTCTGTCTACGAAAGCCAGCAGCTTGCATAGAAACTTCACTTTGTTGCGATTCTCCATCCTTTGAAATATGATGGTGACAGTGGAAAGGAAAGACTCTTTTTGAACTGGAATAAACCTCCAGCTAACCCAGAACCAGGCTCAGGATGAGCCGCCATCTGCTTTGTTTGGCTGGAGTTTGAGGAGACAGGAAAGACACAAACACATGGGGATTGGTCAAGGTGTAGTTTCTATGGAACAAAAACCAAAGATAATTGCAGGTTAATGATCGTAACAATTGCAAATACAAACATGGAGTAGAGCGAGCAAAGACAGCAACAAAGTGCGGAAATGAGGTCATTATGTCCTCCAGCAGTCTAAGCCTATAGCAGCATAACTAAGGGATAGCTTAGGAAACTCAAGGCAACTCTAACTGTAGGATTTATCAAATAGAAAAGTCATTAGACTCGTCTTAAAAGTAGACGGAGGCACAGCCTCACAGACAGTTCCATAAGAGAGTAGCCTGGTAAGTATAATCTCTACCTCCCTTTTTTTTTTTTTTTTCCGTGGAAATGCTAGGAACCACAAGTAAACCTGCAGACTGAGGGCAAAGTCTTCTGCTTGAAAAATATAGAACGATAAGATCTTCAATATAAGATTTAGCTTGGTTGTTGAGGACTTTGAACGATAAAAGCAAGATTTTACATTCAGCAAAGTTAATCAGGTTCTCTGGACGGTTTATTTTTGTTGAAACGTTTCGTCTGTCATCATTTCAACATTTCATTGTTTCGTTTCAACAAAAACGAACTGTCCAGAGGACCTGAAGCAACTTTGTTGGATTTTTCTACCTGGATTATTGAGTATGAATCAGAAGATTTTAAATTATTTTCTGAATTGTATAGGAAGCCAAGAGAAAGAAGCTAACACTGGATGAATATGATCTGTCTTCTTAGCTCTCATTAGAACTCCAGCAACATAATTTTGGATCAAATGGAACATATTTAAAAATGTTTTTGGACATTTAGACAAAGAATTTGCACAGTTCAGCCTAGAAGTAATAAATGCATGAACCAGGTTTTATTTGCATCATTTTGGGACAGTTAGTTTTAGTATTATTGTGCAGGTGGAAGAAAGCAGTCCTTGTAACAGTTTTAATACATTTAATGGGGCTTTGTAAAAGCCAAAAAGGCTGTCAGGAATATCTAAAGATGCCTTTGATGGGTTGCGTTATTTAAAAAAAAAAAAACTTTGGTTTTATTTTAAAGTCTTCTATATGCACTTCTTTCCTGCACAGAATGTTTGCCATTATCTTAAGAAGTGGTAGACTTTACTCTCTTCTATAATCATTAACAAACAGAAACTGACAGAACAGGTCTTTATCAATAATCTTTAAAGTTTTTACACATTTTAAACCACTTACAGCACATAACATTTGTTGTTGTCCTTTTCAGATGATAAACAGTAAGGGAAAGACTGCATTTCACAATAAAATGCAATAGTTTAAGCTGTCAAATGTGTGTTTTATTTTACGTTTCTGTCTGTCAGAGGCTGAGAAATCCAGGTTTTAGAATGTTGACAGATCTGTCAGGTTTTTCCCAGAAGCATTAGATATTGCTGTTTTCAAATGCTGCTGTGAAATTCTTAAAAAAAGAAAATCTTTAAAGGTTAAATCTGGAATAGCTTTCGAAAAAGAACAAAACTGCATTCCATGAAATATTTCAAAACTTGCAAGCTCTGTTAGTAGTCAGTACATGTTGTGAATGACTCAGCTACTACCACGTCAAACATTAGCCTAATATCTGTAAATTTGATTGGTATAGCTAGTGTTGGCTAAGGTATTTATTTGTTTGAGTTGACTGCTAACGCTAATCACTTGTAGATGTACCTTACATCAAACAATTACCAGTACTTTTTCAGTGGTACAACAAAATCTGTCCAGTAGTTTGAGGTATTCTGCTAACAGAGCTGACTTCAAGATTAATGCCCAAGATTTAAGCAAAGATTTTACACGTTGAGTACAGGCAAAACCAATGTTGCGTGCTTTTCACCTTTAGTGTGGAAATGAAACATCATAATCTCTTATAATAGACAAGAACAGTTTCTCTTGATGAGTAAGAAGAACATGTTGAAGAGCATTGAAATCGATTCAAAAGTCAAACTTCTTAAAACCCCCACGTCTCACTCTGTCACTTTTCTGGCTGCAAGTTGGAGATACAAATGAGGAAATGTGCAAGCCGCCTCGTATAGAGTCGGAAGAGGAAAACTACCCAGGGCGTCTTTGTCCTCTGTTTGAACAGTGTTGCAGATGAGGAGGTGGTGGGGGAGAAGTGGGAAGAGTGGAGGAGGAGGGGAGGATAAGAAAGAAGTTTCTCACAGCTGCCCAGCCTGAGGCCTAAAATATGAGGCGCTTTCCCCGTCACAGCATCACCAGCCATCCATTCTCGCCTGTCATTATTTTACGTCGTGCAGAGGACACACGCCGTCTCCCAGGCGCACATATGCACACTTCCACCATCACACACCGTCTGTGCTGCCTTCATCTAATCTCAGCACATGGCCAAGTTGAACAGAATGGATTGGAAAACACTAATAATTTTTTTGTTTTTGCTAAAGGCTTGCAGTTGTCACCAGGCTGTTTCTCTGCATGATTAATCACTTGTCATTACGACTTTTTTATTTTATAAAAAACTGATAAAGCTTGGTCCTATTGTCTCATTTTATAATCTGGGATTCTGTTTTGGAGAATATTTTGGTGTTATGTTAGACTTGGTAGCGATTCATTTGGTATTAAACTGACTTTTTGAGTTGTTGTGCAGCAATTGTTGTTGGATGTGACAGATGGAAGGAGTTGAACATTTAACCACAGGTATATACTGGTAAACACAATGTTTATGTACACTAATCAGTGTTTATGGTTCCAGGTTCAAGAAACAAGGTTCATTGTCATTCGTACCACATGTGGTACGAGGTGGAACGAAATTGTGTACACAGGGTCCCGGTTGCATCCAACAATAGCAAAAATATAAATCCTGAAAGACCCCCCCCCCCCCCCCACTCCCCCGGTCGACAACAGCCAGGCACTGACCTGACGTAGTTCTAAGCTAGCAGCGTGCAATACAGATGCGCTAGTTAAAAAGCTACACCATTTCCCTCATGCTGAGCTATCTACCCTTGCCTGTTGGTACAATTAGTGCACAACGTGGGTCTTCCCATATCCACGCCCACTACCCCTTTCGAAAAAAAATTACTGAACAAATGAGCGCCCTGCCATGGCAATTAATTTAGGGAAACACTGCTAATAAGTTTTTTACACATTTCAGCCATGACATTTCAATATTCGGCATACTGTACTATGTTCTTCTTGGTTCGGCCTTACTGGGCCTTGGGTAGATCAGACTTATCCCTCATCACGTAGTGAAGAGGGGACATGGAAATATCCTCTGGCCATCTTGTGAGTGGGGCAACTTAAAAAAAAACAAGAGCGATATTGACTTTCATTTTGGTGTGTGGCTGCATCTAGGCGTAAGAAAGTCATTATCAAAAATTGGGTTGTCAAATCAAAATCCAAGTCCACCCATTGGCTCCCCCATTGTTCCTGTTGGGGGATACAATTTCTCCCTCTACTCACCAGGATCCTTCACACTGGACTGCCTCAGACAAGTAAAAACAAAAGGTCTGCTTCTGTTCTTACACACACAGTGTACCTCCTACCCACTTGAGTATCTTACACCAAAAACATTGTTTACTTGCATTTCCTGTTCCACTGCAGTCCAGAAAAACCTTAATCTAAAAAACTACAAACATTCACCATTCAAATCCCTGAGCAATGAGGGTCATCGGCATACTGCTTTTTTCATTTGAGTTACTAGAGTTCAGATTTGCTCTGCAATTTTTAGCTTTTTGTTGAACTCCTATGGGGGTTTTCTTTGAATCAAACCGATTCCAGTGCTTGTTTAAGGTAGCATCCAATCACTAAGCAAATGTTTAGTTTAGAAACATCACTTGCTAGGAAGTCCCCAAGTTGTCTCATGATTCTAAAATTTCCCTGCGTGAGCCACAGATGTGCTGTCATGTCACTTGAGTTTTAAAACTGTCAAACAAAATCTCCGTAACAATGTTGCTTTCAAAATACCCCCCGAGTTGAGGCAGGTGTCACAAACTAATCTTAAACCCTTCACAATTTTCTCACGGGTGTCTCCAACCCAGCTAAAGAAGCCTACATATAGCTTTTGATACCTTCAAAGGAGCTTTCTTCAGACAGAAAACATCTGAGACTAATGTCCAGGTCTAAGAAATTCACACTGATGGTTAATTGTTATTTAATACAAGTCAGAATCTCTTTATTTCAAAAGTGTACTCCAGCAGATTAAGATATGAACTTGGGGGCAACTGACAAGTTGGGAACAAGGCAAGCCGAGGGGAGATCTGGGTAGAAATGGACAACAAAATGCAGTTTAGCAATGAATTCAGAATTCAGTTGGACTGCAATGACAAATTTGCCTACCGGTATTTCCTTGCAAATTTCTCACAACTTTAAATCACCACCTAGTCATAGACAGTCACAATTCAAAGAGCACCAGCTCTTTTTGTTTACCCTGCTAATCTTACATCTTTGTAAGACTTTAAGTTGCTTTTTACTTTCCAACTACTCGCTTAAAGGCAGAAAAAGAAAAAAAATACTAAACTAGATGACCAGTTTGCATTGGATTGACTGCAAAAGTTTTGTTTATATGTACACCCAATGATTACTCAGAGTTTCTGTACAATCTGTCCAGTGATTCATGAGCTACTTTCTAACAGACAGACCGACATGCACAATTACATGGTCTCCCTCCTTTAACTATAGCTGCAAGGAGTGTTTGTAAAGTGTTCACAGGAACCTCCATTATATTTGAGACTGGAGTTACTTTTGGACAAAACATCCTAGGACTAACATCTCTTAGTTTATCAATCCATTTAGAACTAAGCTACCGGTATTCCTCCAAACCAAAGGTGCTCAAGGAGCTATGTAAAGCAAAATATAAATTGGTAAGCTCTAAGTTATGATTTCAGCGTTCATTAGCCATAATGTCATGAGGCAGGGGATATTCTCTGCCAATATTATCATTAATTTCTGTATCTGTGCTATAAAGGATGGCGTCTGAAGGCAAAACCTTAATTTGGTACAGCTTAAGCATGTGCATTGTAATGTATTCAAAGAGCTGTTGAGCTCTGGCTTCATGTAGTTCGTACAATCTGTTGTATAGCGTTTTGAGGCTGTGATGCTATCCAGCAAACTGTGGACAGAGGTAAAGTTTTTGCGCTCCATATGTCATCATGCTTCTCCTCAGCCAGATTCCAGAGTTTCACAGAGCTTCTTCAGACTCCTAAAATTAACCACTGCATTTTTGTAAGACATTCTCCACACAGAAGTTCAGAAGTGCATGAATCACACAGAAAGACAAAAATCAAGCATGCAACACACAAAGTATTAAGAAAATTAGTTAAAATCATAACATGAACCGAACATTTGCTGATTCCTATAAATATTTGGGCGTCCTGGTCGATTTGCATCTCTCTTTTAAGCTCCACGTGGAAAACCTTGTAAAGAGATTGAAAGTTAAACTGGGTTTCTTTTTCAGAAACAGATCCTGTCTAACTGAATGCTAGGAAACATCTTGTAACTATGAATTTCCTTCCCTCCAATGATTACAGTGACATCATTTACATGAATGCTCCTATAAGCACCCTGCAGATGTTAGATGCTATCACGGTGCACTAAGATTCATAACTGGCTGTGATTATCGTACCCACCACTGCACCCTGTATTCACTGGTTAACT
>JARVLU010000001.1:17412059-17424533 GCA_031762415.1 Simpsonichthys santanae
GGCCGAAAATCCGCGTATACGGCCGCGGATTCGGCCAGAATCGGTATACGGCTGAATCGGTATACGGCCAAGCCGTTAGAACGGATCTTGTCCGTAAACCGGGGACCACCTGTACTGACAGAGGCCACCAAGACCTGTGAGCTCTCTGAAGGAGTAACAGGTGAGGTGGAGAGGTGTTCACGGTGTAGGTTTCGCAGTAACAACACTTACGGTAGAGGGTTTCTCTTCCACAGTTCTCTGGCTTTGAGGGTTTGATAGACTGTCTTCTGTTTGCCCTCGGTGCCGTTCTCTCCTCTTCGGCTGCTCTGCATCACCCGGGAAAACTCCATCTTCTCGTCCCACGTGCCTGACAGCACGTAGTGGGCCTTTCCATCCTTGTCCATCACCACACCCGTCACCTACAAACACCAAAGACAGAAAAGTTCAATTTAAACGAGGAAGACCTTAAGAGAATATTTCATAGGGTCTTTCTAACCTTTCTGGCTACGTCTCTGGAGAAGTAGCTGTACGGAGCAAACTTTAGGTGGCAGCGATCACCTGTGGTGTGGTTCACGACATCGATCTCCCCAGACTGAAAGGGAAACAGAAATCCCCGTCAATAATTCAAAAAGGTTTATTTGATAACTATTAGTACTTTCATGACAGATATGTCATAACGCCGAACAACTTCAGATCATTCACGGGTTTGGTACCACATCTATAAGCTGTTGAATCATGGGGGTGGACTTAGGTTTTCCATTTTGGCTTTGTTTTGTTCATGAACTAACAACGTGACGTCCTGACGTGTAAAAGATGCTTACAGGAGCGCTGGTTTGAAGACTCCATGTTTATTGGTCTGAAGGGATGTCTTCTGGGATTTCAGCTTTAAAAAGGGGAATCCCCAAGCTTCACAATGATGTCAAACATTATACAAAGGGATTTCCCAGTGTTACGCGAGCCAGTCGGCAGAGAAGAAAAAGGTCAATTTCAAAGGAAGAGATTTAAAATTATTATTTATAAAAATAAATGTTAGAAAACTTGGACTAAAAGGTAGATTAATTAGATGATAAGCCATTTTAAACACAGAGATGGAAAGATTGTGTCTTTATGGACTCCAATGTTTCCAAGTTCGTTTGTTTTTTTCACTACAGCTCGAGTTCATTCAGATTCATTTTGCCACCACAGGTCACATATTTGTACTAATGCAGACAGATGTATTTTGCTGCTAAGTGAAAAATATAACAAGCTGTTCGGCGGCGTCCCCATTGATGAAGGATTTTAATAGTGAATGTCTGTTGGCAAGATGAATTGAACGCAAGTAAACCATAATGTTTTGGATGCAAGACACTTTTTTTTTCTTATCCGAGGCAGTGCAGAGTCCACCACCACAAAGTGCAATGGCGGAGCCAGAGAGTAGTCAATGGTGGCCTTGGCCCCCATTGATAAATCTTTGGCCACCCTGATAATTTGGAAAAAAACATACTTTTATAAAATACAAAAGCTAGAAATCATAGTTTACTTAAATTATAGGGATGACTGTGTTACATATATGTGGCGGTGGCCATCTTGGATATTGACATGGTAACCCAATTTTCAATAGTGACCTTTCTTGCACCTCGCTGCAGCCACCCACCAAAATGGAAGTCGGTTCCTCATTTATTTTCCAAGTTATGCAGCTCACAAGATGAACCACACGAATGAACGTATTTCCAAGTCGCCTATTCATTCCGTGACAGGTGACAAAAAAAAGGTAAAAATGCAAACATTTTCCATTTCTGACTGAACTACGGAGCACGGTGAGGCTGAAATTGTGGTCTGTTGAGTCATGACTGCTGAGTCACAACAGATTGTATAATGAGGGTATAATTACTTGGCATAAAAGCCGTATTAAAACCACTTAACTTCAACAGGTTTTTCAGCGTCCCCTGGATTCTGTTTAGAATTTTTGAGCTCTAAATGCTGCTACGAGTCTCACCTGGTCAATCCATAGCTTCCCTACGATAATGTTGTGCACTGTGGTGGTGACTTTCTTCCACGTGTAGTGATTGTTGCTCTTAGCAAAGGTTGCATGTATTGTGCCTGCAAGAAACCAGGTATTGCAAAAACAAGAGCTTTAATATGTTTAGACAGTGCATGACAGAGAATGCCTGCATTAAAGCGCAGGCGTGGTCTTTTCAAAACATTCTGAACATTTTCTCGTGCATCTTTTGTGCTTCAAAGCTTTTAAGATGGCAGTATTAGTATCACACCCTCATTCTGCTAACGAAACATGCCTCACATGTTCCTTTGCAGAACTCACCTAAAGGCATGATGGACAAGTATTTTCCTCTGAACTTGCTGGCAACAGTGATCTCCTGCCTCAGGGTCCAGCCACGTTCAGATATCACATGATGAGCCGCCGCCGGCGGGTGGTGACTCACCTGTGAGAGAGAAGCACAAATGGTTTAACAAAAGAAAAAGGTGCTCAAGACCTCGCTTCACCTGAGCTGCCTCTGCCTGAATGCGTGTCCTGTCCCTACAAGGTTGTGATGTACGTGTTGTTCTCCATGAGCTCCTCTGATGAGAATATCATTTTGTTTGAAAGTAGCGCTGGAAATGAAGTAACTCTCAAATCCAAGCATCCGACGTTAACAGGATTTAAAAATTGTCCCCTGAAAATCTACGGTCTACACACCAGTAACACAAAGCCTTAATGCTTAAATCTGCATCTTCCTACAAAATAATAACAATAAAAATTCACATATCTTTAAAAATAAAACCACATACTTGAAACATGCATTTCTTATTACATATAATAAATACTGTTTTATTAGAGTTAGAGGTCTCTACAAGCAAAACTGCCTTTCATGCATTCTGATTATATCTATATATCTATATCTATAGATATATAGATTATATTTAGATAGACAGATAGATAGATAGATCGATAGAGAGAGAGGGAGAAAGAGAGAGAGAAACTGATCGATGGATCGATCCATTATTAATCCCAGGGGGAAATTTGAACAATTCCTGTAACATTTCACCCTCAAAAAGGAAAATTTAAGAAACAAATTAGTCTTCTATTTTTCTTCAGATGGATTTTACTTTCATTTTCTTGCTAATTCCACTCTACTTTTGGAGCAACTTTATTATTATTTTTATTTTACCTGCTCGCAAAGGGAGCGGTAGCCGCTTTCCCTTCGGCGGTCCAGCTCAAACGTCTCCCCCAGCAGAGGGTTGAAGGGCTTCCCCGTGCGGTAGACGGTGGTGGAGTAGGCGGACACGCAGAAGGCCGTCACGTAGCACATCTGCTCCAGAGAGCTGTGGCACTTGGCCGCCTTATCCAGCAGCTCGTGATATTCAAGGTCCTCAGACAAACGCTGCAGCATGGAAATTGGCTCGTTGAAGTTCACCTGAAAAGCAGGAGGAAAAAAAATAATAAAAAGCTGTTCACACATGCTTGTCTGCATTTTGAGGAAGAGACGCAGTAAAGTTGAACAAGACAAGAGATTCAGATATCTGAGAACTACCGTAATTAGGATTCCTTGAATGAACTCATAACAATCGCCGCCTTGCACGTCTGAGTTTTAACAAAGATTATATTAAGAGGTTAAATGTTAAAAAATAGTCATCTTAAGAAATCTTGCACAATCTGGTAGCGCTCAGAGTACATGTTGGATACGTGTTAAGTTTGTGGTTCGCCTGTTTGCTTTTCTATTCTTTTGTGAATGTTGTTCATGACGGAACAAAATTAATCAAAACATATTAACAGATTAGATCTATAAACAATGAGTGATTGCATTTATTGGCTAATTATCTATTCTGTTCAAATGAATATAAACTCGGTGTGTATGTGTCACAGCCAGTGACCCATTTAAAAACCGGTTGGAGGAAGGAAAAAAAAAATCTGTGACGGAAATGACACCTGGAATACAGAATCTCAGGTGTAACAAGTGAGTGGTTCAGCTGGTTTTGTGTTAAATAAACATACCATCATTCCTGATTTCACTGTAAACCTGTCAGCGGAGCTCTATCAATCATGGGTGACTCCTAAAGAACGCCGTGGAACCGGTATTGTAGAAATAAAGAGAATCTGTCTTTAGTTGAGGAAGAATTTCACGAGCAGTCTTGTGCCAAAATAGCCTGTGGAACGCTTTGATGGTGAGATAAGATTTTAGGCCTCTTTATATTGGAAGTTGAAAGGAAAAAAAAAAGTAGCTGGTTGTGTAGACAAGGTGAACCTGCCTCAGGCGTGTTCTGTTCAAAAGGTATTCGAGGTCACGTTCACACTGACGACAAAAGGAACTGACAATCCCAAATACAGTACAGTAGTTTCTCGGGTTTTAGGGGACCACGTCCCCCGCGATAAGTAAAAAACCATGAAGTAGGAATGTAGTACTGTATTTTTCGGACTATAAGGCGCACTTAAAAATCCTTTAATTTTCTCAAAAAGCAACACTGAGCCTAATAATCTGGTTCACCTTAATTCTGGTTGTGCTTATTGACCTCGAACTGACTGTATGTGGTTATTGTGAATGAGTTGAAGAAAGTTTGACTGTTTTGTTTCGCTTAATGCGCCTTATGTATGAAATCCGACCCGTTCGTTGCTATAATCCGGTGTGCCTTATAGTCTGAAAAATACAGTAGTCCAAGTTCAAATTTCACTTCCAATCTCCCTCCATCCATGCAGCATGGATTGTTTATTTAAAATAGAAGAGTTTTTACATTTAAATTATAGAGACGAGGAGCGCAGCAGGACAGCAAACCCTTCTCGCAGCCGATGCAGCAGCAATGTACCAGTACTTTGTGATCAATGATACTGAAACAAGTGAACATAGAAGTTCTAAAATAAATAAAAAACTTTTAACACTTTTATATTTTGTGATTATGATGATTTCACAATGTGACATACATGAATTTTAAGTCGGAAGACAAAAGTCAATCGGCGCAGCTGGACAGCAAAGGGTTAACCCGTCATGAAGCTGATGCAGCACTGAGCAGAAATGTGGGCGTGGCAGAGAGCGGTGCAGAGGGAGCTTCTCCCTGCACCTGTGGGCTGCACACAGGTGCTAAATCATTAAAAAAAAAAATAGTTTAAATAAACAATCCATGTCGCCCGTGTGGTTCATCCATCAGTCTGCCACTTGTGTGTCATGTCCACTCTTACTTTGAAAAACCGCAAAAGAACGAGTCTGCAAAAGTCAAACCGCGAAGCAGCGAGGGACTACTTTATAAATAAAGAGGTTTAAGAAAATAAATCACTATTTAATTACTAATTAATATATAATTAATGTGATCAAAATGGAAATTTCTGATTTCTAAATTACTGTTTGTAATAACTCAGACTTTTAGGTTTCAGCTTAATTTATTAATGTCATTATTTGCCTTTAATGTATTTTATAATTTTAATTGTCATCCCTTTATTCTTATAATAAATGTTAAATTTATGATAGTGTTTTTAAAACGTTGTTTTTCTTATTCACACATCTTTATTTAAGGATTTTTTTTTTCTTACATACACTTCTGTATGTCTTTCTGTTTCATTCTGGAAATCAAAGTGTGTAATGTGCCATTAAACATGTACTAAAATGTTACTTAACTTACTTAAAATATTACAAACTTTACTTCACAGCACAAAGACTGTACAAGTGTAGGGAGATAATTCAGTAAATAAACAGGCGTCTGCTTATTTAGGCACTTTTAGTCCAGATGTAACTAAATTAATGATCTCATCGCTTTCATCTAATGGAGACAGGCAGTTTGAAATATGAAAATGATCTTGAGTTGAAGAGAAGCTCAGTGCTTGCAGATACTACTGAGAGGTTAATAAAACTAGAGAAACTGTATTTCCTGCAACAATGCAGTGTGAATGCTTATTGCAAAAGAACTTGCTGAAAAACAGCTGAACTAGACGAACAAGCCTAAGTTAGCAGAAGAAAGCAGAAAGAACACATATTTGCTGAATTGGATTAAAATAAGCAAAAATTAGCACAAAAACAAAACAAAACTGAAAAGTAGATGAAAAGGCACAAAGAAGCTTAAACTACTAAAAGGAAGCAGATGGAAGTGAAACGAGCAAAAAAAAAATGTGAAATTAGCTGAAAGGGCTAAAATTAGCATAAAAACAGCTAAATAGTAGCTGAAATAGCAGAAAAAGCTGAAACTAGTGATAACTATATCTATACTGGAATTAGTACAAAGAAGTTAATTAGACTGTAGTAACAGAAATTACCACAACAAAAATTAGTTTAGCTGAAAACTGCTAAAATTAGCTAAAAAGGCAGCTGAAAGGGTAGAACAAGCTTAAATTAACATAATAAAGCAGAAAGAACACATTTGCTCAATTATGCTGAAAGAAGCAGAAATTAGCACAAAAATTTGAAATCATTTGCAAAAAATATGGAAATTACGGTAGCAAAAACAGCTGAAAATCTGCTGAAAAGGCAGAAAAAAAATTAAATTACCAGAAGTGGAGGACCACATTTTAACTGAATTTGGCTGAAAAAAGTTTAAATGAGTGCAAAAAGTATGGTATTAGCCGAAAAAGCTCAAATTTGAATAAAAACAGCTAAACAGTAGCTGAAATAGCAGAAAAAAAATGAAACGTGCATAAGCTGAAAAGAGCATAAGCTGAAATTAGCAGAAAGAAGTTAGAATAATCACAAAAATGTTATAATTATAATTGTTATAATATAATAATAATAATATAATTATAATTTGTAAATACTCACAGGCATCGGGATCTTGGACAGGTCTTTGCCGATGCAGTTCTTCATGATGCTCCACAGGTTGAGCGAGTAGTTGGGTTTGTCCGGGATGCGCACTCGCCTCTTTTTTAGGGGCACCAAGTCCTGAGAGGGCGACTCCTGGTTCATCGCCAGAGGCTCCTCGTTGAGCTAAAAGTAAAAACCTTCTATCAGCGTCACAGCACACATAAAGACGAAAAACAACATTTTAATGAAACGCTATTGAACGACGGGACGTACAGACTGATCATCAGCGCATATTTCATTGTTGAGACCGCTGGCGTTGCTGCTCGATCTTCTGAAAGAGATTCAGAATTAAAAATAGAGAAAATGCAGAAGAACTTGCTGAAAACAGCTGAAATTAGCTATGAAGAATTAGCTAAGAAAACATTCTCAAATGTTGCTGAAATGGAAGAACAAGCTGAAGTTAGCAGAAGAACGCAGAAAGAACATTGAATTAGGTTTAAATAAGCAGAAATGAGCACAAAAATGAGGGAATTAGCTAAAAAAAAAAAAAAAAAAAGCTGAAATTAGCAAAAGAATAGCTGAAAAGGCACAAAGAAGCTTAAACAACCAGAAGGATGTGGAAAGAACTGAAACAAGCTCAAAAAATGTGGAAGTAGCTGAAAAAGCTAAAATTAGCATCAAAGAGCTAACTAGTAGCTGAAAGAGCAAAAAAGCTGAAAGGAGCTGAAATTACCATAAAGAAGTTAATTAGGCTGAAAGAAGCAGAAATTAACATAAAAAACCTTGAATTTATAAGACAACAGATGAAATTGGCTAAAAATGTAGCTGAAAAGGTAGAACAAGCTTAAATTAGCTGAAGAAAGCAGAAAGAACATGTTTGCCCAATTAGGCTGAAAGAAGTAAAAGCTGAGAACAAAAAAAAAAGTGGAAAATAACTGAAAAAAGCTGAAATCAGCAACCAAAAGCAGCTGAAAACAAGCTTTAGAAAAAGCTAAAATAAGCTTAAATTACCAGAAGTGGAGAGAGCGATTTTTTTAAATTTGGCTGAAAACGTTTACATGAGTGCCAAAAATGTGGAATTAGTTGGAAAAGACAAAATCAGCATAAAAGCAGCTAATAGTAGCTGAAATAGCAGAAAAAGTTGAAACTAGCAGAAAAAAGTTGAAAGGAGCATAAGTTAAACAAATTAGCCGAAAGAAGTTAGAAGAAGCACAAAAATATTGTAGTTAGCAGAAAGAATCTGAAAGGAGCACAAAACAGATGGAAAAAAACAGCTGAAATTAGCTGAAAGAAGCTGAAGCAGAACAAAACGTGAAAGGAGCAGTCAAAGTTTGTGAACACATCTAAAGATCTGAAGGATGTAAAATGAGCTCAATTCATTTTATTTGAGGGGGAAATGTGGCAGAAAAGGCTAAATATTTCAAAAAGCTAAAGTTGCACCAATACTAAAAGCCATAGCAGGATTGTCCTGAAACAGCTGAACGTTTTGATCTATGGTTTGTTGAAATAGAACTTGTGGAACAAGAATGAAAATGGACCACAATAGAGTGAATGCTTCACAAACGTTCACACAACTAGTTCGACTGTTCAGATCCTAAACCTGAACAGATCAAAGGAAACTCCTGTGACTTTAGCAAACAACGTGTCCTAAAAACAGTGAGTTTAAAGACAAATAGGGGCTGAAACAAAAACACCGACTTGTGGAACTGCGGGTCAGCGGGTACAGTGATGAATTCAGGTGCCTCCTCCATGGCGTCAAAAAACTCGTTTTCGTCTTCCTCATCGCTGCCTTCGCCTTTCCCCGGCCCCGCAGCACCTTAAAAAAGAAAACGAAGTTCATGCAGTCCAGTCATGGAGGAGGAACCATACCCACCTTCATATACAGTATATATTTTTTAACAATTCAGTTTTGATCATTTTCTTAAACTGACACATTGATTTGGAATTTTTAACATCATTCTCCAAACCAATCCATAATCCAATTCCCTGGATTGAGGTAGATCGTCCCTTTAAACGCGTTCTGAATTTTGGCTTTATAAATATTTCGGTTCCCTTGAGATTATAACAACTTTGTTCATTAAAACTATAGAGTTCATTAAAACTATATAAAAAATAAAAAAATAAATAAAATGGGGGGGTGGTTTGGGTTCTGTTTAATTGCATTTATGATTCAATGCAATAAAACAAACACATTTAAAATGCTCGCCTTTTTTTTTTTTATCTATTTCCTCATCAGAAAAAACAATCAGCCACCTCGTTCAGAGCTGGATTTCCTGTTTACGGCACGTTTTGACACCTTTTTTTTTTTTTTTTTGTGTGGGGTTTTTTTTTTTGTGTTTAAAAATAAACAGTAAAACAAAGTATTTTTTTGCCTATTAAAAAGAGTGTGGGTGTCCCCAGTCAGAACATGATGCTCGGTTTAAATCATTGGCTCTGGAGAGACCATAGATAGGACCTGATTGGTCGACCGAGGTGTCAATCAAAAGAGGACAACCTACACCGCCATCGCCCTGGTATTTAAATTAGAGGTGCTTGGCAAAGCGTAGCAGCTGTTTGACGCAGAAAGATGTCATGCTGTGATGGTCAACTAAAAAAAAGCCTCACTGCTTGATCAGTTACATCAGTCTAATTGATCAGTCTAGAATCAGTAAAAATAAAGAGGTGGAAAAAAATAATAACAACAGAGGCGGGAGTTGATAAAAACTTGACTGTTAGTCACGTACCCTTGCTGTCCACAGAGGCGTTAGCCTGCGCCGCCCCTCTGAACGCTCGCTCCAGGTGATTGTGCTGTTTAGCTAGCTGCTCCAAGGCCTCCTCCAACCGCACCCTCTGCTCCCGCTCCGCCTGCAGCGCCTTCTGCCATCGCTTGCTGTGAGCCTGCGCCAGGGCGAGGAAGTCTCTGCAGGCCTGGGAACACACAGAACATGTGTAGGACCACCGCGGACAGAGGAGCGCCAGCAGCTGGGGTGTGGGGTACCTACGTTAATCATGGCGTTGGAGGTGATGCGGAACAGCGTGGCTCTTTCCGTCACCTGACGAATCTTCTCCCCGGCCTCCACGTTCAGACGTAAACTGTCCAGTTCGGACAAAGACCTGAGGAGTTGGAACAATCAGTGAACAACACGAGTTACAACAAGCATCAGGTTTGTTCACTTCATTAAAGAAATTCAGGATTTTCTGGTCAGTTACAATATTTATGGGCTGTTTTTATTTTTGTTTAAGCAGAAAAACTAACAAAAACTCTGCATTTTAGAGTTGAAGCTGCTAAAACTACAGAAAAATGTTGCCAAATGTACTTTTCCCATCATTAGAGTGATTATGATGCAGCCTGAACAGTTGAAGCTTGAGAGGAGGAGGAGTCATGTGTGAAGCAGTGCACGGTGTAAGGCTGACCTCTGGAGGGCAGAGCCGTGCTTCGAGATCAGATCGTTGCAGGTGCTGAGATCCTCCACTTTGCTGCCCAGGGTTCTGAGGGTGGAGTGGACCTCGGGGTTCTGCGAGCACCCGCCCTGACAGGACGCCGCCGGGAGGGGCGATGACGAGAAGTCGTCACCTGAATCGTCTGATGACAACAAAAAGACGCCCAATGAAAACGGATTAAAGCCACATTCAACACGTTTGTAAGAACTAGAACTCAAAACACATCTGGGGTTTATTTATGGTGTGAAAACTTATGAAGCACATTCACACTATTGTGATGTGTTTTTTATTCTGCTTTTCAGAAGCGCTCTCGCTCCATTATTTTTAAACTATTTCAACAAATCATAAATCAAAACGTTCAGCTCGTTCAGGACAATTCTGCTATGCCTTTTGTTATTGGTGCAACTTTAGCTTTCTGAAATATTTAGCCATTTTTTTTTCCTCATAGGAAGTGAATTGAGCTCATTTTGTGTTTACAACCTTTTACTGCTCCTTTTACATTTTGTTCTGCTTCAGCTTCTTTCAGCTAATAAAAAAAAACAGCTACTTTCAGTTAATTCATCTGTTTTGTGCTTCTTCTAACTTCTTTCTGCTAGTTTCAGCTTGTTATGCTCCTTTAAGCTTATTTCTGCAAGTTTCAACTACTATTTAGCTGCTTTTATGCTAATTTTAGCTTTTCCAGTTAATTCCACATTTTTTGCAATTATTTCAATTTTTCAACCTAACTCAGTAAATAAGTGCCCTTTCCACTTCCTTCTATTCATTTAAGCTTCTCTCTACTTTTTCAGCTATTTTTGTTTGTTTGTTGCTGATTTCAGCTTTTTCCAGACAAGTTCCACTTCATTGTGGTAATTTCTGCTTTTTTCAGCGAACATGTTCTTTCTGCTTTTTTTTTCCTAATTTAAGCTCACTACCTTTTCAGCATTTTTAGTTAATTTCAGCTATTCTCAGATAAATTCCAGTTTTTTGTGGTATATTTCAGCTACTTTCAGTCTAATTAACTTCTTTCTGCTAATTTCAACTTGTTATGCTCCTTTCAGAATATCTCTGCTAGTTTCAGCTTTTTCTGCTATTTCAGCTGTTTTGTGCTAAATTTAACTTTTTCAGCTAATTCCACTTTTTTTTTTCAGCTCTTTCCACTTCCTTCTGGTTGTTTAAGCTTCTTTCTGCCTTTTCAGCTACCAATACTTTTCACCTTTATCTTTGCTAATTTCAGCTTTTTTAGCTAATTTCCTAATTTTTGTGCTCATTTCAGCTTATTTAAACTAAAGTCAGCAAATATGTGTTCTTTCTGCTTTCGTCTGCTGACTTAGGCTTGTTCTGCCATTTTAGCTACATTCAGCATGTTTTTAGCTAATTCCAGTCGTTTTTTTTTTTTTTGTTTTTTTTTGGCACGTTCTTGAGCAATAAGCATTCGCGCTGCATTTTCACAGGAAATGCAGTTCTTCTAGTTGTATTTTATTTTGTCTCATTCACCGGACTCAGCCTGCATGCGGACAGCTTTGGCTTTAGCCAGCTCCAGGGCGGTGATCCACTTCTGCCGCTCCACCTCACAGCTGGCCTTCAGGTGGTACGTCTGAGCCCCCCCGTTGGAGATGACAAAGTTGCAGGCGTCGTCCACCGTGATGGTTGCCGTGGCCAAGTTGATCGTGCCCCGGCACGTGTGGCCCATCTCCGCCTGGGTCCTGACCGTCAGAGGAGTTTGAGTTAAGCTTTTTATTCACAACGGCTGCTACTTTACACATTAAACTGGAACACGTCAGTTGCAGACCCGAGGCTTTGCTGCTGATTAGATGAGCACGGAACGGTGTTTGAGTATCGATCCGTTGTGCACGTTCCGTTTTTATATTCCATACCTTTCCAGACTCAAATTTTCCAACTCTGAATAGATTTTTAAGCCATTTTAACATCAACATGGATAAATTCACTAGAGATGCTTGTGCATTTTTACTGACTTCATGTCGCAGATTAATAATCTGCTGTTTTATAACATCATCTTGTAACACAATCTTTGTTGCATCACAAACTGGTTTTATGCAGCAGGGGTGCGAGTGTGAGGGGCAGTCACGCACTTAACACAATAAAGTGCATCATTTAAAATGTAGTTATACATCTAGATTTTAAATATATTTTATATTGATATTTTATATTGATGATTATTTCATAACATTACATATACATTACATACATTACAATATATATACAGGTAGTCCCCGAGTTACGAACGGGTTCCGTTCCTACGCCCTGTTCGTAACCGGATTTTGCCGTAAGTCAGAGCGCAACCCACGTGGCGGCCGTAAAACGTCGTTTTAAACACATTTTTTTAATGTAACAACAACAGCGTACTTAGAACGCCGTTTTGCTGTGTTTCCAAGCAGTTAGC
>JARVLU010000001.1:17470663-17480836 GCA_031762415.1 Simpsonichthys santanae
AGAACTGAAAGATCTTCCTCCCATTCTGCTTTTGGAAACTCTAGGAACCACAAGTAAACCTGCAGTCTGAGAGCGAACTGCTCTGTTAGGAAAATGTGGGACAACAAGAGCTGTAATATAAGATGGAGCTAGGTTGTTGAGAGCTTTGAAGGTTAGAAGTAAGATTTTCAATTCTATTCTGAATTTGACAGGGAGCCAGTGGAGAGAACATACAGTATAACCTATAATCAATCGATCAGTGTTTCTAGGTGTCATTGTTTTGTTGAGGTCCAGTATTTAGTCATACTCGTGACTGACAGCCCGTTTGACAGCCTGGATGTGTGACGCGATCAGTAACAGGTAATCCCCACACACACACGGCAGCCAATCAGTGGCCTCCAACCAGAGATGGGTCAACAGATGGGAACAGGCGACTTAGCCCTTTAAAAACAGGATGCAGAGGTGACTGGCTCAGAAGAAGAGGCACGGCGGGAAGACAAACGGAGGCGTTGAAAAGCAGGTGGAATTAAAGGCAGGAGGGTTTAGTTGCTGGGAGATCTGGACTTGCGTCGTCTGTCTTCAGTCGTTTGGAGCGACAACAATGACGGTTATCAAAAGAGGCCGACCGTGAGTACTCACCTCTGATGACCAGCTGCTTGTGCTTAGTCTTACATTTTTGCCATCCCAGTCTGAAAGGTTTCTATGACGGTTGATTCAGTCACAGCATTTATAGCGTCTACGAAGTAACTGAAACACGAATCTGGATCAAAAAGGAACTGATTTGTCTGCGTCTGAGTCAAACTCTTAAAATGAATATCCTGATGCATGCTCAATAATCCTGGTAGATGAATCCAACAAGGTTAGACTGAAGACTGAAGAAGTCTTTTGGATAAAAGACGAAACATTTCAACAAGAAGAATCCATCAAGAGGACCCGACTTAACATTGTTAGATTTTAAGATGATTGTTTCACTTGGAAAAGGTGGATTTTTGTTTATTTTTTCCAGTGGTGAGCTATTAATGCGCTTACGTTTCTGTAAGAAAGTGGTCATTTTAGTCAAATAATGAGAGAACAGCACCTTTTAATGTTCTTCTGTAACGATGGCGTCCATTGGGTTTGAATGAGTTGAATTGAGTGAGAAGCAAAACATCTTCAAGAAACAAAAAAAAATAATAAAATAAAATAAAATTCCAGTCATCTTTAAAAAAAAAAAAAAACATTCAGGATTTTTTTTTTTTTTTTTTTGCAATGTGACATACTTGTCCAAATGTTTGGTGTTGCCATGCAAGCCTTGAACAGTTGGAAGTTTTCTAGGTATAATATATGTTGAGTCACATGACTCAACAAAAGCCTCTTAACCCGGTGACGTGGGTTGAACTAGAGTCCATCATCTGCTGTGGTGGTCACCTGTGTGGCACTGCACCTGTTTACATGTGACTCATCAGATTTAGCGCCGTCAGTCTGGGCTGAAGTGTCTGGGTCAATCCGGTAATTTCTGTCGCCGTATCATCAATGCGGAAACTAATACGAAGTTCGTTTGTGTGTTTCAGAGTGCCAACGGTTCCCGTTAAGAACCTGAATGGATCTAGTCCTGTACATCCCGCCCTGGCAGGTAAACAGATACTGACTGTCAAGTCCTTTATTGATCAGAGATACTCGATCGACCCCACTGCTGCCTTTAGATCAAAAGGTCTTGCGAGTCATTTTGACCCATTGGCAGCAGGTTGAAAAGCCACCGTAAATTATCCCAGGATGAGTAAAGATGTGGAACAGTGTGTCATTGTTCTCCTGGCTGTCCTCAGGCATCACGGGCATCCTGATGAGTGCAGCAGGACTTCCTGTCTGCTTGACCCGGCCTCCAAAGCTGGTGCTTCATCCTCCACCTGTCAGCAAGAGCGACATCAAACCTGTGCCAGGCCTGGGTCACTGCTGTCGCAAGACCACAAAGAAACAAGCCCGGAAAGGTGGGTTAGTGCTCGCTGTCAAACCACTGGGTCTTCTGTTCATTGGTTAGTGGGGATTATGAAATGGTTTTTTTATGTTAACCAGTATTAATATTGGGAGGGTTGGCTTGAAACACAGCAATGAAGGCTACTAATGGGACAGATCTGGTTGGCAGGCCGCAGACTGACGAAGTCTTTCGGATGGGAGATGAAACGTTTCTCACTTAAATAAACTGGTCCAGATGACATGATTTAGACTTTTTCGTTGTCCGTATTAATATTAATATTTCTTGTTTTTCAGGCAAGACACCTGAGGAAGTGGTGAAGCGTTATCTTCAGAAAGTTCGTAACCCTCCAGAGGAGGTGAGTTCACCTTTTAGAGTAATTCTAAACTCAGTTTGTGTCAATAATTTTGTATATTTTTTTATCTTTGATATTTTTGTTGTGTGTGAAACAACAAACTATTTTACTGATTTGGTCAAAACCAAAAATCCCAAATTAGTAAACCTCTTAACTCCGAGTCTTTCAGGCATGATATGTCTGCCAAACAAAAAGGGTGGACAAGTATTGCATAAACACATAACACGTAAGAGACAATCTAGCAAAAATCTTTTCTTTTTTTTTTTTATTGGTTCTTTAGCCAGTAACAAGCTAAAGTGCCAACTAGATACATAGCTAGTAACTTGCTAGCTAAAAAAGTTACTAGCTGTCTGTCACAAAGACATAATTTGTTCCCATTTCTTTACATTAATCCATGAACAATATATGACTCAAAATATTTCCTCAGTCTTTCTGGTCTTTCAACTCGAGGACTGAACCAGTGTTGTGTCATCAAAAACACAAATTTAAAAAAATAAATGAAAAAAGTTAGCAACTAGCTAATGCACTAGCTAATTGCTAGCTAGAAAGCTAGAACTTTCAAGCTAGAAAATAGCTAATGTACTTGCTAGCTAGTAACTGTTACAATCTATCACAAAAACACAATTTGCTCTTTTTTTTATTTTATTTTACTGTAGTTTGACAGACAGAAAATAGTACTTTAGCGCCTCCTATTCCAGAAAAGTTGCTAGCTAAACAAAATTAGCATTTGTAGACGTGCGTGACATCTCTCGGATTGTGTTTCCAAGTCTTATTTTTCTGTTCCTTAAAGATGATTTTCAGATGTTGTTCATCTGATGCAAGTAGTTTTATATTTGTTTTATTTCTTGTCGTGCCTTGACACTTCTTTTGTCCTTCAGCTGTTTACTTTCATGTTGTTTTACGCACAAACGGTACAAAATGCTGTCAGGTCCAAGAACAGGAAGGAAATGGGAGAAAAGACAAAATGAGTAAAACATTACTTAAAAAGAAAAGAGAAAAATATTAGAAAACCTGAAGAAATACTTTTGCACAGTACTAGCACAGTACTACAAATTTGACCAAATTTCATGTTCAAATTTGTTTTAAAGATATTTTTAATGTCCACGTTAATAATACAAAATTAATAAAAATTAGCCTTCATTAGTGGAAGCAGGTTAGTCTCATGAATAATAAACATTAGTCAGTGAAACTCTGATAAACTCTAGAAAAAAAGTAGCTTACTGATAAATGCCATAAGATGCTGTTCAAAGCCAGATAAAAAACAAAACAAAACAAAAAAAAAAACAAGTAAACGGCAAAAACCAAGCTTGAACTCATCGTCCCATTTCAGGACTGCACCATTTGCATGGAGGCGCTGTCTGGACCGTCGGGCTACAAGGGTCCTGGCGTAGGTGGCATCTCCCGGGCTGAATCGGTGGGCCGCCTGGCTCAGTGTGGTCACCAGTACCACCTCCAGTGCCTCGTCGCCATGTACAACAATGGCAACAAGGACGGCAGCCTGCAGTGTCCCACCTGCAAAACCATTTACGGAGTCAAGACAGGCAATCAGCCCCCCGGCAAGATGGAGTACCACGTCATCCCCCACTCACTGCCGGGTCATCCCGACTGCAAAACCATCCGGATCATCTACAACATCCCTCCTGGCATACAGGTTAGTGGTTCTAGGACACAAGTTCATTTTAATATTAAGAAAGGTCTTATCATCCTAACAAGCTGAATCAAAGGCAACTGGAGTTGAGAACGCTCCTCAGAGGAGAAGTGAAATATCCTAAAGAAGTGAAGTCCTTCCATCCATTATCTTCCACTTGTTCCCATGTCGGTCTCAGGGGTAGCAGCTTGAGCTGGGAGGTCCAGACATCTCTTCCCCAGAGTCTCCCTAGGGAGGCATCCAGGGGCATTCTTACCAGATACCCCCTGACATGCCCCCACCTACTCTGATAATTACTTGGTTATCCGATAGAGCAGTCCAGTTGTTTTCAGTTGAGCTTGCTAGGGATCATGACACCTTGGATGACTGTTAATTTGCACCACCAAGAGGTGTTACTGCGCCTTTGTGTTTTGGAACTGATTGAACCCATGCCTTCTAGGGTCCTGAGCACCCAAATCCAGGAAAACCGTTCACGGCACGTGGGTTTCCCAGACACTGCTACCTTCCTGACAGCGAGAAGGGGCGCAAGGTACCTAAAGAAATGTACCTCCTGAGTAATTTAACGACCAGCACGATAATTCCCAAATGACATCTTTTAACTAATTCGCTCAGGTCCTGAGGCTGCTTCTGGTGGCGTGGGACCGCAGGCTCATCTTCTCCGTGGGTACGTCCAGCACCACCGGCGAATCCGACACGGTCATCTGGAACGAGGTGCACCACAAGACCGAGTTCGGCTCCAACCTCACGGGCCACGGCTACCCCGACCTGGGCCACCTGGACAATGTTCTCGAGGAGCTGAGGGCTCAGGGGATCACCGAGGAGGAGTGTCTACCCAGAGAATGAGCGGAGATGTTTTGCCGGCCCCCACGAGAGGAGAGAAGAACCTTCGGACAAAGGAAAGAGAGGGGGAGAACCCCGAAGGCAGAACTGTCGCCAAATTTCTCTCAGCTTCGTCTGGCTGCACGAGACAGCTCTGTGAGACATTTGAGGTCACTGTGCTCGTACGAGTTGATGTTAGTTTAAAAAAGATCTGCCATTGTACACGGAGAAACTTGATAACAGAGACTAGACCAGAATGTATTTGATCTTTTTAGTAAATATGACGTGTTTGTTGTTGCTGCTGCTAAGTGGGACCGAGGGGAAAGAAAGGTGGTATTTTTATTTGGACCTGAGGACGATGGGGGTTTACAAACAAACCTTTTGACTACAATGAACTGGAAACCTGAGCATGGATATCTGCTGCCCTCTAGTGGGACATTTTGAAAACTACATCACTTTTTAGGTTCGGTTTTTAAATCTTGTATATTCTATAAATACTTGATATATGGCGTTCATTCATGTTTTTACATTTTAATTGTTGAATTTTATTTTATATGGTGTATTTCATTGTATTTTATTTTCCTTTTGAAGATGAAAAGAGACAGTTTAAATAATCTTCCTGTCACTTTATATGTTTTCTTTATGTATGGCCATTTTCAAAGTTTTCTGTTTCTTAAGCTCACAAATTAACCACCCCATGAATTTTTTTTTTTTTTTTGTCTTCTTGGATCAGCGTGAATGTTCGAGGCCGGTAGAGGATTGAGGGGTAAAACCCCTCCGGGAGGAGCAAATTCTCCAAAAGGCTAGGATTAGACCCCCCAGTCTGAGCTCAGATTTGCACAGTGCTTTATTCTTAGCATCGTAAAGATAACCAAGGCAAACGTGGAACGGTTGTAATTTTATGTAGGGCAGACACCAGCCTCAAATCGCTCTGCAGAATGTGGTTATTGCTTGTGTGTGTGTGTGTCATTTTTCACCACTAACAGGTGCAAAAGACTGACACGGTCTGGGTGGAGTTGTGGCCGCAGTCCGTTTGCGTTCACTTCACTGTGAACTGATTTTAAAGCGAGGAATGTTTCTGAGTGAGATGAAATCGTGAGTGAGGGACACACTATCATAGATCAACATTTATTTACATTTATACTTCATGATACTTTGTATATGTGTGTGTGTGTGAACAAATTTGAATTAAACATTTTTTTAAGGTTCTACGAGAAACCCGAAGCCTCGTCTTGTTCAATCTTGTTTTGTTTTTACTGTTTGTGTAATAGTAGTTCCTCACTTATCGCAGGGGTTACGTTCCAGACACACCCACGATAGGTGAAAATCCACGAAATAGGGATATTATATTTAGTATTTGTATATATTTGAAGGCTTTATAAACCCTTCCCACACTCAATGTTTTTGACAATGTTCTATACTATTAAACCTACATAATTTTAACATATATTACTGCAAAATTGGGTACTCATCAGTGAAGATACGGCTTTATAAGGATGAGTTCAGGTTTATGTGTAACTTTCCTGACAGTTCTATGATCTTAATAGATAGATTGTTGCTTCTGACTTTGCGTTGCAAACCTATTTTTGCCGCATCGGTTTCTCCGCTCCCTCCATTGCTGTTTTTTGAATTTCGGCAGAGAGCACCATCCGGAAGCACTGTTGCCTTCTGGGCCGTGTAGTTCTTTTGACTTGTGTTACAGTGTAGGCTTATTTAAAGAAAACTACATGTCTGAAGGTTTGTTTGTTTTTTTAATTATTATTTGTTTTGTTTTGTTTTTTGTCCAATTGGTTGTTAACTTTTTATCCCGTACCGTCCCAATCACGTGAGTAATATTAAAACAGACAACTGTGTGTCGTGTACAAAGTTATGTTGAAAACCTGCAAAAGAGAATCTGTGAAAGTTGAACCGCATATTATTACTGTACTACAGCACAGTAATAATATGAAAATTTTGTCTAATTAATGATGGTTGTGGTGAGGAATGTGTTGAGTTGAAAGGTAAAGCTCTCCATCCTCACCTGGACCTGTTCCCTCCGAGACCTGACTATAAATAGGCAGAACAAGATGGAGGTGAGCATGTCTAATTGCATAGATTCCCATATTTAAACAAAATAACAGTAGTCATAACTGATTTAAAAATGTTGGAATGATTGTTGGACTGTTTTTGTAGCTCTTTTCTAATTGACATAGGTAGCAGAAATACCATGACAAGTGTAAGACCGGTATAAGTTACTGACATAAATGTTTGTGTAACAGTATTTTTGCATGAACCTCTTTCACATTTTACTCATCATAATACCAGTAATCACCAGTGGCGGCTCCAGAGCACACGTTGGCCGCTTCAGTGCCTAAATTGATTAACGACGGTCTGACACATGGGAGAGGTGGTGGATTGTAGAACGTTTGCCCTCAAATTTGTTTGGATCTTCAAACGTTCTTCACTTTTATAAAAAATAAAATAAAAGTAAGACAATTATGTTACAACATATACCGATTCAACTAAATGTTCCAATCAGGGACTGAACCCACAGTCATCTGATTACAAGCGTTAACAGCTGATGTATCTCTGAGCATAGACCTGGTGGAAGAAGATGCTACCATGTTGGAGACAATGTCCTGGTTTTAGTCCTTCTGGTCCCCTCTGTCTGCTCCAAGGTTTGCTGGTTTGAAGGTTTTGCTGCAGCTATTCCTGCGTTTGAGCTCACGTCAGGTCAAGCGTTAGCGGTCCCAGTTTTCTTTTTCTTTCAGCTGCTCCCTTTGTCAGGCGTCACCGCAGCAATCTAACTTGCACGAAGACTTGGCAGTCGTTTTTACGCCGGATGTCTTTCCTGATGCAACCACAGCCCTCTGTGTGGAGCAGAGAGCTGCTATCTTGGGTGGCTGGGGGAGCAGATGGTGGGGGTTAAGGGTCTTGCTCAAGGGCCCAGAGTGGGGCACTTAATCAGAATCAGAATAAGTTTTATCATCATTGCACCAAAGTAAAGCGAGATTATATTCTGTACAGTCGTCCAAAAGATGGGCAGGGTGCACGTGACTGCGGCCCCTTATTCTTTAGACAGAAAAGGGGAAAGCCCATGAGGAAAGGATAGTGGTATTACAAAAAAAGATCTCTTCTCACCTTGTCCTTGTCAGGACACGATTTAAGGCATCAAAAAACTCTGATAGATGAATTTGACGACAAGACGGTGAGATTTGTCCATGAAGCACTTCCAGATAGCGCCATAGTCCTGATAAGATGTTGGTGTCAGCCAGTACAGCTCTGATAAGCGTTCACAGAAGTTCTCAGGGGAGGGAGAGGTTGCACAATTTGATAAGTCGGCCTGCTTCAAGGCTGAACGGGGAAGTCAGATTCAGATAAGCTACAGTTGTTTTTTGTGCAGACAGACTGTTATTTCTCATCAACCTTGAGTTCTACTGGTGCTTTCGATATCCAAAATGGCCAGATTTTTAGCTTTCTGCTGGTCCGTGCTTATTAGCTTCCTCCAAGGTCGATCCCAACATGCTGGTGACTTCCAAGGCCGCAAATGGCCTATGATTCTCATAAATCGCTTCCACCTTATGCCTGAGCTCATAAATCAGCTGAGTCTGAGAGCGCGAAGCACAAACCGATCCCTCACATAAGGTCGGCAGCTTTGCCATGGCCGAAGTTGTTACTGCCATCTTCCTTAATAGCAGATAGATATCCGACGGTGCCAAAAAGCAGAAACCCTGCTATCATAAATCCAAAGATGTTCGGCATCCTCCTGAGACAACACAGAAAGGCACAACATATCTATGCTGAACCCTACCGTGTGCATCTCAGCGGGGCACGAGGGTTCTCCAGGACCCCGTTGCTTGGCTGAAATTTTTTTCTATCTATTGCGTTGAAAGTCCAGCTGACCAAATCCATGACGGTAATTTACAATTTGGAAGATGTGTAAATAGAAGCTCCAGTACACAGGACAGAGAGCATGAAAGCAGGAGGAAGGCAGGAGAGGGAAGAAAAAGTATCCGTCTTGCTCGAGAGCAAGTGAGGAAATAAACGTGTGAAAGCGTCACTTCACCTTTCCCACATTCACATTGATGTTTTTGGTCCGGGGAGTCAATCTGGCAACAAGCTCACCTTCTCTAACCACTCCCATCTTAGAGGTCCCATAGGCACCAAAACCAGCCGAATGTGTCCACAGGGCAGAAAATCTGACGCCCCAAATGAGATTCTACTGGAGCTGACTGTTAGGATCACTGGACATGTTCTGATCCTCTTGGTGAACGCGGGTCGCCCCATAACAGTAAATCAGTAAAAAAAAACTAAGAATGAATCACTGAAAATCATTTTAAATTAAAAATTTCTACATTGTTGAACAAGGCCCAGCAGACTCAGTAAATAAGTCGTTTACATTTTTAGGAGGAACTACTTTCTGGACCCTTCCCATTATATTTCTTCTTTTTTGTGGTTGAATCTTTGCTAATCTTCATCATCTTGTCAGTTTTTCTGTTTGGTGTTCGTCTCAGGTGCATTATTAGAAATCTAGTTTGTTTCTGAGAACTCCCTCCTACACTTGGATCCTGCTTCCGCTACCGTCCCCAAACAGGCTTGAGTCATGGTTGGACATTAACAAATGGCTAGATTATAAGGATCGTTCACAATCCTGATTTCTGCCTCACAAGATGAGCAGTTTATCTGTAGATTAGTCTGGCTCCTGGATTAACTGACAGGATTACATCCACCTTAATGAATGAAAAATTTACAAAGATGACGAAACACAATTATAAAGGACCCTGGATAAAGTATCAGTTCTGAGACAAGAAGTTAGATGGAAGGTGAACTAAATAACTAATATTTAAAAGTCACTTCAAAGCACATTGAAAAAAATGTCATACTTTATTATTTTTTGTACATTTTAACTAAAACTATGAAGTAAAACAAAAAATAAAACAGAACAAACCGTCTGAAAATTGTCCTAAGAGGAAAAATCACATTTCTTTACTTGAAATCTTTCAACTCCATTTTCATCTGCTCCTTCATTTCGGCAATGGCTGAGCGTCACCATAAGTGATGGATGCTATGGAATGGGATTATCTCAGAGGAAGAAGAACAACAACAAGAACAAGAAAAACAACAAGAACAAGAAGAGCAAGAACAAGAAGAAAAACAGCAAGAACAACAACAACAAAGAATAAGAAGAACAATGACAACAACAATAAAGAAGAAGAACAAGAAGAAAAACAACAACAAGAAGAAGAGCAAGAACAACAACAAAGAATAAGAAGAACAATGACAACATCAATAAAGAAGAAGAACAAGAAGAAGAAAAAGAAGAGCAAAAACAACAACAAAGAAGAACAAGAAGAAAAACAACAAGAACAAGAAGAGCAAGAACAACAACAAAGAATAAGAAGAACAATGACAACATCAATAAAGAAGAAGAACAAGAAGAAGAAA
>JARVLU010000001.1:17569829-17583356 GCA_031762415.1 Simpsonichthys santanae
CATGAAACAGATCAGCAGCAACATGAAACAGATCAGCAGCAACATGAAACAGATCAGCAGCAACATGATGTGATTCTCACAGTGATTATCCTGGTTATTCATGAGTCTTACAGCTTCAGGGTAGAAGCTGTTCCTCAGTCTAGTGGTTCCACACTTAATACTCCTTAACCTCCTTCCTGAGGGAAGCAGGGCAAAAAGTGTGTGTGCTGGGTGAGTGTGGTCCTTCTTGATGCAGGTGGCTCTCTTCCTGTATCTGGAGGTGTAGATGTCTGTGATGGTGTGGAGACTGACTCCAACAGTCTTCTGTACAGCCTTCACCACTCTCTGCAAAGCATCAACAAGGTTGATGGACAAACAGTGGTATTTTACCAAAAAAAGGTGATTCTCAAAGAGTTACGGCGTTAACTGAAAACTACATAACTTTCATGATAGTACTCCTCTGTTATAATTATTTTTAGGGCTGGCGCTTACGGAAATTAATAAAAACTGGATTGGAGCGTTGAGTGACTTCCTGAGAAACGTTGATCTTCTTCAGTAAATCAAAGTACTGGATGAAAAGCAAGTTTGACTAGTTTTGTCTGCATGGAGTCATGGTGGAACTTGGAAGTCAGCGGTGTCTTTCGTCGCTTATCAGTGAGACTTACATGTTGGTACGTGAAAACACAAAAAACAACCAGTCCTCGTCATCTCTGTACCATTACTTCACTGCCTGGATCTCCTCATGAGTATCTGTGGAGTTCAGCAGACAAACATCCCATCACTTTACTAAAAAGCTTTAAGGAAAAAGGCTGTTGAGGACTTTAAACATAAGTGTAGGTGCTCTTTTAGTGCAAAAGTCTTCTCACAAACTTACGTTGTGCATTTTCAAGTGGAGGAGCTGGAGTGTCATCTCCTTCCTTCCTCTTTTGGAGGAAAGGCAGACTTTCCAGACAATCATTGATGCAATAGGAGTTTTCTGAAGAACACAAAGATCATATTCTCCTCTTCATGCTGCACCGACGACTCTGAAATGGGTGTCGATGACCACAGTATATTTAATAATACAATAAATAACATATGTGACGTCATTACATCGTGAGTTTCGCTTTTATTTCCATTTGAAAACGGCGCTCAGTGAGCAAACCTGTGTAATATGTTAGTACATCAGCATCAGATTATTATTAGTATCAGGACTTTGACTTGCTCTAATGGGTTGCAGCAGCTCTCTGCAGGTAAGGAGCGTTTAGTTTCGTATTGGTCATTTGCTGACACGCCTTCTGGATTGATTGACAGGTCATGTGATGGATCTGACTCCTGGAAAAAAAAAATTAATGACAGCTGTAAAAAAAAAAAATCTCATACGACTTTATTCTCGTAATTCTACAACTTTATTCTTGTAATTTTATGGCTTTTAATTTTTTTTCTTAGCGTGGCAATGTGTTTTTTTTTTCTTTTAGCGTGGCCCTAAAGCTACGTCATATCATAATAAAAATATTTTTACTGTAATTTTAATCTCACAGTTATGACTTTCAAACTTTTAATTATTTCTCCTGTGATTCTTTATTTTTATTTATTTATTTATTTGTAGTGGCACCACCAGACTTCCATACAACTATTTGCTTGGGCGGCTGTGAAGTGTCATTTTCTCTGACGTGAGACCTGGTGAAGAAGGAGGTTTGTAGACAAGTTAGGGGAGTACCCATGTCGCCCTCCTCCTCCTCTGCTCCTCCTCAGGATGGGAAGTTTTTGGTCTTTCCTGCCTGTAGATAGTAGCAGAGATAAAGCGTGTGGGCGGCTGCAGAGAGGGAAGCCTGTCTTTATGGGATGCCTCAGAGTCTAATGACGCAAGCCTGCAGCCTGAAACTGTCAGAAGACACCAGGGAGTCCCACGTCTCCTGTGTCCAAACGAGACACAAGCGGACGGACTTCTGGAAACTCAAGATGACAAACCACATGCTGCTGTTTGTGCTGTCTGCCTTCAGCGGAGGAGCGGTACGTTTTCTCCTTGTTTGCTTGAGAAAATAAACAGTTATTAAAAGAAGATTTTGAAAACAACTTGCTTCTTTTAACATTTCAGCTCACATTAGTGTCTGGAGACGAAGCAGTGGTCTCCACAGAAGACAGGAGAGGTATTTACTTCTGAATTGATTTTATTACTGAGTGAAACCAGTACAGCACCCTGTAAACACATTAGATAGGTGTTTGGTATGGAAGTAAAGTCTGTGTATTTTTCAGATTGAAGCTTTTAAGTCATCATATAACTTCTCTGTTCCCAGTTCTTACCACCTCTGGTAAAGAGTGTAAGTTCCCGTTTCGTCAGGGGGGGAGACTCCATCATCACTGCATCACGGTCCTGACCTCAAAACCCTGGTGAGTCCTGACCAGAACTGGGTCCACTGCGTCAGATACGCACACTAACATCTAGGCCTGTCACGATAACTAATTTTGCTGGGTGATAAATTGTCTCAGAAATTATCGCGATAAACGCTTGTTTGAAATTTGACAATAAGTAGTAATTATTGTCAAATTTAAGAAGAAATGTTGGTTGATTTGATGGCAGTATAAGACTGTTTGAACCAAAGGATGGATAGTGAGGGAGCGAGCGGCGCGTCAATTTAAGAAAATTGGGAGGGAGAACCCTTGACGTGACATGGGCTGTCTCTCTTTGGTTCTCAAAATGGCGGACGCTCGTGTGGTTTGAGCTCTTTTGCATAGCATTTTTCACACAAAGCTTTTAATAAAAATTTAAAAAATCGGTAAACAAGTTCTCAGCTTTTTTTTGCAGAGAAAAAACAACTTTTTACACGAAGGCATGGATTTTAACTGTGAATTTTGGAGCTTCGACAAGACGGAGGTTTTTTCCCCCCCGAGGTTAGCCTGTTAGCTTAGCTCGTAGCTTAGCTTCTCAACTTTTAATCATCCAAAAACCCGATTTTGGACGGTTAAAATGGATTTTAAAGAGAAAGGGAGGGGTCAGCGAAGAGCACCGGAGTTGAGCTGTGTCTTCAGTAGAAAGAGGGAGACACGAAGAAACGATAAATCGGATAAGTGAAAATGAGGTGGGTAATTTTAATTTATCATGCGATTGATTTATTGTTTATTGCGACAGGCCTACTAATGTCAAGACTGTCATGTTTCAAGGTTCAATAATTCATGGCTTGAAGGAATGCATATTGCCTTCTTGTCCCCCATTGTAGAGTGTAAAGGAGGAATTCAATATACCCTCCGTCCATACATCTGTTTGTCCGTGAATGTTGAAAGCACAATAACTTGAAAGAAAAGGAGTGTTACCGTCTTACATTTTGGTGTGTGGCTACATCTAGGCCAGTGGTTCCCATCTGTGGACCTTGAGGAACACCATCCTGCATGTTTTAGTTGTTTCCCTGCTTTGACACATCTGGTTTGAATGAATGGGTGATTTACAGACTTCTGCAGAACTTGAGGAAGAACTTAAAATCACTGAATCAGGTTTGTCAATGCAGGGAAACAACTAAAACATGTAGGGTAGTGTTCCTCAAGGACCACGGTTTGGGAACAACTAATCTAGGTGTAAAAAAGGTTCCTTTTGTAAATTGGGCTGCCAGGTCAAAATCCAAGAAGGCTGCCACCATATATGTAAATTTGTAACATTTGCGATCTGAATAACAGAAGCAACGTACCGCTTTCACTATCAAAAATTTTATGCCAAGTCCAAATCAAAGATGGCGACCACCATATGTAAATATAAATTGGCCTCCCCTGTTATTTATAGAAACTATGTTAGTACTACTAGTACTATAATAGTACATAGCAAACTAGAATTTTTTTTCTAGTTTTTATATTGCTTTAAAGTACAGTTTCATCAAATGATTGGCTGGCCAAAGATCAATCTATGGTAGCCAAGGCCACCATTGGCCACCCTCTGGCTCCACTGTTTTGCCTGGTAGTGGATAGAATTGCTCCTGCCAATTGCCAGGATCCGTTACTCAGGCAACAAAAACATCTACAAATATTCACTATTCAAGTCCATCGGCGATGGGGGACATTGGTGTGCTTGTCAGAGTCTTCAACCAGGATTGTCTCATTGCAGGAGAGGCACTTGAAGCAGTTTCTGATCAAACTCTGCAGATGACAATGCACAATCTCATGTTAGGTTGATAACTCGCAACTACTACCACTCCAAGTTTTAACTTGGTGTCCTTAAAAGCGGCACAGTTTAAGACTGATTATTGTGGCAATCCATACGTCCAATCATTGCTTTCTCAGAGTTTCATTGAAATTTCTCTGCTGGTTCATGCTCATCTTGCAAACAGAAAGACAGTTTTGACCTTAACTGCTAATGGTTTAAGGCAAAAACTGGAAAGGGAGAAGGCAGACTCATGTCCATTTGTCACATCCATCCATGTTTCTTTATCTTCTTCATAACACACACTTGACACTATAACTGAGTGAGTCATTGCCTAAAACTTCAACTTTAACTGAAGTCAACCCTATATCTCTGTTAGCACAATACTGTATCTCATAAACCACTGGATGGATGTTAGGGAAACTCAGAAAGTAGTTTCTTTTTGGAAGAAGATGACGGCTACAAGCTATTGATATTAGCCAACGCCAAAATGGCTCTAACTCCGTTAGTTTTACAGGTATTGAAATTGAATTTGAAGCTGTAGCTGAGAGTCGTTCACAACACACTCACGGTGATGCACACGAGAAACCCAAAAAATTTAACAGTGCGACCAAATCTTCCACCACTCCACATTTCTCAATGCCTTAAGCTGAAGCTCTCAGTTTTAGATTAAAAGGTGACAATTTTTAAAAGCAGTGTTGTCCCAGACAACTGTGTTAAAGCGTAGCTTTATTAAATTTTAGACATTATTTCCAAAACTCTATGAATAACTCCAAATTGATACAACATTTTGGATTTCTCCCAGTTTATCTTGAGGGTACATGACTAGCTGCTGCAATAAAACCACGGCCAAGCATTTTAGTGTTTGCTTCAGATCGTAACCCAGCAACGTTGACCTTTTGGGGTAAAAGCAGCGTATGTTTTGCTGAAGGGCTTTCCAGTCGTCAATACTCCGAGCTGAGACAGGAAGGGTGGATGGGAACAAGTTGGAGCAGCTTTTCTGCACTTCCACGCAGTATGTCCCAACGTCTCACACCCACCCACCCACGTGTAACGTTCCTGCAATCGGACCCCACGTGTCTTTGCGATGAGCTCAGAGATAAAGCAGCTCTCTAGGTTGTAAATTCACAGAGCGGCGCAGAGGTATGTTGAAGAAACCAGTGGATGATTGACAGAATTCCTGCAGAAATGCAATCATCAACTTTATATCAAGACTTTTACTTCTAGATGTTTTTACAGGATAACACTGGCTTGTTTTTTGGGAAGACAACACAAAAACAAATGGTGGAAACAGATCTTTAGACTGACAGATTTTTTGTGCAAAGTTTTAATTCCCCAAATCTAAAACCTGCCAATTGTTGAAATGTGAACAAATCAAAAAATGAGTTGTTTATCGTGGACAAATTTCTCTGGAAATTTACCATAGATGTACATCTACAAGTGATCAACTTTTGGAGTCAACCCAATTCAAGATGGCTGCCACAGCTAACTGACCTTAGAAAACACAATAATGGCTACAAATCAATCACTTTTAAAGATGCTGACCTGAAATTTGGTGTTTTAGCTAAGATGACCACCCCCAGTGGTGTAGTCTACATTTTTGTAGTGGGTATACTGTGCTTTGAAACCAAAGTACATCGGTTAGTACAATGTAATAGTCAATTTATTTTGATTTTTAAGCAAATTGGACGTTTCCAATTTTCTCTGATGCTTATAGTTTTACAACAAACTTCGTACAACAGTTGGCTTTGTATTAAAAGCATGTTATAGAATTTATAAAACCGTATCAAAGCAAAACATGTTCAAGTATTAAGTACGGTAGTAAGTACAAAAGTATTAATTATACAGTAATGTGCTGGATAAGCAACTGTAATAAACAAGCGCTGCATACAGACAGATTGCTACAGAAATGTTTAACTGTCGTTTAACGTATCAATGACACATGCCTAATGATATGTCATGTATCATTGGGCACTTTTAAGTGGGTATACTGAAATTCTCAACACTTTTAAGTGGGTATACTGCAATTCTCAACACTTTTAAGTGGGTATACTGAAATTCTCAAGTTTTTCTAGTGAATTATACTCTGTATACTCACACATCATAGACTACACCACTGCCCCCAACACATTCTGAGCACTATGTGTCACGTAAGATGTTTGTTAAAAACATTAATGTTACGACCCTCCTCAGCCAGGAAAAGAGCAGGTAACATAAAAACCACATTTTAAAAATGAAATTTGATTTATTGTAGTCACTAAGGATTTAGCAAACAATAGAGAACAAAAAGAGGGTAGAGTAGTCCCTCGGTACTTTGCGGTTGGACTTTCGCGGACTCACTGTTTCTGGGGTTTTCATTGTAAGATAGTATACGACACAGGATTGGCTGATTGATGGAAGGTGACCAACCAGAGCATTGTGCTCTGTATCCCGGGCGCTGATTGACTCAGTATCCATAGCATCGGTCTGTCTGCTCTCTTTCTCTGGGTTCTTTTAGAGCGTTTAGAGCAGGGGTGCCCAATACATTGATTGCAGTCTACCGGTCAATTGCGATCTACCAGTCGATCGTAAAGGCAATTTGAGTAGACCGAAAAATCTGAGACCGGACCTTTTCTGGCTTATATGTCACCACACCCGTGCCCACAACCACGCTAAAAACAACAGCTTGCCTACTAATAGCCTCCAGCTTATTTCTTCTAAACTAAACTCAAGAAAAACCCTCATCACACAGGATTAGTTTTACCTAGAGACCACGTGTAATAAATAAATTACTCCCCAACGTCTGATCATGGGATAACCAAAGCCTGAGATTTAGATTAAATTTACGGACATCTTCCGGATATGATGTTAATACGCTGCGTATTGTGCAACAATGACCTTACGTTAGTCACGTTACGTTCAGCCTTTTTTTTTTTTTTTTTTTGGCGACTGTTACAGGTCGATAAGCTTTTGCTGGTTCGGGACAAAATTTTTTTATTTATCCACTCCAATGCAGCCTCTATTGCCAAAAGCAAATAAAAATAAAAATGTGCCCAGGAAACAAAAACCGCCTAGTTACGTATTGGATCCTGCACATTTCTGTCCAAATCACAGAGTTGCCTATTTGCATTGGATTAGTTTTATCACAGGACCTCGGAGTTCAGCGAAATATAGTAGGTAATTTGCGGGGGAATTTTTAATTTACAAATTACTGGCATGTCCGATTCGCACGGGATTAACAACACAGACAATCTCCGTAATTGTTACAAATAGCATGTGGACCCTAGGTAAAACCAATCCTGTGCGAATAGGGCCTAAGTGTGTAAAATGAGTTGAGTAGCTGGACCAAGTAAGAAGCGAAAACCTATCATTTTTGTATGGAATGAGAGGAGGAATTTTTTTTCATGATGTCATATTCGAAGTGCGTTTGCCTCATTTGCAAGTGTACCGGAGCAGCATTTTCGGACTACTCATAAAAAGTACGACACTGAATTCCTTCCGAAAAGCGAGCTGAGAAAGAAAAAGATTAACTAAATTCCCAGTTATCCGGACAGCAGTCATTTTTCCTACAGCTGACCACAAAAGCGAAGGTAGCTACCAAAACATCATTCCGGGTGAGTCACTTAATAATTAATTGTTAAGCACAAGAAGTACTTTCAAGATGGAGAGATGATAAAAGAGGCATTTGTTGAAGCAGCTGACTCGTTGTTCCGAGACTTTAAAAACAAACCAGGAATATTATCTTCAATCAAAGCTCTCCAGGTATCAGGAAATATGGTTACAGTTAAAAGCAGCTGCTGTCAGGGCTGAATTTTCACTTATGTTGTCAAGTTATTTTTCAAACAAGAAGTTATTGTTGTTTTCAGTTCCTTTGTGTGAAGAGTGCAAGTTGCTGCTTTGTTTCATTTATTATTTTGTACGCAGACAGTAAAAATAGTTACTTTTTTTAAAAAACAAACTTGGAACGTCATTCATTCAAGCTTTAATCCAGGTCCATTAGTCTGTATAAATAAAGGTTGAATGAACGGAGTCACTCACGAGGACTCTTTTACAACTGATCTGTTTTAGACAAAGTGCAGACAACAATAAACTATTGTAAAATGTAATTAAAATAAAAAGTAGTGTTATAAAACAATATATCAAGGTGCCATATAAAACATGATAAAATACTAAAAACAAGAATGTAAAACAAATAAATCATACTTATACTTATGTGTTTATAAATAAGTATATGTTTTGTATTTTTATAATAGGTAGATCAATTGGACTTGGTCATTTTCAAAGTAGCTCACATGCAGGTAGTGTGGTCACCCCTGGTTTAGACAGTTTAGAGCATTAAGAACATTGCAAGAGTGTGGGAAGAGTTTATAAAGCCTTAAAATATATATTAACACATAAAATAAATATAATGTCCCTACTTAGCGGATTTTCACCTATCGCGGGAGTGTCTGGAACGTAACCCCTGTGATAAATGAGGGACTACTGTACTTCTGAAGTATTAATTACCAGTTGTTATGGTTTATAACTATAACTTCTCAAACCACAAAATTTAAATTGTATTTTACAAAAAATATGTAAACAAAACTGCGCAATCTTGAATAACGTTGTTAATAATAATAAAATAATGCTTTTAATAAGGATGAAAATTATTTCAGACAACCCTTTTTGACAAACAAATCACCAAAATCCACAATTTTTTTTATCTTTAAATCCAACATTACTCATCAAAACAAAGATTTCTACAAGATTTTTCTTTTTCCTGCCTTCAGAAACCACGTTTTTGATTAACTTTTTATGATTAGGTCTTTATTATGATTAAATTTTGGAGTCGAATGTCAATTCACAACATTACCAAACACATCTTTAACTGGAACTCACTTTCTATTTACAGATATTGAGCCAAATGTATTTGTGGTAGTTAGGCCTGTCGCAATAAACAATAAATCAATTAATCGCGTGATAAATAAAAATCATCAACCTCATTTTTGTTAGCAGCTTTATTGTTTCTTGTAAAAAATTAAGGAGAGACAGCCCATGTCACGTCAAGGGGCCTCCCTCTCATTTTTCTTAAAAGCACATTCTGCTCGCTCCCTCACTATCCATCCTTTAGTTCAAATCATTTTATACTGCCATCCGGTGGTCAAAATATGCACTACACTAAAACAAAGTAACAAACGTGTTTTTAAATTTGACAATCATTACTAATTATTGTCAAATTTCAAACATTATTATCGTTTATCGCAATAATTTCTGAGACAATCACCCAGCAAAATTTGTTATAGTGACTAGCCTAGTGGTAGAATCTGAGAGTCATACCTAACGCATGCTCTGAGTCCTAACATATCCTGTGAGATCTTGTCATGTGCCATCAGAATGCTAGTTTTAGGATTTGACCAAAACATCTACAACTCTGTAGTCCATTCCCAATACGAGTTGATCTTTGTTTAAAACAGACGTTTTTTGGAGGGAGTTCTGTGCTTTCTGTCTAAAGGCTCTTTCACAAGACACCTCAGGAATGGACTTGGATGCCTTCTGACCTCCTTAGTGTGACTTTTGAATGGCTTTTGAATATACTCTGTACGGTATTGTTCATGGGATTGTTTTGTATTGTACCGGTATTTAAAAAAAAAAAGAACAACTAAACTAAACTAAACTTTTGAATGGACCGAGGCAGCGAGAGGGGGTCCAGGCCAAACCGCCCCGATGCTCCTCTGTGCCACAAATTGAGGTAGTAACAGAGGCGAAATGGTTGACATGTAAACAGGTGCCATGGCTCAAAAATGTGATGAAGGGATGACCAGGTCCAGATTAACACTTTGCTGTACCCTGGGCAACATCATCATGACCCCAAAATGACCATAATCTGTCAAAATACAGAATAAATTACCGTAATATAAGTAAATATACTTCAAAGTCTAACTATCAAGTGTCACCACTGGTGACGTCCGGTCTGTGCGACCACATGGCTGTGGGATTAAACCACAACAAAAATGTATTACGGGGAAGATCGATTATGTAGTAATAGAGTAACTAGGGATTAATTAAAAATATTTAGTTCACCACTCAAAGTATCTCTAAACTGAACTGGTCTGTCACATATGAGGGGGATGTTCTTCACACATTTAATGCATTGTGCTTCATGTCAACCCAGCTGAGTTCTGCTCCATGCCTCTTTAGGTTTTTTGACGCTTACTTCATTTCTGAAAGTTCACGTCTCTATGGGACATATAGCTCCATCAGTGATTTATGAATGGCCAGAGGCAGCAAAAAGATGAACTGGTTCACCAAACTGTTTTATGACAGAGCCTTCAATCTAATGTTGATTCAGTGTAGTGACTATGATCTTCATGTGTTCCCGTAGGTGCTCCCTCACACATAACTATGACCGGGACAAGCAGCTGGGCTACTGCCTTCCCTCTGATGGTTAGTTTACAACACCGATGACACAAGTCTATTCCAATAAAAATGCAATATTTACCTCTCCTCATTGTCTTTATTCCTTTTTTGATGCATTTCAGGTTTTGTTAACAGAACCCATGATGGTCCTGATCCGTGCCTGGTGAATCCATGTTGGCATGGCGGCATCTGTACACCGATCCCACATACTGGCTCGTTTACGTGTTCCTGTCCAGAGGGATTCGCTGGAAGATTGTGCAAGCAAAGTAGGTTATTATTATTAGTATGTTATAACTAACTGTGGTGTAGATGTTTTAGACATGTTTGTGTTGCCATTTGAGCAACAGAAAATAAGGTAAACAATTTTAAGATGTGCACATGAAGCTTTTATTTGGACCTGTCATGTACTCTTTACTCTATAATCCTTGATTTTTATTGAAAATCTCTGCGACAATTAGACATTTATTGTTAGTCATATAACCAGCAACAAACAAAACATAGTAAAGATCATGGCAACATGCTATTGTCGCATCCAAGATGAATGCAGGTTTTCTTGTAAAAATGTTTTGAAAATCCGCACTGATGGACTAATAAGATTGCTCTTTTGTGTTATACAGTAATGGTTTAGTTCAAATGAACGCATTATCTGTTTTGATATAATGAAAGAAACAAGACTTCCCCTTTTTTGTTGATGAAATCTGTGAAGTTTGGGCCAAAACAGGCCACCTTATCCATGTTTGAAAACTTTTTATAATAAAAACTGCATTTGTGTTAGAGCAACAGTTCAGATCTGTTGCTTTAGGGTTCTGTGGAAAGGTTATGATCAATAAACATCTTACCTGTAGTGAGTAACTCTTAACGACCTTCGTTTGGAGAAATAATTTATTTCGGGGCAGACTGACAAGCGGACAGGACAAAGAACAAAGCTTTCTAAAAAAATTCACGACATTTCACGCAAACACTATTATAAACACTGCTGTCAATTTATCATGATGTGGTTATTTAGACAGAGTAAATATGATTGGTTAGAAGCACCAATAGCAGCAGCTAACTAGCGCTCACGGCAAGGATATTGTACGGTTTCTGCTGAAATAATCATGAAATGTGAAACTGACTCTGGCGTACTAAAGTACTTATACATGAGCCACATGAAATGTTTGAGACTGGACTGGTTTCAGGACAGGGCTGTCCAAAGTGGTGTCCGCGGGCCATTTGCGACTAATCCCATTGAGCCTCGAGGACTCATTTACCTTTGTGAAATTTGGGTAAATATAACAAGTGTTGGATTTGATCCAATTTTTTTCTATCCATGATTATATCAAACACGTTATACAGTATTTACCTTCATGGATAGAGATACAGTAAATTGGACTCATTTTGCACTTTTGTTTCTAAGTGTTGACTAAAATTTATGTTTTAAGCACAATAAAACAAACAAACAAAAAGACTCAATAAATCAAAGGAACTGGATGTTTGATTTTTAATCAATGATCATGTTTACGAGGGTTTTTAAATCAATTAATCACATGATAAATGAAAATTATCAACCTCATTTAAATTTATCGGCTTTATCGTTTCTTCGTGTCTCTCTTTCTAGTGAAGACACTGGATGACAAAAGGCTCAACTCCGGCGTTCTTCACTGACCCCTCCCTTTATCTTTTTTCTTTAAAATCCATGCTAATCATTCCAAATTGTGTTTTTGGAGCACTAAAAGCAGCTAAGCTACGAGCTAAGCTAACAGGCCAACCTCGGAGAAAAAACCCCAGTCCTGTCAAAGCTCCAAAATTCATGGTTGAAACATGTGCCTTAGTGTAAAAAGTTATTTTTCTCTGTAAAAAGAAGCTGAGAACTTGTTTACTGATTTTTTTTAAATTACATTTGTAAAAACTTTGTGTGAAAAATGCTATGTTAAAGAGCTCAAACCACACCGAGCGTCCGCTATTTTGAGAACTGAAAAACAGGAATGAGAGAGACAGCCCATGTCACGTCAAGGGGCCTCCCTCCCATTTTTCTTAAAGAGACACACTGCTCGCTCCCTCACTATCTATCCTTTTGTTCAAACAGCCTTACACTGCCATCTGGTGGTCAACAAAAGGCAATACATGCTAAACAAATTAAACATTTCTTCCTAAATTTAATAATAATTACTAATTACTGTCAAATTTCAAACAATATTATTGTTTATTGCAATAATTTCTGAGACAATTAATCGCTCATCAAGATTTGTTATTGTGAGAGGCCTAACTATGACTTGAGAGTATGGCTGGGGATCAAGCCTGGGACTTTCAGGTCCTGAGTCGGCTGCCCTGCTTCTACCCATTTTCTGCCTTCAAAATCAGCAATCTAAACAGCAAGCAACACTGCAACAATGTTTTTTAATGCAATATTAACAATACTCCTAGGTTATGCATAGCAGAATAAGATGCACCGACAGAGTTTTGGTTTTAAAGAATAAGCTCAAATCTGGGGAAATGACAGAATTTACATTCATGTAGACATTTTGCTGCACAGACATCATGGTGAAGGTGAAAACACAAAATAAAACAGCATCTCTGTGTATTACGGTTGAACAATTAATTGCATTTGCAATAATATTGCGATATGCTAAAACAAGATTTTCTAATTGCAAAGGCTACAATTTGACTGGTCACGTGATCTGTTACGGAACTTGCGAGTGCAAGCAGAGCAGACAGCATGACAAGTCAACACTGTGTTTCAACCAGTTGCACAATGGCGTCAGGCTCGACAGAAGCTGACACATCTGAAAGTTTGGTACCAAAGAGGAGCAGCACATCCGTTGTTTGGAATTATTTTGGTTATTAAAAAGAAGACGCTGTGCAACAACATGCATTGTGCAGAACCTGCTTTGCTGCTGTTGCTTCCTTTCGAGGTAACACCACAAATCTTTATCAAGACTTAAAAAAACAGCACAAAGCCTGCTGCCAATTGGTGCTATTTTCCGGAAACACAACATACCTTTTCACTTCTATGCCGATGACTGTCAAATTTACTTCCCCCTAAGACACAATGGTACATGCTCTATTCAACCTCTGCTCGACTGCCTGGC
>JARVLU010000001.1:17608635-17626426 GCA_031762415.1 Simpsonichthys santanae
GGAGAGGGCTTTTGTGGCCATTGCAGTTCTATAAATTAATAAAAACTATGAACTATGCAGACCTATGTTTTTTTTAAATGTGGAAAAACTAAGTATAGAAATAAAGCATAAAGTTAAAATGAGTGTTCTTTCCTCCTTGTACATGTTCCAGCAAAAGAAATGTCAGGAAAACTGCTAAAACTAGTCCTTTCTTGTTGTTTGTAGAACAAACAGTAAAACCCAGTTTTCTGTCAGTTTGAGTCAAAGCTGGAAAGAGCCGCTGCAGAGGGACCAAAGAGCCGCATGTGGCTCCAGAGCCACAGATTGCAGACCCCTGCCCTATACAGTATTAGCCTTGGCAGGGAGCGAATCTCTACTGTGATTTTTGTCAAGGTGTGGGGAGGATGGGGGGCAGTGGTGACTGAGACACATCTGTTTTTTTTTGTTTGTTTTAGAGCTGGGGTTGGGGGTGGAAACAGCTAAGATTGAGGGAAATGGAGATTTTTAGCTAGCGCGTCTGCATTGCGCACCTCTGGCTTAGTGGTACGTCAGGACCGACGGTTGTCGACGGGGGTGGGGTCGGTTCAGTAGGCAGGGCGCTCATTTATGTTGACAGGGCGGGGCATCCTGCTTGTATAATGGTAGGGGGAAACAGTGTCTTCTGTGAAAGAAAGAACACATGACTTTACCATGTTTTGTGTGATTAAATATAAATGTATGTGTTAAATATGTTGAAAGGTTTCTAAAATTGTTTCACATGTGGGGGAAAAAAAGTGTTTCACATGTTAATGTGACATGTTTTCACAAGTGCAAATGTGATTTCTCACTTAAAAAGATCATGGTTTTGTTCCATATCCATAAGTGAAACAGACAAGTCTTGTGTTTTCCACATGTGAAGTTCATACTATTCTCTTATAAGAGGAAGAACACATGAATTTATCGTGTTTTTCACATGAACATGTCGAAAATGCCCTAAAGGTCCAGCTGGTCGGATCAGACGATGAGACGTGGGTGTTCATGTGGATAAAAAAAAATGTATTTTGGTGAATGGAAAAATTAAAAGCAATGTTTCCCCTACCATTAAACAAGCAGGGGGCCCCGCCCTGCCTACCGAACGGACCCCCCCCCCCCCCACCACCACCACCATGTAGCGCTAAGCTAGCCGTGCACAATGCAGACATGCTAGCTAAAAAGCAACAGCAATAGCGCTCCATTAGCTTCATACTGAGCCGTTTACACCTCCCCATCCACCGCTAGAAAACTGTCAATACAAACAGAGCACAGGACGGGACAGATGTGTCTCTGCCTCTGTACGTGTCTACACCCCCCCCCCCCCACCCCCCCGTGCCTCGTGTTAACAAAACTTATGGAGTACCCTGGGAAGCACTGTATTGTATCATTGCGATTTTTAAAAACTATTTAGCGTGGGGGAAAAAAAAAGGCCCTTAAACTATCATATAATTACGATAAATATCGAACATTTGGCGACACTGACTAAGATATGAAAGGGGAGGAGCTAATTTGTAGCATGAGATCCTTAGACCCATTTCAAACTCTGATTGGCTGGGATGACTTGTTCTCTTTGACCTAATCATCTTAATGTGACTATTTTTTATTTTATTTTCTGCGGTTAGGAAATAAAAATTACAAAAAGAAGCCACACTGCAGCTCAAACCAAGACGACTGTAAACTTCAGAAGCTGTGGGAAGAAACATTTGGTCAATTCAAGAGTTTTGATGTTTATGTGAAACATCTCAGAATGGATTCAGTTTTTGTGTTGACCTTGATGATTCTAGGTTTATTAGATTGTTGTGAGTCCTGCCAACCAGCAGCAGGGAACATACCAACAGAGCCATGTGCTGGAACTATTTATAAACCATGTTGTGGTGCACAAATACTACACTGTGTGACCCTGCACCGTGGTACAGGCCCGGTACGCTCGCACATTGAGTAAACATCTGCTGGGTGGTTTAATTACATTTTTACTTCTGAAGCTGTTTGAGATGTTTCAGTGTCTTTGATCAATGTGTTTTTGTTGTCCCCTGTCATGGAGCGAAAACAGGGAATTGGAAATGTCTTCTGTCCATCCATCTGTCCACCTGTCTTCCCGTCCATGTTGTGAGAATGACAACTTAAAAAATAAGTGAAGTACTGACTTCCATCTTTGTGTGTGGCTGCATCCAGAAGTAAGAAAGGTTTCTTTCAAAAATTAGGTTGCCAAGTCAAATTCTAATGTGTGTGTTTGTGTGTTTGTGTGTGTATGTGTGTGTGTATGTGTGTGTGAGCTGGGTAACATGAAAATAAGCAACGGGCCAACTTCCTTTTTAGTGTTTGGCTGCATTTAGGTGTAAGAAATGTCTCTAGACAGGTTCATTTTGAGAATCCATCCATCCATCCAGCCATCCATCTATCCATCCAGCCATCCATCCATCCATCTAGCCATCCATCCATCCATTATCTTTACCCGCTTCTTCTTTTTTGCGTTGCGTGGCATTGTCAAGTCAATTCAATATAATTCAGTTAATTTATATAGTGCCAAGTCACAACAGAAGTTATCTCAGGGCACTGAATAGAAACATTCATATAAAAAAAAAACATCAATTAGTAACATTATCTATTTAAAGTAGTGTAGTGACCACCCCTTTCAATTGAGGAAGTGTTGCTTTCAAGTTTTTAAATGGCTTAAAGACGGACCGTAATTTCCGGATTATTGAGCGTAACCAAATATAAGCTGCATCCATTAAATAACAGAACAGTGCCGTAACACAGCTGGTAAAAAAAATTAAAATACTAGAGATGCACAATATTTGATTTTTGGCCGATATCCGAAATGCCGATATGTTAAAACTTATTCGGCCAATAACCAATATTTTACATATGTTCCTTTGTCAAAACATAGTCTTCTTATTTAGGCTTATTTGCCACAGAAATTGTGCAACAGCTGTAAGAGCTGGTGACACATATTCAGTAACAGCCATGTGATATGCATATCACTTTAACTTATATTAAATGAAAAATGTTAAATGTTATTTATTAGCATTAGTCACCTGCGATGCTGTCTCACTTGTGGAGCCTTGTTCCAGGTTCCTAGCTGCAGTGTGGGATCCTCTGCACTCTTGTGCATGAAGAACAGCCTTTTTAAGTTCAAAGTTTTTGTCTATCCATTGTGCTGTAAGGACTCATCATGCTAACGGGGCTAATGTGACGTCCAAATGGCTGTGGTAAAACTCACCCAACAAGTCGTGCTATCAGCTATTAGTTTCTCATTGACGTCGAAAATGACAGTTGTAACTCGGGTAACGTTACGTCGGGAAAATGTCTCCGACTGCGGACGATGTAGCGAGGCTCAACATAGTCCACAAATCTTCGGAATCCGACATCGTCACCAACAAAAAATAAAACTTCCACACCACCATTTTGAATATTCCTCTCCACCGTGAGATCGGGTGATGTCATCGTGTTGCACTGCCGCTGCAGGAAAAACCAGCGTTGTTCATATCAGCAATTTATTTTAATGGAATGCCCCATGTCCGATATTGAAAATTAATGTTAATATCGGCCGATACCGATACCATGCCGATAATATTGTGCATCGTCAGCGTCCGGGGACATCGGCGAACCGATTATTGTCCATAACCTTTCCACAACAAACCGTTTCAAAGATCTGAACTGTCCTTCATTGCAGAGCTCAGTTTCAGCCAGACGGACTCAGAGGAGAGGCTGAACCTCGAGGCCCAGGAGCTGGAGAAACGACTGAGCATGCTCTCCCATGGAAGCAGCACAGGTAAAAAAAAAAAAAAAAAAGAAAAACTAAAGAGACGCCATTCCGTAAAAGAATACAAATTACCCACTAAATTTATTATAAAGTTTAACTAAGAAAAGATCTCTGCTGAGAAATGACAGGGTTGAATAAGAACAACACACGTGATCTCATACAACCATAAGCCAGTGTCTAAAGTATGTGACTCTCAGCTACTACCACAACAAGGTTTAGCTCATCATGATCATTCTTGTGTAAGGTCAATTAGCTGTGGCAGCCATCTTGAATCAGGTTGACTCCAGTAGTTAATCAGTTGAAGATGTGAATCTGGTGACTAAATTTTGAGATTCATTTAAATATACCTACTTGTTCATGAGATATTTTGCTAACAGACAGTCAAACTGCACACAAATGGCGTCAATGACACGATTGCCTGCATTTCATGTTAACAGATTATTACATCACTTTCCCAAAATACTCATAACTGATCTTCATCAGCAGTAAAACTTTTTGATTGAATTTTATTTGTTTTATTGTGTGTAAACCATTTCCTCTGACACATTTTTCTCTGTATGTTCTTCAGCACACAACTCGTTCCACAATTTTTGCTTTATTTCAGCAATTCATATATTAAAATGTTCAGCTCCTTCACAGCATTCCAGCTACGACTTTTGGTATTTGTGAAATTTTTACTTTTTGAAATAGAGGTATTTAACTTTTCAGCCGTGTTTTTCTCATTAAAACTAGAGAAAATACATTTCCTGTGAAAATACAGTGTGAATGCTTATTGCTGAAGAACGTGCTGAAAAACTGCTGGAAAAAAACATGCTGACTTTTAGCTGAAAAGAAAGAACAAGCATAACTTTGAAGGAAGCAGAAAAAACACATATTTGTTGAATTAGGTTTAAATAAGCAGAAATCAACACAAAAATTAAGAAATTAGCTAAAAAGGCTCATATTAGCAAAAAAACAAACTGAAAAGTAGCTGAAAAGGCTGAAAGAAGCTTAAACTACAGAAGGAAGTGGAAAGAGCTGAAATGAGCTAAAAAAATTGGAATTAGTAGAAAAATCTAAAAATAGAATAAACAGCTAAACAGTAGCTGAAATAACTGATATTAGCAGAAAAAAATCTGAAAGGAGCATAAAAAGCTGAAATTTGCTGAAAGAAGTTACCTGGGCTGTAAATAGCAGAAATTACCACAAAAATGTTGAATTTACCTGAAAACAGCTTTAATCAGCTAAAAATGTTTTATTTATTTATTTTTTTTTAAGTAGCTGCAAAGGCAGAACAAGCTTAATTAGCAGAAGAAAGCAGAAATAACGTTTGTCCAATTAGGATGAAAGAAGCAGAAAGAAGTGGAAATAATCTGAAAAAAAAAAAGTAGCAACAACAAAAAAATCAGCTGAAAAGTAGTTAAAATAGCTGAAAGTCAGTTTTCAGTTTTGTAATCGATTCAGCCTCTTTGCTATTTCAGTGTATTCCTCTCATTTCTGCTGTATTCCTCTTTTGTCTTTTCTCTAGTTTTTTATTTATTTATTTTTATTCTGAATATCACAAAAGAAAACCAACTGAGGAACAGCAGGTGTGGGGGTTCCGAACACTGGTCCTTGAGGAACACCATCCTGCATGTTTTAGTCATTTCCTGCATTGGCACACCTATAAGAATGGATGGGTGATTAGCAGGTTTCTGCAGAACCCGAGCACGTAATTAAAACACTGTATCAAGTGTGTTGGACCAGGGGAACAATTAAAACATGCAGGATGGTGTTCCTCAGGGACCAGGATTGGGACCCACAGGTTTATGTGATGACACTATCATCTGCTTCATTGATGAAATGAATATGATTGATCTCTGCAGCCTCATCCTCGTACTACCCGTCTGCTGGGGGAGACACCCACAGCGTCTCGGGCTCTTCTGACACTTCTGACACCAGCCAGTCGGACTGCAGCGTCGGCAGCCGGCTCACTATTTGGACCGAATCCGCCTCCAACCCTCCCGGAAGCGTCAACCACGTGGGCGCCAAAGCGGCGCTGCAGCTCGCCGACAAGATCCCCGCCAGCCAGGGAGGCGGGAGCAGACTTTCAGCCAAGCCGCCCCGGCAGCTGCAGGAAATCGGCCGCCAGAGTTCCTCGGACAGCGGCATCGCGAGCGGCGGCCACTCCTCATACGCCGGCAGCTTCTCCTCGTACACGGGCAGCCTGGATACCACAGCCCCCGGAGAGGACTTTGGCTCTGTTTTCAGCCTGCCTCCTCACTTGGCTCAGGAGCTGAGCCCGTGCACATGCCCCCCCGCCGTTCCTGGAAACGAGTACCACATGCCAACATCCCTGCGGTATCTCTATGACTCTCCCAGGGGTCTGTTACACGACGCAGACAGGGTCAATGACAACGAGCCCTCCACGCCAACTGAAGACCCTCCTGTCTCCTCAGATGTCCTGGCAGGGGGTCCAAACAGAGCTCTGACCTCTGAGGGCCCCTCACAACCCTCAGACAGACCATCAGTCAGTGAGAACTCACAGGGCCTCTCAGAGGAGACGAGTGAAACAAAGGTGGCGCCCTCTAGTGACTCCTGTCAGACCGGCACCCCTCTCACATCCACCTCCAAAACCATCGTGACCATCTGCTCGGCCTGTGGAGGATTAAAGGTAAATAAAAGTCTCTTTGTTAATGTTTGTATGTCTCTTGGAAAGGAGTAATTTAAAACTCACATTAAACTTTTAAAAATGTGCAGTCCTGCTTCAAAGTGTCACAGGAACCATCACCTCAGTCTTGTGCTCTGGGCTTCTCAGCAGAGTATCGTCTGCTCCGGGTGGATTACTGTCAAAATGACCTTTGTGGTTTTTGTGCGTGCTGACGGTGATGCCTCTCTGCATTCAGTGGCAGAGCAAGCACCACGGTCCATCTGTGTCATGAGTTACCATGGCAACCCATTTAGTTTCACCCATTGATTACAGCGCGTTTACACTCTTGTCTCACTTTGACTTCTTTAGCAGGGGTTCTCAAACTTTTTGGGTTCAGGGACCCCTCATAACCCTCATGTTTATTAAAATAAATTTCTTCAATTTGTCTCTTTAATGCAATGGAAATATTTGTGGAACATAAATACTTAAGACCTTTTCTTTAATAATGTTAATACAATGTTTATACTTTTAAACATGGGATATTTTTCATTCAAGACACACTTAATTAACTTTTTTTTTATTTCAACTTCTAAAAATTACAGTTTTGAGAAAATGAACAGAATCAAAAACCACTTTAAAACTTTACCTATTCACTTAATGAACATTGCTCAAGTTATTACACAAAACTGAACAGAATCGTAACAGCAGACAACATACCAAGAAACAGGACTTCATTTGTAAACCGATCTAAGCCAGAACGCAAATAGCAGGTGGGGCGGTGAGGACTGAGGGTCCTTCCCCAGAAAACTTTGCCACTCGCCAGGATCCATCACTTGGACCAGAAAAAACCCCTACCTATCTTCTTCTACACAGTACAACTTCTACCCACTTGAATACCTTGCACATAAACATTTCACAGATTAATTCCAGTGTATTAAAACACACTTCTACTAAACTACAACCATTCACTATTCAACTCCTTCAGTGGCGGGGTACATCGGTGTACCGCCTATTAGACTAGATTGAAGTTGACTCCAGATTGACGAAACAGAAAACTGAAATAATTTCCCCTGTTTGCTATAGACAATAAGCTGAAGATGTGGTAGCAATGTGTACGGCAATTTGTGAGTTTTATAGACAAAGGGAAAGGAAGGGACTAGACCTAGTACAGTCTTATATATAAGTACACACCAATTATTCAATCTACGGACAAAGACAAATCCATCCCAATCTATCCCATGTGCTACAGTTTTAAAATCAGTAATAAAACAGAGCCCCATGGTAAATGTAGTCAAGTGACTGTATTCTAATAAATTTCACACATATTTAGTCATGAAGTAACTGAAACTTTCAGTCCAAGCTGATGGTTTGGTTGTCTTTGTTCATTATGGACAGGTTGTGTGTGAGAGCTCCCGCTACAAAAAGACCCCCCAGGAAAACAGTAGATGAGAGGGCAGGGCCCAGAGAACTTGAGTCTATGCCAGAAAATGTACCACCCATACTTCTTCTAGATGGTCAAGTTTTATTGTACGCTTTCAGCTCCAACGGGGCGCCGGCAGTGCCACAATCTAAAGTTGTGCCAAAACTAAACCATTCAGTCATTAGTGGTGTTGTACCCAGTGGACCACTGTTCTAAATCTTTTATTTTTTAACTGTCAAATGTATTTTGGACATCAAGGTTCATGCTCAATCATCCAGGTAAAAAAAAAATCCAAATATGCCCAATCATGTCATCAGGACAGTTTATTTTTGGTTGAGAGACGTTTCGTCCTTCATCCGAAGGGCTTCATCAGTCAGAGGAGTCACAAACAAACCGTTTTCCCCACTAAGCAGTACACTACAGTGGACCAACCAGTTTACTGGTGATAAGATGGTTTCTGGAGGCCGTCCTGTCCGCTGTTGACTCCTCCCTAACTGCCACAGCCAGAGTGGTTCAAGACATCAAAGTTCATGCTCAGTCATCCAGGTCAAATAATCCAACAATGTTCAGTCAGGTCATCTGGATAGTTTCTTCTTTTATTTTTTATTGTTTTGTTTTGTTGAGGATGAAACAGAAGAGCGACACACAACAGGTTGTGTGTCCATCTGTTGTGTTTCCTGCTCTGATGTGACAGACAGCCTCAGAAAGAGAAAGGAGGGGGCTCCTCTGCGATCACTGAGCGGGCCAGGCCACCGGGAAATGTCCTGGTGCTCCCGATGGCCACTCCGCCCCTCAGCACAATGCTCTGGTTGGTCGCCTTCCATCAATCAGCCAATCGTGTGTCATGTAAAATCTTACGTTGAAAACCCGGAAAAGAGTGAGTCCGCGAAAGCCAAACCGCGAAGTATCGAGGGACTACTGTACTTTATTTCACCACACAGTTTTTCAGTGTTTATAGTTGTGAATTGGCGTAAGACAATGAACGTTTTCATAACTGAAACTGATATTTCAGCTTCTAAACTGTTCCCTGTATTTTATCGATCAATGCCTAAACGATAATCGACAACTGGTGGAATCAGTTTTAAGTTTGTTAACTTGTCTTTTCTCCCAGAGAACTCAATCGTCTCATTTAAGTTCTTCAGTCACACCAGCCATACCAGGTAAGAACGATCCTCTGGACCATTTCCTTGCACTTTGCATGCTTTGCCCCGTCCATGCATGAACAGAAGCATTGAAGCATGTGCTGCAAAAAGATAAAACTTAAGCAGCAACGCACCCTTTGCAGTGAAGAAACGTCTGCAGCGGTCCCGGCCCTCTCCTGGACACGGCACCGAGCTGCCGAGAGCAAAGACGGGCGAGGAGTCAACACTGCCAGAAGAGGAGAACGAATTGGTCGGCCTTTTATCTGATCTGCTCAGCTTTCCGATCGCAGGTGGGCAACCAGAGCCGAGACCGCACAGACCGAACCCGTACGAGTCAATGAGCCCTGCTTTGAGAAATGAGCTCCATTTGGCACCGGCTGGACCATTACTGGAGTCACAGCCAGACGAAAGAGCTGTCGTTTATGAAAACTGTTTGAAGTGTCAAGGGGAGCGCTGCCAACCCCCACCGCAGGTCGTGCCTGCTGAGGCGTACTGGAGCAGGAATGTGTCCTCTTCTCAGCCCTTACCAAGTGGACTGCACCTGAGGAGATGCCAGGATCGTGATGAAGAGCTTCTCAGAGCTGCTGACAGGCAGCATCAGTACCAAGAGAGGGACGGTCCAGTGGTGAAGGAAGGTAAGAGACACCTGACTACAAACCAGAGCTTGGTGTCGTGGAACTTCTCTTTATCCTTTGTGACCTCCTCTTCATCAGTATACTTTCACTTTCTTCTGGCCTTTTTTTTTTTTTGTGTTTAATCAAATACTCGTTTCATGTGTGCACTGAGTGATAGTTGCTGTTGTTGTGTTGTTTGTACCTGAATGTGAACTTACTGCAAAGCTGAAGAAGTTCGTTGTTGGTTTCAGATGGTTGATCCAAAAAAATTTAAATGACGTATGTAAAGCGCTCCTAACAGAACTACTTTAATGTTTTCTGAACTACTTCCTCATGAGATTTTAGATGATTTGCAATCAGAAGAGGTTCACAGAATAATCTAACAAAGTTAAGTCAGGTCCTCTGAAAGGATTAAAAAAAAAAAAGAATATAAAAATTGTTGAAACGTTTCATCTTTTTGCCAAAAGACTTTGTCAGTCTGAGGAGCTGAAATAAACTCAGTCTTATAAATATTACCATCTCATAGTGGATCAATCAGTTTGTTGATGACATCCAGAACTAGCTGTTCACACGAGGACCACCAGCCTAACAATTGATCGTTAGTGACCTGATGGTCGCTTGCTATTCACAGTGGGGCTTAGTAATACTAGCTGTAACACAGAAAAACACATTTTTCTGTTAGAAGATTACAGAATATGTGTCAACACCGTTCATGGATTAAAGTTGTACTTTTGTAAACGAGACTAAAAAAGGCAAATTTTCACTTGAATGAACACTGATTTGGCACTCCAACACATGTGCGTACATAACTGCAAAAAATAATAATAAAAAAATAATAATAATTTCACCTTTATTTAACCAGGCATAAAACCAAGAACAAATTCTTATTTACAGTGCTAACCTGGCAGCACCAACAGGCACTTGTAGGGTCAAGGGAAGGGAAACAGTACAGTTAGACAAAACAATAAAATAACAAATAATAGTCAATAACAAATAAGGAAATCACATTAACAACAGTTCATTGTCAAAGTTAAATGACAATAAAGCATTAAAACATTTGCAAGTATCTTTAAACACAGCTTTTAAACTATTTTAAAAACTAGAAACTGAGACTAGTGAGGTCAGAGCCAACGTTTTCTGAAGCAGATTCCAGTCGGATGGAGCAGCGGAGGCAGAGCCGGGCTTGATCACGAATAAATCGCAGCAAGTGAAGTTGACTCTCATACTTAGTTTCTTCCTGTTATGTCAGGTGTACCCCAAGGCTTCATTCTTGGTCCATCTCTTTTCTCCATACTTATAAATGATATCTTACATTATCTCAGTGATGCCTCCATCCATTTATATGCCAACTACACTATTTTTTATGCTTTTGGTTCTACTCTGAATGAGATTGCGAAGTCTGTTGCATGTGGTTGTCTTGAAATCCAGCTGACATGGTTGTAAGGATGCCCTTTGTAAAGCTGGACACAATTTATCACTCTGCTATTCGCTTAGTTACAAACGCTCTTTATAGAACACATCATTGTCACCTCTACTCCCTTGTTAAATGGCCTTCTCTACATGCTCATTGTGAAATTAATTGGTTGACCCTCATTTATAAGACGTTGCCAGGTTAGCACTGGCTTCAAAGTATAACACCCAGTCCTCTCATTATTTGTGCCGAACAACTCTAAAGACCAAGTCTGGCTTTGGCTTTACGAAGGACACCTTTACAAGCATGTCTGCTGGATTTTAAGAAAACCACATGCAGGGACTTCACAACTTCATTCAGAGTAGAACCACAAGCATATAAAACAGTGTCATCGGCATATAAATGGATGGAGGCGTTCACTGAGAGAATGTGAAATATAATTTATAAATATGGAGAAAAGAAATGGACCAAGAATGGAGACGAAGTACACCTGACATAACCAGAAAAAACTGTGAAGTATGAGAGTCAACCTTCCCTTGATGCGACCTATTCGAAAGATAAGTACGGAACCATGTTAGTGACTGTCCTGAAATTCTAATACGGTCAAGTTGCTTCAGTAAGATGGAATGATCAACTGAATCAAACACCTTTGCTAAATCAATGAATATTGTTGCACAATACTGTTTGGAGTCCAATTTTAGAGTCGTTCTGTCACACAGTCTGCACCTTTGTAGCTTCTAACAGCATCAGTATAATCTGAGTTCATCATTGTGTGTCCGTTTGTCCTGAATATAACAACTTTCCTTCTTATGGAGATGAAAGTTGCAGTAATGGACTGTTCTCACAGGATATGTTTTCAAATTAACACTGAAATCCATGTTGAACATCTCTAACAGCATGTTTGGAGCATCTCCTGTCACCAGCTCATTATAAATGATGCAGCCTTTCTATGCTGCAAGTACTGTACTGTGAGGCAAATTCATTAGGCCTGTCATGATAAACAAAAAATAAATTAATATCATGATAACTGAAAATTATCAACCTCATTTTCATTTATCAGCTTTATCGTTTCTTTGAGTCTCTCTTTCTGCTGAAGACACTGGATGACAAAATGCGCAACTCCGGTAAACTTCACTGACCCCTCCATTTCTCTTTTCTCTTTAAAATCCATTTTAGTCATCCAAAATCATGTTTTTGGATCATTAGCAGCAGCTAAGCTGAGAAGCTAAGCTACGAGCTAGGATAATAGGCCGACTTCAGGGAAAAAAACGCTGTCTTGTCAAGCTCCAAAATTCATGGTAGAAACCCGTGGCTTTGTGTGAAACATTGACTTTCTCTGCAAAAAGAAGCTGAGAACTTTTTACAGATTTTTTAAATCAAAAACTTTGTGTGGGAAAATGCTATGCTAAAGCAACCTAACCACACCGAGTGTCCATTTTGAAAACCGAAGCGAGACAGCCCATGTCACGTCAAGGGGCCTCCCTCCCATTTTTCTTAAAGAGACACGCTGCTTGCTCCCTCATTATCCATCCTTTGGTTCAAACGGTCTTATACTGCCATCTGGTGGTCAAATAAAGGTACTACATGCAAACCAAATGAACAAACATTTCTTCTTAAATTTGACAATAATTACTAATTATTGTCAAATTTCAAACAATATTATCATTTTTATCTCAATCATTTCTGAGACAATTAATCACCCAGCAAAATTTATCATGACATGACAGGCCTAAAATGCATTACTGTTTGTTTCCACAAATGAATTGTTGCAGTCCCACACAAAGAACAGAGGGCTGATTCACTAATAATGAACTGTGCTGCTTTTAACATGAATTAGTACAGTATATCTAAAAAAGTTAAGTCTGGTCCTCTGGACATTCAAAAAACAAAACAAAACAAAAAAAAAATGTAGAAACGTTTCGTCTTTCATCCAAAAGACTTTTTCAGTCTGAGGAGCTGTACAGCTCAGTCTTATAAATAGAAATCAAAATTTTGTTTTAACTGGTTATTAACATAAACATTGCCGCTTGTTTTCTGGATTAAGAACGTGCATCTTTTTCTCCAACCAGACAAAAAGTTTAATACTAAAGAAGAAAGACGCAGAGCCGATCCTGCTTATGAGATCATGGAGAGTCGTGTGCCGGAGAGGAACTCTGAGGTACGGTAGGTCCGTCAGAAACTCTAATCCGCTTTCTGCTATCAGCTCAGCTGCTCACACACTTTGACTGTTTGGCACAAAGTTTGACTAAAACATTCAGTGGAAATGCCTGATATTGTGAAAATGCCAGCTGATTAATGTAATGACGAATAAATTTAAGCACATGGAGGTCAGTCATATCGAGGTTGTAGTTGTCTTTAGAATTTAACACACATACTGTAAGTTGAATAAGCCTGTGGAGTAAATTAGGATGTCAGGATTTATTATTTAAATTATGATAATAACTGCACTCAATGTATTACTTAAAAAAATTAAATGAGCTTTTTCTGCTTGCACACGTTTTTTCAGACCCGTTAGTTTAATTATCCCCCCACAGCTACGACAGGCAGGGATGGGACAGACTTCAATAAAACTCTTAGGAAGTAATCACTGGACGCAACAACTAATTAACTTCTATAGTCAACCAGATTCAAGATGGCTGCCACAAGTAAGCCTTAGAAAACGTGTGCGTGGAGGTAAATGAGGGCACAGATTGTGCTGTAAAGCACTTTGAGTATCTTAATTAGATAGAAAGGGTCTAAATAAGTACATTCCGTTTACCATAACTGGGCTACTGCAGACAACGCCAAGTATTGTTGGACAAATTCTCTGAAATAATGCTCTACAGTCCTGGATTGAAGTTTGCTAACAGTGTATTAATATTACTTGCGAGGAGTGAGATAAAGCCCTGACATCAGTTGAACCATGTGCTTGTACCGTAGCCGTGTACCTTTTGGTGTTTGTTGAGCGCATTTCTTAGATCCTTACATACCGTTTCTTTGTCCACTTTATAATTTTGATATTGTTGGATGTAACTGGGACCCTGAGTACATAATTTCGTTCCACCTCATGTACCACATGTGATGCAAGTGACAATAAAATTGACGTGAACTTGAACAACCCCCCACCACACACACATAAATTACACAAGTCCTTGTCCTTACAGTAAAATGGACAGAACCTCCATTTTCAAACCTTTTACTGCTCCTTTCACATTTTGTTCTGGTTCAGCTTCTTTCAGCTTCCTGGTGCAAATTTGAACTTTTTTCCAGCTACTTTCACCTTTTTTTAATTATTATTATTTTTAGCTGTTTTGTACTTCTTTCAGCTTGTTTCTGCTAGCTAAAACATTTTGGTGCTTCTAATTTCTTTCTGCTAATTTCAGCTTGTTATGCTCATTTCATGCGTGTTTCTGCAAGTTTTTGCTCATTTGACTACTATTTAGCTGTTTTTATGCTAATTTGAGCTTTTCAGCTAATTCCACATTTTTGCACTCATTTCATCTTTTTCCAGACCAATCCAACAAAAATGTGCTGTCTCCACTGCCTTCGGATAATTTGTTTCTTTTTGCTTTTTTAGCTACTTTTCAGCTGTTTTCTTGCTAATTTCAGCTTTTTTTCAGATAATTTCCACTTTTTGTGCTCATTTCTGCTTCTTTCAGCCTAAATGAGCAAACATGCTCTATCTGCTTTCTGTTGCTAATTTAAGCTTGTTCTTCATTTTCAGCTGGCTTTATAGCATTTTTAGCTAATTTCATTTTTTTTTTTTTCAAAACAAAAATTCAAGTTTTTCGTGTTAATTTCTGATACTTTCAGCCTAATTAACTTCTTTCTGACAACCTCAACTTGATAATCTCCTTTCAGCTTTTTCTACTATTTCTGTTTAGCTGTATTCATGCTCATTTTAATATTTTCAGCAAATTCCACATTTTTTAATTCATTTGAGTTATTTCTGCTGTTTAAGCTTCTTTCTGCCTTTTCAGCTATTTTTCAACTTAATTTATCTAATTTCAGCCTTTGTTTTAGCTAATTTCCTAATTTATTTGCTCATTTCTGCTGATTTAAACCTATCAGCAAATATGTGTTCTTTCTGCCTTCTCATTAAGGCTTGTTCTTGCATTTCAGCTACATTTCAGCATGTTTTGATCTAATTTCAGCTGTTTTTCAGCAAGTTCTTCTGCAATAAGCATTCACACTGCATTTTCACAGGAAATGCAAATCCTCTAGTTGCCTTAGCTGCCTGAAAAGCTTTTGTTTTTAAACTGCATAACAGCCAAGTTGCCAGATAATTTAATTAAAAAGTTTAACATGTTTTTTTGTCATTTGATTGTTTCCAACTGAACCCAGAGTTAAATAATTAAACAAAGTTAATTAACTGTCGTCCTTCTTGCTAAACCGCCAGTTTTTAAAGGATCACAAAGTTTGTAGGTGTGGACGTTATTATTATTATTATTATTTTTTACTTTAAGGACTGACAAATTCAAATAAAAACTGGCAGTTCACCTAGATATTACATTTTATTTTCTTGAGTCCAAGAGTGGAATCAAAATGGAGCAATTTTTGCAGCTCATTTTCTGTTAGGAGTCTGAAATGACTACACTCTGAAAGACACGCTCATCCTTCCATACTGATGAGGCGCCGCAGACGGAGTCCTCTGCCAAACCTTGAACATTAACTCCGTTTATAAATACTCCGGGCGTTTCCACAGGCCTGCTGAGTACAAAATCATCATTACGCTTATGTAACAAACTTACATGCTCAGCGCTGCAAATTATTTTCAACGTGACTCACATTTATTGTGTTTTTCAGGCAGATGAGAGAAGCAAGTACGAGCTAATGGGCAGCTGTGGCCAGCAGAGGCTTCTTCCAGAGGCTGAAGGTGAGATCGTGCAGTCACCACAACCCACGAGGTTACGTTTCATTTGTTTTCATCCTGCCAAACTTGTGCAAATCGCACTTGTTCCATGTTTTGCAGTGATTTTAAGTGTCCCTGAACAACTGCGGTTCGTTACTCGAGCTCCTTAACTGACTCGGATCTACTCACTGAAAGTGAATTAAATGGATGAGAATCTGATTTGCTTTAAACCTGTTGCTCGGTGTGCACGAGCTGAAATGAACCTGAAAAAATTCAGTCTGCAAAAGCAAAGAGAGGGGAAAAAAATGGATGGATGAATATGAAAAGTAATGGAGATAAACTGATTGATTCTCTTTTATTTATTAGACGATTCTGCCAATTCTTTTTCAAAAGCATCAGATTTTGTAGGACGTTCTAATAAATGGATGATCTTTCAGAGAACGCAGTACGAAAAATTTCCTGTAAACAAAACAATGGTGCTTTGTTGAATAAAAACAAAATGAGTCATGATTAGTTAAAAGCTGACTAATGGCCTCATGTTGCCTGTTTCATGGAATAAAAAAAGTGGGAACCCTCCAGACGAAAAGGCACTTTTAGTTGTTATTATAACAGAAAAAGACATTTAATATTGTTTTTTTATATTTCAGTGCTGAGAACAACTCTATTTTTTAAATTTGCTTTTGACAAATTAATTTTTTTATGTAATATTTTCATTTTTGTCAAGGCACTAACACAGCCTCCTAAATGTTGTCAAAGGGTACATGTAATCAAACCCAGCCAGCCAAGCAGCAGATTTTATGTGATCAGGTGTCTTTTTCTTAAGATCCTGGTTATGTTTACTTCTCCATTCTTCACTAACACAAGTCCATGAAGAGCAGCTCTTCCAGGAAGTGGTGGCAGGTTTGTGACTTTATTTTTAGTCCTTCAGAAACCAGAAATTGAGCTTGGTGCCCAGGGTGATTCAGAAACGGGGTCCATCCATCTGTGCCGTCGTGAGTCACTCTAATTTCTTCTGCCCTAAAAACTTGGAAAAATCTGGCTTTAAGTGTTTTTGGCTCAATTTTAATCCTTCAACTTGTGAGAAGTCTTTATCCCGTTTTGTAGCACAAACTTTTCTCAGAGAATAAGATTTAGGTGCAATATGTCTTAAACCATCACATTTATTTTTGTCTATGTATTTATTTATGGATTTATTTTCGTACATTTAAACATATTTTTTTCAGACAAAGCCTAAAATACTTTATTTCCTACTATTTTTGTCAGAACTTTTTTACAGACGCTGTCATAACCTCACAGAAACTTTACTCCACACTCTTGCTCCTGGGTGAGGGTGGGCGATACATTGCAAAAACAAATTTTAAATCCATATTTATCATATCTTAAAATAATGCATTCCTCTCCATAAGGTTTTTCATTTTACTTTTATAACTAAACTTTTCATTTTTATATTAGCCTAATCGGTGGTGCTCCGCCTTTTAATGAGTGCTGCTCCACCTTTTAATCAGTGGTGCTCCGCCTTTTAATCAGTGGTGCTCCGCCTTTTAATCAGTGGTGCTCCGCCTTTTTATTTGAGAGCCCCATTAATAATCTACCAAGACGAAGGGGTGCGTCTTTCCAGGCCAGAATCACTTTTGAAGTCCCGCCTCTAATCTCTCAAGGTCCTCTCAGCTTAAAGGAATAGTTCCGCTTTTATTGCCCGCCATCAGTGATGGGCACAGCTAACCAAAAAGTTAGCTTTGCAAACCCATATTCCACTAGCGAAAAAATTAGGAGAAGCTAACGCTAAACAGATTTTAAAAAGTTGCCAAAGCTAACGCTAAACTGCTAAAGAACAGTGTTTCCTCCACTACTGTACAAGCGGGGTGCCCCGCCTCATCAACAGAATTGAGTGTCCCGCCAAATGAACCAAACTACACCCCGACGTAGCGCTAAGCTAGCGGCACGCAGTATAGGAGTATGGGTGCACTAGCTAAAAAGCCAAAGGCAGTGCTCACGCTGCCCTTTCTCTCAT
>JARVLU010000001.1:17633747-17658537 GCA_031762415.1 Simpsonichthys santanae
CTGTTTACAAAAAATGTAGATGTAAATAAAAATCTGTTTTATTTTTAATATTTATTGTAGTGTGAAGAGGTCCTTAGTCTTTGTGTCTTCTAAATAAAATCATAAATCCACATGGTACAATCTAAACAGGTTCCAATCTACTGTTGATAAACCACCTTCAAAGCTCATTATTCATTACGTAGTTTAAATTTCGCACATAATTTAAAAACTGAAAACTCATGTATTGTAGTTTGACTCTGCTCTGAGGACATTGAGTTGAATTCTATCTGCTACAGTACGTGCTCCCAGTGTTATCAGAGAGTTGTCAGGATCCTAGGATTCGAGTCCTGGTGGAGTTGGTGTAGTTTAGGTTCCTCCAGGAGCTCGGCTGCAGACTGACGTCACGTCGAACTGAACTGGAAGCGTCTGAGAGCAAAACGATTCCGCTTTAAACTCCGCTGGCAGTGGAAGCAGCACAGAAGGGGATGGGAAAGTTTATCTTGGTTCTGATGTGAATGTAATCCAATTTAATTAACCATGAAACTAAAACATACTTTAACTGTTTTGTTTGTTCACATCAGCGTGAAACGTTAATGACATGTCCGCGAAGAAAAATGCCCTCGGTGAACTTTGTTTTTTCTAGTGACCATGATGGAGCTGTTTGTCATGAAGTAAACGTAAAATCATTGTTTATTTTAGTTTTGCTTGACCTGTTTTGAAGATTAATATCGGACCGTTTAAATCCTGTTTATGTGCGAGCGATCTCTGTTGTCGAAAGTGTTTTGTGAACCCAGTGATGTCATCTGTTCTCACATGTCACATACACACACGTGGAGCAGCGATTTAAGCAACTGAGGAGCAGTTAAGGAATCGATGAGGTGCTCACGAACACTTGAACATATGGGCATGGCGAGGAATTGAACCTTCGACTTTCCAATCTCAAGATGGCTGCCCTACCAATGACTGTAGAATAGTTACATATATATGTGGTAATGTGCTCGTTGAATCCACTGTCATTTCCATGCATGGTCACTATCTGGCACTGTGATTTTTGTATTTCAACAAGATGCACATGCTCTTCGGTCGGGAGAGGGTGGAGTTCCCTCTTCAGGTTGGGGATGAGGTTCTGCCTCAAGTGGAGGAGCTCAAGTTTTTTTTTCCAGAGTGAGGGAAGAATAAAGCACGAGATCAACAAATAGATCGGTGCAGCTTGCGCAGTATTGTAGACTCTGTGCCGGTCCGTTGTGGTGAAGAGGAAGCTGAGCTGCAAGGCGAAGCTCTCTGTTTACTGGTCAGTCTACGTTCCTACCCTCACCTATGACCATGAGCTCTGGGTGGTGACAGAAAAACAAGGTCGCCAATACAGGTGGTCGAAATGAGTTTCCTCCGCAGGGTCGCTGGACTCTCCCTTAGAGACAAGATAAGAAGTTCAGTTATCCAGGAGAGACTCGGAGTAGAGCTGCTGGTATCTGTAAGGATCTCCCCTGGAAAGCTTCCTAGGGAGGTGCTCTGGGGAACGCCTTGAAGTCCTCCCAGAAGAGCTGGATGAGAGCTGCTGCCCGTGAGACCCAACTCCAGAACAAGCAGAAATTTATGGAAGGAAGGAGACACGCATGTCCACAGGCACTTCACTTCCTGTTACATCCAACACAGTGAAAACACGCAGTTCGTTTGGACTGAGGAGGAGGTTGGCTCGCTCCTGCATGTTGATAAACAGTGATCAGCACAAACAGCACTCTTCTATCAGCCGTTAATGTTCTTCTACTCAGTCACAAAAACTGCTGACTGCAGCCATACGTAGAGCACATGATGCTGCGCATTTCCTAAAAGCTCCGCTCTAAAGGAACCGGACTCAACAAGATGTGGTACCAGAAAATAACCAATGTTGTTGTGTACACAAACAGCTGAAACATAGCAGAAAAGCTACGGTTTCACTCAAAAACTGCGGTTTTCACTCAAAAACTGTGTTGTAAAATCTGAGCCTTGGTGCATTGACATGATTGTATTCTGACGCTGACTTTTTACAAAAATACTTGATCAGAATATCGCCTCGTCTTGACCTGTGATATTGAGCTAAACAGACATATACCGGTAACTGGAAATTTTCTCATTTTATTTAAAGATTTGTTCCTAAAGACAGGGTTCAGTAAAAATATAAAAAAATAAAAAGTTACAACAGCCTGGCTTTAATTTTGTTCTCTTCATACCTTGATCTTGTTGCCAAGCAATAAAATCTTTTCCTCCCCTTTCAGTGAAACATAGACACCTGCATCCTGATAGTCCAAGAAGTATTTACATAATTCCAGACATGTTTGATCGTCATCATGTTCTGTGAAGTTTTTTTATTGAAGGCACAGATTAACATGTTGTAGTTTTTTTTTTTTTTTTAAACAAATGACTCCAGCTCTGGTTTCAGAAGCCCCAAGGCATGGCTGGTTTCAGAGTAGAAGACCGATGGGAAACAACCCTACATGGTTTATTTTTTTATTATTCTTTCCATTTTGCCTTTTTTAGTCCAAGCTTTAATCATGTGCTCTAGTTTGTTGTACAAACGAAGTTCTGGTCATACGCCGTGATGCCAATTTGTACATCTATCATTCAAATTTCTATTTATCATGTAGTCTGACTCACGCTGGTTCACGAACAAATCACTTCCAATGCAAACTGCAATCAGGGAAGGAAGGAGACCAAATTACAGCGCAGCGTTTTTATGAAACATGAAGAGCAAGAGAGAACGATCCATAAAAACACAGATTCTGCTTATTTTCTTAATCGCTCCACCTTTAACGTGACGTTTGGTTCAGAATGAGAACGTTTGGTTTTCTTTGCTTTACTTGATATTTTCGTTTGTTCACATTTTTAGTGCACGTGACTCTTTTCTTTGCTGTGATTTAGGAAAACGGCTCCGGAGGCCTGGACACAGTCGGAGCCGTGGTGGTGGACTTGGAAGGGAATGTCGCTGCAGCTGTGTCCAGCGGAGGCCTTGCTATGAAACATCCCGGCAGGGTCGGCCAGGTAGAGAAGCCCCTCATCCATACTGCTCCCTGTTCATGTGTGTCCCATATAAACAGATGTGGAGGATAATTAACCATGTATCAGTTTAAACCAGCCTGAAAGTCAAGTCTTTTTTTAGTGAAACCGTTCATTACCACAGTCATTAATTCCTTTATAACCCCACCCTGTGCTCTGCTCCAAGAACAGTTTACTTATAACTAAATTCAACACTTAACTAGTTCCAAGTTCATGCTCAGTAATCCAGGTTAAAAAAAATCCAACAAAGTTAAGTTAGATCATTTGGACGGTTTCTTCTTGTTGAAACGTTTCATCTTTAATCCATAAGACTTCTTCAGTCTGAGGAGCTGCAACAAACTCAGCCTTATAAATAGCACCTTTACATAGTGGGTCAACCAGTTTGATGATGCTCAGATGGTTTCTGGAGTCTGCCCTCTCCCCTTCCGACTCATTTAGGCAGTCTGATAGAGCACCACCAACTGGTTGGCCCACTATGTGAATGGGCTATTTAAAAGACTTGAGTTTGTTGCAGCTCCTTGGGCTGATGAAGTCTTTTGGATGGCCTTGGAATGATGAAGTCTTTTGGATGAAATCAGACTGATGAAGTCTTTTAGATTACCTCGGACTGACAAAGTCTTTTGGATGACCTCAAACTGTTAAAGTCTTTTGGACAAAGTCAGACTGATGAAGTCTTTTGGATGACCTTGGACTGACAAAGTCTTTTGGATGACCTCGGACTGACAAAGTCTTTTGGATGACCTTGGACTGTTGAAGTATTCTGGATGAAATCAGACTGATGAAGTATTTTGGGTGAACTCGGACTGACCAAGTCTTTTGGATGACCTCAGACTGTTTAAGTCTTTTGGATGACCTCAGACTGTTGAAGTCTTTTGGATGACCTTGGACTGATCAAGTCTTTTGGATGACCTCAGACTGTTGAAGTCTTTTGGATGACCTCGTACTGAAAAAGTCTTTTGGATGACCTCGTACTGAAAAAGTCTTTTGGATGACCTCGTACTGAAAAAGTCTTTTGGATGACCTCGGACTGTTAAAACCTTTAGGACGAAGTCAGGCTGATGAAATATTTTGGGTGACCTTGGACTGATGAAGTCTTTTGAATGACCTCGGACTGGCCAAGTCTTTTGGGTGACCTCGTACTGACAATGTCTTTTGGATGAAAGACTAAACATTTCAACAAAAATAAACCATCCAGAGGACCTGACTTAACTTTGTTGGAACTTTGCTTAGTGATACCTCATTCAAGAAAGAGAACATCCAGTAGTAAATTTACAGATTTAAACAAACAGGATACATATTTCCATTCCAAACTTATTTTTGCACGTCTGCAACTGTTTTACAAAGTAGTGTAGGCATGTTATTTATTTTTTTGTACAACCCACACATTTATCAGGACCTGCCCCACCTCTAAAATCAACATTTGTGACTTAAGGTCCTGTAACAAACTGTAACTATCAAACGCACCGCAACACAATCAAAAACAACTAGAAAATTGCTAAGCAATAACCAGCATAGCTATTGGGAAAAAGGGGCTGCATTAATTTAATAAAAAGTATTTTCAGCTCTCTAAGTAATGTTTAGTTTGTTGCTCTCCAGAGCAAAACAGTATTCCCAAGAAATGCCTTACAATGAGTATATTTTGTATTTATTTAAATGTAAACAATAATTTTTGCCTGTTCATTAGGCAAATATATTTTTAGTAACTGCCTGTCAATAAAAGTTTGTTGCTAAATGCACATTGTGAAAGACTGAACATTTTGAAGGTTTCAGCTACCAGCTGGTACCACTAAACCCCCACAGCTTCCTGCTCCTTTGCTTCTTGGCTGAGTCGTCTTGTTTTCATGTAGCAAGACAAAACCTTCTAATAGACGTTGTTTAAATTAATGAGGTTTCTGATGCACCGAGCCAGATTGTTTAATTTTATTGTAAACGCTCATGGAAAATCTCTCCCTTACAACCAGCTACAATGAATTCTGGGTTTCCCTTACAAGCCTCTCAAGTGGAAAATGGCTGCATTGTGAGCCCAGATAGAACAAATCAGCAGACTTGTCTGCCTTTAACCCTAAAGATGGTTTGAATGTTTTTGAAGCAGCTTTGTGATCCATTTTTCTTCCGTACATTTTTTGGCGTGATTCTCATCCTGCAGTTTTCAAGTTATTTTAGCAAATCACAAATCAAAACGTTCAGCTCTTTCAGGACAATCCTCCTCCTACTTTTGGTACTGGTGCAACTTTAACTATGCTCTGCTTCGGCTTCTTTCAGCTTTCTTGTGCACATTAAAACTTTTTCAGCTAGTTTCAGCTAATTTCAGCTGTTTTGTGCTCCTTTCTGCTTCTTTCTGCTAACTACAACATTTTTGTGCTTCTTTTAGCTTCTTTCAGCTAATTTCAGCTTATTATGCTCCTTTCAGCTTATTTCCACAAGTGTCTGCTTTTTCTACAATTTCACCTACTACTTAGCTGTTTTATGCTTATTGCTTAACAGACAGATAACTTAGCTTTTTCAGTTACCGGTAATTCCACATTTTTTGCACTCATCTCAACTTTTTTCAGCCTAATTCAGCAAAAAATACTCTCTCTCCACTTCTTGTAATTTCAGTTTTTTTTAGCTACTTTTCAGCAGTTTTTTTGTTGTTGCTAATTTCAGTTATTTTCAGATAATTTCTTCTTTTGTGCTCATTTCTGCTTAATTTCAGCTGTTTTCAGATAAATTCAAGTTTTTTGTGGTAATTTCTGCTACTTTCAGCCTAATTAACTTATTTCTGCTAATTTCAGCTTTTTGTGCTCCTTTCAGCTTTTTTCAGCTTTTTCTGCTATTTCAACTACTATTTAGCTGTTTTATGCAAATTAGCTTTTTCAGCTAATACCACATTTTTTTAGTTCATTTCAGCTCTTTCCACTTTCTTCTCGTAAGCTTCTTTATGCCTTTTTGGTTACTTTAGATGTTTTATTTATTTATTTATTTATTTGGCTAATTTCAGCTTTTTTAGTCAGTTTCCTAATTTGTATCCTCACTTCTGCTTACAGTATTTAAATCTAATTCAGCAAATATGTGTTCTTTCTGCTGTTTTTCCCTAATTTAGGCTTGTTTTTCCATTTCAGTTCCATTTCAGAAGGTTTTTAGCTGATTTCAGCTGTTTTTCAGCAAGTTTTTCTGTAATAAGCATTCACATCAGTTTTTTGCATGAAAATCAGTTTCTCTAGTTGTTGTTAGTTTTAGAAAAGATGAGCGCTCAGAGCATGTGTGGGCTTAGCCTGCTGTTATTTAGGCTGAAGTGATCACTTCAATATGTGACAAATTCAGTCATTTTTATTAAGTTGTTGTTTTTAGGTCGTATCGTTTTATGAAAGTAGTAACAAAGCAACTTTCCACTCACAAAGCCTCTTTCTTTCATTTTGTCTCAGGCTGCTCATTATGGATGTGGCTGCTGGGCTGAAAATGCCTGTAACATGAACCCTTTCTCCACAGCAGTGAGTACCTCAGGTATACCTGCACACTGTACAACCAACCGATTCAGATCAGCTCCAAAAGTAAAGGAATGTTAGCCGTAAACTGTTGTTGCACATGCATCAATTTAAACACACACAAAAACGTAAGGCTCGAGCGAGTCGAGGCTTAAAAGAGCCTGATAATACTTTCCGATGACCTCCAACCATTCCCGCTGAGCGGTTCTCATCAGTCACTTCCTTGGCTGATTGAGTCATCGTACTCTACACACTCTTTGTTAGCCAGCTGCAGGCCAGGTGCGCCGCAAAGCTCTCTGGCTTTTCAGCGACGTTTGACGTGGGACACCTGCTGCAGATATAATTGAAAGGGAACCGCTGTGAAGCATGGTGGATTAGCGGTTAGCACTGTCGCCTCATAGCAAGAAGGTCCTGGATTCAGGCCCTGGGTTGGGCCTGTCATCTCTGTGTGGAGTTTGTGTTTTTCTCGTGTTGATGTGGGTTTTCTCCTGGTACTCTGGTTTCCTCTCACAGTCTGAAAACATGAACGTTAGGCTGCACTCAGAAAGAGTAAAACTGATCTCTATGGGATTTGTCTTGTTAAATAAAAGGCAAATAAAATAAAAAAATCTAAGTCCAGATTTTTTAACCCACAAATTAATGACTTGAATTCATCATTTGAGGTTTGTATTTAGAAACCTGAGTGTTCATCTTTGAAAAAAAAAAAACTGCAGAAGATCAGAGCTGATTCAGCTTTAAGCTTTTCATGATACTGTATCACACATCAGAGATGCTCCTAATTAGATATTTAGTTCAGATATTTTATACTGATCCTATAAATGGTCTTGGTTAACTCTCATCATTTGCTTTTTGCTTCTGCTTTCAAACAGCACCGTTCAACTAGCAGCGTGTTCTGTTTTCTGCGGCTCATCTTCTCTGTAATTATTAGAGCCCGACCGATATGGAAATTTTGGCTCTCGCCAATATTGATTGGGAAAGGTAGATGATATAATGGCTGCAAAATTTTGTGCTTTGTTCACTCCAAGAATCTAAGTAAGCAGTTAGTGGGACGGGGCTTGTTTATCGCAGCTGTTAGCAACCATGAAGCTAAGCTAATCAGATCCACCTTTAATTAGTCCCACTGTGCTGCCTTTTGTTCAAAGACAGCAATAAGTTCATCATGTGAGTAAGTTACTTAAATTAGGTTATAAATAAGTTCATAATTAATAATTAAAGTCATTTCTTGCTAAAGACTGTTAAAATGTTTTGGGTTTGAATTTCAGGCACAGTGAGACAGCTGATCTTCATATTTTATATGAGGTAGTGAGTGTTCTCGCCACAAAACAATCTTTGATGTATTTTCTCTGGTAAAACAAGTACTTGGTGTTCGATACCATGATTTCCTTTCTTATACAGAGTAAAGTTCAGGCTAGTATTGGCAATACAGATCCGATACCAAAATTTTGCGCAAATACACCTAATGCGTTTGTTAAATCTAAAAAAATAAAGTAGTGTATTTCAAATCAAAGCTTCATAAAGAATACAAAACATCAAAGTAAATTATTTTAAACTCTGGAGTATATTGAGGTATATTGGCCTCATTTACAATATAGCTGAGCTTACAAAACAACAGAAAATAACAGAGGACACAATCAGACAAAATGTGAAAATGGTCTTTCAAACACTAAAATAAAATAGGGAAACTTTCATCTTTTCACAAATTCATAGATAAAAGGTATTCAGTAAAATCAAGAAAGTGAGCATGAGGCTTTATTTTATTTTGTTTGCTGGCTGTCTAGCTTTACATGCCATACTTGCCGCCGTATACGTCGCACCGCTGTATATGTCGCGTCTATTATGCGTCATCGCTGACAAACTGGAAACATGGGCCGATGTTGTGCCAAAAATCAACTTGCTGCCAATTGGGGGGTCACCGAAGTGTGCACAGGACTTTAACAAGAATTGAACAAGATTAACACTTAAAAACAATTATTTGTTTGCTTGAAATTATAGTAAAGGTGTGTCTCAGTTGAACTTTTCCTTAGTAAATGCACTTTGATGGTCAAATGAGCTGCATTTCGTCTGGGCGGTGAAACGTAGCTGATTTGACGTTTGCTCCAGGAGTTCCAGAACGAGACGAAGGTGGCTTGGTATGGCAAGCCAAGTGTCTCATTAACAGTCATGTTTACCTATTAATGAGACACTTGGCTTGCCATATGGCTTGAGGGCCATCTAGTGGCTGAAAATGGTAGTGTTCAATATTTTCTATGTCAGAATGAATGAAATTTTCAGATCTCAGCCAAAAATTAGGTTATAAATATGGGGGGAAACATATATATGTCACTTCAGTGTACAAGTTGCAGGACTTGCAAATTTACACAAAAAGGTGTAACTTACAGAGCGAAACGGTACACAGAGCTAACAGGGGAGCTGGTGTAGAATGAGATGTCTCAACAATTACTGCTGAGATTCAACATCTGGTTTAGAATTACACAAACTTTATCTTTGTTCCCCTAGTTCTCTTTATAGCTTCAAATGATGTACTTTTCCAACTTTACACATCATAAACCACGTTTTGCTGTCTATTCATTATCCCAGTGCAGAAGTTTTTCCTTTTAATAAATCTAATGCAAACATTTCTTTATTGCATAAGTTTATGTTTAATTCAGCTGATGACCTCCTGTTCTTGTTCTCACTGCGCACAAGGATTTTTTTTTTTTCCTTTCTGTTCTGAATCAAGCTGCATTGTGGCCAAATATATATTTTTTATTTTGTTTTTGGAGTCTGAACATTTTTTTGTTCAAACCCTGCAGACGGACATAAAAGAGCCTGCTCACAATAAGTCAGCACGTCAGTATCAAGCGAGGATGAGAAAAAAGTCATGCATGAATGAATCATCAGTAATTCAATTCAGTCTCGTCATTGTTACACAAGTCGCTGACAAACGATTGAGACGATTACACAAAGACATTGGAGTCCCTTTGGACTTCAAACTTTGACTGGCGGGTCGAATATTAGCATCACTGGTTTCAGGCAGCGGACGAGTCTTTGAGAGATGAGGTTAATGTCTAATGTCAACTTCACCGTTTCTATTCCGGCCTTGTTAATCTGTCATCTGGGAGGAAGGAGTGGGGATGGGGCGGTTATAGGGTTCTCATATCACAGCTGTCCCAATCTTAATGGGATGTTCCTCTTAAGACAACTGATGTGATGTGAGGAGCTTGGTCTGATTTATTCAACTCAGAGGAGCAAAAATCTTAAATCGGAGAAGTCCAGCGATTAAAAACTGGCCTTTGTTAGATTTATTCTCACGAAGGTGCCCAAAGTTATGGTGTCATAAAGCACCAGGTGCACCATTTCCATTCGTTTCCTTATTAGCTTGTTTTTGAGTTTCATCATCCATAATCAGCCTCTTCTACCCTCTTATTCGTTTTATTTATATCCTCGTGAATTCCCATCAGTCGCATGTCATTTCGTCTGTTAGCATGTCGCCGTCCTCCATGGCGCTGCTAGTAGGTGAAGACTGGTCACCTCCATCTCCCTCGTGTAGCTCCCACTGTACTGTTCAAGGCCTCGCTCTTGATTCTAACTTTTGTTGAAGTTGGTATGGATTTGAGTCCATACAAAAGTATGACACAACAGGAACCACTGATGTCTGGTGAGCTCTTATAACTTGACCTGACGTGGTCAAGATGTACGTAGAGCATGGTGAGGGCACAACAGACGGTCTCAGGGGTGTGGAAACACCAGGAAAAACCTTTTTGCCGAGTGCTAGAAGACATACATCCATCATTTGCTGCTTGTCCTGATTTGGATCGTGGGCTGCTGGAGCTGATGTACAGTAAAACTTTGTTCCACCCAGAGCTTAGAGCAATACACAACTCTTAGTGCACAATAATCACCGGGCGTGCACCAGTGCTGCCCCACGGCGAGCGCTAGGAGCTCAGCACCATCATCCTTCACACTGAAAGAGGTTCCCCACATCTACTTCAATCCAGACACGTTCTGATAGATCGTGCAGGCTGTGGAGGGCGTTCCAAGGTCATCTTGAATGGAAGAAAAAAGCCTGCTCAGATCTCATGCTCATATTTGTGAGCTTCTATAGAACTTCACCTGAAAATGTCAAAAAGATAATTCCTATTCTCCTTTTGGCTTCATGCCAAAGTGAGATGTTCACAAGATGTCCTGCCGCTGAAAACAAGAACAGATCAGGGGAACACGCAGTTATTGTGCAGTCCTGCTCAGAGGAACCTGCAGCTGCCTTCAGACATGAAACAGTGAGACTTAACCATGGAAGGTGATCATGTAACAGAATCTGCATGCATGAGCTGATTTGTTTGTCTGTCAGCAAAATATCTCATAACCACTGGATTAATCCTGGTTTGATTCTTAGGCAGGAGTATTTGGATGTACCTCTACAACTGATCAGTCAACACTAGGGCTTAATTTGAGCCGGATCCTGCCACAAGAGGATCAGAGAACTCTTTGATTTTTGACAGGGCGCGCTCCGGTAACTGTTTGCTTGGCTCCAGCAACTCTCAGGCTCACCAATAATAAAGTAATGAACAATATGACTGTGTTGAATGAATAAAACTTATATTAGATATGTAAACTGACTATAATTGCATAAACACTCATTTTAAACACAACAGCCTACAATCTGCCTCTTCAAGTAGCATTTCCGTGTCCACCCTTAAAAAAAATCTCCACCCTAAAAGAGTGGTGGGGTTGAGTGCCGAGCTAACCAGGCAGTCGTACGCAGACAGGAGCTCACAGGCAGGTGTCTGGAAGTTCACATGTGGAGTCGGGACAACAACGAGCAGGGACAGAGTCGGTCTCGGTTCTGTCAAGTAAGGGAGAGGATACTTGACAGAAGCACAGCGTTTACAAATGTAGGTAAACATAGATGTTTAACAACTCATTAAAATACACCAAAATGCAGGAAATTGCGTCTAATTTATTCTAAATTTGCTGGAGGAGGACCCCCCAGACACCCTGACCCACTGGCCCACCCACTATTTGCATTCCGGCATCACTTTACAAATTACGCCCTGGTCAACACTATTCAAGATGGCCACACACAAATTGCTTTAATTCAGTTAATTTTATAGATACTGACCTAAAATTTGTTGTGGTAGTAGCTGAGAGTCACCTTCAACACACATTCTGAGCGCTAAGCTTTGACCAAAGTGGCTACAACTTTGTTCCGTCTTATCATAAGAAGACACTAGCTGAAAAACTGTGGAATGAATTACATGATTTTAAAAATGTGTTGTTTTATTCCTTTCTGGCAGGAAAGAGCTGCACCAGGTATGCTCAGATCGATATCAACGCCACAGAGACAGCCCACAGGGTGGGCGCACAGCACGCCCTGGGTCGGCAGGAGGGGCTCCACACTCTGGAGCTGCGGAGAAAAGGGACGCCGCAATGACCCCCCTCTGAAACATTCATCAGCACCCACCCTGTTACGTCAGACTGCAGCTGTAGGAGAGACTTTTCATCACGTCCACCTTTTCCTCTGGCCGAGGCTCACGAAGCAGCGCTCCCTGAACAAAGGATCAACATTTCAGTCTGTTTTTCTGAGCTCAGGCGCATCATTAAATGTCATTATGTCAAATGGAGGGGGCAAACAGCCGCACTGAGCTGAGTCACAGCCTAAAGAACCCCCACGAGCAGCGCCGACACTCCAACTCAGTCCAGCTCTCAACGCCCGAAGTGTCATCGTTGGAAAAAACAAACCAGTCGATGAGCAGTGAGAAGAAGCCGAGGTCTGTTTAGTCCCATCAGGAGCTACAGCTCTTTATTTTGTCTGCAGTGATCAGTAATCCCATGTTTGCACAACACGCATTGAATGTATTGAGATTTAAAGTAACCAGTTTGACTCAGAATCTTCAGACTGTTGGTCCGTGCAGAACCAAACGGGGACTTTAGTTTGCCCGCTGTAAAAAAATCTGATTTAATCTTCATCTGTAATGTAAAGCTGAGAAGAATCTTCTCTGATTTTTTTTTTTTGCCAAAGATGTTCAGCACAGTAAATGTTAAACGTGTTTTTTGTTTGTTTGTGCTCATGATGTTTAACCAAAGCTGTCAAGGCGTTTTTCAGAGCGTCCAATCAAATTAAGTTAAAATCAAATGTTCTATATCTCATTCTACTGTGACACGTTTGTTTTAATTACCTTTTATTTATTTATTTTTTAACTTAATTGAATGCATTTAGTGTAAAGGAATAGTTTGTCTTCTGAAGTGTGGTTCAAACAAAATATGAACAATTATCATAATTCTCAGACTACAATATGCACCTGTCTCTAAGCCGCACATATTAAATATAAGATAAATCGTAGTTTTGAACATAAATAAGACGCTCGGGCTGTTTAACCACGGGTATCCACTGTTCATCGGGATCTGTGTGCAGATTTCTTGTTGTAGTACAAGAATCATCCACCAGGTGGCGTTTCACAGACTAGCACGCTCAGACTGCAAGATTGTCATGAAGCTTCGCTGTCTGGCTCATGGTCACAACCATTAAACCTTCAAAATGAACACACTGTATCAAAGCATAATAGATACAGGAGCAGGTGAACCAAAATTAAACAATTTGATGTTTTCAGCTGCGTCTATCAACAGCCGACGCTTCACACAAAAACAACACGCTTAAAGCTAATATGAATTCACAAGACAACCAGCTGTAGCTTTGTTTCACGAGACTTTAGAGCTGGTTTTAAAATGCAACTTGCGCTGAATGAAGTGTTTAATTGACGTCTTCAGAAAGCTTTATGACAGGTCACTGACATTAGATTGATGAATGCACCGGGTTCAAAGAACAATGGGGCCGCTCCGTTCAATTATCTGAAACGCATGACAATTACATCTCCTGAATAAGTAATTGCTGCTTGCAAATCGGCTTTGCTTTGTCAGTTTCATGCGTGTCAGAAAACAAATTCAAATAACTCTGTCGGCCTTAATTATTCATGTAAGGTCATTTTCCCTCTCTGCTTTTTGCACCTTATGACTCGCCTTGGTTCTGCCTTCAGATGACTCTGAGGAAATAAAAACTAAATATCATAAATTATGTAGGAAGCCTAAAGAAAATAAAATAAAACATTCAGGGCAGAGAGGACATTTCGGCCCTAGAGTGCCTTATTATTTCTGTATAAAAATGAACTCTATTACTGCTTGCTCAGACACAAGATACTCTTCAACCTTAGTGAAAGTCCACACTTTATTAGAATCAGAATAAACTTTATTATCATTGTACCGGGATACAGTGAAATTATGTTTGTACTGTCGTCCGAAACATGGGCGGAGTGCACGTTGCTGCTGCTATCATAGTACGGCCCCTTATTCTTTGTCGGAATGCTTTTAGTTAGAAATGGGGGAAAGGCCATGAGGATGGATAGTGGTATTACAAAAACAATCTCTTCATATCTTGTTCTATCAGGACACAATTTGAGTCATAAAAAACTCTACCAGCAAGCCCATTTATGACACATTACATATGCATTTGACGTCGCCATTGAGATTTGTCCATGAGCATTTTCAGATAGATAGGCCATAGTCCTGATGAGATGTTGGTCAGCCGGCACAGTTCTGATAAGCCTGCACAGAAGTTCTCGTGGGGGGAGGGGGTGCAATAGGCAAAGCTTTTTCCCTAGTTACCCATGTCCCAGGAGAAATTGGAGAGACGGTTTGTATCCAAGTCCAAACGGGGGAGTCAGATTCAGATAAGCCACAATTGTTAATTTTCTTCAGGCAGACTGTTTTTTTCTTTTTCTTGTCAGCCTCAAGTCCTGCTGGAACTTTCTTGGTCCAAATTGGCCAAATTTATGGGACTCCACTTCACTGATACATGTCATGACATGCTATCGAGTCTTAGAAGCCGCAGGTGGCCTGCGATTTTCACAAATTGCCTCCATCTTACAGTTTAGCTTGTTAATCAGCTGATTTTGAGTCCTCATAGCACGTACCAAACACAGACTCTGAAGCTTTGCCATGGCCAAAATTGCTGCCAATGTCTTCGTGAAGTTGATAAAACAGAACCCCAAAGAGCAGAATGCCTGCTATCATAAATCCAAAATATAAACGTCTTCAGCGTCCTCCTGAGACAGAACTGAGAGGTACATCAGCTGATCTCTGATGTACACCGCAGTGAGTCTCAGCCAGGCAAGAGGGTTCTCCAGGATCCTGTCGTTTTGTTGAAATTTTTTTTGTCAATTTCGTTGAAAGTCCAGCTCGTCAGATCCATAATATTATTTTTTGTTTGTGAGATGTGTACCAAGAACTCTGAGACACACAGAGCAGAAGCATCTGTCTTGAGTGAGAGCCATAGGAGATGCCTTTATTGTACTATTTTTGGAACACCTTTTTTTTTTTTTTACCTGTTAATAAGACAAACTGGAATATTCCTAAAGAAAGTTCGAGAATGGTCCAAAATTAGGCTTTAACAGACTACTCGAGTAATCTACACATCGATTCCTAGGACATCTATCGAGTTTTTAAATTTCACGTCGAGTATTTGTAGTGAATTCATTGCGAACCGGTGTTGCACCATATTCTGTGACCACCATATATTGTGACCGTAGGGGGCGGTGTTGCATACACTGTTGCAGGTCACAGAATATGGTGTAACACCAGGTCCAATGACCCAACAGGAACCAGCTTCCTCTGACTTTGTTTCACAAACAAAAAGCAAAAAATATTTATCTCTAAACCTATTAAAAAAAACTATAAACATATTAATCTCTAAAACTAAACCTAATGCGGTGGTGCAAGGTGGTCGTCTGTCCCACTGTTTTTAAGTTTTGATTTTTACGTGCTTCACGTTTCTTTCACTTTTGCAGCTTAATAATAATAACTAATAGATTTGGTTTTCCTGTAACTTATTTGCAGTATGATAAATTGTAGGAGCATAATATACGCTCCCAATGTTTTGTTAGTCTTTTTTTGTAAATAATAAATGACGTGTTTTTTGCAGTTTTATATTTAATTATTTTTGCCTCTAGAGATCCTATGACGTCATCAACTACTCGAGTTCTACTTGAGTTTTATCATGTTAATGTTCAGTTTTGAAATCATGTAGTCGTTCAACCCCTAGCCAAAACCCCAACTCTTCAACAAGCTAAGAAAAAACACTTACTGGTACATTTTATTGTATAAACTGTATAAGAAGTGTGAAGAAAACCAAAATCAAGAGCAACCACAGAGCTGCTTCCAGTCGCTCATTAGGGAGTGAGAGACAGAGTGTGTGATTACTACGGTGACCCTGACTGCCAAGTTAATGAGAGGCAGACAAAGAAGCTGACTGAAAAGCAAGCCTCAAACAAAGAATCGCTGTGTGAAAACTAAAAGACAAGGTTTAACAGTTCTTGAACTGTGAGCAGCAGAAGACTCACATGTCCTTGGTAACTAGGATTGCTAGATGGTGTCTTTATGGACTCGCTCGTACACAAACCTCAGTTACGGCAACAGTTTTGTGGTTTTGTTTTTGCAGTCTGAGCTCATTCTGATGCAGCACAGTTCACAGTTTATTGAAGAAAGTTATAATGAATAAGATTTAAAGCCGAAGTCAGACCAATGAATGTTGATCATGTGACCATCTCCCTTGTAAATGAGTCCCCGAGGCTCAATGGGATTAACCTGTATAAATAAAAGTTGAATGAATCCATCCATCCTGGTGCTCATGCCCAGCAGTCACTGTGTAATTGGTGGGGGACACCCTAGACAGGTCTCCAGTCCATCACAGGGACATACAGAGACAAACAAGACAAACAACCATTCACTCTCTCACTCACACCTAGAGACAATTTAGAGTTACCAATCAGCCTAACATACATGTTTTTGTCGTGTATGTCCCTTTGTCTGGTTTCCTTGTGTTTCTATTGTCTTTATTTTCCTTTTATACTCTTAATTATTTTTATTTAAACTCCTGCTCTCCTTGCCTATCTGCATACGGGTCTGAAATACGAGGATCTAAATATTTTGGTCTGTGGGAGGAAACCGGATTACCTGGAGAGAATGCACACGCGTGCACGGAGAGAACACGCAAAGTCCACCCAGAAAGGTCCCGAGCCGGGATTTGATTCGACGACCTTCTCGCTGAGAAGCAACAGCTCTTCCGACTGTGCCACCTGATCACATGACAAGTTTCTTAAACTGAAGTAATTTGTGTTTGGAAAAAAAATAATTTTTAAATCCAACTTTAACTCTTTACTACTCAGACTTGAAATTAGGTTGAGCACTTGTAAACAAAGCCAGGACTGGTTTTTCGGTAAGACTTTACAATAAGGCTCCCCTTATAGATGACTAATGAATAATTTCAAGACATATTAGTTCCTCTATAAACACTTAATAAATCATTAATAACTGCTTATTATACATTAATTAAAGGCAAGAAAGAGACTAAACTGCCAGCTTCTTGCCAAAAAGTGAGCCAAATCAGTTCACCCATATATTTCATCTAGAGTTGTTATAGCTTTATCTCACTTTTTAGCAAGAAACTGGTCAGTTTTGTCTCTCTGTCACCCCTAATGAATGCACAATAAGCAGTTATTAATGATTTATAAAGTGTTTATCTATAAGGTGAGCCTTATTGTAAAGTGGTGCACGTTATTCTTATGTTTTGTTCAAAATCACTTCTTTGCCCGTTGACCTTGTTTGGTTCGGATTAATCGCGGCAACAGCCGAAGTGTCTGCTTCACAAAGTTCTGAGCCACGGTTCCGTACCTCAAAATCTTGTAGTTTCTAAGTAAAACGCTGTCCACAAATAGCAGCTGATTCGTTTATCCGTCGGAAGTGATTTGTTGCAAACGGTCAAAGCCTGCAGGGTTTTAGCAGCATTTCCAAACGCCAACCCAATAAACTGGAGCCGCTGACCTTTTTGTTCTGGTCATCGGCCTTGTTCAGCCCAACTCGATTATTGCCTCTAATGTCTCATGAAAACACATAAAGAGGTTCTCGTAGTCACTGCCCACAAGGCATCTGAGGAGGAAACGCCTTAATCTTGTCTTTTATTTTTTTAAGCAGCCTTAATTCTCACTGAACTACAGCTGGTCAGTTTGGCCTGATGCACTCAGGATTTCTGTTACTGTATTCACGCTACAATGCCCTCACAAGCTAACGATGGAGTCCAGCCATTCAGAATATAGTCCAATAATCCAGGTGGTCAGCATGGTTCAGGGGCAGCTACATAATCAGAACAGGAATATGATTGTTAATTTTTTTTAATGAATATAGACAAATGAATGTCTTTCTATATTGGTTAATCCAAAAATAAATCTAAGTAAAATGGAAAAAGGTAGAATGCCCCTTTGGGTCAGGGGGGGATCTTTACCTCAGGTGAAGGAGTTTTGTTACGTGGGCGTCTTGTTCACAAGTAAATGGTAAATGGACTGTACTTATGTAGCGCCTTTCTATCTTAGATAGACAATCAAAGCTCTTTACTCCACAATCTGTGCCTCATTCACCCATTCATACATCACTCTACTAGATCTATACAAAGCTAATTGAACAAATCATTCTAAAGAGACTAATCAGTACTTTATCACCTTCATACAACAATGGGACACACATAGGAAGCAATGAAGGGTTCAGTATCTTGCCCAGCGACACTTCGGCATGTGACTGCTGGTGGAATTGAACCCCCAACTCTTGCACTGGAAGACGACTGCTCTAACCGCTCAGCCACAGCCGCACTCGTGGTGGTAGGATGAAAAGGGAGATGGATAGGGACCTCGTCCTCAGTAATGAGGGTGTTGCTTTGGTTGGTCATGATGAAGAAATTGTTGAGTTGAAAGGCGAAACTCTGGATTTACTGGTCTGTCGACATTACGACCTGTGATCGTGAGGTTTGGATCACTCCTGAAAGAATGAGATTCTAGATGCAAACGGCTGAAATGAGCCTCCTTCCATGATCCAGGGGAGCTTGGAGTAGAGGCTCTGCTCCTTTGCATCAAAGTCAGTTGAGTTGGTTCAAAGAGACATCTGATTTGAACGCATCCTGGACACCTTCTTTTGGAGGTTTTCTGGCATGTCCCACTGGGAGGAGACTCCTGGGCAGACCCAGAACTCGCTGGAGTGGATTGTGTATCTCTGGCTGGGGAATGGCTTGAGGTCCCCCAGGAGGAGCTGGAGAGTGTCACTGAAGAGAAGGATGTCTGGGTTCCTCTCCTGGACCTGTTGCCTCAGCAACCCGACTACAGATAAGTGGTGGAAGATGGAAATGACGTCAAAACCAAATAATAGGGCGACTGTGGCCGAGTGGTTAGAGCAGTCGTCCTCCAATGCGAGAGTTGGGGGGTTCAATTCTACTATTAGTCACATACCGAAGTGTCCCTGGGCAAGACACTGAACCCCTCATTGCCTCCGATGTGTGTCCCATTGGTGTATGAATGTGATAAAGCACTGATTAGAGTGCTGTATGAATGGGTAAATGAGTAGTGTAAAGCACATTAAGTATCTTGATAAGCTAGACAGGTGCTAAGTACTTTTGAACAAAAGACTAAACGTTTCTACTTTCTTTCACTTTCACCATGAACACGCTACTTACAAACCTACTTACTTTGTGATGGTCTGAGTCTGATCTGGACTCAAAGAGTTGAAGACGGCGACAAAGTCGTTGGAGCAATCATCTTCAATGTCAAAAAATGGAAAACTGACAGAGATGTCATTCTCCTCCGAGGCTCGGATTTGCCATTGGCACCGTGACCCAGAGGGGTAGCCTTCTGGGTAACCCAAGGATGAAAACTTTTGTACTTCCTCAACAGCTTCCAGATGAAAGAAACAGTCCCCTGAGAAGAAGAGCAACATGGCTTAAAGGGACAAGTAATGTAATATGTCATAATTTCATGTGAATCAACCTAATTATAACACTAAAAACCCACTGTATCAAAGAAAAGTGTCGACACAGTGACCGAGTTATTCTGCCCTAATACAAAGATGGCATCTGTGCCATGAGCAGCACCTGTACAGTACAGGACAGAGTCATTTGTTACAGGCTGGCAGGAGGGTGAGCATCTAGCCAGCTGGAAAATTACAGCCGCGAGTGACTGAAATGAGACATATTGTACTCACCAGCTTGAGGGCTCCTGGCCATACGTGGATCTGTGACTGGAGACAGAGACATGGGGTGGGGTGACAAGGAAACAGGAGGAAAGGTGAGAAGGGGTCACTAGAGTTAGGAGGCTGATCAAATTTGATGTATGAGCCTAAAATATTTGGGTTGCACATTTTCCCTTCCATTTCCCTGCGGTTAAAGGAACTGGTGACGACTCTTTCTGCTCCATCTCACCTTGTCCTACAGCAGCAACTCATGCATCTCGGTCTAACTATCTGGGACAGAAACATCAAATCATACGCGCAGAATTCATTTCAAAGACGACCAAAACCCCTAAGTCACATGGCCGGCACTTGGCTGACGGCCAGCGCGTCGACAAATGAAACGTGAATGCTGAGAAGACAGAAGGAAGAAAAATGGCTGTCTTGAGGCAGGGCCAGGGCCCAGCTAATATCATTAGAGGATCCAAACAGCATAAAATGTGCAATCTCAGACGCAGCACAAGCTGAGAGGTCTGGCTTATCTGTTATCATCTTATCAGCACAACTCAGAGCAAGCCACTATGCTGTGGATACAAGACAAGCAGAAAATGCTTACAGGACATGACAATGACCTTATTTAGATCGGTTTTCTGAAAGTGCTCTCTTTCCTGATTGGATATAATCTACTGAAGCCAGATGTAACAAACATTTTATGCATCTTTCTCACCATTATTTGTGAAAGCACACATAGAGGGTACTTACGTGAAGCAGTGATTTTCTTAATCTTGACATTACTGAGGATCATCCTGCTGTCCGGTTCCTGAACGCTCTTCTCCAGTGCGTTCAACACACGCTCCTCTGAGAACTCAGGTACAAGCTCCAGTTCACCGACTGGAATATAGAACTGGGACCAGTAATAGGCATTCACACCTTCACTGGTATTATCAGAGATAGAAAAGGACAGAAAACTGTTTATGAACAGGAGTTGAAATTCTGCAGCACCACAGACACTTATGTATGTATGTATGTATGTATGTATGTATGTATGTATGTATGTATGTATGTATGTATGTATGTATGTATGTATGTGCGTGCGTGCGTGCGTGCGTGCGTGCGTGCGTGCGTGTGTGTGTTTGTATATACTGTATATATACCGTAGATTGATATATATCGATATATATATCAATATCCATCTATCCATCTATCCATCTACCATCTATCCATCCATCTATCTATCCATCTATCCATCCATCTACCATCTATCCATCCATCTATCCATCCATCTATATCTCTATCTATCTGTAGAAGGATGCAAATATCAGTGGAATTGTTTGGATTAAGTTTAATCTGAGGGAAAAGCCAAACTGAATAAATCTAAAGAATTATATTCTTTAAGATCTTCCATTTTAATGACTGTCTCCTTTGTTTATATTCAGAACTGTACTGAATGACTAGATGAAGACAGAAATGCTGCAACTATTTCTGTGTAAATAAACTTTTTTTTGTAATACAGGAAAACTGCTTAGAGAGATTTTTTTTTAAATACTTAACCCTTATATACAACTATTCTAACAGTTTTACAGCTGATCCTTCAATGTATACTGACATAAATAAAACAAAATAAACATATTTTTAGATGTCATAAATACCTGAAGGCTGTAACAACGGATTTGGAGTAATATTTTGAGAGAAGAGGATCTATCTTGTAGTATTCCCCCAGCTATATAAAGCAAAAACAAAAAAGTATATTAATGAACAGGACCTGTGAAAAAATTCAAAATTTTCTTCTACAAACAACATGCACTGTCAGCAAAAGTTAGGCACTCAGATGGAGAGGTGAAAATGAAGCTGCACCTGTTGAAAGGTCATGTGACTGCATTACAATGGCTACATTAGAATAAATAGATAATAAAACTGAAAGTACAACATACAGCTTGTCCCATGTTAGAGTGCGACACCCCTTTGGAACTGGATAGATATGAGTTAGAAACATTCATTAGGCCACCATATCTTCTCCGGCTGCAAGTCAACCCACAGCTGATATAACCAGGCCCTCAAGATCTAGCAGATCAGCACTGGTTTGGAGTCAACACCCTGCAGTCTATAGAAACATGTATTTGAAATTGTTCTGTTGAAAGACTACCAAGGTGCTGTCTCAGAGATAGAGACAGGATGTCACTGATGAAGCATTGTGTCATAAGAGTTCCCCAAATCTACAAACGACCTTAGGTCATACGCTATGGCTCATCGCACCAAGATGCCAGGAGTAACAGGTATGTCTCTCCACAACTACAGCAGGGTTGATACTCTCACCTTGGTGCTGCCATATGTGCACACAGTGGTCATCTTATGTTAACACAAAACACATTCATCATTGATTCATGAGTCCATGCCTTCTGGGCACAGCAACACTTGAACTCAGCCATCTCTGGCGGTAGTGTCAGCTTAAGCATGGGAGGGGAAACCCATAGAGGGCAGGACATCACGAGGAGTTGTAAGGAGTTGTTTGGCACACAGTCCGACTATTCTCCCTTGGTGTGGTCCATCCTGCAGAACCTTCACAACACGTGTGAATGCCCTCATGTATCCATTGTTTCCAACAATGGGTCACTGGGAGAGGTGCACACAAAACACAGGCCAGCCATTTGCACAGTATGACAAACCAGCATCATGCAAACTCTCAGGCCTCATGTAGCTCATTCCTTCTAGGCGTTTCTTTTTCCAGTGAGTTTAGATATGTATACTTTATATTTTTGCTTGTTTTATAGCCTTTTTATTGTGTGTCATGTTTGTTTTAATATTTTTTATATACATTTATTATTGTGAACTGTGGTCTATCTAGATTCTCCTTCAATGATGTGAATTTCCTGAAGGACCAATAAAGAGGTATTCTAGCTTAAGCATGAATCTGCAACAGAAAAACTGAGTTTCAGCTTATTTTACAGAATCAGTAAACACACGTTGAAAGGAAAAAAGTAAAAAGTAAAATAAAAAAAAATAATAAAAAAAAGAACATTTTACAGCAAACCCAACATTTAAATGATGATTAATAAATAGACTTTGGTGTTTGTTTTGATAATTCAACTCAAATGTAAAACGCAAAAGCAGATAGATGCAAAAGTTTCAGAAGTCCAATAACTAGTGGTTCTAAAGTGCCAAGTAAACTACAAGAGCAGTTATTCAAGCACAAAACGTGTTAATTATCCATGTTTTATTGACTTAATGCCAAACTCCACATGTTCTGCCTCTCATGTTCAGTATAGTCCATGTAATTTTATATGCTGCATGCAAACTTTGTAGATCAAAAAGCTTTCTCTCAATTATCAAGTCAGCTTCCTACAACTTTGTCTTCAATTCCCCGCTCTACGTCGGCCTCGCTAATCTGTGATATTTTATCCTGTGATGGAAGTGTTTGAGTGTGGGCTTTTTGTTATCAACATGCTCCTAAGTGGTGCTACAAACATCTCCTCTGCCTCCAGTATTTTGAGGGAATTACTTAGGGAATGTGCAGTGTTTTATTCTTCCTCCCACTCAGATGTGCCTAAAGCAGTTTGTGTGCACTGGGAGGGACATTTAAAAAGCACTTGTGAACAATGTTCACAACTTATCCGTAGTAAGAGGTCCTCTGTTGAAAATAGTTGGCAGAAACGATATACCGTAGAGACACACACACACACACACACAAAAATACTATACAGTAGAAAAGGCTATTATGTTGCAGGGGTTTTGTACTTACATCAGTCTCCAGTTTTGCTGCTAAGTCCTTGAACTCCTGGCTGCCAGTGTCCTCCAGCTTTTCGTCATATGTCGCACCTATCAGCTTCATGCGGCCGCTGAATAATGGTTCCGCTGGGATGCGACTCTTACTAAGGGTGGCTTTAGAATTGGAATCTTTAACTTGGATTTTAAAAAAAGATGCATGAGAGTCAAGTGTTGGATCGACAAAAGGCAATACTTGCTTTGATGAATGAGGAAGCATTTGAGCAGTCCTTGAAGCACAGTCCTCAGTTGTACAGCACAATTTCACACTGTGAAGTTTGCCTCTCACAGCAATTAAAGACAGACTTAAATGACGAAACCAAAGAAGTTTATAAGACCTCAAAGGCATTTTTATCAGGTGCCATGTGTGTGTGTATATGACAAGAAAAATGTGCCATGGATCACCAGTGCTTCCCCAGTACTACTGGATGAGAGCATTACATTACTAATGTTGACGATTGTCAACTGGCTAGGGGAGTGCTACTTTAGGTTGTAGTCACTTATCCTGTGGCGACAATCTGCACTCCCCAACCATTAGCGGAACTTGCAGCAGGCGTAAGGAGGGTGATGTTAGTAACCAGGACCCTTGATTATGCTGATGAGGTGGGGCGGCCTCTTTGGATAATGGTAGGGCAAACACTGCTCATGACATCAAAGTTCACGCTCAATAATTCAGGTAGAAAATCCAACAAAGCTCAGTCAGGTCATCTGGATGGCTTCTTTTTTTGATGAGACAGTTTGCCCTTCATCCAAAGGACTTCATCAGTCCAAGGAGCCACAAACAAACTCAGCCCTACAAGCAGCACATCCACATGGTGGACCAACCAGTCTGATGGTTGATGCTGGTGACCGCTAATGACAATTTTCTCTTTTCCATTATTAAAACTAGACTGTCATAGCAGTCAAATAGGCTAAGGCTACTAGGAAATTAAAGTCCAAACACGCCACTCTTACACTTCAATATCAAAGAGTTCTGACTTCACAGCACACATAAATGATCTACTTTACAGTCTATGACGTTCAGGCTGTTTTGACAGTAAGTGATCCCAGCACTGCCAACACATGAATTTCAATTTATATCTAGAATATATTTGAATCTAATAGATTGTCTAGGATTTGGTAATTGATGCGTTAAATGTACCCAAGTGCTGTGCTCCAAAAATCTGCTCCACATAAAAAACTGATATTAAATGTGTCAGTACTTACAGACAAAAAACCAAATAAGGAATGCTGCAACAGATGTGAGAATAAAGAGCACCACAACAACGCCAATTAGGATCCCAGTTTTTTTCTTCGCCGGGACCTTCTCCTTGTTAGTTAGGAAATCGACACGTTCTTGGTTACCTTTCTGGCCCTAGAGTAAGAAAAACAAGCACAATACAAATGGCAAGTCTGAAACAGTGTAGATGTAGATGACAGTGGAAAAAAAAATTATAGTAGTCCCTCGTTTATCGTGGGGGATCCGTACCCTGAAGCCCCGCTATAAGTGAAAAGCTACAAAGTAGGAATAGTCGTACAAGTAGTAGTTTATTTTAGTGTATGTATATACT
>JARVLU010000001.1:17676806-17686906 GCA_031762415.1 Simpsonichthys santanae
TGAATTGTTTCTGAAGTCCGCCCTCTCCCCCACCAACTCGTTTGAGGCCGTCATGGTGGGGGAGAGGGCGGACTCCAGAAACCATTTTAGCACCATTAAACTGGTTGACCCACCATGTGAAGGTGCTATTTATAAGACTGTTTGTTTTGGCTTCTCAGACTGATGAAGTCCTTTGGATGAAAGAGGAAACTGTCCAGGGGACCTGACTTAACTTTCAGTAGGCGGTTCAGCCTGTTTCTGTCTCCTGGGGGGGTCATGATCGACTGCAGCTAGCAGTTCTTATTTGCCAGCGTGAATGGGTTTGTTCATCAGCTCTGACTGATCTGTTCGCCTCAGATCAAAGGAAATTGGTTGAGATTTACACGATGGGCCGCAATGACAAGAGTGTAAGACTTAACCAGTGGTGTAGTCTACATTTTTGTGGGTATACTGCGCTTAGAAACCAAAGTATACCGGTTAGTACAATGTAATCATCAATTTATGTTTGAATTTTAAGCAAATTGGACATTTCCAAATTTCTCTGACGCTTGCAGTATTTGAATAAACGAATAACAAACTTTGTACAACAGTTTTGGAATTAATAAAACAGCATCAAAGCAAAGCGCTGCATACGGATAGATTGTTACAGAAGTGTTTAACTGCAGTTTAACGTATCAGTGACACGTGCCTAATGACATGTCGTATCATTAAGTACTTTTAAGTGGGTATACTGAAATTATTAAGCTTTTCTAGTAGGTATACTCCATATGCTCGAGTATTGCATACTAATAATAATGAATTTAATTTGTGACACACTTTTCAATAACAAAAATCTCAAAGTGCTACAAGGTGCAACAAAAATCAATGATAAAATAAAAAATAAGTGATCAAATAAACTAAAATCAAAGAAAAAATCAACTAAAATCAATGATAAAATAAAATATGTGATCAAATCAAGTAAAATCAATGATTAAAAACAAAAATCAGTGATGAAATCAACTAAAATAATGATAAAATCAAACTGAAATCGGTGATTAAATCAACTAAACTCAACGATAAAATAACTGAAATCAGTGATAAAATCAACTAAAATCTATGATAAAATTTAACTGAAATCAGTGATAAAATAAACTAAAATCAATGATAAAATCAACTAAAATCAGTGATAAAATCAAGTAAAATCAATGATAAAATCAACTGAAATCGGTGATAAAAATCAACAAAAATTAATGATAAATCAACTAAAATCAGTGATAAAATCAACTAAAATCAGTGATTAAATCAAGTAAAATATGTGATTAAATCAAGTAAACTCAATGATAAAATAACAAAAATCAGCGATTAAATCAACTAAAATCAATGATAAAATCAACTGAAATCAGTGATAAAATAAACAAAATCGATGATAAATCAACTAAAATCAGTGATAAAATAACAAAATTCTGTGATAAAATCAACAAAAGTCAATGATAAATCAACAAAAATCAGTGAAAAAAATCAATTACAATCAGTGATTAAATCAAGTAAAATCAGTGATTAAATCAAGTAAAATCAATGATAAAATAACAAAAGCCAGTGATGAAATCAACTAAAATCAGTGATAAAATCAAGCAAAAGCAATGATAAAATAAAAAATCTGTGATGAAATCACCTGAAATCAATGGTAAAATCAACTGATATCAGTGATAAAATCAACTAAAATTAATGATAAAAACCAACTAAAATAAGTGATAAAATCAACTGAAATCAGTGATAAAATCAACTAAAATCAGTGATAAAATCATGTGGAGGCAGAGTGGGCTTGCCTAAAAAGAAATAAAGGTCTTTAAGCCTTTTTTTAAAAGTCAACCAGTGATTGTGGAGCTCTCAGATAGTCAGGGAGGGAGCTCATAGAATGCCTGTTTTAAAGAGTTATTCAAAAGATTCGGCTCGTTTGCGAAAGTCACATTTCTAGTGCCTGCTGTCAAGCATGGTGGTGGTAGCTTGACACTTGGTGTCAAATTTGTCCTCCTAGGTTAGAGCAATCGCCAATATGGTGCCAAGATGGTGCCAAGATGGTGTAGGGGCAGAGCAACCAACTTGGGACCCGAAGGTCCTGGGTTCAATCCCCGGTCATTGCGCATCTCGTGGTCCCCAGTTGCTCCCCGGCACCTTCCATAGCTGCCCACTGCGCCACCTGGTGGTGGATGCAAAAGCAGAGAGCCAATTTCACCATTGTATGGGAACATACACACTGATGGCAACTCATAACACATTATCCCACCCTGGAAATATACCAGTGCAAATAAATCAATAAAAGACCAAATATACAGTAAAATGTTTTAAAAAGGTTTCGCTCATGATGAGTTGATGTTAACTTCCGACCACATCTGTGTCCTGAAACAGCTACTCCACGAGCTCCATGATGCCGTTTGTTCCCATCATTTGCTTCTTATAGATCATCTTGATCTGCTCTTTGTTGTTGTTTTTCACAGAAGTGTGCTTTAACAGAATGTTCTTCAACAAAACAATAAAAGGTTCCAACATCCAGAAAAATATCCACAAACGCTCAACTTATCTGTTCACGGGGAAATAAAAGCAGATGTTGGAGCTGAGTTTCGGCTGTGCTGTTCAATAACCATGTTTGCTGTGTAGTCGTTTGAGCTAACATTCAATCAGCAGCGTGCGGCTCAGACAGTAAACACAAACGAAGGGATCTTCAAGATGGAGTCCCAGTTTCAATGAACAGCTTGGCGTTTTGGGAAGTATAATCATTCACTTTAGATGTGATGAACGAGAATGACTCTAACAGTCATGTTGGAATATTACAGAGCAGCAGGAGGCAGGTTGGTTTTACTTTGTCAACGTCAGATTTATTCATAAAGCACGTTAAAGGAAGCGCTTTCCTGTCAAAACTGACAAGTTCTCTGAACTAAAACAAACAATTAAAGGGGAAAAAAGTAAAAAAGCAGCTGAGCTCTGTTTACATTTAATTCTGTTTAAATCAAATGCTGAAGTGACAAAAATGGGACTTGAGCACGATTTTTCAAGCCTGTTTGCATAATTATAAAGATAAGATCCCAAATGATTCCCATTGAGTCATTTGATTGTGGAAAGAAAAAAACGTCTAAAAACAAGTGATTTATAGGATTTATTTATTTAAATAATTGACATCAGGCACGTCTGTTGCTACCCTCCATCCTTTTGCCTCATTGCTTCTCGTGAGGAGGACTCCTCAAACAGCAGGGTTGCTTTTTATTTTAGTAAAACACCAAAAAAGGAAGCAGACCAGCACGTTAACTTGCCTGTGACATGCACGTCTTCTAAATACAAAAAAGTGGGAGAAAGAATTCGTAATATTTAAGAAATTCAGCTTCAAACACACAATTTCACCCATTTTGTCACACGACGGGCCCAGCCAAAGTGAAACAGGAAGTGACATCAGAGGGGAACGTTCTGGTCTTTGTTCAATGTTTTACCATGGTGTGGATAGAAAGAGAAATGGAGTAGGGGTGGTCCTGAAGGAGGAGCTGGCAAAGAATGTAGTAGAGGTGAAGAGAGTGTCAGATAGGGTGATGTGTCTGAAGGTAGAAGTAGAAGGTCTGATGCTAAACATTGTCAGTGGTTATGCTCCACAGAATGGATGTGATGTGGAGGAGAAAGATGCATTTTGGAAAGATCTGGATGAAGTGATAGAGAGTATTCCCAGGGAGGAAACAGTGGTGATTGGAGCAGACCTGAGTAGCCAGCTTTGGTCTTGGCCCTGCACTGACTAGCCATGAACTCATCAATCTGGACAGATTTGAACGATTTCGCCAAACTGAGGCACTTTGAAGCACAGTCTGCAACAGGTAAGATACTGATTGTTCATAATTGTTCCACAGAACCTCCCTTTAACAACTGTGACGTGTTGCTTCAGACACAGTCAGAGTCCAGCTTCACCATTTGTTGCTTCCCTCTTCAAGTCTTGGCTGAACATACTGGTGAAGACACAGCGCAGAGGTGTCTTCCATCAAATTAAAATGTTAAAAGATGTTAAATAAATTCAACACAGAGCTACTTTTTTTAAGCTTAAAGGGGAAATCCCAGTTTCTGCAAAACCCACTGGAGACATTTAGTTTGAAGTGTTGGAGACGTGTAAACAGTCTTCATGTGGCGATGTTTGTGAAGAGCACATACAGTACGTAACTCATTAAGCAAAGTGGGTTTGGGGTCAACGAGGATGCCATGATGGAGTCAAGGCAGAAATGAAAAGCGGGTCAGGTTCTCTGACGGAGTGCATCCACGACGTCCGATTCAGGGTGTGGGTGACCTTTCAGCACAACAGGCTTGATGCTGGTTTGGGCAGCATCATATAAAAATATTCCGTGAGGGCGCGACTGACGAGAAACTGAATTCCCCACACAAAACTCTCATTTTCCTCCAACGTGTGCGCGCGCGCATGCATCAAAAAGCCATTTGTGACGGGTTATGATCCCATCTGTTGTTGTTCCAACTGCTATTCGCAGCCACCAGAGATTTATCTCCAACAAAACCCACAAAAAGTGTTAACAACCGTGTGTAGTTGTGCAAGGTGGAACGTGTGATAAAAGACAGCAGGCAAATCTGTTGTTTGTGTCACATGAAGCTTTTACACCAAACTCTCCCTTTTCTCTTATTTATCCCCAATGCAGCAGAACAAGCTCAGTTAAATCCTGAATTTAAGCTAAAAGTCCATTTTTTTTACAATGGTTAACAAACTGTGTGGATGGAAATGTTTGGAAACTTAAAAACAGTTTTCTTCACAAGCCAGAGAGGAACGAGGAACACAAACTGTTATTTTGTTTGTTTTTATCACACTGATCATATTTAAAATCCCACATAGTTTGGTTGTCCACAAATGAGTGTTTTAACTGTGACATTCATTTATACATTCAACAATAACTTTATTAAAGTGTGAAAATTTCCACTATTTCTGTCGTCGGTTTGAGGAGGCAACAGGTCCAGGAGAGAGACCCTCTCTCCACAACATAACATAAGTTCAAGTTCAAGTATTGTCTTCGCATCACATGTGGTACATGAGGTGGAACAAAATTGTGTACTCAGGGTCCCTAGTTACATCCAACAATAGCAAAAATATAAATTGTAAAAGAAACAGTAAATACGGATCTGAGACATGAACTAAGAGACGTGCTAAACAATAATAGTGCAAAACAACGCGCCAAACAACAGCAGCACGAACATGAGTCTGTGTGAGTAGATGAGTATGGATGAATACAGCAGCATGAGATCAGCAGCATGAGATCAGCAGCATGAGATCAGCAGCATATATCACCAATCAAACTGGCATCACAGTGATTTTTTTTTTCCCACAGTGATTATCCTGGTTAGAGATTTAGGAGTTTAACGGCTTCAGGGTAGAAGCTGTTCCTCAGTCTAGTGGTTCTACACTTAATGCTTCTCAACCTCGTTCCTGAGGGGAGCAGAGCAAAACATGTGTGTGCTGGGTGAGTGATGCAGGTGGCCCTCTTCCTGCATCTGGAGGTGTAGATGTCTGTGATGGTGGGGAGGCTGACTCCAACAGACTTCTGTGCAGCCTTCACCACTCTCTGCAGAAAATAAGTTTTGTAAGCTCAGTCATCCAGGTAGATAACGACAAAACTGGTTAAATTATGTACTTTGTAATCTGGAAACAGGTCCAGATGACATGATTTAACCATTTTTGCTGTCACTCTTTGCAGCTGCGAAGCCCCCGTGCCAGCTGATGATGCTGGAGCACAGGATGATCTCCAGAGCAACATAACATAACACACATTACAACACAATGCAACATAACACAACATAAGATAACACAACACAATACAGCACAACATAACACACTATATTATAACACATTACACAGCATAGCAAAACATAACACAACATAAAATAACATAACACTACACAATACAACAGCATAGGAAAACATAACATAAGAACGTAACTATTTTTCTTTTGGACCTTGTGAAAATTACATTTCTTTTTCACTTTTGGGTACGTTCTTTTATACATTATTACATGCTTTAGGATTTCTTGTTTGTTTGTGTTTTTTTCCCACGAGTCAAATCAGTTCTTCTCATCCTGAACATTTCATTGCACTGTTGACCTTGCGTTAACCTTCATATGACAAATAAACAACATAACATAACATAGCATAAGATGGATGGAGAGACAAACAGATGGACAGATGGATGATTTAGTTTATTTAAACCAGCAGGGATTTTGCCACTTGGTTAATTTAAAGACTTTAAACAGCCTACACAAACACCCACAGAAAAGACTGTGTACACTTTGAGTGTTTGGTTTGGACTTGTGGATACGATGCTGCCACACCTCGCTGACTTCAATTTTCTGTGAAGAGTTGGACCCCAAGAGTGACAACAACATGGGCAGACCATCACGAGGCTGCAACCACCCTCAGATGCAATAACCCTCCAGAGAAAATCAACTTTCATCCAAAACTGTTTAAACTCGAGTGCAAATCCATCAGTAATTTTACTCTGTGAGACATGAACGGACTCTGAAGTGAGTGCTCTGGAGGTTGAGGTAAGAATCTCAGATAAAACCAAGTCATCACGTCTTTTATTAACACTTAAAGGCTGCTGCGACGCCGCAGCATCTCATCTCAGTCCTGTCTGCGATGTCCTCTGAACCAGCATCATGGCTTCATGGCCCGTTAATAATTCATCTGTAGAGCGACAGGGAGCACCTTTGCTCCATCACACAAGATGCTCACGGATCAAAGCTGGAGCTTAAAGCAAACAGGAAATGAGAGCGATGTGTCTGATTTGAAGCTCAGTAAGTTGGTCAATCAACAAAAATGGGAGTTTTGATGTTTAAATATCAGCCTCTGCAAAAAGTTAAAAAAAATTAATGGATTTTTCTGTTTGTCAAAGGAATGTGTATTTTGATATGTGTATAAACTAGTGATCCAGTTGTTTTTTTGCTGACAACATTGTCCTTTGTTATCAGACAACGACTGATTTTCTTGCAAAAACACAAAGAAACAAATTTGCCAAAGAGAAACAAAAACACGTTCAGGCGTCTGATGCAAAGTTTTCCAGCAGGAAAATCATTAAAACTGCTGCAGACATACAAAAATTGTAAGAAACAAATGTCTAATGCTAACGTATTAGCATCCAGAGTGTAAACACACATCTTTAGTTGTCAGTTAGCACTCAGAGTACATTTTGGCAATGACTCTCAGCTACTACCACACCCACATTTAGGTCAATATCCGTACAACTGAGTGACACAGAGTCATTATTGTGTTGGCTAAGGTTGAGTAGCTGTGGTGGCCATCATGAACTGACTCCAAGAGTTAATTGCAGATGACATTGTGATCTATGGTGAGAACAGGGAACAGGTGGAAGAGAACTTGGCAAAGTGGAGGTATGCAATTCACTTCAATTCAGTTTATCTATATAGAGCCAAATCACAACAACAGTTATCTCAGAGCACTGTACATAAACATTCACATACATAAATGTCAGTTTTTTCATTCAACCTTCATTTATGCAGGTTAATCCCATTGAGCCTCGGGGACTCATTTACAAGAGAGATGAAAATGTACCAATGGAAAGAGTCTGCATGAAGTTAATGACGTCCAGTTAACCAGTGAATACAGGGCGCAATGGTGGGTACGGTAGTTACAGTCAGTTATGAATCTTAGCTTATCTTGATAGGTAGCATCCAGCATCTGCAGGGTGCTTGTAGGGACATTCATGTAAATAATGTCACCGTAATCAATGGAAGGAAGGAAAGTCACAGTTTACTAACATTCAGAGTTAGACAGGATCTGTTTCTGATAAAGAAACCCAACTTTCAGTTTCCTCACTAGGTTTCCCACGTGGACCTTAAAGGAGAGATGCAAGTTGACCAGGATACCCAAATATTTGTAGGAATCAACTAACTCAATAGGGACACATTTGATGATAAAATCAAAGGAAGAACTGTTGGGACTGACTTCCTATTTGAAAACAAAAGCATCCCTTTGGTTTTATTGGCATTTAGCACCAGTTTGAGATGGAACAAATCTGACTGGATGATGTTGAATGCAGAATGTAAAAGCTGGAAAACCTTAGCAACTGTTTTAGCTCGACAATAAACAACTGTGTCATCAGCATAGAAATGTAAGGATGCATCAGGGATGCTCTGACCTACATTACCTATGTACAGGCAGTCCCTGACTTATGGCACCATCGACTTACGGCATTTCGGACTTACGGCGCCGCCCCCAGTGACGTCATTCACCTCACGTTGTCTTTGGCTAACTTTAGCTTCTAGCAACTCTATTGATACTTTTAGCTTCTAGTTAGTGTTTTAATATATTTAGCATCTAGTTAGTCTTTTGATACTTTTAGTTTCTAAATAGTCTTTAAATAATTTTCCCTTTAACTACTTTGTAGCCTTTGGCTACCTTTAGCTTCTAGCTAGTCTTTTGATACTTTTAGCATCTGGCTAGTCTTTTTCTATTTTGAGCTTCAACTATCCTTTTGCTTCTTTTAGATAGTATTAGTACATTTTGCTTTTAACTCCACTTTTGCTAGTTTTTTTTTTTTTAGCATTTAGTTACGTTGACTTTCTAGCTAGTACTCTGCTTCTTTTAGCTTTATTGACTAAGTTTCAGATTCTTTAGCACATTTTAGCACTCATTTCTACAAAAAAGTTTAATTTCTATAGTTCCTTCTGATCTAACTCTTATTATTTATGCTTTCTCTGATCATTTTTCTTATTAATCTTTCCTAAGTTCTCTTAAACCTGTTCTTGTAATGGACTGTATCGAACTAATGTCTTTTTTTTTGTGATGAGTTTTTTTAAAATAATTCAAAGAAATCTCAACTCTTTAACAAAGACCTGTGCAGCTTCACCTCATTACCAACGTAACATTAACAAGTGAAGCTCATCACTGTGTTTCTGAATCTCCTCTATCGTTTTTTTTCTTCTGAATTTACCCGTTTGGAGACGTCTGATCAGCTCTCGGTCTGTTCGGAGTCCCCACTGTGTCGTTTTTCCTGAATTTTAAAGCTCCACACAACTTGGTGTGTTTTCTCATTTTGGGCTCCACCTGTTTGTTGGGATGAATCACCAAATTTTCATCCACATTTCTTCACTCGTGACATCTGTGCTCACAGCAGGAGGGTTTTGATGTCCGGGACCTGATTCTGCTCAAACCCACGTTATAGAAACCCACTGTCTGAAACTTAAAGAGATTAAAATGAGCTGATAAACTTGTGAGGAATGCACCGTATGGTTCGGTAAATCACACTGAGTAACAGCTGTTGGGTTATATCCCCTCAAGCTTTATGAGGAAAAAAAAGAACCCAGAGTATTCAGCAGTATTTGTATCTTTAATTTACTTCATTAAACAGGCTTTAAGAATACAACAGCATCGACTGCAGTTAAAACAAGCCTCAATAAAAGAAGCTACCAATCCTCGAGAGTACATGTGGAAAGAATTGGCCACGTTCTGGACGCAATGGATGCATGAAAGTAACAGTGAACACCCCTGAGGCCGTGCGTGCGGCATTCAGTGCTCAGCAGCTCTCTAATTACTCAGAAAGCTGAAACTCAGCAGACAGAGCGGTGGAGACAAATGAATGCTTTAATCATGTTCTACAAAGGAGCAGAACTTCATGGATGCTCGGTGGGATGCTGGAAGCAGGACCAAAGCACGACTGAGCTAAAAGAAGTGGACGCAGGACTGATTTTTAGATGAACACTGAGCAGATGACATAGTTTAGATCAGTTGAAATGGTATTCTATGGAAAAAGCAATGTTACTTGTTAAAAATAACTTTTTGAAAGGAAACAAGTTTGGAAAAAGAAACAACAGTTGTAAAATACTTGTAGCGGTTCATGCTAATACCAGTTTTTCCACCATTTCCTTCTAGGTGGAGTTGTGGGCAGGCTGAGAGCAATCCCCATCACATGCTTGGATTGCTAACAGATCACACACGATCTCTTTATATGCAGCTACTTGGATCAGCTATAGACACCACTTTTCACTGTTACTGTATGTGGACGACTTACCGATTTATTTGCCCGTGAAGCCTAGAGTATAGTAAAAAAAAGTCCATGCTCAATAATCCAGGTATACGATCCAACAATTTTCAGTCAGGTCAT
>JARVLU010000001.1:17687006-17699188 GCA_031762415.1 Simpsonichthys santanae
TTTTGTTTTTTTTTTTTTTTTTTTTTTTTTTTTTTTTTTTTAGCCCAAGTCAAGTTTTTTTTTTAATTGTCCTGACCTGGAAAAAAACCATTCAGCTTGAAGCTTGACTACTGCAACATTCTTTATGTTGAAACCTTCCAATCCTCCATTAGGTGCCTTCAACTTGTCCAAAACGTTATGGCCCAACTTTTAACTATCACCCCCCAGATGTGAACACATCACTCGTTTATTCTCTCTCCATTGGCTTACAGTCTGTTTTAGACTTGATTTTATACTTTTACTATAATACATTTACTGTATAATAATAATAATAATAATAATAATAATAATAATAATAATAATAATAACAATAATAATAATAAAATTAATCCTGCACTACAATAAACTCTTTAATGTTTATGTCTGCGCCTGACCTGTTTAGAACTTAAATGTTGGTATTTTTATATTATATGTTATTTTTTATATCTTGGGTTTGTTCCTTAGTACTGAAACTTTGGTACAACAATTTCCTGCAGGATCTATAAAGTTCTATTTTATCTTATCTTATCTTAATTTGTCATACTTTTCTACCTGTTAGATATTTTTTCTTGTGTTTGTGATTTGTCTTCAGTGAAACTTGAACCGTTTCTGCTGATCCTCCTTTCAGAAAATCTGTTTTAGTCTGAGCGCAGATGGCTGAGCTTTCCAAGTAACGCCTGGATTAGGATCTCAATCTGAAAATATGAGGAGGAAAGCGAGCAAGGCTTCCTCTGACAGCCATGGGGGAAGTGGAGGTGTTAGGATTATTAGGATTAAGATTATTAGGTTTAGGATATTAGCGGTCTTGTAGCACTGCAGAGGGCCAAAGGATGGCATTGGGAATTTCAGATGTTTCACCTCTGCAGGAGCACAATCTGTTCACGGACAGAGCGAGGCGAGTGATGGAGATCTTTGAAAGTGGAGTTCTGTGGTTAGGTTATGAACGGTTAATATCTTACCTGTTGTACATAGCTCTTTGAATGACCTCAGTTTGGAAAAATATACAGTAGTTGATTTCTGACAATACTGGAAAACAACTATTCTAGCTGGACCATGACCAAAGTTGATTATTGCTGTTTTAAAATAAATCTAATCATAAAAGTTTGATAGTGACACATGCAAGTGATCCGTTAGAACCCTTGAAACTGTTATGAGTACACAAATACTTTGATAGACATATTTTTATGATGTTAGGGAATTTTTTTATGGATTTTTTTTAACTATTTCTGAGAATGTTAACTGCCCATGAACCATGTGTTTGAGTTAGCAGAGAGTTATTTTCTCTCTCAGAGAGCTGAATGAGGAGCTGATTGGATGATGATAATAATGATAATACTAATAATAATAATAATAATATTGTGTTATGTATTGCCATCATTGTATGTTCCCATACAATGATGAAATTGGCTCCCTGCATTTAACCTATCCACCACCAGGCGGAGCAGTTGGCAGCTACTGAAAGTGCCCGGGGAGCAACTGGGGATAAGGTGTCCTGCTCAGAGACACCACGAGATGTTCAATGACTGGGGATCGAGCCCAGGACCTTCGAGTCCTGAGTCGGCTGCCCTGCCAATTCCTGTTTTTTTATTCAACCTTTATTTAGGCAGGTTAATCCCGTTGAGCCTCGAGGATGCCAGTCCCTGTTGCTGCCTCTGCTTTTATCACCAGCATCAGAATTCTCTGTGAGCGATTTTGTAACAAGAACTAGTGATTAAACTCTGTTTCTCCAATAATGTTCAATAAGCTGTCTGCAGCTAGTACAGATAAGATATTAACAGTTCATAATGTTTCCTCAGAGGCGGGTCCTCAGCGGTCGTGCTCTAATTGGAGAGCTGGGGGTTTGATTCCACCAGCAGTCTCGTGTTGAAGTGTCTCTGAGCAAGACACTGAACCCCTCATTGCCTCTGATGTGTGTCCCATCCATGTATGAATGTGACAAAGCTCTGATTATTCTTGGTATAGATCTAGTAGAGTGATGTATGAATGAGTAAATGAGGACACAGATTGTTGTGTAAAGAGATTTGAGTATCTTGATGAGATAAAAAAGGTGATGTATAATTATAGTCCATTTATCATTTACATCACTTCAATAGAGGAACCAGAAAGGTAGCCCTGAAGCAGCTTCGGGCTTCACAACAGATTTCTTCAAACTTGGGCACTTTCAAATGATCACACCTCTGCCCGTATCTTAGAAGCCAACGGCTTGATTTCTGAGCTGACCACGAGGCAGCAGAGTGCCAGGATCAGGTGTTCGGGCAGCGTCTAAAGATCAGAGCTGTCACCCATACCAAGCGAGAGCACTCTGGTTGGGGAGCATCAACATTTTCATATATGGAGCGTTGGGAATAAAGACAAAATGAGTCAGCTGCAGTTATTCACGTCTGAATGCAGCGCTGAGGCGTTCACGTCTAGGCTCCTATACGTGACGTATTCACGATGACCGAGCGCTCCTTCACATGCATTCGGCGTGCCTTTCCTCTCCACAGCCTATCAAACCAAAGTGGTTCTTCAGACGGGCTCGGGTGGAGAATATTGGCTGCCACGATGTTCTTGAGTCGGGAGAGACGAACACTCGGAGAGAATAATAACAGCACGAGGCTCTGTGGGGAAAAATACTTCCATCTCGATGCAAACGACTGTTTCATTTCAACGAGATGTTTCAAATCAGGGAGGAGAGGCCTCTGCTGTGGGTCCAGTTCCATTCGTTTCCATTAACCTCCTGCTGTCGCCCTCAATATGCGTTAGACGACTCATTTCATTCTACAAATCACATTTTTTTGTCATTGGTTTAAAATTTTTACTATATTTGAAGCTACTGCTATTTTGCAAACTTTTACATTGCTGTCATTTTTGCATTACTTGGTTATTCTAGCAGAAATATGGGGATTGTCCACTGTTTACTTGTTTTTGCTCACAAAACACATACCGTATTTTCCAGACTATAAGTTGCACTTTTTTTTTTCATGGTTTGGCCAGTCCTGCAACTTATAGGTGACTTATTTATGCTTTTTTTTCTCTATTCGCGACACCATTTTAGTTAAATGTTCATTCATACTGACATGAACCAAAGAGTAAATACCCTTTGCAGCCACAAGAGGGCCCTCTAGGCTTTTGACAACTATACATTGTTCCCCCCCAAAACATTCACTTAGAGACAACTGAGAAAAACTTAACACAAGTAAAATGCCGCCAAAAGGCGGAGTTGTTTAGAAGCAGCACCGAGGATGAAGAATTCAATGGATTCAGTGATGTGGAATGAGATTGTTAATACTTGTTGGTTTGTTATGTTAATTAAGCCTGTTCAGGATCACAGGTATGTTCTGTGTGTTATTGCTATTTCTGACTAAATGTCTGTTCTTGCACTTTGTGAAATACACTTCTTAATAAATGCAACTTATACTCCGAAGCTACTTATATAATGTTTTTCCTCGTCGTGAGGCTTTTATTTTGACTGATGTGACTTATACTCCAGAGCGACTTATAGTCTGGAAAATATGGTAATTCTATGTATATAACCAAGTAATACCAAAGTGACAGTGGTTGAAAAGTTTCTAAAACAACAGTCTTATTAACCTTGGTGATTTTTTTTTAAATTAGAGGTTTTTTTTTTAAAAGTCTGCTGCAATTAACTTTGGTCTTGTTCTGCTCAGAGTAGCCATTATTGTCAGTTGAGTCAGAATTAAACTCAATTTTTCCAAAGTGAGATAGTTTAAAGTCTTATCTAAAGAATGGGACATTAAAACATTCATCTCACGGTTCTTAAGCAAATACAGGTAGTCCTCGACTTACGGCATTTCGGACTTACGAACGGGTGTGCGGCGCAGCGTTAGCATACATTTACATGTATGTCCTCGACTTACGGCAAAAAATCCGGACTTACGAACGGGTGCGGCGCCACGTGTAATGAGTTACGACTTACGGCAAAATCGGGTTACGAACGGTCTGTAGGTACGGAACTCGTTCGTAAGTCGAGGACTACCTTTACATCAATAGGACCAGGACTAGGAAGGTTAAGCTCGGCTGCTATTGAGAATGAAGATGTTTGATTAAAAGCAGTTTGTGTTAAGATCTTTCTTAGTTTTTACATATTCAGAAGTCATCCAGTCTGTCTCATGCGTTAGTGGTGTGTATTTGAGCGTTCTATGCTGTGATGTGCATAAGGCATATTATTATTATTATTTGTCCTTTGGACATTTTGGGTTTGGGTTAACTACTTCACCTTTAATTGTTTTAAGATGTGTGGTGTTCCACCCGCTGGCCTTCAGGCGCTTCTCCCCCCTCTCTCAGACGTTCTCTCCTCTTTGGCTCTTGTGTTGACTGCTCTTTGGCCGCCCTTGGACTTTTGGGGGCTTCGTTTTCCACCATGCTTTTGTTTCTCAGTCAGAAACTGTAATTTTTGTTTATATTTTCATTGTAACTTTGGCCTGGTGGGACTGGTTGTCCTGTTAAAACTCAGGAAGATGCCTCAAAACATCACCAGGAGGAGTTTTTAACTCTTAAGACAAGATAACAAGTACATACTTTAACTTATCTTTGTATAAAATGATAGTTTGACATTAGGCGAAGTTGCTGAAATGATTGCAGCCACGTTGACAGTTCTGTAGCCCAGGCCGACTTCACATGGAAATGTTTCTTCAAGTAATGTCTGTGGAGATTCAAACCTCCGTGGAAGGACACGAAACACTTTGAGACACCAGTTTTAATATTTTACATCAAACCCTGATGATTTGAATCTCTTTTCTTCTGGCCTCTCCTAATGAACACATGCAACAGAGTAACACCGCCATCTGGTGGCTGTAGGGTGTTCCTACATGAAACAACCACATTTTAATGAGGTCCTCTACATCCAACAGCAAGAGACAGAGATCCTAGACATCCAACACCAGGACTCAGAGGTTCTATACATCCAACAGCAGGAGACATATGTCCTCTACATCCAACAGCAGGAGACAGATGTTTTATCATTAGAAGTCTTGACCCGGCCCAGGTTCAATCCCAGGTCTGTATATTTGTTATTATGACCCACTTCCAGCCCAATTCCTGGAACCCAGAGACCTGGGGTTCCATTTGGGCCGGGCTGTTGGGGCCAATTTGACTTCCACAAAGGCTGGACGACTGTCTTCTGCAATACGCATTCACACTGCATTTTCACAGGAAATGCAGTTTCTCTAGTTGTTGTTGTTGTTGTTTTCTAATGTTGTTGACAGCAGTCGGAGCACTCCAGACATAATTTATTTAAAAAAAAAATGGTGGAAGTGAATCTGTCAGAAGACCTTTGACCTCTGTGCAGTGGGGGTGGTGTCCTCTCTGAGGCGGTCCACCTTCAGCTCGTTGGGCTCTAGCTTTTTTGAAGCTTTGTGAGGCTCTTCGGCTCCGTGGTGAATTGTTTACAGCGACGCTCACGGTGAATCTTCAAGACGACATTTAAAGCTGAACTTTTGTCAAAAGCTGTTTCTCATTCAATGTCTTATCATCGACCCTTGACCTCTGCGTTCGTCAACGGGTGCTGATGTTTTCTCATCGATCGGAAGCTCCAAACCCACTTCCTGTTGGGGCTCTCTGCACTTTGTGATCAATGAACACTTTCAGCTCATCTCATCGCGAGTCCTAAAACGATGCTTCCTGCACATGAACAGCTGTTGGGGATGCGAGTTCACAGCTCATGTTGGTTTTTTCTTTGTTTTTCCAGGCTGGTTCTAACAGGGTTTAATCTGCCATTCAAGGGTTAAACAAACAGGCTTAAAACACTTAATACAACCAAGATTTAAATGCTCTGATGGATAAAATACAAACTAAAGAGTTTCTGAGCACGCTCGTGTGAACGGATTAACAAAACAAACATTTCTCAGAGCCTCTCTCCTCCTCGCTCCACGGGCTCGTGGTGCAGTGAGGTGAGGGCTGATGGGGATTAAGCAGAAAAACTATGTGTCAGTTTCAATCTGGAAAAAAAAAAGTGGTTGTTGTTTTTAAGTTTCTGAGCTGGTATCAAAGATGTTAAGCAGCCATTGTCTGAAGTGACAGCCGGAGCCAGGAGGTCGTGCACCGCGCTGACCTGTTTGACACACAGCGTGAATAAAAATCACATTGAAGGGGCAGAAAAATCCAGACGTTAGAAAATAACCAGAGCTTTTCTAGAGCGATTTCGAAGACAAAAAAACAGTTTAGAAATAATTTATCGTATTTTTCAGACTATAAGGCGCACTTTAATTTTCTCAAAAATCAACAGTGAGCCTTATAATATGGTTCACATATTAATTCTAGTTGTGCTTACTGACCTTGAACCGATTTTATGTGGTGCACCGCGCTCAAAAATTATGTGCTTATTATGATGGAGCTTTTTGGGGGCCACGCTAAGAAAAGAAAAAAAAAAAGCCATGAGATTATGAGAATAAAGTTGTAGAATTACGAGAATAAAGTTTTACGAGACTTTTTTGTTTGTTTTTTACGAGTTGGATCCACGATTGGTCATTTGCTGACACGCCCACTGGATTTATTGACAGGTCGCATCGTGGATTCTACTCGTGAAAAAAACAATTAAGGACAGCTGTAAAAAAAAAAAAAAAAAAAGTCTTATACGACTTTATTCTTGTAATACTATGACTTTATTCTCATAATTTTATGGCTTTTGATTATTTTTTTCTCTTGTAATTTTTCTTTCTTAGTGTGGCCCTAAAGCTCTGTTGTACCTTGTAGTCCAGTGCGCCTTATAGTCCGAAAAATATGGTAATCCAAGACTAAAACGGCTACATTAACATCTAGGAGCTCAAATTCAAGTGGCTCTTTATGGTCACCATGGTAACCACACACCCCGGTCTCTCACTCCCTAAAAGCACATCAAGGAGAGGAAGAGAGAAAAAGTCTATAAAGCAGCTCTCAAATGAACAGCTGCTGTGTGCAAACTATCAGGCACGTCCTAAAAAACATCTTAAACTGTGAACGGCAGGAGACACCGACAGTTGTTAGTTTTTATGTTTCTGCAGTGTTTTTGGCAGGAGACACGTTAAATTAAAATGTCTCTTCACTTCTTGTTTTTGAAGAAAAAAATGCGTGCCAAGTCCTGAAGTTGAGGAAAAGTTAGGCGCTCTGCACTCTGTTGAGGAGATATGAATAAAAACCGTAAGTCCTTGAGCAGTGAGAGCCACACTGGACGAAAGAAGACACAATACCTATGTTTTGTTTTATATTTTGTATGTGTAGTAAAAATGTTGTGGCTTAAAAAGAGTTGGTTCCCTGGTCCAAAGACAAGCTGTCCAAGATCAAAGCCTACCTGGACCCCGCATGTAATTGTTGTCAACAAACTCCAGCTACACTCCTGCATGCATTCTGGATCTGTCCCAAACTGCAGACTTTTTGGCAATCTACCTTGTCTGGGAGAACTGTTCACCCGTCACCATTCATCTCATGTTTGGGCTGGTCCCTGTGGAGAAGTCCTTCAGTAAGTACGAGGAGGGTGTGATTGCGTTTGGCTCTCTTCTGGTCAGCAGGCTCAGTTTGTGCAACTGGGAGGACCCACACATCCAATTGGATAAGAGAGACATGTACCATATCCATCTGGAAAAAATTCAATTTGTGTTTTCTTTTTTTATATGTGTTTGCTTTCTAAAAAAAACAAAAAAACAAAAACAAAAAAAAAAAACCTTAGTAAAAAGCCTTTTAGAAAAAAATGTTGGTTCCCAAAATTTTTAGAATGTTAGTGACATCACTGTCAGCTGTAAAGAAAAATCTCAAAACCTTAACTGTGATTCATTGAAAGCAAAAAAAAAAAAAACATTTCAAGACGTCAGTCCAGACACGTGAAGTCCAACTTTTATTTAATTATTTATTTTTTGTTGTACCTGTTTAAACTTTGAATGGTGTTGCTACCAGGAAGTTGGTCTGAGGAGCTCCAAAGAAGGCTGGACTTTCTCACAAGTTTTGTCAAAATCCCATTGATGTCTACGAGGAACTCATGAATTTATTGTTCATTGTTTCACTACTAAAAGTTAAAGAACAACATTGCAGATTAAATCACATATTTTGATGTATCATTTCCTTTTTTTCCCCTCTGATCAAACAAATTGGTGCTTCATCGTGGTTGAACTTTGGCCTGAATGAAACGTCCTTTAACGGCACGATCTGTGTGGCCTGAAGGAAGTTTCTGGTTGAACCGTTCTGTCATAAGAGCTCTGCACCTCGACCTCGTGTTGGATTCTGGGACATGGCGTTGACTCCGACAGCTCACAGCACACATAATGAGCGCCCCCCCCCCGCCCTGGCAAAGGGTTAGAAGGTTGTGTTTGTGTAGACGAGCACAGAAGCAGGACTAGAATCTGGTCTAGATTGGACTCATGGTTTGTTTATGACTCAGAGGGACGTGAGGACAGGACCATGTCCTGTTTTCTGTTATTATTATTGCCATTCACATCACATGGCGTACATGAGGTGGAACGAAACTGTGTACTCAAGGTCACAGTTGTAGCAAAAATATAAAACAGGGTCTAAGACGCTAAACACTAACAATGTGAAATAATACGGTGTATTAAACAGCAGCCTGAACATGAGCCTGTGGTGAGCAGACAGCAGCATGAAGGCAAGAGATCAGCAGCATGGATAATCAGCAGCACAAATAAGTCACATTAAAGTGGCATTACAGTGATTTTTATTTTATTTCTTTATTCTTACAGTGTTTATCCCGATTAGATATTTGTGAGAGGCTAGAAAAGTGTGTATCGTTTCAGAAAGTGATCATTCAGCTGAAGATCGTCCATAAAGTTTATCATATTTTTACAGCGTTAGCAGAAATGTTCCTCCCAGAAGAGCTACAGCTAGCTGCTGCTGCCGCTGTTAGCAAATACCAGGCCCAGCACTAGCCTCAAATACTTGTACTCATGAAAACACTTAGAAATGATACCACTTTTACACTTGATGACACCATTTCCTCTTCACTTTAAGTAAGGGGAAGTAAAATGTTCGTAGTTTAGAAGTATTTTAAGAAAAACAGTTGAGTTAAGACAAATGTCAAAATAAAATAAATGTGTTTCTAAAGCCATTGTGTAATATTAAATTCATTAATTATTGGTACTCAGTGGTGGCAACTGCCCAAAATGAAGTATTTGTACACAATCTGGGAAAAGCCAGTATCCAGACACATGTGTAGCTGATGGTCTAGTTTCATTTAGAAAAAAACATGATGCTTCCGATGAGAATCAGAACCGTGTGAGTCCAATAAATATTGTCTAAATGAGCATGTATTTGTTAAAACTATAAATATGTTTGTTCTTTAACTTTTGTTTGTGTCTCTATCCACTCAAAGGATGTTTCAGTTGAGAAAATAAACCAAATTTCATTTGTTTTACATCAAATTTTCAACAGTTCTGTTTTTTTATTCATTTATTTTTTGCCTGTTTGCACAAAACTGCAAATCCAGTGTGTGTGTTGTTTTGAATGGTCTTGTTTGCTTCAACTTAGTTGTTGTTGCTGTTGTTTTCTGTTTGATTATCTGCTGCAAATCAGTTTACACATAGAAGGAACACAGTTTGATGGATTGGTTCAAACAACAAAATGGTTTTCAAGCTTTTGACTTTTGTTTGTATAAGTTTTGCAAATAAGCAAAACAAAAATACATTATGAATACAAAAAAAAAAGGGAATTTAAAAGTTTCTACGTTCGTCAGCTGGAGGGGAGCATTTTTTGTTTTGCACCTCCGATTGAACATTAATGCATGCTTTTATTTATTTATTTATGTATTTATTTGTTTATTTATAGTCATGAAAACCTTTTTTTTTATCACCAGAACACTGGGGAAACTCAGAACCCGAGAAAAATTGAAAGGAAAAATACCCCAAATAATAATAATAATAATAATTTTATGAATTATATGTTTGATTAAACATTTTGTCCTGCTCAAACAGACAAACAGAAACAAAAACATAACAAATCATTACTGCATTACTATATGATGTTTAGTCAAACACAATAAATAAATAAATAAACCATGTACAGTATTGTAGATAATAGTTTTTTTTACTAGACTTATTTTTTTCTGAAAAATTAATTAAAATTATAATGAAAACAAAAAGTTTTTTTTAAACACAGATCACAAAAACTGGACAAACTGAACAGAAAACAACAAAAACAAACTGACAAAGTAAATAACAAAAACAAAAAAACACTTATTTTCTTTATTTATTTTTACTTTATTTTTATTGGGAGTGATTTTCATTCACTTGTAATGAGATGTAAAGAAATAATATTTTTTTAACATATTGAACATTTTAAACATTTGCCAGAGAAAGAATGAATGAATAATCAAATAAATAAACACTTTTTACCTATTAAAAACTGTCCTGATTTTTATTTTTTTTAATTTTCAACCTTAATTTTCACTCTAATAAACAAACTCTTATATTTTAGTTAAATGTTGGATTTTATGTTTTCCTGTCAGCGGCGGGTTTAAATATAAATAGTTTTGTCCATACAGTTTACAGATTAAATTATCTGTTAGTCTCAAAGCTCACAAAGCGAAATAATTTATTAATAAGGAGATAAGTACGGGAAGCCCTTTGGGACAATATTTATCGCATTTTCTTGCTTTAAAGTTGCTTCTTTTGGCCGTTTAAATAATTATTAAACTCAAGATCTTACAGTGTTTATTTATTTTATTCTTTTCTTCAAAGATAAAAAAAAAAAACTCATGTGAGAAACTTCCAACATCTGGAAAAAAAAAAACATCTGAAAAACTGCACCTGGATTTTGACCAAAAATAAAAGAAATAAAGAGAACGAGTCTGAGACGAGAGTTCGGGTCGAGCTGTCCGTTGGGAGCAGGTGCTCTGTCCGAGGATGGAAACAGGAAGTGTGAACCGGAGCGGAATCGTTTAAAGTCAAATTTAAACAGCCCTCGTGTCATGAGAAAAGTGATTAAAAAATATTTTCTCAGTCCATCATGGTTCCATAAAGGTTTTAAAATAGAAGCACGGACACATCTCAAAGGAGGTGTTCATATTCCCGTGAGAAAACATCCAAAGTGTCCAGCCTCAGTCAGACCAACATGGCTGCTAAACCAAAAGTCTGATCCGAGTCCTGTTCATCCACATGGATGGACAGCTGGACAAAAGAGAGGACAGTTTGACAAGGGAAAAAGACACCTGTCTTGTTTCTCCCAGGACAGCTGAAGGACAGTGGACATTGTCTTCCTGCATGTCCTTCAGTTAAAACCTTTAGATTTATTCTGTCTTTTTTATTTTACAAAGAGCAGGGGCGTAGCTAAGAGTTTCAGGGTCCAGGGGTCCATCTATGTAAAAGGAACACCAGATCTTTTGAAGTCGAGTTCTGCAGAAAGTTTATTTTTCACTGCAGCTGAGTGCTTATGACCAGTAAGCCACGCAGCCATGATCGATGGCCTATTTTTTTTTTTAAACTCCTGGCTTCTTGTGTTCACAATTTGCAATACACTGTAATTTGTTGTGGCCCACAGCTTCCAAACATTATGATCTCATTTACATGTTTGAAATGATGATGTGTTTAGATCTAAATGACTCAACCTTAAAAATCCCGCCTGTACCTCTGTGAGTTAAAAGTCTTAAAACAAAAGATCTGAAACAAGGTTTGACTTATTATTACCAATTTCCAGCTAAACACAGATAATAATATTATAAAAGAGGTCCTAGGCATTAGTCTAGCCTGGACAATGCTTTTTTTTTTAACCCCCTATTTCACCAAACTCCGAACTGATGTGATGCAATAAGGTATTATTTATAACTAATGGACGGAACAACGCTTCAAAAATCTTCAGACTATCCCTTTAATTGCTTAAACCAAAGTTCACGGCAGCCATTGACGTTAACTCCGCCCTTCACGTGCCCCATAAACTGACCAATCAGACGCCGTCAGTCGCTCACAAGCCGACCAATCAGAAGCCGTTCCACCACTGGTCTTCCGGGTCGTTGAACCGCGGCGCAGCGGGAGTCCCTCAGTCTGAGTCAGGGAGCGATGGTGGTCGGAGCGGAGCGTCCGGAGAGGGTTCGGTGTTTCTGGACTCGGAGCGGATGAGATGCCCGGGACCATGACGAGCAAAGCGGACGGTCCGGGGCGGAGCGCGTGCTTCACGTTCACCATCGACAGCATCCTGAGCCTGAGGCAGCGGGACGGCGGAGACTCGGACCGGTCGAAGAGCGACTTCCAAGC
>JARVLU010000001.1:17708425-17719811 GCA_031762415.1 Simpsonichthys santanae
TTAATTAGCTGATTAGAGTGTGGCACCAGGTGTCTTCAATATTGAACCTTTTCACAATACAGTATTCTAATTTTCTGAGATATTGAATTTGGGGTTTTCATTAGTTGTCATTCATAATCATCAACATTAAAAGAAATTAACATTTGAAATATATCAGTCGGTGTGTAATGAATAAATATACTGTAATATAAAAGTTTCACTTTTTGAATGGAATTACTGAAATAAATCAACTTTTTCATGAAATTCTAATTTTATAACCAGTACCTGTATATGTACAGTATATGGGACGAAAGTGAGAGAGGGAGTGAAACATTTAAATCTTATCTTCTTCTTTACATCCCTTTTAAATTCTTTCGGTTGTGTGTTGAGCTTGGGCTCAGATAGCGGTTTGTTCAAGGGCCTCGATGGCGTTGCACTCTACAACATAAACAACACCCCATTCATTATGAGCTGTAACTTGACAACCAACCTCAGGGACCTGGGCTCTCCCTGCAGGCTTTCAAAGGGGTCTTATTGATCCATTAAATTTGTCGACTTTAGCGATCTGCAGTGACAGGGTGCCTCTGCAAATTGAATGGGGGCTGAGGGATTACACTGACCGTATCTGATGAAAAGGTCCTGCGCGAGTGGCAACGACATAAATAAAGCCAAAGGTCATCCGTCTTCTTGACTCGAGCACTGGTCGGCTGTGTCAAGAACGCTGTAATCCCAGGTCCAAATCGCCCCCTGTGGCAAATGTAACAGAGCGGTGGAGAGTGGATAAAAGGCTGAGACCACTGGGAAACCACAACACAATCTAGGCGCCATCGAGTCTTTTATTGTTGCATTTATTCCTGCGTTTCTTGTAGTCTAAGGTTAGCATCTTTTAAAACTAGACTAAATATTTATATTTGCTTGATATTAGACAATAATTAAGTTACTAATGAATAGGTCCAGTGTACTTTGGATGAGGTAGATCATTTGGAGCCACTTACGGCACAAACAATAAACTTTTGTACATATTTCAGAGATGTTACTATGTATCAGTAAAGTTAGAGTCTGTGATAAATAATTTGCAATAGTGGTATTTTATGTCAAGTACACATCAGGATTCATCAGTTTGGATATACTGTATTCTTAATAGTTCACCAATTAATGGCAAATTATTTAAAAATGGTGGATGGCTCCTCATCCAGGCCTGTGGCAGAGTTTGCCCCAAAATATTTCAGAAGTGCCCCTGAATGTGCATTGAAATATTCCATACTTAAAACCTCTGATGCATACATCAGTTAATTATCAAACATTCATAATTCTGTCTCACAGTGGTTATTTATTGGCTATAAAAGCATTGTTGAGAAGTATCTTAATGCAGTATCGTTACAGCAGGCTAGCATAGCTTTCCCAAGTAATGTGAAATAACTGTCATGGTGACTATAGTAAACAACAACTACAACAAAACAAACAGGCCTACGTACAATTTGTGAAATATTCAGGAGAAAAATCAACACCTCTTCCAGTTAATGACATTTAACACAATCCAACTACATCACAAGATCACTGACTTTAGTCATTATAGTATTCTAATATTACTTTCCCATGTAGTAGTTTAGTTTTTAAAGAATTTCATTATTCAAAATAGTAATATTTTCTGCTGAAAACCTAATACGTCATCCTACGCAGCTAAACGTAAACAACAGTTAGCATCTCATGTTACTAATTAATAATACAGTAGTCCCTCATTTATCACAGGGGTTCTGTTCCCAGCCTCACACGATAAACGGAAAACTATGAAGTAGGAATAGAATTACAAGTACTGTAGTATTAATACGCTCTAAAAGAGCACAGCATGTCATGAGTTCCACTCTCTGCCACCTGCCAGCAATTGCAGCAGATAAATGGGCGTGGCCGAGAGCTGAAATCATATCAGGCTGCAGGAGGGAGGTTCTCTCTGCACCTGTGGGCTGCACACAGGTGCAGCAGATGCTAAATCTTTTTAAATAATTTATTTTAAATAAACAATCCATGCCGCTCATGCAGCTCATCCATCAATCAGTCAATTGCTCTAGGACAGGGGTGTCAAACTCACTTTCAAAAAGGGGCCAAAATTAAAACCTTTTTCAAACTTAGGGCCAATTTCAGAATCTACATTAACTAATCAGATACCCAACATCTTTTCTTGGTCACAGATTTTTCAACAAGAGTTTGATTGGTCTCATTTGGTGTTCTCTGTTGTGCTTTTGACATCATAATCAAAGGTTACTGAAAAATCCCAAGTGCATCTCAAAGTGTTAGCTGAGGTACTGTATTTCCCGCCGTACACGTTGCACTGCCCTATAATTTGCACCGCTATAAGTTGTATCAGTCCAAATAAATATGTCTAATAAAGTGGAAAAATCCATAAATATGTTTCTTTGTCGTATATGTCACATCTATTATGCGTCACTGCTGACAACCCGGAAATGTGGGCCGGTGGCGTGCCAAAAATCGACTGGCTGCCAAATGGTGGCCACGGGAGTGTGCACGGGAGGACTTTAGCAACAATTTGACAAGATTAACACTTAAAAACAATTATTTGTTTGCTTGAAATTACAGCAAAGGTGTGTCTCAGTTGAACTTTTACTTAATAAATGCACTTTAATGGTCAAATTAGCTGCATTCACTGGGGCAGCGCAGCAAAATGAAGCTGATTTGACGGTTGCTCCAAGCAGCGAGCAGAACGAATGTGGCAGACTATGGCAAGCCGACTGTGTCATTAATAGCTGGTGAAGATCCTCAGTCATCCAGGACATGGTTAATTCAAAAAAGTTCAAGACAAAAACCATAAATTATAAAGTAAATTATCATTTTAAAAAAGTCCAGTTGTTTTTGTCTTGAACTTTTTTGAATTTGTCATTATAGCCACGTTTGTCTATTACATAATACAACGGCGTGCCATACTATTCGAGTGCCATCTAGTGGCTGAAAATGGTAGTGTTCAAAATTTTAAGTCAGAATGAATGAAAATGGTCATATCTCAGCCAAAAATTGGTTTATAAATATGGGAAAATCCATAAATATGTCGCTTTGGCCTGTAAGTTGCAGGGCGTGTAAATTATGCAAAAAACCATGACTTATAGGGTGTAAAATATGATATTTAGTGAGACATTTTTGCCTTATCAGCCAGTAAAAGAATCCCCCTCCCCTTCTTTTTCAAACTGTGTCGGACCTCAGCAGAAGCTACACGCTCTGCACCTGGTGGAGGGCACCCACTCCCTGCAAGTGGGCGATAGGAACCTGATATAAACAGGCTATATGAAACAATGCATTATATTTTTTTGAGGGCAAGATGCCACCCTGGGCAGCTGCCTTTATCGCACATATCGTAAATTGCCACTGACGCTGGATGTCCTGATGCAACCTGTTCTCGAACTGGCAACCTCAGCTTTACAAGACCACGACACTGACCACCGAGCTACAACAGCTGCCAATATAGTAGTGACATAAAATATCACAACAAATGTGTCTTCCACCAAAGATCTTTTTATCGTTTTGCTTGAATTGTGGGTTTTGAACAGTCGTCCCTGATTGTCGAGCTGTTGAATCTAAAGAACGCCATTGTTCATCGTCCGCCCCTTCTGTCTTTGATCCTACAGCAGTTTGTGACAGTGCAGCCTCTCAGTACCAGATGGAGACGAGTGTTAGGAGACAACACCTCCGGGGAAATAAAAACCGTGTTCCTGCTGGGACATTCCTCGGTGCGACAACAGGTCACGTCGTCGTGGCCTCCCAAATAAAAAGCCTTGACCTTCGGGGGCAACGCTCTCTCGCCCGTCGTGTCATGCGATCCACGCTCAAGACATCTGCTCCAAGAAGCAACGAGAGGAGAAAGTCAAGCGCAGGAAGAGAGCTGCTTCACTCGGAGCAACCGTGACGTCCTGGTGACAGAACGGGACGTACGAAGAGGTCAGAATCTTTAAGATCCAAGTGCGTGCTCCGAACAAAAGATACACGAAAATCAATAGTACAAGTTGGAGGAAACAAATACTTGAGACTAATGGACATGGGGACTTGCGGCTGATGGGCACAAAGGGATGAAATTCATATTGATACGAACATCACAGGCCAGTGGGCTCCAAGGGGGCGAGAGGAGGTCACAGGTTGCTTTGACAGCCTAACCCTCTAATGGAAGACTATCGACTGGACTGGGAAGAAGCTACAGGGACAGGGAGGCTCAGAGTCTGTGAACACTTGCAACAAACTCAAAGTGCCTCCATGGGCACGTGTATGCTTTTTATATTTGTGAATTCAGGCATATCAGTTTCTTATAGCCCTGAGGGATTCTTTTCCCTGATCGATAGTGTAGTCAATAATGTCTTTTTCTGCCGAGGACACTCTAGATGTAGATCTGTAAAATGAAAGTGGTCAAACATTTATTTTGAGGGAAATAAACCCTTCACTTCTATATCTAAACTTGCAGATTGGTGTCGTATTGCTTGTTATTGCTTTTATTATAGTATGTGCTGTGTGTTTAGACTTTATTTTTGATATTTTGGGAGAAATTACCAAAATTAGCAAAACTAATCATTAACCAGTCGTTTATTTATTGATGAAAATGATCCAATGTTACATATTTGTGAGTGGTCAAAGTACGTGAACCTCTAGGATTAGCAGTTAATATGAAGGTGAAATTAGAATCTGGTGTTTTCAATCAATGGGGTGATGATCAGGTGTGAGTGGACACCCTGTTTGATTTAAAGAACATTGATCTATCAAAGTCTGCTCCTCACAACATGTTCGTGGAACTGGATCATGGCACGAACAGAGGTGATTTCTGAGGAGCTCAGAAAAAGAGTTGTTGATGCTCATCGGGCTGGAAAAGGTTATAAAACCATATGTAAAGAGTTTGGGCTCCAACAATCCACAGTCAGACAGATTGTGTACAAATGGAGGAAATTCAAGACCATTGTTACCCTCTCCAGGAGTGGTGGACCAACACAGATCATTCCAAGAGCAAGGTGAAGTAATAAGAAATAAAGTGAAGAAATAAAACTTATACTGTATTGGATATGCAAACAGCAAATAATTACATAAACACTAATTTTAAACACAACAGCCGCTTCTGACCTTAATATCACATATGATCTGCCTCCTCAATAGTCTGTGAGGTCACAAAGGACCCCAGAGTAACTTCTAATCAACTGAAGGCCTCTCTCACATTAATGTTAATGTTCATGAGTCCACCATGAGAACACTGAACAGCAACGGTGTGCATGACAGGACTGCAAGGAGAAAACCACTGTTCTCCAAAAAGAACATTGCTGCTCATCTGCAGTTTAATAAAGACCATGTGAACCAGCCAGAAGACTGTTGGAAGAACATTTTGTGGACGGATGAAACCAAAATAGAACTTTTAATGAAAAGTTTTATGTTTGGAGAAAGAAAAACTGCATTCCTGCATAAAAACCTTATCCCATCGGTGAAACGTGGCAGTGGTAACGTCATGGTTTGGGCCTGTTTTGCTGCATCTGGGCCAGGACTGCTTGCCATCACTGATGGAATAATGAATTCTGAATTATATCAGATAATTCTGTAGGAAAATATCAGAATATCTGCCCATGAACTGAATCACCAGAGAAGGTGGGTCATGCAGCAACACAATGACCCTGAGCCCACAAGTGGTTCTACCAAAGAATGCTTCAAGAAGAATAAAGTTCATGTTTTGGAATGGCCAAGTCAAAGTCCTGACCTTCATCCAATCCATATGTTGTGGAAAGACCTGAACCAGGCTGTGTTTTAGCTGAACTATTTGTTTGGTTGGTTGGTGTCAAAATGAGCAGCGTTACCATGAGACTGTGCTGTCAAAGTGACTGTTAATTGATAGCTGGTGCATTTCCTGTTCATTTACCCCCATCTTACAGCCAATTTGAGATGGGATCATAACCTGACCCACATTTTTTTCCACCACAGAAACATCTCCAATTGACACTTCAACCGTTTGCCTTCATTTTTTATGTCAGCACGCATCTCCAACCCCAAACTCCAACTCTCCCTTCGGGCCGAGCAGCTGTGCATCGTTTAGCTTATCCGGTGCGACAGCCTGAACAAACGCGAGCAACAGCTCGGTCGTGGGAATTTATCATCTGTAAACGCACATTTCACTGAGCAATCAGTGGCCGAGCAGAAACACAAGCTGAGCTGCAGCCATTGCAGCGAAAAGGACAACTACTCCCCAAACAAAGATCGTTGGATTGTGGGTTAATAGCTGGAGCAGCAGTGTGCCAAGTACACGCACCTGAGGCACCTCACCAGCCTGTGTCATGGAGGAAGTTACACCATGACGGACAGAACCAAGAGTGCCATTAACTCACAGCTGCTGAGACACAACAGTTCATGTTCACTGGACTTGAGACAACCAGATTTGGAGTAAACACACATCAGCTGGTAACAGTAAAAGTTATGGATTTAGTTTGACTACATTTACAAAATCACAGAACTGAAAGCTCTTCTGCTGAATGAAACATCAAAAACATTGTTATCTTTGAGCAAACATGCCACATAAATGCCTTCAATGTTTCCACCTGCTCTTTGACTTTAGAGCTGAACGGTTTTTCAGCGTCTGACTCGTTCACCAGCTCTTTGGCCCTTCACGGGGCCTCCAGTGGAACATAATTAGTGACAGTACAACTAGTATTTCTGCTCAGTCACTCATCTGAAAAGCATCCAGAGACTGCACAGAAACAAATGATGCAGGCGTTCAGTTGTAGTCGACTGAACTCTCTGCTGTGCAGACATTAAAATAAAGCAAGCGGTCCGCCAGTGTTCCCAGTTGCTGGGGGATCTGAAGAGCAAATATTTCTACTGTTCTGGAATTGTGCCGCTCAAGGTGGCTGCATGTTGGAGTAGCTCTCTTACTTTCATTCTGAGATTTTCCTTTTGAAAACTAATTCCTCTTTTTACTGGCTGTAAATGGCTTTTTTCAAAGTATTTCCTCTAGATGCTGTGCCACTTGAAGGATTTTTACTGAAACCTTTGTACTTTTGAACATTTGTTATGATGTGTAACCAAGGATACAACCAGGAGCAGCTGATTAACATGTCAAAGCTCAAATAATACCCTAACTACAGCCCCAAATCCCAAATGAGTTGAAAAGGAAGTGCCATGGATGCATTCCCGTCTACCTGGAGGAAGTGCTCAAGTGCCTGACTGCTGAGATTTTGGAGGTAGCTACAACAACAATTAATTTCCCTTTAGGATTAATAAAGCATTTCTGAATTGAATTGAATTTATAGGTTTTTGAGACAAGTGTTTTTCTGGACAGGAATTAAACAACCAATGTAAGTAAACCTTAATGTTTTTGGTGCAAGATATTCCAGTGGGATTGCTGGACATGGGCACCGGCGACCCCCATGACCCAAAATGGAAGAAGCGGGTAAAAGATAATGGATGGATGGACGGATGGATGGATGGATGGATGGATGGATGGATGGATGGACGAATGGTTTCCAAGATGGCACAGAGTGGACAGATCCTGGCGAGTGGAGGGAGCAATTCTATCCACCACCAGGTGCAGTGGTGGAGCCAGGGGGTGGCCAGCGGTGGCTTTGGCCACCATAGGTTAATCTTCGGCCACCAATCGTTTGAGGGAACTATGATATTAAGTAATAAAAAAAAACTAGAAAGCACATTTTCCTCAAATGATAGAGGTGGTCAGTTTACATATATACATGGCAGTGGCCATCTTGGATTTTGATGTGGCAACCCAGTTTTTAATAGTGACCTTTCTTACTCCTCACTGTAGCCACACACCAACATCAATTTTTTTTTAAAATTATAATGCTGACAACACAGATGGATATTTATAACGTTTATGGCAGCAGCCATCTTGGATTTTGATGTGGCAACCCAATTTTTAAATGAAACTTTCTTACGCCTCGATGTAGCCACACGCCAAAATGGAAGTTGGTCCAACATTTATTTTTCAACAGAGGGGCAGATGGAGGGAGGGTATTTCCAATTCCCCCTTTTCGCTCCGCAGTGGGGGGACAACAGCCACAAGTGCAGTAATATGTGACGCCAGTCCATATTACCAAAAACAGGCTTGAAGAATGTGTCCTCCAGCTCGGAGGTTTCAAGATTACAGCTTACCATGAGTATGAGGAGCCATCGTGACAGCAGCCTGAGGTTGAACTCATCAACATCTTATTTTGACATTCAAAAGACTTTAAACCAGCTGCTATCTAAACCCCATCAACGTGGCTACCAGCAAAGATGAGACTAATTACGTACAACCATAAATATTCCATTATAATTACAATTTTCTCCGGTTTGGGACTTGTAGCTGCATGTTTTGTGGACAGAACTTTATTATTGTGTGGCGTCCAACAACATCACACAAGAGTCAGCTCCTCTGAGTCTGAGGAGTTTCAACTGGAAACAGGTGGAAAGCCCCCCTCTGGGTCAGGGGGAGTCTTTGCCTCAGGTGGAGGAGTATCTGGGCGTCTGTTCATGAGTGATGGTATGATGGAGCGGAGTATTGTCCTCAGTAACGAGGACGTTGCTGCAGTCAGTCGTGGTGAAGAAAGAGTTGAGCCAGAAGACTTATCTGTGGTCATGAGGCAGAAAAGAGCGTCCTTCAAAGGGTGGCCGGGCTCAAAGAGGAGCTCCGTCATCCTGGGGGAGCTCAGAGTAGAGGCTCTGCTCCTTCGCATCAAAAGGAGTCAGACGAGGTGTTTCTGGCATCTGGATAGGACGCCTCCTTTGGAGGTTTTCCAGGCATGTTTCAATGAGAAGAGACCATAGGATCCAGATGGTGCTGGAGGGAGTATATACCCTCTCTGGCCTGAGAACACCTTTGTAGGATTCCCAGGTTTCCAGCCACACTCGCCCTCTCCACAGCTGAAAACCATCATTAATCAGCCACCGCTCCAAATCTGCTGCAGATTGGGAAGGACTGCTCTGCTGAGCCTATAAGCTCCTGCCAGGTGTTCTCTCGGTGCTGGGACATTATCTACTGGTAATTAATGGACCGCTGACTAAACTTGTTTCCAAACAGTGTCTAACTAACTTTTTTATGATTTCCTTCAACGACTTCCAAATCCTGCTTCTTCAAGTTTTCCAAGACCTCCTCGCTCCTCGTGGCTTCTCTGCAGATGGATATCGTCCCATCAAACAACCAAGCCTGAAAACAACAACATTCAACCTGCTCCTCTCTACTCAGATACTCACCTCCTCTCGATCATCTACTCTCTCACAGAAACCTAGGACCGCATCTCCCCCTCCTCTTTGGCTCCATCTACCAACACAACAGTAAGAAATTATTCTCTTCTGTTACTCAACTACTACTACACATCTAAAACCAGGGCTTAATTTGAGCCAATCCTGCCAAAACACAATCCGGGAATTCTTATTTTGACCGGGTGCGTTCCAATTACCGCTTGGCTCCAGTAACTCTTAGGCTTACTAATAATAAAGTTATGAACAAATGACTGGCTTGAACAAATAAACCTTATATTGGATATGTAAACAGCAAATAATTACATAAACACTAATTTTAAACACAACAGCCACTTCTGACTTCTTAATATCACATATGATCTGCCTCCTCAAGTAGCATTTCCACGTCTACCCTTAAAACAATGTCTGCCCCTAAAAGAGTGGTGGGGGCGAGAGCCCAGCTAACCAGGCAGTTGTACGTGGGCAGGAGTCCACAGGCAGTCACGACAGATGGCAAAGTCGGTCCCGGAACTGTCGATTAATTGGGAGGATGCTTGACAAAAGTGGATTGTTTATCAATATAGGTGAACAGAAATGTTTAGCAACCTGTTCAAATACATCTACTTTATTCAAAATTTTCTGGGGGAGAACCCCGCCTCCCCCCTCCTTTCCATGCCGGACCACCTGCTATTTGCATTCCGGCATCGATCAGTTTACAAACTAAGCCCTGTCAAAAACTATACAAGGTACTCACCTTGTTCCTTTTCCCTTCCAGCCCTGAACTGCTTTACCTGTATCACTCTTTTGTACACCTGGCTCTGTCTTCTTCTCAGTCTACTAACTTAGGGTCAACCTTAACCTTGGGGTCCCCCGAGGGAAGGAGTGTCACTGAGGAAAGGAAAGTCTGGGTTTCTCTCCAGGACCTGTTGACTCCATGACCCAACCACAGATAAGTTGTAGAAGATGGAGATGGAGAGATGGTGTTCGACAACAATTGTGATTGGTCAGATATTTAAAGTGGGCGTGGTTATGTTGACAATTGTTGTTTTTAATCTATTATGACCAGATTTTCAAAACTACAACCAAAATACCAAACCCTTACAGGTTATTAACAATAAAATTACCTGTTTTCTTTATCTGGATAAAAGTTGAGGGGGTGAAGTGATCAAACAGAATCTGTTTGCTTCAAAATCAAACTAAATTTTATAAAAATGTCTGCACCAAATGGCCATCAGATTCCTTTGGTGCCCAGAAGAAGAAGCAGTTCGCACACAGGAAAAAAAGCTTTTAGCTATAAAATATTCACCACTACAATTCCTCAAACCTATAAAGAAAAAAAAAAAAAAAACAGAGTGTTTGCGTTTATTTTTATTTATGCCTTAAAGCCACAAATAGCTTGCTGCCAAATGGTTCACATAAAAAATTTATCACGGGTGTCAATATTGTACTGCTGCTATTAAAAGGTTACAGAAAGAATTTTTCATTATTTTGATGAGGAACGCTCAGGTTTGAACAGCAAATAAAGTAAAATAAAAATACAACCTCCAACTAGAGAAAACTGAGTTGACATCTATGTTTTTTTTAATGCCGTAGCCTCATAATCCTGGGGGCTGCCGGTTTGAAACCAGGTTGCGTCTGGAAGGGCGTCCGGCATAAAACAGTTGTAAAATCTTTCGTGCTGTGGCGATGCCCTGCAGAAGGGATCAAAAGAACCTACTTACATAGAAAAAAGTGATCAAAACTAAGACGCATTGTAAGGAAATAACACAGACGCCATCGTTTAAGTTTCTAAACGACATCTTTGCAAATTAAAAATCAACCGTTGACAAACAACATTGTGTTAACTTGATGTACGAAGACTGACAACCGTCCACACGTCGGCAAAATGGTGAAGCATCACAGTTTAGTGCGGACACTGGTGGCTTGTTTCCATGGACTTGAGTTGACCCAGCACAAGTTCAGAGTCTTTCCACTGTCGTCCGTCCATTTGTCTGTGCATGTTATGAGCATGATAACTTTAAAAACATATGTGGTACCGACTTCCATTCTGGTGTGTGGCTACATCTAGGCGTAGGAATGGTTCCTTTCGAAACTTGGGTTGTCACTTCAATAATTAAGATGCACGTCACCATATATGTATATACAGGTTGTCCCCGGTTTACGGCCGAGATCCGTTCTAACGGCTTGGCCGTATACCGATTTAGCCGTATACCGG
>JARVLU010000001.1:17730088-17741403 GCA_031762415.1 Simpsonichthys santanae
TCGGTTTACGGCCGAGATCCGTTCTAACGGCTCAGCCTTAAACCGATTCAGCCTTAAACCGAAACTGCTCCCCCTGGTGGCCGTAAACGCGGATTTTTGGCCGTAAAACGAAGCCGAAACTAAACGGCTGTTGGTAACGTCTTTTTAAACACGTTTTTCAATGTAAAACAACTTCTAACAGCCATATTATTGTTTCTAAATGTGTTTTAATGTGTTTCCAAGCAGTTAGCTAACAAAATACCCTAAAAAGAAAAGGGGAAAAAAAAACATAAAATGCTGCAAAAAAAGTCCGCAAGGGGTGATGACGTCACTGGGGCGCGACGGCTGTATACGCAAAACACTGTAAACCAAGTCCGCTGTAAACCGAGGACTACCTGTATACTATAATCCTAAATGTTTAGGCTAAAATGTGTTTTTAATATAGCGGGCTCATTTGAATAAAGAATTTGACGTGTTTGACTTACAATGCTGGAAGAATAACTTATAGTTCTGTGACAACTGGACCTTTGAAGGCTGTTTAATGGAGTCTCTAAATCTGCAGAACTGTTTTTAAAAGTTGTCCGAAAGCGGCAATGTTGAACCAAATCCAGTTGCTGAAATTTTCCCAACGTATCATAATGGAGCTTAAAAAAGCCAAGAATGGCACAAGACCTTAAAGTCATAGCAATCATCTCCTGAATGCTCTTAACAATTAGAAGTTTGAATGGTTGCAATATATTCAAGTAAGCAATGGTAGTCAGGTGGCAGAAACAGCACAGGAGGAACAAACAGGATGTCAATAGTGTGAATTTTATGAACACTAACACGAACATGGGGATCGCACAAAAGGCTCTAAATATTAAAGGAATTCACTCAACTACTTTTAGAAACATCTTCATACTTGGAAAACCATTAAACAAAACAAATGTGTACCAATGTTACTGTATTAAATTTATAATTATGTATTCCGTATTAGCAGGAAAATAGTATCCGCTGCCAAATTCTTTGGTGCCACATTTTTCAAGGTTAGGTTTCACGTTTTAAACAAGTACAGGCTCAGGTTATTTTTATTTTTCTCCACAAAGACCAAAGCATCTTTTTTTCCCAACTGCCTCGATTGAGCAGGAAGGATTTTCCTCGGACTCCGCATCTAGAATAACTCTCTAAATAAAGAATAAAAGCAATCTGCTCTTGTTACACTCACTGCACCTTTTCCCTCCCTGTTGCCAGGGGGATGACCAAATGCATTTCATATGCAAGCATCGCGCTTCACTGGCTCCTGAGCGCAGACCTGAATCATGTTCCACTTTAAAAACGTTAATTTTACATTTTTAATGACTGCTTGATGGCCTGAGTAAGTGAGCGCCGCTCACAAGGGAAGATGGGATGCTCTGGAAATGCTCCTGGATTAAACAACGTCTTCCTGTAAAGGAAAGGGATGCAATTTAACGTGGAAATAAAAAGATACAACTCAAAATTTGTATTGACATTGATGTTTTTATATAGAATACTGTATATGTAAAAAAAAAAATTATCATATTGTGACGTGAGGTTGCTGCAGTGTAATCCAGTTAGAGAATCCTACAATTTCATGGCGAGTTAGCTTGATGCCAGGATTACCTCTCGTTATTTTAAGGCAAATAATACAGGACTGTGACTTAATGGGATCTGTGAAATCAGATGGAAACCACCGGGGGCCTCTCTCTGTAAGAAATAAGCAGCTCAAGCCAGGAAGAATTGCTGAGGTGAAACACTTAACCAAAACCGGGCATTCAAATGAAATATTTGCAACTAATTATCTTTTCACCACAGATTAGGAGTTCTGGTTTACATCTGGTGAAAGCTGTGTGACCTTTAAAACTTAAATCATAACCAATTCTGGTAAACACCGTAGCATATTTCAGCTGCTAACAGCTATGAAGAGGATGCGTTTCAGTGTATAGCCTCGATTAGCTAAGCAGTGTTTGGCACAAGCTGTATTTTTTTTAAGTAATTAGCTTATGCTTTCTACTGCCATGATCATAAATGCAGATGATTTTGAAACTGCAGAGCAAGGAAACAAAATCCCAGCCAGCCCTCCCCAGGGTCAGTGCCCCAGTCCAGCCTGGATTATAGCACCAAAGGAATCCTGGGAAGCATGTATTGATTTGGCCTGACACTTGCTGCCACATTTAGCTTAGCCGCTGCTGACTCGCTAAGGCTTCAAGCAGTTATCTGCCATAGCCTCTACTATCTTTAAAGAGCACGGCAAAATTACCCCGTGCCATGGGAGATTCATCATCACTTAATTAGCTCTGTGCACCTAACAGCAGATCTCCTTTGACTGCAAATACAAGCTTAAAGTTCATGTGCACAGGACTATGTGTAATTAACTCGTTAGCATGAGCATGCTGTGACGGAAAGAATGACCTTCTAAAAGCTACATTTGTTTTACAAATGGTCTGGAAGGTGCAGTGTGTAGTTGTATAATTTCTCCTGGGCACCACAAAAACACAAGGATGACACAAGCATTGATGAAAATAACGGAATTGTGTTTTTGTTATCCGTGCGGGTGAAAGTCAGTGTAGTACTGGCTAACAGCTACACAACTTTTTTTAACAGCTACACAACTCCAAGGTTATAGTCTACTAACACTAACTAAAGTTATGTTAGGTAGTACTAGCTAACAGCTACATAAATCTAAAGTTATGTTAGCTAGAAGGCTACTAGCATCTATATAAATCTAAAGTTGTGTTAGCTAGCAGTACTTGCTCAGCTACACAACTTTTTAACAGCTACACAACTCCAAAATTATCTAATAGTCTACTAACTAACAGCTAACTAAAGTTATGTTAGGTAGTACTAGCTAACAGCTACATAAATCTAGTTATTAGCTAGTAGCTAACAGATACATTATTATGGGTTAGTTATTACTGGCTAACAGTAACACAACTCCAAGGGTGTATTAGCTAGTACTAGCTAACAGCTACATAAATCTCAAGTTATTAGCTAGTTGGCTACATAAGTAGCCTCGATCAAGATCAAGATTCAATCCAGCAACCTCTTTGAGAGGCAACAGCTCAAGTTCAAGTATCTTTATTGTCATTCGCAGCACATGTAGTACATGAGGTGGAATGAAATTGTGTACTCATGGTCCCAGTTACACCCAAAAATAGCAAATATAGAATAAAAAGAAACCATATACAGGTAGTCCTCGGGTTACGACGTTGATCCGTTCCTAAGCGTTGTCGTAAACCGATTTTTGACGTAAGTCGGAACATACGTACATACTGCACCATATACATGTACAGTACTGTATTACCAAGCACTTATAGCCTATCCTAACACAGTACCCTACATAATTATCAAAAAACACATACAGTATAAAATTCTGTACAGTACGTTTAATAATGAAATGAAACAGGCTTACTGGGATATGCTGTTGATTTTGGTCTTTGGTCTTTTCCTCGATGCACTGCCATCAGAAGAGTCTTCCTTATGTTTGGAGCCATAATGAAGGGCAAAAAGGGTTAATGGCCTCCTGGGATGCTGGTGACGGCGTCCTCTTCGGTCCAGAGCTAGGTCAGCTAACTGAAAGCTCATAAAAATTTTTCCTCAAGGAGCTTCATGGGTCTGTGTGATGAAGAATAACTCACAAGTTTTAAATCTTTAATCTGTAAATTCTACAGGATTTGTCAGCTATATGGAATGTGTTGCTCAAAAAGCCATTTTCAAAGTGTTACAAGATACGTTTAGTGCGGTGTCATGAACAAACTGAACTTCTAACTTGCCCGGTTTTGACATTTGTACTCAGCAGTAATCATCTCATCACCCGGTGTTGTTGCTCGGTTAGATTCCAGGCAAAGAGCAACCCTTGGCAAATATTCGACTGAAATCATCCAACACTTTACCCCTTTGCACCACCCTAAAGCTTTAAGTAGCCAAACATCAGCATTTGTGCAGCCTTAAACCTGACACTTTATTCAAGCGATAGAACGGCTAAACTAGTTTTTTTTTCCTTCAATACTTGTCCTCTAGACAAATCCTTTAATTCTCAGGGTAACAGTAAGATCGTACGGTATCGTCTTCTGCATCTATTTCAGCTTTAAATGCAGTTGTGGGACCTTGCCAGATGAGATGTGCAAAGACAGCTTCACAATTGCCAGGGGTGTTATTCTAAGATCGGGCTGGAATCAGAAGTTTTGTCGGTTTCAGTTAAACAGGGCGCTGCTAAATGGCTTAAGCCAAGCATCAGTGCACCCGGCGAGGGCTCTGAGATATTGCTGCATGACAGTTAAAGTAGTCGGGTGCATCACGAACATGTACCCAGCCTTAAGAGCCCCTGGGCTTTCTCTTCTCCATGACTGGCTTTTAAAGTGTTTCATCCCTGGGACACGGCGATAATGTGCATTAAGCTCAAGAACACTTACTTCAGTAGTGCTTTATGTTTTATTCCTGTTCTAAATTCAGCTGCGTCTAGACTGCGCTCTGCTGAGAAAAGCTCATATGTGACTAAGTATGCCAACATTAGACAACACTTCTATTTTCTTGCCATTAAGGATTTTGCTCAGACTGTTTTCTCGACACGATGGAATGTATATGTATAAAAAATACATATTTCACAACTCTTTCCTCTGATGTGTTCATGTTAATGATTTAATCTCAGGTTGATGATGCTGATTTTAAGCCGTTTAACTTTTTTTTTTTTGTCTACATCTTCTTTACAAAAGATATTTATTAAAAAAATGCTACAAATATTTTGTAATATCGAGGTAATGTTCAGTCTGTACCTTTCATTCACTGCTTGACCAAAAAAAACATGTCACCACCTGGATTCAACTAAGCAACTAGGTACTGGTAACAAGTTATTTAACCCCAACTGATGCAGTGAGGAGCTTTCTGTTTGTTAACCTTGTAGGAAAACATCCTGTGGTCGTGATAGAAAAAGTTAATCTGTTACAGAAGAGTCTATACTGGCACTTGTCAATCAGAGAAATCATCTAAGGAGATTGTTGAAACTACTAAAATCAGGTTAAGAACTGTTTAACTTAAAAAAAAACTGAAACCATATTGGGGGAGAGTACATCAGGGTAAGAGAGGTGGCTGAAGTGATTAACCCATCATGCCTAGTGCTTACAATGCAAGCCTGTGGGGACAGTGCTATGATCTGGGATTGCTGCACTTGGTCCGGTCTAGTTCAGGAAATCTGTGCCCAAAGAATGAGGTCAGCTGAATATAGTGAATGGTCAGGTTATTCCATCAGTGATTTGTTCTTCCCTGATGTCACAGGCATGTTCCAGGGTGACACCAAGATTCATCGGTCTCGAGTTGTAATACAGTGGTTCAGGAAGCATGAGACATTGCTTCCACACACAGACTGGCCGTCCAGACCTGACCCCATTGAGAATTTTTGGGATGTGCTGCAGAAGACTTAGCGCAGTGGTCTGAATCTCCAGTCATCAATGTACGAGCTTGGCAAAAAATGAATGCAGCTCTGGGCAGAAATAAATTTGTGGAAATGATGGCACAGAGAATGTGTGCCGGGCGGTCCAACAAAAAACTAGTGTGACCATTATATTTTTTTTAGGCCAGGCAGGGTAGGTTTTTTTTAATAGGAGTGAGAATCGCATTTTGGAGACTATTACAAATCAGAGAGCTTAAAAAAAACTGCTTCCCAAGTGTTCCTTCTTTACTAAAACATGTTTCAGTCATTGCCTAATGACAAAGTCATCTTGTAGACACAGCCAGTAAAGCTTCTAAAATCTGATTTCTTGACAAACAGTTGTAGACAAATTATCTCTAGACTCATTACCACCTATGCTTTAAAAGTGGCTACCTTTTTTTTTTTTTACAAACCTCATATTCAAAGGATAGTTCCTTAAAGTGCATGGCACAGCATTGAACATTGATGTTATTCATTATTCACTGGCAGAGGTTGTCTCAGGGCACTGCACAACAACATTCACATACATACAAACGCCAATTGGTAAAAGTTATCTATCTTAGGAAGGAAGCCAGCAGACATGTTGAATCTTCACTTTGTTGATGTCTCCCGTCCTGAGCAAGCACAATGGCATCAGTGGAAAGGAAAAGCTCCCTTTTAACAGGAAGAAACCTCCAGCAATCATTGCCACCACTCTCTGATACATGTGTGACATCTGCGCTTGGTTGTCTTAATGACTTTTTCAAAAATCATGGGCATCACGATTTTTCAGCCAAGATTCACCAATAGCTAGTACGTTGGTCATGACCACACTGCCACCATCATAATAGATCACTACAACCTTGCTACAGATGTTTAGTGTATGTTCCAGATCATTATGAACCTGTCAAACAGAGTCCGCTGTGCTATGCACATGGAGACTTCAACAAAACTTTGCAAAGCTCGACAAATTGGATTCATGATAGTTGGGTTTTTGCTTTTTGGCATTGGCGGGTTCCTATGTTATCAACTTTTGAAGAAGACACTGGCAGCAGTTTCAGCCATGGCTAAACTTCTGAGTCTGTGTGAAGGTCTGGTTCGTGCTATGAATACTCAAAATAGCTGATGTACGAGCTAAACCGTAAGATGGAAGCGATTAATGAGAATTGCAGGCCACCTATGACTTCTAGGACTCGCCATCATTGTGGAGTTGACCTTGAAGAAGGCTCATAGCACTGTTCAGTGGAATGCCCATATATCTGGTCATTTTGGATCTGGAAAGTATCAGTAGAACTCAAGGCTGACAAGAAAAAAACAGTCTGACTGAAGAAAATTAACAACTGTGGCTTATTTGAACCTGACTCCCCTGTTTGGCCTCGGACACTGGCTGACTATCACATTTCTCCTGGGACATGGATAAACTAAGGAAAAAGCTTTGTCTATCGCAACCACCACCCCCCACCCCCAAGAACTTCTGTGCAAGCTTATCAGAACAGCCGGCTGAACAACATCAGGACTATATGGCCTACCTGAAAGTGCTTCATGGACAAATCTCAACATCTTGACTTCAAATGCATATGTAATGTGTTTATAAATGTGCTGGCTGGTAGAGTTTTTTATGTCTCAAATCATGTCCCGGTAGGACAAGATGTGAAGAGATCTTTTTTTGTAATACCACTATCCATCCTCATGGCCTTTTACCTTTTTCTAGCTAAAGAAGTATTCTGATAAAGAATAAGAAGCGCTCTTGTAACAGCAACGTGCATTCCGCCCATTTTTCGGGCGACTGTACGAACAAAATCGCACTGTATCCCAGTACAATGATAATAAAGCTTATTCTGATTCTGATTTCAGCTGTTCTTCCCTTTTGTAGTGGGGTTGTCATCCATTGTGAAAGAGGCCTTGGGGCAGAAGTTTTTTAACTTGTCCTAATCTAAACAAGGCAAGCAGATACCATCTTGGTTCACATTTTAACTTTAATCCCCTTATAAGAGTATTAAATAGTAATTGGCCTTTCATTGCCAACCAGGCTACTCAAAGCGCTTCACAACACAATCTTTGTCCTCATTCACCCATCCACACACATTCGGTACTCTACTGTGTCTGTGCAAATGTAATCTGAGTAAATCATTCTTTAGAAGCTAATCAATGCTTTAGATCACATTCATACATCAAAGGCAATGAGGGGTTCAGTGTCTCGCCCAGGGACACTTCAGCAAGTGACTGCATACTGGTGGAATCAAACCTCTGTCTGTGCTAACCACTGAACCACTGCCACCTCATAAGCGCATTAGAACATTGCAAAAATCCCATCAAAACAAACCAAAACAAAGAAACATGCCCATAATTTTTTTTTTTTTTATTTGAGCCGTATTAGGATCTTTCAGGTCTTGGGTTTTAGGTCACGCGGTGAAACAACAAACAGACAAATCGTCACAAAGGAAACCTTCAGTAAGTTTTGCAGTCTCTGCACCATGGCAGCCTCTTTTTAGCCCAAGAAAGGAACTTTAACAAACAAGTAGATGAGATTTTTATTTCTTGTATCTTGAATTAAAGATCCCAACTCCATTAAAGTGGAATCTCTTTAACCCCACTGGGTTAGGAGGTTATCTAGGGGAACAATTGGTGAGGTTTTGTAAACACATACGCTCAACTGCTCGCATTATGTCCACTTCACGAGTTCCTTCATGGTCCGTGACAAAGGAAGAGGCTTATTACCACCCTCTGGAGGAGCTGTCTGCACATGTACGATTCTGTAAGCGCTGCTGCCTAACAAGCAGACTCAATTGAACGTGACGCTGAGCCATCATTTAAAACATTTAATGCTTGTTTTGTTGCCGTGGCAGTTTGACAGTGCCCAGTGATGCCCCCCTTTAAGATTTATGAGAGGAGAAAGATCTTAAGATTCACAGAAAAATGGCGGGACAATCCAGGGGAACAGAATTTCTGGTGGAATAAGAGCAAAGTAGATGAAATAAAAGTTCCTCCAAACAGATTCAAGAGGGTTTTGCAAGGGAATAAAATGAAAAGCTGTTTGTAGTGTTTTTAATCCTGTAGGGTTGTTGTTCAGCCTCAAAAAGACTTTTGGGGACATTGTCGAGAAACACTGAGGCGGACAGACGGACGGATGGATGGATGCTTTATTAATCCCAGGGGGAAATTCGAAGCATCCAGTAGCATGTTAATTATACAGAAAAAAGTCATAAGAATAATAAAAAAAAAAGAAGCAAAATACACAAATTTGATAAGTGGTAGGGAGTACTACAGTCATGAATAACCTATATGTATGTATTCATACACATCTAAGCATACATACACATATATATATACATATACATATGTACATGTGTACATACATACAGCACATACACATACCTTTAGTGTTTTTGTGCGCATTTATTTTGTTTTTATCAAAAGTGAACTTTAGCCTGCATGTAAAGAGAGTAAGTTTCAAAACAACAGACCCTCCTGGACTGTGTTGTGTCAAAGTTTGGCCCAGTTGTTTCTCAGCCTGCCCCCTAGTGGCCACATGGTTTCAATAAATGCCTGCAAAAAATGAAAGTTTTTGTAATTTATTTTTATTAACATATACTTCATATAGAATATTTTAAACAAGGTGCTCAACAGTAAGCTTGTGTATGTGTGAAAACGTGAACGACAAACGGGCACGTTCAGGTTTGTGTTACCGAAAATTCCACGTAGCGCTCATCGTATTAAAGCTCTAATAGTGTTTGAGCAGCCAGATGGGGGCCGGGCCTCCCACCGAGACAAAGTAGTTCCACCACCAGGGCTTCGCCGCTCGCTCCTCACGGTTCTGGTTCAGCTCAGATATCATGGTGTACTGCACATACTGGTTGAACGGGTCAAAACGCTTGTAGGCATCCATAGACGGGACGCTGTTTACACCTTCATGCGCGTTAGACTCCAGAGAAACTTTCTGCAGCATGAAGTCCACCCGGCCTGCTCTCTGCATAAGAGGAGGCAAGTGGACCTTCTTTGTGGCCCTGGCGTATCCGAGGGCTGAAGCAGTGACGATGTGGATGCCAGGGGGGAGGAGGCGCCAGTAGTCCCCATTTTCAGCTGGACAGAAAAAGAAAAGGGACAGGATTTGGACTTTGTATTGGCATACATGTATGACTTTAGCTGTCTTATATTTTGTATCAAAGGACCCAGATTTTCTTGTAATGTTTTGAAATGGTCTTGATAGTTTTTCAGTCTTTTTTGTAAGGTGATTTTTTTCCTTCCCATTTTCAGCATGATGTTTTTGTTTTAAATCACTTTAAAAACTCCATAAAATAAAATAGTTCCCAAACTCAAGGAGTGAGTCAGACTGTGTCAACTCAAAAGAGATAAATTAGTAAATAACCCATTAAATTTGGTTTGACCACATCACCACTGTGTAGCTACCAAAACACTACACCGCTAGCTACAGCTCTCATGTCATTTGAGGTGATTCTTGATATGAGAGCTACTTTTGACCAGAATCTTGGATCCCATCATCATCTTCTCAGATAAAGGAAGAAAAAAAAAACATGGCATCCTTTCTTAACTGGGACAGTTACTATTCAATTCATCACAAAAAAGTTGTCAGCTTTGACCAATCTGAATGTAGACACTAAATGCCCACAATGCAATGGGCTTTAATGTCGTGTCTCAAAGCTATTTAGCTAGAAATTAGCTCAAGTACCAGCTAGCTATAATAACGTGCTAGCTTTGTTGTTTTAAAAACTGCTTGGTCATTAGCATATATTCCACAAACTGAATATTTTTATTTATTTTATGTTCTTTCTAAAAACTTGGCAAATAATGCATTTTAAAATTGAACATATAGTTACTAGCTTATGTACTAGCTAGCTATTAAGCAACTTGTTAGATAGTAACTTTTCTACTTACAACCTGTTTTAAAAATACACAGCTCTAATTATTTTTGTTGAATCTTTTAAAAAAAACTAAACACAACTTTATCATTTATGGTATTGTTTTGTATTGTTTTTTGTTGTTGTTTTGTTGTTGTTGTTTGTTTTATGAATAAACTTTTAAATAAATAAACAACTTCACACATAAATTAGTATTTTTGCCCTAATAAGATTATTTGAGTTAGAATGTAGACCCAGAAAACCCACAAGGCAATACTTTAATGTCATGTCTCAAAAATATTTAACTAGAAATTAGCTAAAGTAATACAAGTAGCTAGTTATTTAATTACTGGATACCTTTGGTGCTTCAAAAACTATTTGATTATTAGTGTGCATGCCAAAAACACTGAACTTTTTTTCATTTATTTAAACAAAAAAATTGCAACTAACCTATTTTAAAATTGTGCATGCAGCTTAAGTACTAGCTAGCTATAGTTAGTTAGTAAGTTGCTAGCTAGCTAGTACTTAGTAACTTTTCTACTGACACCCTCATATATAAATAAACTTTGTCCTAATTTTTATTTAGTTGAATCTAGTTGAATCTAACACACATAACACACACATGTTTTCCTGCATAGCACATGGATTCATTCATTCAATGCATGTACCTTTGCCTTCTAACATCAATCCTTTTAAATAAAGGTATGTAATGTATACTTCTTTTCATCACCACTTTATACAGCATTCAGTATCGAAGCCCATTTCCGTTATGAAATAAAAGCCCAACAGGAAGTCATAATTGACTTTAAAACTCATAATTATGACTTTTATTATCATAATCATGACTTTAAAACTCGAAATTATGACTTTTATTCTCGTAATTATGACTTTAAAACTCATAAGTATTACTTTTTCTCATAATTATGACTAAAGCTCATAAGTATGACTTTTATTTTCATAATTATGACTTTAAAAGTTGAAATTATGATTTAAAAGTCAAAATTATGACTTTTTGTCGGGCTTTTATTTTTTCTTTCATGGCAGAAATGGGCTTCCATAATTTTCAGATACATCTGCTG
>JARVLU010000001.1:17778443-17788604 GCA_031762415.1 Simpsonichthys santanae
CCCCCCCCCCCCCCCCCCCCCCCCCCCCCCCCCGGAAGACAAGCCAGTAATAAAGTTTGTTCCTCTTGTTATCACAATTCTAGAGTTTCCTTATCGTGGTGCTACTGCTCGCCAGGCCTGTGTGCCCAGCCGGCGGGCTGCGTACCCAGACAGACCCTGTCTTGTCCTGCATTCCTCCAGTCAATAAGACCCTCTGAGATCTTAGTCAACAAGAATGGGATTTGGTTACACACAAAGGGAAATGTGCCTGTTGGAAACTGCTTATGAGAGCAGGGTTAGCACTTCCCACCAAGATATAAAACAGTTTTTACAATTTAAGCCAAAGCTAGTTAAAAAAATGTTTTAGCCAATTTTGTTGTGTGTTTGTGAATTCATGGTTTATTTAGCATTCATTTAGCTTAAATAGCTTTTTACTGAGTATATGTACAGTATTATTAAAACTTTAGTTTTTCTTAAATACTTGAGTTTTGGCACAATATTTTTATTAAAAAAACATTCATATGCTTTGCATCAAAAGTGTGTCTGACCTAAATAAATATGCTGTAAATTCTTTCACTTTTTTAGTGGCCGCTTGTTTTCTGTTCTGTCCCGTTCTCTATTTCTGTCTTCATCTGCATTTGCGTGACAGTTGTCTCTGGTCAGCTGGAGCATCTGGACATGTTTCCTAAACAACAGCTAAAATAGGACATGATATAAACTCACTTGTACGCTAAACAATACCGTTGGCAAAGAATGTCACTCCCAGCTGTGCTTGGTACCGCTTTTACTTGTACTGTAGCTCAAGAGTCACGTTTATTGTTATTCACCACAATCTGCATGTGTGTTTGTTTTTACATGCAGTATTGCAAACACGGGATGTGTGTAAACAAGGAGTTAGACACACAGCCGGTCAATGGACATTGGGGACCATGGGGACCCTACAGTATTTGCTCCAGGTCTTGTGGTGGAGGAACAAGGAGTACCAGCAGAGACTGCAACAAGCCTGAGTAAGCAAAAAAAAAAAAAAAAAAAACACCGTCAATCAAAGCATGTTTATGAGCTTTAATTTAAGAGAACAATCAGACCTGAAGAAGAGTTGAAGACACATTAATACAAAAATTAATTAGGAATTTAGAACAGCCTAATGTGTGTGGTCTTTTGTGTCTTGGATCTTCTCTTACACCAGGCCCAGAAATGGTGGTAAGTTCTGCGTGGGTCGCCGGATGAAGTTCCGCTCTTGCAACACTGAGCCGTGTCCACGAGAAAGGAAGGATTTCCGCGAAGAGCAGTGCTCTCAGTTTGATGGCAAACACTTCAATATTAATGGTCTACCTCCAACCGTCCGCTGGGTCCCCAAGTACAGCGGCAGTGAGTCCACTCAAGCATGTAGATTTGATGTGCAGTTGTCACAATTTAGGAGGTTTTGTGTTAAAATAGTTTTCCTGTTTGTATTTTTAGTTTCATCTGTTTCAGCCTGCTCTCACTATGTTTCATTGTCATTTGATTTTCTGATGTTCCAGCCATCCATTGTCTTTTAGCCGCTTCTTCCTTTTTGGGTCAGGGGTGTCACTGGTGTCCATGTCCAGCCATCACTGTGTGAGAGGTGGAGTACACCCTGGACATGTCTCCAGTCCATCACAGGGACACATAGAGACAAATGAGACAAACAACCATTCACTCTCTCACTCACAACTTGAGACAATTTAGAGTCACCAACCAGTCTAACATGCATGTTTTTGGTCTGTGGAAGGAAACCAGAGTATCCAGAGAAAACACACACATGCACGGACAGAACATGAAAACTCCACGCAGAAAGGCTCCCGGCTGGGATTTGAACCGGTGACCTGCTCACGGAGAGGCAGCAGCTCCACCAACTGCGCCACCGTGCCGCCCGAGCAACAATCAAGTGATTCAAAACTCGTTTCTACTGTTTATAGTTTAATCAGTAAGTTTCTTGCTATCAGTGTATATTCTGCATACTTTGTACAAAATTCAATGCAACAACTTGTACATTTCTTTTTGTACAGTTCTTTTTTCAATATGTTTAACTTTAAATAAAATTTGCTAAATTTCCTATTAAGTTGCATTTAGATCTTATCAATTCCTTCAAAATGTTTGATTCAACATAATGGCTCAATTTGTGTCTGTGTTAATCCACTTTTAGCTTTTATAACACTTTTTTTTTAGGTTTTAGCTACATATGTACTCCTTTTAGCTACCATTCAGCTTCTTTAAGCATTTAGCTACAATTTTGCTCATTATAGCTTATATTTTCCTAATTTTATTTTCATCACAGATTTATTGGTTCAGGCTAATGTTTTGCTTATTTTAGCTTTAGTAATAGTTTTCGCTAATTTTAATATCTGCTAGCTACTCTGTCACAAAATGAAGCTTTACCATTTGTTTTAGTGATTGTTTTCTTAAATTTAGCTTTGTCACATGTAAATGCAAATCTAGCTAATTGTAGCTTTTTTTTGTTTGTGTAATTTTGACTTTAGCATTTAATTGCGCATCTTTGCCCATTTTTTTTTCCTTCCGACAACTGTTTCAGCTTCTTCTGCACATTTCAGCCAAGTTATTCAGCCCTCAGCATTCACAATGCGTTGTTGCAGAAAATACTATTTTTCTCATCATATTTTGTTTGACTCACACAGTCCAGTGGCAACGCAAGCAGTCATGCATTTTCTCAGTCACACTATTGTAGGTACGAGGCGCTGTATCATTTGTGTTCCATTGTGCCTGAAATGGCAGGATGAGTTGTGTGGACCATTGAGACCATTACGGTATGCTTGACATATCAACTTGATCCCGCAGTAAAGATTACAAAATGTATACATCACCCACATGAGAGTTGACACTACATGCTTGAATAGACTGAAAACTGAATGGAAAAAAGTCCTTTTCACAGATTTATATGTTCAAACATTAAAATGAATAAGTTGAAATGACAATGTGCAGGTAATTATAAGAGCATTATTGTTGCTGAGGATAATTTTGCAGCCTTTTATAGGTTACACTTGAGTTCATCAGTAAATTGGATGTGCAAAAAAATTAATTTGCAGCAGGTTATTTTAGAAATCGGAAAAAAAAAATCCAATTTAATATTTTTGTTTTAGCCTTTTGGTTGTATTTGACTGATATAAAATCAAATAAATATTTAAGAGCAACTCCTATATCTGTTAATCATTACTGTTTATTTAGATTATGATGGCTGTGCTGATGTTAGATATAATGCAGCTAATAAGCTGTGCCATGTGTGCAGGAGCAGCCTTTCAGATACTGACAGCATGGCTCAGTGCCAACTCATTGGGTTCATGCAGAATTTCAGAACAGGGCAGAAATCCTCAGGGACCAAGCAACATCAATCGGATTTGCAGTAGCACATTACCACATTAGTAGTTTGAATGTCTTAAAGTTGTGTTCTGCAGAGAGGTTATGAACAATTAATGTCTTACCTGTTGTAGATAGCTTTTTGAATGGCTTCATTTTAGAAAAGTTGAGTTAAATTTACAGCAGCCTAACAAGCAATCAGTTGCTCAGAGTGGGCAGAGACAAAAGTGAATTGCTGCTGTCTTAAATAAAATAAAATAAATAATGATAATATAAAAAAAAAAAAACAGTTTCACCGCATTCACTTTTATGTTTTATGTAAGGATGTTTATGTAATACAGGTAGTCCTCGGATTATGACGGTCTCGAGTTACGACGTTTCGAGGTTACGACGCATCTCCCTTATTTCGAGTTACGCGGTTTTACGTCGGTTTTACGTTGTTTTTTTTTGTTGGTTTTATGTCGGTTTTATGTCGGTTTTACGTCGTAAATGTCGTAACGCAGCGGCACAGCGGCAGAAGAATACAGTACTGTTTTTTACTGTTTCATTTCATTATTAAACGTACTGTACAATATTTTATGTGTTTTTTGATAAGCATGTATAGGGTACTGTGTTAGGATAGGCTAAGTGCTTGGTAAAACAGGTACTGTGCATGTATATGGTACGGTATGTACGTACGTTCCGACTTACGTCGAAAATCGGTTTACGACGCCACGTGAGAATGGACCTACGTCGTAAGTCGAGGACTACCTGTACTTAAATAAAGGTCTGACAACCTTGTTTACAGGTGTGCTATCAAAATAAAGAATGCAAGTCGACCTTGATCAAAGATTATAATGAAATCTTAGCGATGTTGCAATTCCCCTCAATTGAATTAAAAAAAAACACAAAACCCAGTCAAAATCACAATTCTGTAACGTTTATTTTCAGTTTGAATGGCGACAATATGGAATTATGGCAAATATGAAATATGAATGAATAACCAATAGTGTTGTTTCAGAAAGGTGAATAATATAAGATAGCTTAAAACGTTGAGAAGATATGTTCTTCAATTTTAGGACTAATGTTAAAATTTAGGTAAACTTTATCTTAGATTTGCAAAATAAACTAAAAGTGCCTAAAAGCTTAGTTGGCACTGAGGGTCATTTCCTTTCATCAGGAGAAGATGTTTATCCTACCAGGAGACATCTTCACCCATTATCACAATGGATATGATGCAAAAGCCAGAGGTTCACGCTGTCACTGGAAGGGATGTCTTCTCTTTCAAGGACCACGTCTCATCCAGCAAGGCAGTGCCTCATCAGTCCGGGGTGTTTGAGCGAATTACTGGACTTTCTCCCTTTCAGCTGACGGAGCACCATCTGTACGGTGGCCCTGAGGTGTAAATGAACAACGTTTGAAAAAAACAGAATCACATTTGAAAAAAAAAAAAATGGAATCACATTAGAATTTTTTTTTATCACATTAGAAAAAAACTGAATTACGTACATTTGAAAAAAGCTATTTGTTAAAGCTAAAACTGTGCTGAAAAGCTTGTTGCAAATCAAAGTGGCAACAATATATTTTTAATGTTCAAGTCTTTCCCTTGAACGAGTGAAAACCTTTCGTAAGCATTCTCATGTTTAAACCAGAGAGCATTGATGGTATTTGTTTGCAGAATGTTTTCACTCTGAATGAAAGAACACACGTGTTTCAAGTCCTTGGATGTGTCCTTGGCAGGTTCCTCTTTAATTCAGAGCAGTTCTGCTCAGATTCCTGCGGTTTAATTGATCAGGCAGCTGGAAAAAAACAGCTGATCAATATGTTGTCTAAACGCCGTCTTCAAACATCCCACCATGTCATATGAGGACTAAGTTTGCCTCTCTGACAGATATCATTACTTCTTTAGTGCGGCGCATGAAGTATTAAGAAGCGTTACATAACCTCAATCAGAAGAGTAAAACCGGGCTTTGAGAAACCTCCGAACCGGCAAGCAGTTTCTCATTAATCTTTAATTAAGGAAAAGGTGCAGCATCCGTTCTCAACTTGTTCTTTTTTCCAGCTTGCGTCGTCCACTCTCTGGGGAGGCAGTGGCGTTCTTTTAAAGCTGAGGAACAAAGCTACCAAACATCCACGTCAAAGAGGGATCACGTTTACGGTAAATTTAAATTCAAATCTTGCTAAATGAAAGGTTTTGAGTATCCCTAACCCTAACCCTGGAAATGAGGAAGATCCAATGTTGCCTAAACTTTTTACTTGAACTTAATTATACATAATTATAATAAAATTGAAATAAAGAGATCAAATGTCTGAAAGGCAATAAAGGTCATACATACGTTATGCTATGTTGCTCCCTACTGTCACGCTGGAACGTGCTCAAACTGGGTATCGGCAGCTGGAGTGCGGGGCGGCAAACTTTCCCGCCGGGCTAATGGCTCCGGCACAGCTAGGTCTAGAGTTCCTGAATATGCCGGGCAGAACATGTACGAGTGTGTTTTTTTAATCGCTGGAGGAAGGGAAAAAAACCCTGTCAGCGGTAGCCCTGTCTCCAGCCCTCGATCTGAGAGGGGGTGAGTGAGACTGCTAGCTAACGCCTAGCTGAAGGCGGAAATGTCAGGCAGCTTGGCAGATGACGTGCAATCGGAGCGGCGGAAGTATTCTGTCCACTTGAAATCTTCTTCTGTGTCAGTTTTCTTATGCTGCTCGCTGGCTAAAGAAAATGGGGAGTTGATCCCCGGTCTCAAAGGTAATTAGGGACAGGGGTGGGGCCCACACAGCAGTTGGGCGTGGACGAATGTTTTCAGTGCTGGCGCGCTGTGCGCGGGGATAAACCCACTAGCGATAGCGTTAAAGGGCAAAGCCTATATGAAATAGAACTAGTCTTCCTTCTAAAATGCTGCAGCACTGCATATTTAGAAGTTGTGTGACAACCATCGTGGTCCAAATTGTTGTCTTGCTACCATTCAGTAAACCAGTTGTTTCAGTTTGGTGAAGCTGAAGCAAATAAAAGATTTTACTCCAGATTTTACAACCCCCAAAGTTTTAGGTTTCTTACCAGCCTAAGCCTCAAAATCTAATATGGCTGCCATGCTCATGGAACTTCCCAGTAGCTACTATAATAAACAGTTGTTTACACGTTCATAGGTTTATCTCTGTTTAAGTCGGTCACTGACATAGTTCTCCAACCTCTGTCGGTGGATTTGTTGCTTCAGTGCTGGAATTCAAAGAAAAGCAGAAACACTCATTGATATTAGCTTGTTTTGCTAATAAGTTAGCCTGGTCACTGACTTTCCGAGAGTCTTATTGGTTATCCAGCTTGCAACTGGAACACACTAAAAACTGGATCCGTGCTCCAACCTCTGAGATAAGCAGAACAAAGCCATGTGTCCTCCGTGGTTTTGGACACAGCTTTAACGTTGGGACAGGAGCAGTAAATGACAACACGCCGATGTTCTGTGCAGAGTTGGTGACTTTCTCTCCATCGTGGCAGAAGTGACTGAGTGTAGCTGTCGAAAACCCAGAGGTTCTGAGGCTCAGCTGCGTTTGTGTCATTTGGGTCATGTCGGCTTGTTGCCCATGGTAACAAGTCCAATTTTCACTTGACATTAGCAGCTGGGCTGCTCTTGCTGGTCAGATTAATCCCTCCCCACCCCATTTTTTTTTGATTTGGTGAAGGCAAGTCATTGATGTTGCAGGAGCAAGACGCTGACACTTTTTATGTTCTTCACGTGATAATTGGCCTAAGGTGCAATGTTGCATTATTTCTGTTCATCACGCAAAGAAAAACAGAATGTACTTTTATCCAATGTATTATTTGTAGCTGCTAATGGTTAAGTAGCTAAAACTTATTGTATTACTGCTTATGTTAGAACGTATTGACAGAAGAAAAAATATGAACGCTAAATAAAACATCAGATTAAAAATATCCAGAGTTAAGAACACAGCAACTTAACCGACACAAGTCATTCTCCAAGATGGATGAACTATAAAAATGATCTGAAACTGTCGGATGTATTTTAGCTGTCACCGCTTTCAGTATGCATCTCACACATAGACTTAGTGGCCTTCTGGCCCTTATGTTGTGACTTCTGAACAGATTGGGGGGAGGTCAAAACCAACCCATCCCTGATGCTCCTTTGTGCTGCGAAGGGATGTAGTAACAGAGGCGAAAAGACAAACGTGTGAAAAAGTGACATTGTGCCATGGCTTTATAATATGATGAACTCCAAAAGTTTGTGCTCAATAATCCCAAGTACCGGTAGGTATCTCTGCAGACAAATTCGGAAGGCGTATCTGGATGGTCACATCTAAATAGACGATAAAAAACAAGGCGTTACTGAATCTGGTTTGGATGTTGAATAATGTGAAAATAGTTAGAATAAATTTGTAAATACAAAATAAGTAACCAAAATAATAATGATACGTAAACTGGCTTTGTGACAAAGGATGTTTCCTTTAACTTCATGTTTTCTTGTTCAACCTTTTAAAGCAGTCACTGCAGATGAGTGATTGTCAGTTTCTGTAATTGGAGCAGGTATTTCTGCTTACTGGTAAACTTCCTTAGCTGTCTCACATTTTAAGGGTCAAGCCAACTTCATGCGTCAGCTCCTTTCATAGATCAGGTCTCATAGATGAACACTTCTAAACAGATAGTTTTGATTTTTCCTTTGGTTTTGGGCCATTATCTCATCACAGGACTCATATTTAATTAAGACCAGACTTTTCGACAAATGGAGCAGGTTTTGCTTCAGATGCTTCATATTTCTTTGTACCCAGACCACACTCAAGCCAACCTGTGTCAGGTGCAGCCTACAACCCAAGAACAAAAGAGAATCTTATTGTGTTTGACAGCTGATATAATGCCGTTTCTTAGAAACCTTCAGTTTTAAAAAAGAGCTGACGTAACTTAGGTTACATAAAGAGCCAGAAATGCAGCTAGCCAATCAGTGTTTGCCATCCACATACACCTATGGTCCAGAAACGCCCAGTTTTGGTCTGCAGAGAACCCCTTCTCAATAATCCAGGTACATATCCAACAATGTTTGGTCATCTGGACGTGTTTTTTCTTTTTTTTTGGCTGAGACGTTTTGTCCTTTATCTGAAGGACTTCTTCAGTCTGAGGAGCCACAAACAACCTGGAGTTCCACAAACACCACACTCCCTCAAACTGAAGAAATCGTTTGGATGAAGGACGAAACGTCTCAGCAAAAAACAGAACTCATCCAGATGACCTGACTGAACACTGAATCTGATGAACTGATCACACGTGGTCTGTGTTTGGTTTGGTTTCCCGCTGCTCGTTTCACTTCTGAATGGTCACGTCCGTGTGTGACGTGGCTCCATTGGTGATTTATAAACGGCCAGAAGGAGCATCAAGAAACTTCTCTGTGTGGCCACTTCACAGAACTATTTTGTGCAAGAAACCAGTTTCACTGATGTTATTGAATATTATAGCTGGATGTTGACGGTCCCTAAATCCCTCATTTAATTTCTGGTGTTGACTTTTGTCTCTCTTACCAAAGTCCTCCTCATCTCCACACTGAAATTCAAGCTCAATGCAACACCTGAGGCACATAGACACCAATGTTTTGCACGTCCGCATGTATACGGTTTACTTATCTGAGGAAAGAGATTAGTGTGACCTCCAGTGTAATTTCAAACCCCGGCACCTGGTGGCCTCCATATGAGTCAGACATGAGCTGGTTTGCATTTAAATCAGCTCTATTTCAGCAACATAAAGCTTTGCTTCTGCTCCATGTTTTATATATTCAGCCTTGCAGAACCTGAGAGTGTGAACCTGCATCACCTGGTGCCTCAGGCTTTACATGCATGACTCACCCTTTGTTCAAGCTGAGTCACGCGTTAGTCAAGCACAGCTCAAGAATATAATTTGAGCCCTTATACTAGAACGTGCAAATTTGTCTGGTTTTACATATTTTTTTAACATTAGTACTTTTTTTTAGGCCATACAACTGAATTTCGTAAAATTAATCATCATTGCGCTTTAAGCTGTTTGCAACACTTTTCCGATTAAAAACTTGGAAAAGGTTGAACCTGTAGACGTGTGATGGAATGATTTAGTCTGTGCAAAAGCAGAACAAAGTCAGTAAATCTTTGCCTCCGTGATCAAAATGAGATGTTCATGGAGCTACACCAGCAGAGAAAGTTGTTTTGTACAAAGTATTTTCATCTTTCTGGCCAAACTTCAAGATGAAACATTTTATATAATAAAAAAAAATGTAATTACATTTTCAAATGTCTTCTGGACCAGATATTTTTAGGATTATGAATGGACGCATCAACTGTGTTCCAATTGAACCTGTAAATATGAGAATGAACTAGTAAGAAGGTTATGTGTTGTGTATTTGACAATAAATAAGGCCCAACTTTTTAAAATATCTAATAAAGTATGTGTCGATTGGCATCAGAAGATTTTTGTAATGTGGGAGTGATGGGGGGGCACTGGTGGGGGGTCTGGGGGTCCTCCTCCAGAAAACTTTGAATAAAGTAGATGCCATTTCCAGCATTCTGGTGTATTTTAACGGGTTGTTAAACATCTACGTTTACCTACATAAACAAGAAGTATCCTGACCAACAGCTCTCCTTGTGTGAATAGAGCACGCGCTGCTTCTCTCTCGCATCCAAGGGGGAACATTGTAGGCGGTGTGGTGAGTTGTTGTAGGTAGCCATGAAAACTTGGAGTGGACCTTTAGTGGTTTGAGCATTCTCCTATTAATCAAGTGGAATGGATTTGTTCACAAAGAAATAGAAACAGTGCTGGGTGAACTAATATTTCATGGTAATTGTGTATGTATGTGTGTGTGTGTGTGTGTGTGTGTGGGGGGGGGGGGGTGTTACAAACAAATATTTTTT
>JARVLU010000001.1:17797942-17809931 GCA_031762415.1 Simpsonichthys santanae
AACAAGTTCTCAGCTTCTTTTTGCAGAGAAAAACAACTTTTTACACAAAGGCACAGGTTTCAACCGTGAATTTTGGAACTTTGACAAGACAGAGGTATTTTCCCAGAGGTTGGCCTGTTAGCTTAGCTCGTAGCTTAGCTTCTAAACTTAGCAGATTTTAACGATCCAAAAACGTGATTTTCAATGGTTAAAATTAATTTTAAAGAGAAAGGGAGGGGTCAGTGAAAAGCACCAGAGTTGAGCTTTTTGTCGTCCAGTGTCTAATAGAAAGACAGAGACACAATGAAACGATAAAGCCAATAAATGAAAATGAGGTCAATAATTTTCATTAAACTGATTTATTGTTTATCACGACAGGCCTAGTGATACATGATATTTAGTACAGCATTTATGGTTGAGAGCAGAGAATAAATAAGTGCTGTTGGAAACTTGTAGAAAATAATTTTAACATAAAAAGAGCTCAAATGTAAAAAAAAAAAATTATCAAATGCTTTACCTTTTGCAAAATATGGCCTTAAACTAATTTTATCCACCAGGTACAATGGAGGAGCTAGGGGATGGCCAATGGTGGTCTTTTCAACCACCCCAATCATTTGAGGAAACTATACTTTTAAGAAATATAAAAACTAGGAAACAATTTCCTCAAATGACAGAAGTGTTTGGTTTACATATACAGTATATATGATGGTGGCCATCTTGAATTTTGATGAGGCAATCCAACTTTAGGAAGAAATCTTTCTTACTGCACTACAGGAAACGCTTTAATGTTTTTGTTTACGCGTGACCTGTTTTAGACCTTAATTGTTAGTATTTTTTATATTCTGTTTTCTCTTTTTTTATATCTTGCGTTCCTTTGTACTGAAAATCTGAAAGACAAATTTCTTGTGGGATCAGTAAAGTTCTTTCTTATCTTATCTGACGCTTAGAAGTAGCCAGACACCAAAATGGAAGTCGGTACAGTACTTATTTTTCAAGTGAACACTCTCACAACATGGACAGAGTATTTCCAATTTCCCATTTTCACTCTACGACAGAGACAAAAAAATAACGTCTCTTTTTCCTTATGAACAATGATATGTGGTTTTAACACAAAACATTAAATGTCTGACGATGAAACAATAAATCAACAAAATCTGACACAAAATTAATGTTTTCTCTCCTTTTTTTCTTTCTCTAACTCAGTTTATTTTGGCGTTTGTAGTAATTGTTGGACAAAGAGTTTGAAAACGACTGACTTTTTTCGGTCATTTGCTAAAGTCAGTTAGCTGAGTCGGCCATCTTGCATTTAGTTCAGTTGTAGATGTACATCCACTGATTACTTTATAAATATAATTCAAATTTGTTTAGTGGTTCATGAATTAAGTTTGCTGACAGGTAAACCCACATGAATACAATCCATCATTTATGGCAGGGGCTACATTAACCCGACACAAAGTGGTGCTGAATACTTCCGAGACATTTATCTATTATTTCTCTTATAGTACGTCAGAGGCTTTTAGATATAAATACATTTACTATAAAATGTACCAATGATTCCTAATACTAATGAATTAGTTTCATAAAAGTCTGCAAGTCCTTGGTGAGATATTTCACAGCAGAGAAGTGTGTCTCTTTATTCATTCATATTTTGCTGTATGAGATGTTTTTGAGCTGTAAAATCTGGACACGGTGATTAGATACGAGCTAACATCCTTTGGGTTTGAGCAGACATTTTGCTGCTTCAGAACTCACTCGCAGTTGTGAAACAATGGACAAATTACAGTTTGATTTCTCAAATTCGCTCACCCTGCTGGATCGGCATCAGGCTAAAGTCTCTCCTCCTGATTGCAATCAGATGCTGAGCAGAAGAGGAAGCTGATTACAGCATTTGCAAAGAGTCTCCACCTAGTCTCCATCTGAGAAAACCCAGTCGTGTGTTTCATACTTAATTCACAAGTCAGTGAGGTGGCACTTTCCTCAAGAAAAGTGATGAGTATTCCAGTGCCACCAGAACTAATGCTTTGGTGTCAGAAGCATTCATAATGTGGTGAAAAGTTTGAAAAAAGTAGATGCCATTTCCTGCATTCTGGTGTATTATAACGGTTCCTAACATCTATGTTTACCTACACAAGTAAACACCTGATTCATTAACTTATTTTAGAGTGCACAGCACAAAACGTTTCATTTTTAGTTTATTGATTACAAAGATGTGATGGAAGTTTTTGTGTTGCTTTCATCAAACGTGGAGTGAAAATATTGTGAAGAAGAAATGTTGAATTTTTTTTTAACCACTGAAGGACATTTATTAAGGTTCCAATGACTGCGTGAGCTAGAATCTTATAAACGTGATCCCTGAGTGACACAACGTGATTTCAAGAGAGAAATCCTTTTTCACTGTTAAAATAAATTTTGGTTATAAAAATGGCATATCAAAGGTACCAAAATTTGTGGTGTGAAAATGTATTCCTATGCTATATTTTTTAATATAAAAAAAGTTATATAATTGCAAAAACAAAAACAAACAAAACAAAAAAATTATATAGAGTACTGTATACATATATGAATATAATTGCATTATATATTTTTTTATATATATAAACTGCTGTTGTTCGGTGCATTACTATTTTTGCACTATTAAGTGTTTAGCGTACTCTTAGTTTAGCATATATTTTTTAGTTCATATCTTAGATCTTATCACTGTTTTTCTTTTACAATTTATACTTTTGTTGGATGTAACTGGGACCCTGTGTACACAATTTCGTTCCACCACATGTACCACATGCGATGCAAATGACTATAAAAAAACCTTGAAAAATAAAAAATAAGAAAATAATTTGATATACTGTATATATACATATATATGCTTGAAGTGACAAACTGGGAGTCTTGTCACTTTAGTCACATTTGTTGGGTTTGTCATTTTCTATTTATGACTTTTTTGGTCACTAATAAAAACACCATGACATTTAGGAAAACTAGACAAACATGATCAACAGATTTAATGCAAAAAAAATGCAAGGTATATTCACATTTGAGCATTTCCAGAGTAACATTTATTACATTTCATCAAGACTGACAGTCATGGAGAGAATATCGCAAGTTTTTGGAAAAAAAAATTTTTAAAAGGTAAATGGAGACTGAGAATCTTCACCAGCGTAAATGGAGACGCACCTTTTCTATAATCTGGACAAACAATCGTCTTTAGTTGTTAAACTTGTTAAATTTCGAAGAACTGAAACTCCTCCTGTGAAAACACACTGACGGGCAGTGTGCGCTCCAGCGGCAGTCGATTACTTTTTGGCAGACCGTCACTTTATGGCACAACACCGGCACTAGCGTAGCGCTAAGCTAGCTGCATGCAACACAGCTGCGCTAGCTAAGATGCTACAGACTTGTCGCTCCGCTTCTCTCAAGCATTCTAACTCGCTCACGAAAAAATAGAAACAGTGCTGGATGAACTAATATTTCATGGTAAATGTGGGCGGGGGGAGGGCGGGGGGGGTCCCAAATGAATATTTTTTAAATGTGAGAGGGACATGTCCCCCTCACATATAATTGTTGCGACGCCTATGCTCTAATGTCATCTGATTAATCTAAAAATGTGTTTGCATTTACGCAGGTTTTCTTTCTTTCTTTCTTGTAAACAAGAACGGATCAAAGACAAAAAGCGGTCCGGTCTTCTGAAATTGATCAGAGCCTTTGTGATCAAAACAGTATTGATGAACACATGACGATTTTCTCAAAGCTCATACATTTTATGCTTTTTTGTTTTCTTTTTCCGGAGACTTCTCGCCAGCAAACTTTTGTTGTGAGTAGGTCTAAAAAAATGTGTTTGTCCACTTTTTGTTGTCTCGCTTATTTCCTTTCAGAAAGACACTTTGTTCTGGCCTCAACAAAATGCAATTAGTGTCACTGAAAGTAATAATTCAAGAACTCCTCGAATACAACTGTAAACCAGAAATCTTCAGCAAATAAACTGTTGTGTGAATAATTACACTGATTTTAAAGCACTCATTTATAAAGTTATGGGTTATAAAAGTTGAAATTGTTTTTTTTTTTATAAAGGAAAAATAAGATGAACTTTTAATATTTTAAGTACATGTTAAAAGTGTTGTTCTTTCTAAAGTGTGAGTCTCAACAACACCAAGAAAAAAGCATGATGCGAAGCATCCGAACTCCTCATCAACCACCTTTTTCAGCGCAGACTCTTAAGTAAAACGACGTACTCTGCACATATTTATTGTTCCTCTAGTCTAAAACTTTCTCCAGGAGACACTTAGCGCTGCAGAAAGAACGACATGTTCAGTGTGCACCCCTTTTCACTCGCAGCACGATTACATAACAACATGAACCAGATCAGCAGTGCAGCCTGCATGAATTAGTCATGTGGTTCAAAGTTACAGTCATCGGCTTCACGCGTTAGCTGTGACATTTATTCTAAGTTTACTGGTAGTTTATTTATTTATTTTTATTTATTTATTTTATTCATTTCAATTTTTTAAAACATAATGACAATTTCAAAATACAATTTTTTTTTTAAAAACAGACATAAAATGAAAGGCAGCAGAAGAAGAAAAATATCTTATCGTATCTGCCCCTTCTTAAATAAATCAATTCAAACAATCACTTCAAATAACAATCTAAACAAAATCATCAATAACATAATACAACAAAATATATAACTCATCACACATTACCTTTTGCAATTCATTTGATATTAAATAACTTATATGAATCTTTTCAACAAAATAGTCTTAATCTTTTTCTTAAATATAAACATTGACTTCACTTTTTTACATCATTTTCCAAACAATGTTTATTCTTTAGTTTATCCTTTATTTCTTTGTGTTCACTTTGTTCAATGACTCCCTGTGTTTCTGCCACTCTCAGTGATTTTCACAGTTAGTTTCTGTTCCTCAGTCCTGCCATGTCCATCTAAACCGGCTCCCAGTTTCACCTCATCAGCCCCAGTTTTTAAAGCCTTTCACTGTCATTCACTCCTCAGTGAGGATTGTATATACATCATGTCAGATGTCCTCTTTGCCTAACTGTGACCTTTCCTTAGTTAATGTAATTTTTTCCGCCGCTTTACGGTTGCAAGGGAAGAACACCGAAGCAGAGGACTGAGAAGAACATGACCCAGATAGCTCAGGAATAAAAGATAAGTGAGGTTTATTTACATGTGAAATTACGTGTACAGGGATTTAGAGAAGGCTCTAGGGAAACAACCTGAAAAGGAGGAGGACTGGTAAGTAGGATTCCAAAGAGCAGGTTGATGTACAGTAATTGTTTCTCTTACAGTTTCCTTTAGGATTGTCAGAATATAGGAGGGTAGAAGATCTCAGGTAAGTAGAAGGCAAGTGGGTGCAAGAGGTTTCTTTAGGTCCGGTCCTTACTTTGGAAACACTGGAAACGTACAGGTAGGTCCAGGGCCAGACTCTCAGGGAAACGGGAGCTACGAGGACACAAAGGAAAGACAGTAAATATGATTTCAATTCTCAAAAACACAGGAAAGCTGTCACTACACCAATTGGTATGTGATGTTCCAGCGTCTGATGGAACACTGAATCATCATCATATACCCTGGAACTTGTTAACAGGATTGATTTCAGTTGCTGCTTATTAGTGCTGCTATGCCACAAGGGAGGAACTGCAAGACAAGAAGCACTGGAATCTCAGAGTAACCCCCTCTCAAGAATCGCCTCTTGGCAATCTGGAACCTTTCTCAGGATGGTCTCTATAAAAGCAGGAAATGAGGCTTGGGTTGAGAGTGAGGGACCTGGAAAACAAAGATCTGTCCTCCAGGCCATACAGTAACCTTCCCTTTTGACCAGGTACTGTAAACCTTGATCTCTGGGTCTCACATCCAAGATTCGACAGACAGTATAAGCTGGATGGTTCTCGATAAGTTGGGTGTGTGGAGAGATGTTGGCAGGAGGACACAGAGGATTCTGAGACCGTTTTCACTTGGGAGACATGGGATGTAGAATGAATGCCCATGGAAGAAGGTAGCTTGAGTCTGACAGCAGAGGGGTTGATGATTTGCTCAATAGGGTATGGATCTATGAATCTCGGAGCCTGGGGTGTCCTTAATGTTAATGTCACATGTGGATAGCCATACCTTACAGACAATTTGTACATGGGAGCTATAGAGTGATGTCAATCAGCTAATCTCGTTCTGGTCTGCTGTGAGAAAGAAGGCACTTTTTGATTGACGCCAAACTCTTCAGAAGCAGTGGAGACTGTGTTGCACAGAAGGTGGATATCTCAGACTCTTGATTAAAGAAAAGAGGTGGAGAGAAACCCAGAGATGCCTCAGAAGTTGAGAGACTAATATAAGAGGAGGTGTGTATTTTATATGCGTATTCGACCCAAACCAGATGTTGGCTCAGTGATGATGGGTTTTTGTTGATTACACACTTGAGGGTGGCCTCCAGCTCCTGGTTGCAATGTTCGGTTTGGCCATTAGATTGGGGATGGCACCCTGATGTGAAACTGGACGAGACCCTGAGAGTGATGCAGAAAGACTTCCAGACTTGAGAGATGAATCGAGGTCCTTGGTTAGATACGGTATCTGTGGGGATGCTATGGATCCTAAAAACTTGCCGGACCAGGAGATGGTCCAGCAAGGACCATTCACTCCAGAGTGGAGGGAAGTTTACACAGGGAAACAAAGTGGAATGCCTAGGAAAACCTGTCATTGACTAAGTATTTTGGTGTTACCCTCTGATGATGGTAGTCCAGTAATGCAGGGAGATGTGTGACCATGGGCAATAGGAATCAGCAAGGGCTGAAGAAGGCCAGCAGGAGGTTGATTTCTGCACTTGCGTACCGGTACACAAATGGGAGAAGCTGCCACAACCTCTTAGATGTCACTGTTTATGGTTGGCCACCAGAAGTGTCTCTTAGTGAATGAGAGCATACATTTATAACCATGGTAATAGATTATCTTATTATTATGAATCCAGTTTCAAACTTTGCTCCTTGTTCTGGGAACAAAGAGTTTACCCATAAGACCGGTACCTGGATCAGGTTCATTTCTCTGAGCCTCCCAGATGTCCTTCTTAATGCGCCATGTGAGGGTGCCAGTGAAACAGCAGAAAGAAAGGACATGCTGCTCAATGGTGCTGATCTGCCACAAGGGTGGATCTGCAAGGCAAGAAACTCTGGAATCCCACAACGCGTCAGCCTTTGTTTCATTAAATAAAGTTTGATCATCTTTTGGGGCTCCTTATTATGTTGGTCTGAATTCCCGAGTCCAAACCTTGTACAATTATCCCTTTAAAATATCATCTTCTAGTTGAGTTGTGACAAATTAACAGGAGTCTATAAACCCAATATATATGTAAGCAACACAAATACTGTTTATTAAATTAAATAATGTGTTTAAATATTGGCTGAAGATTTATTAACAAAGGTAAAGTGTGCAAAAGTATTCACAAATTGTAACCATCTTTTAAGTTCTGGGAACATTTCAAATATGAAAACATAAAACAATGTTTCAAAAATATGGAACAAGTCTTGGCAGAATACGTTAATGAGAACAACAAATGCGTATAGAAATAATTAAAAATTAATTAGTTAATAAAAAGCTGCGTTATGGATTTGTATATGTTTGTGCATTTTTGTAATTGTCCATTTAATGACTGAGAATAAAATTGTAGCTTTGAACTCACAAAATAATTAAAATATTTAAGAACTTTTCTCATAAGTTTTTATTTTCTGAAGCAGAATTTTTCACTTGCCTTTGACTTTTCTTCAGAGAAACAAAGTTTACACAGAATATTTGACTTCTACTTCTCTCTCTCTTACTGTTCAGGTTCAAAACAGCCCAAACCTTAGTTAAACATCCTTTGACCTAATCGTTATAATGTCAGCTAATCTTACTTTGTCTTTGCTCACGTTTCCACCTGAAGAACAACCCAAGTCTCTCACCTCTTTTGTTAATTTTTGGCAAACTCTGCTCTGATCTGAGAAAACCCTGAGAGCGAAGCTTGTCGGCTGCCTCCAGCTTCAGGACGACTTCTTTAAGGTCCTCAACCTAAAAAACAAACAAGTGAAGATTTCATCTATCTGGGCTTAATGATCTGAAAATATAATATTCATTCAACCTTCATTTAGGCAGGTTAATCCCATTGAGCCTCGAGGACTCATTTACAAGACAGGCCTGATTTCAACAAAGAATGATGACAACAGCGACAACAATAGACAATCATGAGAGGCATACAGATTTTTTTAAACAATTTAAAAAAATGGTGTAAAAGTAACAAAACTGATAGATTATAAGGCAAATGTAGAAAACTACAGCATTGGTTTTTGCCAGGATTCCAACAGATTCTTAAAGCCATTTATAGAGGTCACGGTCGAGAGCTTCAGATCTTTTTGTAAGATATTCCAGGAAGCAGGAGCGGAGTAGGAGAAGGCCCTTTTGCCAAGTTCAGTCCTCACTGCAGGGAACACTGCAGGTAATCATGTCCTGAGAGCGCACACTGTAGCTGCACTCATGCAGTGACATGCGCCTCCTTCATTCTGCTTGATTTGAATTCAATCTGCTATTTTTATGGACAGATCCAAATAAAGCTTTGTTTTCTTTGTTAAAATGTGTTTATTTAGTTAAATAAAATGCAACTCTATTTGAAAATCTCTATTCCAGTTCAGCCTACAGTAATTTCTTATTCAGAAATAAAAACCATATTTGCAAACTTTTCCTGTAGGGGTTTTGCTCCTGAAAATCAAAATTGGAAGAGCATTATTTGACCATAGTATCTGGTATTTTTGTCTTTGTACAGTATTTTAGGTTTATGCTTTACCTTGGCTCCAGGAGTCTCTCCCTCCGTTCTGTTGTATCAGTAAAGGATACTGGTTATTCACCTCTCTCTGTTCCTCCCTAATAGTGTTGGTTCCTTCCTCCACCTTCAACACTAATTTATGAATAAAATCTGTAGAATCTGTAAGACAAAATCTTCTTTAACATCTTATGTTTTAAGGAAAAAACATGTTAAATTAGTTATTAAGAATGAAAAAAGCAGTAAAAAAAATCCATATTTAAAATAACAGGGTAGCTAATATCAATTTAATATAGCATAAAGACACTTTTAAAATAAAAGTGTCTTGAAAGCAGAAAATAATTTCAGTCTCACCTGCTTGTGGCACCATGTTGGGCTGGGGATACAAAGATAGAGCTTGTGTCCATGTTGCAAAACAAATCACAGCTAAAAGGTTGAGCAGAGCTACAGAAAGCATGGTGTCACTATGATTCAGTGGTCAGATTCAGACTCTTCCTCAACTCAAGCAAGGACTTCACTTATATCTCCTCCATGGCCATTCATCACTTTCTGATCAATACGTTTTCGTCACATTCAGTCTCCTCCTTAATGGATTTGATACGATGGATCAGGCGTCACCGAACACAAGTTAGGGGACCTGGTCGAATCTGCCGAAACCTGCGTTTGTACAGACCACATGAATAAATGGGTTAAACCAGGGGTCTGCTTTGCGATTTTAAAAAAGCCATGTTTTACCACTTTGCTTACTAATTACGACGTCCGGAGCCGCAAAACCTGCTACAACTGTGTACTGTCAACTGGTGGCTCATGGACCTCTACAAGTTTGTTGGAGATGGCTTTTCTGGCCAGTGGGGGGTGATATAAAATGAAAAAATGTCTAACTATTATTAACATTTATTGATATTTTTACATTTTACTACAAAAGAAAAGACCAGATTCATGTAAAGAAAGAAAAAATGTTTAACTTTTAACAATTATAAAAAGATTAAAACACGGAACTCTGCAGGTCAATGTGAGTTCTCTTAATTGTTGAAGAACTAAGTACAGTATACTACTTAAAGCATAAAGACATCATAAAATTAGGCCAGTTTGTTGGATATCCAATTACATTTTTAAAGAAAAATAAATACTGTACTTTCATTTACTTTGACTTTGTTTTTTGTTTTTGTTTTTTTTTTGTTTTCTTAGCAGTTAATCGCCACATTCCTTCCCAGCAACTTGTCTTAAAGATGACCCAAAACATTCTGGTGGTTTTGGAAGCCTGAGACTGGAAGTTGACTTAATAAAGTGGCTAACAAACAAGCATGATGTAGTCCACATGTTTTCCGCTTTATATTTGTACTATTCTTCATGTATTTGAAAATGACATGAAATCTGCTAAAACTAGCCATTTTCATTGTTGGCAATAATTTAAATAAAATTCAGTTTTATGTTAGTTTTGGTCAAAGCCTGAAAGAGTTGCTGCAGAGGGACCAAAGAGCCACATTTGCCCCCAGGGCCGTAGGTTGTAGACCCCTGGGTTAAACCCTGGAGACCCTCCACATTTTTGACACTCGTATATTAACTTTTATGGAATTTGGCAAGGTTAGCCAGCCACAACATCAGATGTTTTTTTTTTTTTTTGGTTTGTTTTTTGTTTACACATTTATTACCAGTTGGTGGCGGTAAAGCACCAAATTGTTGCCTGCCAACCGTCAATTAAACCGAAGAAGAAGAAGAAGAAAAAGGAAGACGGTGCATAGAAAAATTTTAAAAGCAAGAAGTCTGAGCTGGCGTCAGTAATTTGACCAAACAGGAAAAGTGTGACTCTAAAAAAACGGATCCAAATTAAAGTATTACCAAAATAATTCCGGTAAGTGCGTTGAATACATTTTGTTTTGTCGAGCCTTTGTTAACATCCTGAACTGGTTAGGTTGTAGAACTGGGAAGCTAACGTCGCGACTTCAGCTTTAATCTTTGATTGAAACAATCTGCTACATTTCAGAGCTGTTAACTAAACTGTAGAAAACGTTAAATAACATTTGTACTCCCTTTTGTCAGCTATTTATGTTCTGACACGCCACATGATCTCAGCTGTCAGTCTGCTGTTGGCAATGATTCACTTTTACTTCATTTTAAATTACAGCTTACTTTACTCTAAATGGAATTTAAATTTAACAACTGTGTTTTATGGTTGTAAATGTAATGTTTTTAGGTTTGTCCAAGCTGAGTTGCTTTAATTTGTTGTTTTGTTTTTTCCCCCCAACTCCCTGATTGTGTATCTGGTGAGTTGAAAGAACTCACTGAATGTGCAAAGTCTTAAAAACATTACGGGGGAAATAATTTGATTTTTTTGTTTGGCACCCCTGCAATTTTTAGACCAATTATATGAAGTGTTATATTTTACTTTTAAAACTTTTTAAATTATTTTCCATAGTCCGTCAGAAAATATTTTATATTTAGATCACAACATTAACATTCAGATAATTACTGGTAGTTGTCTTCTCTGGAAAGATTTGTGTTCAAACATGGCAAAGGTCTTGGCGTCAGCAATTATGTTTTTTCTTTTCTTTTACTAGTCCGGCTTTGTTACATGTGGGGTGAGGTTCCTGTAATAGTAACAATACAAAGTTTGCTGCTTTGTACTTGTTATTTTTCTTCTGACAGTAAAAAGCCTTATAAGTATGTTTACATTATTTACAGGAAGTTGGCACCAGCAGTCCTTCCTTCTATTTTATCTTCGAATGGTGTTCCTATTTAGTTTGTTGATTCTTATAAATACTGTACTTGGGTATTTTGGTCGATTCGCATCTCTCTTTTAAGCCTCATGTCGAAAACTTGGTAAAGAAATGAAAATAAAACTGGGTTTCTTTTTTTAAAAACAGATCATGTCTAACTCTGAATGCTAAGAAACATCTTGTTCATTCTATCTAAAAAACTTAATTCTGGTCCTCTGGACATTCAAAACACAACAACACAAAAAAAATTGTAGAAACGTTTCCTCCGAAAGACTTCTTCAGTCTGAGGTGCTGTACAGTATTCAGCTCAGTCTTATAAGTCTTATATCGGGGAAACTAAACAGCCACTGGCTAAAAGGATGGTCCAGCACAGAAGATCAACATCATCAGGCCAGGACTCTGCGGTCTACACTAATCTCTAGGCCACCGATCACTCTTTCAGGGATGAAGATGTTCACATCCTTGATAGAGAGGAACGATGGTTTGAGAGAGGAGTAAAGGAGGCCA
>JARVLU010000001.1:17855077-17868265 GCA_031762415.1 Simpsonichthys santanae
CTGTGGATTATAAACATTGTGTTCCAGTGGATTACAGACTTTGTTTTCCAAGGGATTAAAAGTTTTGCCGCAATGGAATTACCAACAAACACTATGGGATTTAAATTTTTATTTGATTTTTGTTTTTCACTTGCTGGATTATGTCAAGATCAAAGACATTCGGAGGTGCACGTTCATGTTGGAACTCATCCCCATGGACAGGCGATGATTTCCAAAGAGGGGAATGTAGTGATCTAACCTCCTCCATCAATCTTGTCCCAGAAGACCTTCTGAAAGGACAGAAACTTATCCCATTAATTTGAATCCAGGACACAAATTATCTCATTTATTGTGAAGCTCAGAACTTAGAGCTTATAAGATAAACATTCTCTTTTGGTATTTTTCATGAACTCAAAAAAAACTTTCACGTTCTTTTTTAGTACTTCAAGAAAATTTGTTACTGTGCTCCATCCATCATCTTCCGCTTGTTCTGGAGTCGGATTGGGGTCAGCAAGTTGAGCAGGGAGGTCAGACATCTTTCCACAGCAGTGGGCAGGCACTTAACTGGTGAGTTGAGACTGGGTTAGCACCATGTCTCTTCAGTAATTGGGGTGGCTGTGGCTGAGAGGCTAAAGCTCCAACGCAAGAGTTGGGGGTTTCGATTCCACAAGCAGTCACATTCTGAAGTGTCCCTGGGCAAGACACTGAACCCCTCATTGCCTCCGATGTGTCCCATTAGTGTATGAATGTGATAAAGCACTGATTATTCTTTGTATAGATAAAGTGCTGTATGAATGGGTAAACGAGGACACTGATTGTAAAGTATTTGGAGTGTCTTGATCAGATAGAAAAGCCCTATATAACTTTAGTCCATTTACAATCTTCAGTGTGTCCTGGGTCTTCCCCAAGGGCTCCTCCAAGTTGGACATGTCTGGAAAATCTGCCTAGATAGATGTCCTGAACCAACTGGAGCAGTAGTGTGATCTACATTTTTGTAGTGGGTATACTGTGCTTAGAAACCAAAGTACACTGGTCAGTATGTAATTGTTAATTTATTTTTTATTTTTATTGAACATTTCAAAATTTCTCTGATGCTTATACATGTATTTGATTAAAAGTACAACAAACTTGTTATAGAATTTATGAAGCTGTATCAAAGCAAAACATGTTCAAGTATAAAGTAGTAAGTACAGAAGTATTAATTATACAAAAAACAGGTTGAACCTACTCAATATGTCTATAAAATGTTAATATGTTGACAATGACACGAGCCCATGTCACTGAAAATCCCAAGCTTTTTTAGTGGGTAGTCCGTACGCTTGTTTATCATAGACTACACCACTGAAATTGAACTTTTCACCCCATCTCTAAGGGAGAGTCCAGATTCCCTGTAAAGAAAACTTGTTTCCTTGTTTCTGCAATCTCGTTCCTTCGGTCACTACCCAGAGTTTGACGGTAGGAATGTAGATCAACTGGTAAATGGACACCATCGCCTTGCAGCTCAGCTCATTCTTCACCAGTGTTGCATATTGTGCTACATATTCTTCTAAAACCTGGAACAGAACTCCAAATGTTTGAGCTTTACCTTTTCATCTCCATCATTCTCTGCTGCATTTTGCTTATTGAACAGGTTATTTTCCACGTAAAACCTCCCTTTCACGTAGATAAGTCAACAGAAACTCCTTACCCGAAGAAACATTTTGTCTCAACGGGACTTTCCCCGACTGAACTCAAAACAGATGAGTTTATAAGTGCTGTTGAGGTAAAGCAGACCAACAGTTAGCTGTCGTCGACCCAGGGCTTAATATGAGCCGGATCCTGCCAGAACAGGATCCGGGAACTCTTTTTGACAGGATGTGTTCCGGTAAATGTTTGCTTGGATCTGGTAACTCAGTCTTACCGATCATAAAATTATGAACAATATGACTGCCTTGAATGAATAAAACTTATATTAGATATGTAAACTGAAAATAATTACATAAACACTAATTTTAAACACAATAGCCACTACGAGCTGCCCCTTCCAAGTAGCATTTCTGTGTCTCTACCCTTAAAAAATATAACCCTAACCCCTAAAAGAGTGGTGGGGGTGAGTGCTGAGCTAACAAGGCAGTTGAACACGGGCAAGAGCCCACAGGCAGGCGCCTTGAGGTTTCAGATGTGGAGTCGGACAACAACGAGTAGGGACAGTGTCGAGCTTGGAACCGTCAAGTACGGGGGAGGGGGATAGGATGCTTGACAGAAGCAGTGTTTGCAAATGTAAGTAAACATAGATGTTTACCAGCCCGTTAAAATACACTAAAATACAGGAAATGGCATCTACTTTATTCAAAATTTTCTGGGGGAGGATGCCCAGACCCCACCATCCACCCACTATTTGCGTTCCAGCATCAATTGATTTACAAATTCAGCACTGCGTCAACCTCTATGGTGCTAGATCTCATTCTGACTTTGGACCCATTTTGCTCCAAAAAGGAGGAGAGCTGGAGTTTTCCATCACAAAGAAGTGAAAAAGGATGTTCCACATGTTCCCTGAATCTCACACAAACCAGAAGAGCAGACAGACACAAGACAAGGTTTAACATGGCATAGGTTTTATTCCTGAAATACATTTGTTTCTGTAAAAAAAAAAAAAAGTACAATAGTAGAAAGTGATTACTGCATGTGTTTAATGAAAGTGATACAAACTGCTTAAAACATCTTTGGCTTTTATTGTTTATGGAGGTCACTGGTCAAAGGCAAACGCAAGAAAACACGTCTAGTGGCAAAGGTGACCATTTTATCTCAACAACAAAAACAAGAACTTGTATTAAAGTTCCAACCTGACGTTTTCAGAACATTGTAAACCACAGCTCCGTGTTCACATTTCAGTTTCATTCAACCTTGATTCAGGCAGGTTAAAATCCCACTGAGCCTCGAGGACTCGTTTACAAAAGAGACCTGGAGTTTAAACCTCTGAGATCATAAACCTCAACTTCTGCTTTTTTTTTTTTTTTTAAACTAATACTTTGCATTTCCGGTATGGACACAATGTTTTTACTCTCATTTCCGTGACTTCCCACAGTCACACCATCACACATCCTCAAACTGGCCTCTATTCAAATAACATTGAGGTGTCAGGGGGTGATTAAAAAAAAACAAAATGACGGCGAGGTTTAGCTCCGGGAGCGGCGTCCGTGGCAACAGTTGCATCACCACAGTTTGGTCTCTGACAGTTTTGCTGGCGGACCAGCGGCAGCTTCATGTTAAGGCAGCAGTGACGGAGAACTAAACCGTTTTAGGAAGTAGCGTCTGCATGCATCCGCTTCTTCATATATTCCCGTTATTCTCCCACAAACCAAAAATCCAGTTTCCTTTTATCGGCTTGGTGAAGCTGAAATTACCAGAAAGCGTCGATGACAATAAGAGCACGGCAAGTTATACGCCCATCGACAAACTATTCAACAGCGATGGCCCAGACAAAGACCTGGTATAATGTTTGACCTCGAAGCTGGGGTAGTGAAAAATGTACGCAACATTTCGTCTTACGTGTTCCGATCAGAAGCTATGGGCGACACAAGAGAAAGTTTATGGACGGAGAGGAAACCAGGGGTCTGCACCCTTTATGATCAAAAGAACCAAGGGCGAGAGAACTGAGCGGCGATCTGCAGCTAGAACTTTAAAAACAAAGCGATTAATACGTTGCCTACACTCACAACAATATTGCACTCCACTACAGGTGGCATAAAGGTTTCAAAGTCAAAGACGATTAGAAAACATGGAAAATGATAATAGATGAACAGCATGAGGTTGAAATGTTAACGTCAACGCAGCAGAAAAAACATTTACAACGCGTACGTCTCTGATTTCCAAGCGTATTCAATCGTAAAAAGAATTAGCTCAAACCTCGTTTCTGATGGATTCTAGAAGAACGGACGTGAAACTACAACTACAGACAGAGGACGAGCAGATGATCGTGCCCGTCCATGACGTCGCCCCCGTCCTCCCGCCTCCTGTTTTTTCCTTCAGTTACGAAAACACAGAGCTGCGCTGGTTGGCCTCGCCCACCTTCTCGAAGAACATGAAGTCCTGCAGCAGAAAGAGCAACGAAATGAGACGTCACGTCGCGCGGTGAAAATGGTCGAGTTCGGGAAACTTACGATGAGGAAGCAGGCGCCCATGAGGACGGCCTTCATCTTCACGTCCAAGTCCAGCGGGAACTGGATGCCGAAGTTGTCCGTGTCGGTGAAGACCTCCTTCAGAAGGCCGCTCCACTGCTTGCTGATGCGCCCGATGACTTGTTCGTCTTTCCCCTTCAGCTGTGTGTCAATCACAAGATATCAGTCAGGTGGAGGGACTCGGATTTTAGTTTACGTTTTGTTTTTTGTTTTTTTAACAGCAAAGCTTGTTAGGACAAACTAGAGAAATGTCATTTCCTGTGAAAATACAGAGCTTGATTTTAGCTGGAAGCTGCTGAAAGGTTCCATTGCTAAACTGCTCATGTGAACAGCTGACAGTTAGTGAAAGCAGGAAAACAAAAGCAGCAGAAAAACAGCTGAAATGTGCAGAAAAAGCTGAAAGAGACTGACTAAGTTACAAAAAAAATCAGCTAAATGAAATTAAAATCAGGGTTGGGCGATATGCACCAAAATTAATATCTCAATTTTTTTTTCAGATAAATCGCGATATACGATATATATCTCAATGTTTTTATGTTTTCCCAGAATAGATGTCCAAGTCCCAGTGAGACCGTATAACTAGCCTTCTAGCAGTGCTGGGGCACATCAATAACCAAAGGAAATATAACTTGAGATACGTTAGTGGGAGAAATTGAATTTTGATCGGAAGAAGCTTCTAATTGACTGGAGAGATCAGAGCAGAGCCAGCCACTCAAAGCTCCTCTTTGAAAGCCCATTAACTCGTCCCCGTTCTGAGTTTTACCTCAAAGTTGACGTCCCCACAGCAGTTGCAGGCGAAGCAGGGCCCATCCAGTTTCATCAGAGTCTCCTTGTTTGGGCCCTGGATGGAAAACTTGGGCAGGCAAGGATGCCAGTCCTGTTTGACGTAGCCGACGGTGGTCCCCGGTGGGGCCTGGACCTCCATCTGTTGGGTCACAGAATTTGATTAAACACCCAGAGAAAGAGCAGGCCCTCCATGACACCGACAGCTATATTCATACCCCACAAGGTCACAGTCTGGAGTTTTGATTAGTTAGTTGTGTTTAGTTAAGTTTAGTTATGTTTAGTTGATTATGTTTAGTTAGTTGTGTTTAGTTGGATAGTTATGTTTAGTTTAGTTAGTTATGTTTAGTTGGTTATGTTTAGTTTAGTTTAGTTATTTATGTTTAGTTAAGTTTAGTTACTTATTAGTTAGTTATGTTTAGTTTTGTATAGTTGGTTATGTTTAGGTAGCTATGTTTATTTAAATTTAGTTAGTTATGTTTAGTTGGTTATGTTTAGTTTAGTTAGTTAAGTTTAGTAGGTTAGGTATAGTTTAGTTAGTTATTAGTTATGTTTAGTTAGCTATGTTTAGTTGGTTATGTTTAGTTTAGTTAGTTATTAGTTAGTTATGTTTAGTTGTGTTTAGCTGGTTATGTTTAGTTAGTTATGTTTAGTTTTGTTTAGTTGGTTATGTTTAGTTAATTATGTTTACGGTAGTTTTGTTTAGTCTGTTATGTTTAGTTAAATTTAGCAAGTTAAGTTTAGTTTATTATGTTTAGTTGTTATGTTTAATTATGTTTAGTTGGTTATGTTTAATTGGTTATGTTTAATTGGTTATGTTTAGCTAGTTAGTTAGTTATGTTTAGTTATGATCAGTAGTTAGTTATGTTTAGTTGGTTATGTTTATTTAGTTTTGTTTAGTTAGTTGTGTTTAATTAGCTAGTTATGTTTGGTCCATTAGTTAGTTATGTTTAGTTACTTATGTTAAATTACTTATGTTTAGTTGGTTATGTTTATTTAGTTGTTTAGTTAGTTGTGTTTAATTAGCTAATTATGTTTGGTCCATTAGTTAGTTATGTTTAGTTACTTATGTTTAGATGGACTGACAGACTGAATTGAATTAATCCCGGGGGTTGGGGGGGTGAGGAAAGACAATATGCACATGCACAAATTGTTAGGGAGTACTACATCCATGATTAAGTGATCGGAGCTACGGTTGTTCCTGCCGTCCCGTGTAACGAAGGTAACGGACCTCACATGGCTCCTGTCGGAGTTGTAACCAGAACGGTGCTGAGCCGGGCTCGGGTCGGGGGGAACAGACTGCTAACAGTTTGATTCCACGAGGGACGAACAAACAGAAGTCCCAGTGAAGGTTTTCAGAGTGAAGAGACAGTTTGGACAAAAGGGCCTTTCATGCTCAGATCAAACTGTTGCCTTGGCACAGAGACATGAAGCAGCCCTCAGCAGCACGGCAACAAGAGGAAAACACAAAGACCTGAGCCAGATAAACAAATAGTTTGTCTCGTGTGAAAGGGTACAACCAATTAGAACCGTCCTCATTGTAGACAGCTCTTTGGACGACCTCGTTTTGAAGAAACTGAGTTTAATCTGACAAGACTGACCATCTAACAGCTAATCTGGTTTGGACCAAGACCAAAGTGAACTGCTGTCGTCTTAAAATTGCTCGTCTGGAAAAAAAAATCCTAACCGTTCTTGCAAACGCTGTTTTATAAACTTTTACATCTCTGTCAATTTTGAATTACAGCGTTACTCCTGCAGAGAGATTGGCTGCCACCCTGCAAGTAAAACTGGGTTGAAAAGATCTTGCATTTTCAGTGTGGCTTATGTGATTAGTGAGATGATGATAGGATAATTAATTTATTCAACAGTGCCCTTTAAAAAGGGGTCGATCAACCTTTTGGACCATGGACGGCTCAAAAGTCTGATGGAAGTTCTGAAAAATCGTCCAGCTCTCAGTCGCTACAACAGATTCATAGTTTTGATAAAGTTGATCAACTCGTATGTAGATGACACTACGTTATATTCATTTTAAAATGTCTTGATTATTTCATCAACTGCACTATTTAGACAAGTTTTAGGAATCATTATCTAAAAGTCTCCTTTCTGGTAGCAATCAGAAAAGGTTTTTGTGTTTTGTACCAGGAAGTGAAAACAAAAAGATTATAGCCAAAGGTTTGTAGTGTATTTTGCTTAATATTGCTCATTTTGAGAAGACTGATTTTCATCTTTTTTGCTGTTAAACTTGAAAAAATTATATTAAAAAAGAGTAAACAACTAATTTTCAGAAAGTCTGCATCAACTTCTTAAGCCCGCTGGTCAAAATGATACATTCTTAAACTGCAATCGTGGGCCGAACAAAATCACTCCAAGGACAACAAATGGACCACGGGCCACACGTTGGACACCTGTGCATTAATGGTTCTTAACCTTTCACCACATGTAGTAACACTCAACAAACAAACCCCACCCAGTAGAAAAAACACAGTCAGCTGTTTTAGGGTTATTCGCAGCATATCTGTTCCAATAAAACCTCCTTAATCAGTCAGAGAAGTTAAATAATAACTCGTACACTCACTGAGTAAACACTACAACGAGTCATTTAGACCTGGAGAGAGTACTTGAGTGATATTTGACCAGGTGTGGTGCAACATGACAATACAAAGTTATTAATAAGCTAATGGCTCATATGCAACCCAGCATCCACCAGAGACGGACCTCTTGCAGGCAGCAGGGACACCAGCAGGAGACGCAGCGGAAAGGCCGGATGAGGCGGATGACCTCCCGGTCCATGTTGTCCTTGATCTTCATGTCGAAGCTGCGCAGCGAGCCGCAGCAGTTCCTCGTGCAGCAGTCGTTCTTCTCCTTGGCCTTGTAGATCTTCTGGCCCAGGCTGTTCTTGATCTCGTACTGGTTGTTGGTCTCGAATCCGATGAACGCTGGGCGAGGCGGGAGGAAAGCAGGGAGCGGCCGTGAACGAACTGCGAGGACTCGATAAAGACAAACCGCTTCAGCGCGTATTTACCTTCCAGGAGCTCAACTTTTTGATGGATCAGGATCTGATCGATCTAAAAAATAATAATAATAAATAAATAAAAAGAATAAATCACGAGAAAGACTTCATGATCATTTCAACATTTAAAACTTCCTGCCATCTGAGAGCTTTTCTTTGTTCATACAAGGAAAAAAAAAAACCTAAACATCTTTTATCATTTGCAAGGCAAATCGTTTCACCTGGTCCCTCATGTTCTTTCACACAAGCTCATAAAAAACGTTTGTCTTCAGTGTTTAAGCTGATTCTTCGATTACTGTTTGTAGTGAAGACGGATTATTATAAACGTGAAAAAGAATGCAAAATCACAGAAATGTGCATGAATCTGAGTCAAGCAACTGTAAGCTAAAGCAGATTCTTTTATTTCACAAGGATTTATTATTTTTACCTGGGTCAGGTACTCCAGTCCTGGTGGGACCCCAACAGGGACAGCAGCAGGTGCCGGTGAGATCCCCATGGGCTGGCCGCCATACTCCGGCCCTTGTCCTGGACCGGGAGCCATCGGGCCCGGCTGATACATGACAGGTTGGCCCTGGTTGTAGGGCATGTTGAAGCCCGGAGGAGGGGCCTGACCGGGGTCTGGGTAGCCCCCTGCTGGGTAAGGGGGTGCAGAATAACCTGAAGTAAAATATGATATTAGTTCAACTTAAACAGACGTATAATACTGTATAACAGCATATACAATGTTACTCTGTTTGTGGCGGGGGACTGGATCTTTGGGATGGACCAGTATGAACAGAGCGAACAATGCTGTGAAAACCAAAATGATCTAAAACAGACCTAAAATCGTAGCACGAGCAAATACAACAGCAAAGTTAAAAATATGGAACTAGCTTGGCTTGAAGGAATGCACAAAGACTGCTGCGTTTCACGACATCGAGTTTAAACTCGGATGAGTCTCAGCTACTACCACACTAAATTTGAGCTCCATATCTATAAAATGGACTGAGCTGGACTGGAACATGAAGCATCTTTCAGTAGCAGCAGGCGATGAAGGTGCAGGCCTCTAAAATCAACAAAAAAAAATTTTTTAACTTTAATGAGTGTTTGAGCTGAACTGACTGAGTGGGTTTAAACACGTTCTGCACGGAGCCAGGCAGAGCTTCATTTAGTCGCTGTAAATTAATACATTGAATTTTTGGAGTAGCTCTGCCAATAAACAAGCCAACTACAAACTGGCGTACTTGACGGAAGAACTAAAAGGAGGAACTAAAAGGAGACTAAGTAAAATAAATAAATAAAACAATTTTTTTTAAAGCACAAAAGAAGAGATGTGTCTCGTTTTTTCTTTATCTAACAACAGAAATGGGCCAGGTCCAGCCTGGTTTCATTTCTAACCAACACTGAGGTCGTTCAGTCATGCTGATGGTGTGTGAGTGTGCAGATTGGTTTGTTGGTTTTACAGAACCAGCACAGAAAAACCTCTAACAGGACAGGAAGTAATCATCCAGCACTCTAATAATAATAATAATAATAATAAAATAAAATGCTGCACAGAAACATCCTAAAATACTATTAAACAGTAATGTTTCTTTTAATAAAAACACATTCATGAAACACACACCACCTGCTACCACCACGCCAAACTTTAGCTCAGCAGCTGTCAAACTGACTGAGCTGTCGCTATAACGACACTAAAGCTGCGGCAGCCATCTTGAGTCAATCGGACTCCAAGCGTTAATCAGCTGGTCGATAAATGCGTTGAGAATTTTATTACAATCCTTCCACTGGTTCATGAGTTTGTGGGAAAACACACAAACACAAAAATAAAAAGTAAAACGACATGACCTCTTTGGTTATTCCTCACCGTGCAGCGAAAACAGGGAACTGAAAATACCTGTGAGCACAAGAACTTGAACAATAAGTGAGGTGCCAACTTCAATTTTGGTATGTGGCTACATCTAGACCAGGGCTGTTCAACAAAACTGCTCAGTGTGGCCGCAGTTTCTGACATCCAGCGATTAAAATCATTATGTAAATAAACCAAAGTTTAAAATGAGCTGTTACCTTTTAAATTTATTTTTTAATTGCATTGAATCATAAATATAATAAAAATTAAAAAAAAAAAATCAAGGAACAAAAAAAAAAAAAAGTGGGCCAGATTGAAGTAATCTGTGGGCCATTTCTGGCCCGCGGACCGCCAGTTGAATAGCTCTAATCTAGACGCAGGAAAGATACCTTTCGAAAATTGGACTGCTACGTCAAAATCCAAGAAGACCATATGTCTGTGTAAACCAGCCACCCCTATCATTTGAACTATGCTCAAGTTTTTATATTGTTTCAAAAGGTGGCTAAAGATTAATCTATGGGGGCCAAGGCCACCATCAACCACCCCCTGGCTCCTCCCTGGTAGTGGATAAAATTCCTCCCTCTGCCACATGAGCTTATCTTCCTCCCTGTTATTTGTGAACATTCTTGAATGGTTCCTTAACAGGAAGTAAAGTGTTCTCCACGTTATCTTCTGTAAATATGTCAGTCTGGAGTTTACTTCTTACACCAGATTTGAACGTGTTTCAGCACACTGGCAGGAAACGTCCCCGGTTGAGGTTCCTTAATTGCTCCCTCAACTTTGTCAGAAGAATTTCTGTAGCACCAATTTATTTTAGTTCACTGTCCTGATCATTTCTACACGTGTATAAAAACATCTAGGTTTGACTAGACACAGTTCATTTAGGTCATTGAACATCAAATATCAGACATCAAACCCTCCAGGTCTTCATCCACCACCATGATAATGTAACTGCCTGTGTGTGTGTTTGTTAGTCTGTCTGTTAGCAAAATATCTCATGAACCACTACAAGTGAAACTCTCAGAAATGAATCAGTGGATGTACCTCTACAAAAGATTACCTTTTGGAGTCAACCCAATTCAAGATGGCAACCAAAGGGAACCGATTTTAGAAAATACAAAAATGGCTCTAACTCAGGCAACTTTTAAAACGCTGAGCTAAACTTTGGTTTGCAACTCAAATTGATTCACAACAAAGACTCCCAACTTAGTGCCACTCATTACAGGACAGCTTTGATTATATTTAGCTTTAACTGTTGGTGTTGCCCCGTTTGTCTGTTAGCAAAATATCACACAAACCACTGGCCAGGTTTTACTAAAACTTTAAGAAGAAAAATCGCAGGAGGTACATCTACAGCTGATTAACTTCTATGCTACCAACACAAAAATGGCTATGACTCACGTTAACTGTACAGATAGATAAAACTTACTGCAGTAGTAGCTGAAAGTCTGCCTAAATTACTCAACACTAACTGAAGGTAAATGGACTGTACTTATATATATATATATGTATATATATATATCACCTTTCTATCTACCCAAGACACACAAAGTTCTTTACACTACAATCTGTGCCTCATTTACCCATTCATACAGCACTCTACTTAGATCTGTACAAAGATAATTGGACAAATCATTCTAACGAGACTAATCAGAGCTTTATCACCTTCATACACTGATGGGACACACATCGGAAGCAATGAGAGGGTCAGTGTCTTGCCCAGGGACACTTCGGCATGTGACTGCTGGTGGATTCGAACCCCCAACGCTTGCATTGGAGGACGACTGCTCTGACCACTCAGCCACAGCCACCCTAACCCTAACAGATCACACAAGATCAAATACTGTATAATGTAATTTACAAGTATCCTGGTGCATGCTCAATAGTCCAAGTACCGGTAGATACAGCTGACCTGACTTAACCTTGTTAGATTCATCTAGCTGGATTATCGAGCATACATCAGGATATTTTGAACCACTTTGGCCAGGACTGCATCAAACTAGTTTGAGAGTTTGAGCAAACAGCAAGGAAGAGGGCAGAGTACAGGAACCATGTGAGATTCAACCTCTGGTGCAAAGCGGCACCTTTCCCAAGAGCCTGGAACTCAAATCTTCCATCAGCAGACATTGGGCAAGCAATTTCCTACAGAAGAAGGCAGAGACGTGTGAGACAGACCAATTTTACTATAGAGGCTTTAGAGGCCAAAGAAGAGTCCAACAAAAACAACACAACTAGGTCAGATCACATTTCAGCAGGTGACAGATTTCACAGAGAATGTATCACGGCGTGTCAAGTCCAAGACCCGACAACAAAAGAAGCTTAATTTACTGTCAAGCCCATCCCAATCCTAAAAACAACACACACCATACCAATAGTCAGTCACATACCAGGGAGACAGAAAAATGGGTGAAGAATTTGCCCGACAGACAGCTCACCCAGCCAGAGTCAGAGATCCTTGCCAGGGGACCAAACTTTGCGGTTGCACCAAGAAGAATTCCTCTGGTGGAGATGATCACAGCCACAGAATCAGCCATCCGCAACAACAAGATTACAGAGTTTGACGCAGAACAACTCAGGAACAAAGTTTCAGCCTGCCTACGCAATGCCAAACCACCACCTTCCAACATCAGTAGAGAGGAAAGGGACGCACTCACCACTCAGCAAGGACAAGAACATCATCTTGTGAATTTATGGCCATACCACCCTGAACATGCCCAATCTCATCTGATCTCAGAAATTAAGCAGGGTTGGGCCTGCTGGTTAGTACTTGGATGGGAGGCCGCCTGGGAATACCAGATGCCGAGATGGTGTAGCGGTAGGGCAGCTGAATGGGGATCAGAAAGTTGCAGGTTCAACTCCACGCCATGCTCACATGTCATGGTGTCCTTGAGCATGACACCTAATCCCTAATTGCTCCCCCGATGCTTATATAGCTACCTGCTGCTCCACCTGAGCACATCTCACGTATGATGGGTTAAATGCTGAGCACAAATTTTGTCATTGTATAGAAACACACAATGACGACAACACATAGCACTTTCTTTTCTGCAAGACAAAGGAAAGTGCACAGTGATTTTGAACCAGAAAGACTATCAGGAGAAAGTTATGACACTTAGTGGCTTAACCACTTACAAGCCACTGAAAAGAGATCTGACTGTACCCAGGAGCCACGCCTAGTCTGTATGGTTTACCTAAAATTCACAAATATGGTGTACCTTTAAGAACAATTGTTAGCATGATTAAATCGGTCACTTACAATGTTTCCAAATATCTGGCGTCTGTACTCATCCCTTTAGTTGACAGCTCAGAACACCACATAAAAATACCATGGACTTTGTGGATAAAGTGAGGGACGTCATCATGGAGACTGATGAAACAATGGTCTCTTTTGATGTCACATCACTCTTTACATGCATTCCTGTTGATGAGGC
>JARVLU010000001.1:17879149-17894697 GCA_031762415.1 Simpsonichthys santanae
AGATTAGGAATGAGATCATCAGAGGTACAACACATGTTGAACAACTGGGAGATAAAGTTAGGGAGGCCAGACTGAGACGGTTTGGACATGTCCAGAGGAGGGACAGTGGGTATACTGGTAGAAGATGTTAGAAATGCAGCTGCCAGGAAAAAGACAGAGGAGATATATGGATGCAGTTAGAGAGGACATGAAGTTAGATGGAGAGAGGACAGAGGAAGACTCGCTGTGGAGACCCCTGAAGAGGGAACCCTTCAAACTTCAGACAGATGGGGACATTTGTTCAAGACAAGTGGACCAAAATACAGTACTTGTGGACAGAAGACAACTCAGAGAGAGTTAAGTTAAGAATCCTATTTGTCAGTTCCACATGTTTTTTGTTGTTTCATTTTAGTGAAACAAAATTCAAAAGCAGTGACTGATGTCAGCTTCCACTTATTTCAGGGAGTTTCGTTTAATTTTGACGTGTTCCATCCTTTGACGAAAGAGTGCAAATAAATGTATCCGCGCACCGAACAACGTATTTTGGAGTCAGATGAAACCTGGAGTTCCATCTGAACTGGAAAAATAAAATGCCTCAATAATATATCAACAAAAAAGCAGAAAAATAATAATAATAATAATAAAAAAAAACACTAAGGAAAAAAGCATTGCTCCTCCTGAACATGAGGTTCGACCTGCGTCAGCACCTCCAAATTTAACACCGTGGTCCACAAAGGGTGGATCACCCTCTCCATGTTGGGGACGAGGTCAAGTGGAGGAGTTTAAGTATTTTTGGGAGCAGGAGCTCTGCAGCTTCTGCAGTATTGTGTACTTTGTACCGGTCCGTTGTGGTGAAGAGTGTGCCGAGCTGTAAAGTGCAGTCAACATTACTCTCACTTATTGTCACAAACTCTGAGTAGTGATAAAAAAACGTTGAAGCTGAACTCCAGGCAGACACAGGGAACTCTAAGGGTAAAATAAAGATTATTATTTAATAAAGGGAAAGAAAAACTGACAGCAAAACATGACAAAATGAGGCGGTCGCGAGAGGAGCAGAGACAAACCGTGACAACCTGGACAGGACGATCCTCGGACAGGGGAACGATAACAAAACGCAGAATATAAAAAGACACAGTGACGAGGGGCTGAACACAGACACCTGAGAAAAGCAACAGGTGGAAGCTAATCACAAGAAAGACAGGAGGAGTGACAACACGAGGGAGAGCAGAAAAACTAAAGAGAGCACAAGACACATGACGGACACGACATCCAGAGGAACCGGTCGAGGTTGTTCGGGCATGGACGCTCGCTGGGGAGGTTTTACGAGCATGTCCAGCCGGGAGAAGACCCTGACCTGGGAACGCCTCCAGAAGAGCTGGAAAGAGATGTCTGGACCTCCCTGCTCAAGCTGCTGCCCCTGACCAGGCTCTGGGACAAGCAGAACATTGGAAGATGGATGATCAGACGCATGACTGACCAAAATCCACAGGATGCACGCATGAACATGGCACATACCAGAATGCCTGAATGAAGACAGGAAGGACACCGAGTGTTCAAATGGGCTGTTACAGGTGAGATAAATGGCCACAGGTGAGACATCATGACTTCCAGTGGACAGGTGTGGGTGGAGGAACAGGACAAGACTGGCTGAGGGAAATAGTGATGTCAAACCAAAGCCCTGAGGAACACACCAAACATGACAGACCACAAAAACAACGGAGGAACCTGGAAAAAACGTGATGACAAGAACCAGTAAACACAAACAACAACAAAAACACACAAATCGTCACATAACTATCTTTTCAAAACCTTTATATTAGTGTTGATTGCAAACAACCAAGAGTTGACGTGCCATCTTGCAGGGTTCCATGTCTGTCAGTGAGGTGGAACCGCCCATAAAAACCAGTAGACAAGTTTGAATACCGTATTTTTCGGACTATAAGGCGCATTAAGCGAAACAAAACAAAAACTCGTTCACGATAACTCACAACATTGTTCAGTTGTACCACATTAAATTGGTCCGAGGTCGCACAGCCAGAACTAATACGTAAGGCTCACTGTCGATTTTTGAGAAAATTGCAGGATTTTAAGTGCGTCTTATAGTCTGAAAATTATGGTATTTAGACTTGCACATGTTTTAGCTGCAGCCAGCCGTCTGAGCCGAATCTCCAGCGACAGACTAATCTCGTTATGGCTGCATTGTTCAGGAGCGCCGCTGCATCTTTGTCAGGGCATCATCACTGGACCAGAAGGCAGCGCATGTCCCACGCCCAACCACCAGGCTCCTAATGAGGCCTGTCCCTGATAATGCTAATCAGTGCCGCCGATCGGGTCTCGGCCCCTTGCTGACATGCTGTCACGTTTTATTTATAACTCGCCCGACCCATCAGCGCTTGCTCTATGTTTGGCGAGCCTCGGCATTCCTAAATAGACATAATTAGGACTGGGTGGGAAAAAAAAAAAAGAGGAAAAGTGAAAACGTGTCTGAGCGAGCATATACCCTCGGAGCAGACGTCCCCCCGGCCCGTTCTCTTTACAATCTCTCCGTCCATCCTGGCTGCTCGGTCTCCCCCTCTGTTTTGTTTTGTGGAGACGGAGGCAGCAGGCCGGCTGGGAGGAAGAAAAGGAGGAAGAGGAGGGATGTTGAAACAGTGCTGGGTGTTGTGTGTGTGTGTGTGTGGTCTTCCAGATTGCCCCACACACATCGACGAACAGATAGCATCGCCTGATCTCCGTCTGGGAGTTTTTGTTTTGTCCTTTTAAACATACAGCTACAAATATGTAATGGCATTAATTTAAGACTCTATTTTTTGTTTACAAAATGTAAGAATTTTAATTTTTTTTTTTAAGTTTTAAGTGTCCCGACTATGCTGTGGCTGTTTAACGGGTCAACTTTGCTACAAAATATTCTAAGCAGCAGTCTGTATGGGTTTAGAGCAAAAAAACTACATCAATGGCTCTCATGGAATTAATGGAACCAATTACTGCTGTCGATCAAAAACAATATTGTATCAATATTTTTATTGATTTAAAAAAAGCATTCGATACCATTGATCACACTATTCTACTTGAAAAACTGAACAAATATGGTATTAGCGCATTACAGTGGGTATCCAAACAAATCAGCATTTCTTCTCAAATTTGACAATTAATTATTGTTATATTTCAAACAATATTATCGTTTATCGCAATAATTTCTGAGACAATTAATCGCCCAGCAACATTTGTTATCGTGACAGGCCTGTTTGTACCTCATGATTAGTCCACGTCTTTGCAGCGTCCACACCAGAAAACTAGAAAAGATGACACACACTGAACATGAAAAAGAGGAAAAGGGTGTTCAGTGGTTGCAGTTTTGCTGGTTGGGTCATCCACTGGCCAGTCAATGGTTGCTGTCTGCTTATGTCAAAATCGGCACCTCGGAGCAGTCTACTCTGAACCTCAAATGGTTCCATAAACTGTGGGGGTGGTACAGTGGGCAGGTCCTTGACTGGAGCAAAATGGATGAGAGTTGAGACAGTGGCAAAGCAGCAGGGCCAAGGAGAGTACAATGACGAGTTAGGGCGAGTACTAAGTGGAGACAGGGTGAGTACAAAAAGACTTATGGCAGGCTTCTAATTTCCCCATCCAAGAAAGTACAGGTGCAAAGTGACGAAACAGCAAAAAGTCCAAAGTGGCAAAAGTACAAATGAACCCAGAGCCAATAAACTGTATGTCAACAAAACTTTATCCAGTCAATACAATAAAAAAAAAAAGTGTTTGAATTTTTCTTTTTAACCTCCTCACTGTTTGATATTTAATACAATAATAAGGTCCAAATTTGACCAGTACTGTATTTTAAAGAAGTTGCCTCAGACAATCTGTCTGAAACAACGGTCCCGACCAGTTGAAATTGGTCTGAATCTTCTAAGTACCCGCAGCAGGCCTGTAAACAGAACGCTCCTACATCCTCAACAGAGTGGACTTATCACGGCTTCCAATCTGGCCCAGGATCCAGGGGGACATGCAAAGTGAATGTATGTACGTGTGTCAAGGCATGTTGTCATCACTTCACAGTGGCCATGGAGGCTTGAAACAAACAACGCCGGCCAGCAAGGCGGCAGATTTAATTGGCTGAGCCCAAACAGTCCCATTATAGTGCCAGAATATAATCCCACCCTTGCATCGTGGCTACAAATACGCCTCGGCTCGGATCCAAGACGCAGAGCTGCAACCAAAGACCGGCCGAGCGCAGAAATCCCGAGAACACCGGAGACTCAAGGTGAGCTTCGATTTTCCTTCGAGACATCCTGACTTAGGGGTGAACTCAAACAGAGAGTCACAAGAGGATCCAACTGACTTGTTTTACTCTGCTCAGATGATTTTATCCAGACGTGTGCTGCCGTTCCTGCTCCTTCACTTGGTGCTGGAGCAAATATCTGCAGCGGTTATCTCAAACAGGTCCAAAACCAGAAGGGTAAGTCTTGACCCCGTCACGCCTCGAGCGAGAGAATTCAACGAGAAAACGGGAATTTTAGTCCAGATGAACCTTTAAAATGTTATTTTTGTTTCTAGGAGGTGGACTGGTTGGATCAGGAGCTTTTTTCTCACTCGTCTGACTCGTCAGATACGGGAGACGTCTCTGTGGGGGATGCAGGGGACATACGCAGAGAGGGGGACAAGCGTCCGTCCCAGTCTGAGACCGCCGCTGCTCCGACCGCCAACGTCCCAGTTCAAAACCAGCAGCAGCAGCAGAACCGTAGAGCAAATGAAAACAGGTGCGTCCTCAAATAGAAATATAAAAAAATGCAGTTTGAAGGTCAGCTCAGAATAAAGATATTTTACTTAAAAAAAAAAAATTTAAATGAAAAAGGGAAATAATGAGAAAATAAACGTATGATCTTTAATTATTTAATTTTTTTGGTCACAGGCAGAAAGTTGCTCGTTTGGATCCCATCGGACGCTTTCAAATTCCAACTTTCCGGAAACGAAAGGTGAGAAAAAAGGAACCACATTGCTCGACTTGGAGAAACTCAATAAAAATATCACAATTAGTTGGATGTGGCGCTACTATACTTATTCCAGCTGTGGCACGTTTTCTTCTTTCAGCCCACAATTCTCCAGTGTATTTTCCACATCTGTCTGTGAGAAACTTAAACATATTAGAACCAATTTCTCTTAAATCGGTATCGCGATATCAGTGATATTTCCGATACATTTTGCAGCAGTTTTAGTGAATCACTAATGTTTCTAGATTTTACTCAGTCACTAATTTTTTTTAATTTTTATTCATATATTTCAACTGTAAAACAGAAAGACAATTAAAAAAAAACATTAAATGAAAGGAAGCAGAAGAAAATTTTCTTATATCTGCTCCTTCTTAACAAAATCAATTTAACCAATAATCATCTATACATAATACAGCAAAACACATAAATAATCAAAATTTACTGTTTAGAATTCATTTAATATTAATTAAATATCCCCATCACTGAAGTAAATCATACTGTTAGATGATGCTTGGTATTGATATTCTGAATTATAGTTAAATATCAGAACAATAGTTGTGATAAGCGTCTCCCATTTTAGTGAATCAAAACAATTCAATTACTGGCACAATAATGCAGACATGTTCCTGTTTTTAGATTTTTACATTCGCCTTATAATCTAACTGTTTTTGCTACTTTTTTTGCCTTCTTACTTTAATTTGTAAAAAAAAATATATGCCTCTGTCTATTGTTGTCATCATTCTTTGTTGAAAACAGGTCTCTCTTGTAAATGAGTCCTTGAGGCTCAAGGGGATTAACCTGTCTAAATAAAGGTCGAATGAATAATAAGCCAGACTTTGATCCGATTAACTAAATATATTATGCAGCCATTTTAGGCAGAAATTTTTATTTGGTATAATCAGAAGTCACCAGTGAAATAGTCTCTTCTCGTGACGTGTATTAAAATGCAACAGCACAGGTGTGCAAATATATGAATTTCAGTACTTTTCTCACTTTAAAACAACAAATACCTAGATTTTTTTAAAAGTTATTAGGTTACATACTTCTATAATGTTTGTTGTTTTTATTTACAAATGTTTCTGTTCAGTGCCCCGAGATGACTTCTGTTGTGACTTGGCGCTATATAAATAAACTGAATTGAATTTTTATGTTTATTATTTTCAAAACGTTCTTGTTTGGCTAAAAACTGATCCTTATTGTTTTCATTTTGCAGAATAAGACAAATGTCTACAGTGAAGACTAAACGACGCCATCAAAACACTCCATTTTTTATACTTTCATGTCTGTAAATTTATTTATTCTGGGACTTGTGAACCACCGCCCTCTAGTGGTGAAAGACAAACACGACAGCTTGTTGTGTGCCACTCAATAAAAATATAAATAAAACGATGGTGTATGGGTATTTTTCCCCCCTCCCACTCCTAATAATTCAACATATACAAGTTTTAGGATCCCAAAGCATTTTATTTTTCAAGCTACAATTAAAGAAAAACAATAACGGACTGCAGAAAATATAGAATTTGCTTGGGTATTCTCTTTCTTCACTTTCCACATATGTACAGCTGTCAAAGAACAGGATATGTACACAGAAGTCGTACAGAGTGCAACTGCTAATGGAGGACTCTCCCAGCAACAACGAAACAGGGTAAAAGTTGTCTAAAAGGGTAGAAACCAAACAAATGCCAAAAACCTGTGATGCATCAATGCAATATTTTTTTGTATTCTACAGCTTCATTCACGTGAAAGACAGATCTGATGCAGGCACAACCTCGCGTCTCAAAAAATACTGTCAAGAAATAAACAATTACGTATTTACCAGCCGCTCAACAACGAGCCTCACTTTGACAGCGTAAAGCACTGGAACCAGTCGTCGTACGGCGACCTTTACCCTCCTGACAAACGTAAAGTAAAAACATCAAAACCCAACAGCTTCCGATGTAAATGTTCGTGACGGAAAGGCTAAAACCCATCGAGCCGAAGGTGAACACGGAGCTCTCGGGTCGTGGACGTAGAGCCGGGTGCTGATGTTTCACACCCGCAGGTTTGGGTTCGTTTGCAACGGCAGCTAACTCTACAGGACGAGTACACTTTTCTTCAAGGGACAGTTCAGACCCTTTAAAGCAGAGATTTGTGAAAACGTTAAACAGTATCTTACCTGTTGCAGGCTGCCATTTGTTTAACCTAAGTTTAATTCTGACCAGATTGACAGAGACAACAGGTCCAGGAGAGAAACCCAGACCCTCCAGTTGAGTTCTGGATCCGCCACTAGGCCTCTTCCAGGTGGAACGTGCACAGGAACCTAATCAGATGCCCGAACCACCTCAGCTGACGCATATCAAACAAGAGCCGTGGGCCAAATCTGGTGCCTCGAGATGACAATTTTAATGTAAAATATTGTCTCTCTTCTAAAAATTTATTCATAAAAACTGATAAATACATCATTTAGCGTAGGCTGTTCTTGCTAGCTGGCTAACTTTGAAGCCAGAAAGACGCTGGCTCATTTTTCAATCCAGTCAAGAATGAAACCAGTTTCCCCAAAAATGAAACCATCTGCAACAGGTAAGATGCTAACCTTTCCAAAGAATCCCACTTTAAAGTCTCAGAACTAGTCCTTTAAGGGGAGAAATAACTTTATATTTTTACATTCGGTGATCACCACTGACAGACCAAACCCTTTGAAGTCGTGACCGAACGCCTTCAAAACATTAAAAAAAAAAAAAAACGAGCTGCCTATCGAGCTTTTTGACGCGTTCTAAACCAAAAACGGGAGGAAAGACGTTCGCCTCTTACATTCAACTAAATCTAAGCTTCCCTGCTGTCAGCGTTTAGCTCCTGTTAGTTTTAACGTTGAGATGAAATGCCTAAACTGAAAATGCTACTACAGTAATTTACGTCAAAATGCACCCTCAATAAATACGAGGAGAAGTTTAAAAAATATTTATATATAGAGATGCATATAAATATTTATATATGCACACGACACGAGCGGCGAACGGAACAATAAAGCCAGTTATTGTAGGAATTACTAGTTAAAAAAAAAAAAAAAAAAAGTTAACGACTCGTAGTTGTCGCCGACGTCCTCTGTCCGGTTCTTCACCGCAGCCAAATCAGAAATGAAAACAGAAAATACGAGGGGATAAATAAAACTGTTGATTGTCTGAGTCAGGTCTGCAGGTTCCATCCAGGCGATCGTTCAGGCTGCACTGGCTGTTGGCATCAAAGTAAGAAAACGTTGGAAAACGGCTAAATAAACGGGGGAGGTCTCCTTGTCCCTTCGGTCCTCTGCACACCTAGGTGTCCTTTTTGTGTCCCGACCGCCGTGAGTCTCTGCACTTTTGACAGTAAAAGATGTCGGGGACGTTGGACTTCTTGATCTTGGCGCACGACAGGTGCACCCATATGCCGCACTGGTTGCACTCGATCATCGGCCGTCCGGCGAACGGCTTCCCGCAGTAGCAGGTGATCAGGTCCCACGAGTCGTCTCCTGCGTGGGTGAAATCATAAGAGTCAGGGGACATTCTCGGTGCAGATTATTCATTTAGGAGGAGGAGCTCCGTCTTACCTGACTCCACCATGATGTCTTCGTCTGCGATCCACGTTTCGCCCTCGCTGGAGCTCAGCTCGGCGTCCCGCACGGATTCGTCCGGCTGCGGCTTCCCCTGCGCCGCGGAGCTGGAGCCCCCGAGCATCGACAGCTCCTCCCTCGCGGCTCGCACCTCGGGGTTCCTCGCCTCGGAGTCCGTCTCGCTTTGAGCGGCCGAGCTCTTCGGCTTCTTAGCCTTCGGCTGTTTGGAGGAGTTTTTGCTGCGCTTGATGCGAGCCCGCTTCTCCCCCTCGCTGCTGCCGCTGTCCTGCGACGTCATGGCGGAGCCCAGCGAAAGCTTCTTCAGCTTCTTGTCCTTCTTGCGCTCGGCTTTGGAGCCGGCCTGGCTCCCGTACAGGGAGTCCTTGAGGCGCATCTTGTCCAGCAGGGTGCTGTCGGAGTGCGCGCGGTGGAGGCTCTTGCCCTTGTTCGCTCGCGCTTTGCGCACGAACGTGTGGATGGTGTGAATGTCGGAGCTCCCGTCCGCCCAGGTGTTACCCACGGAGCTGCTGCCTCCGCCGTCTGCGGACAAACCTGAGCTGTGGGCGGAGCTGGACGACGTGGGAGACCAGGAACTTTCCTGCAGGGGCAACAAGAACCAGTTGAGAGTCCTTCGTCATGTCTGAAGAAATTAACATCTGTATCCAGATGTGGCTCAACATTAAACACAAGCGTTTAAGTCACATTAACCTTTACATTTAGTTCAAATGCTGCCAAAATACTTCCATACAAGTGACAATAAATTTAGCTTTGAGGTCTGAACATTCCTGTCTAAAACTATCTGCGTACGTGACGTACGGCTTGTTCTTTACTCAGGAACACTTTCCAACATCTCAGTGAGGTTAGGAGCCTCTTACCTCTTTAGGGTTGGGGATGTAACCAGCGTAAGCCAGAACAAAACTACAGAACTTGTTAAAGTCCTCAACAGTCCTCTTTCTCCTCTCCGGTGGCTACAAAACACACACACACACACCTTAGTTAGAGAAATGGCGTGTTACAAGCTTCAATGTAAAGTTTATTTCAGATTAATTAATTATTTACTTAACGAACAACAAAGTACTCACCAGAGATTCTGTTTTACACGTCAAAAGTGAATCTGGGGAAAAGAAACAGAAAATAAAAAGGTAAATTTCAACATCATCACATTTTGGCATTAGTATTGTTCTTTCTTAACAAGCAAAATATAGTCTGATGACAAACGGGGTCAAGTGTGTTCCACAAGGCTCTTTCCTAGGACCACTTTTTATAAGGTGGTAAAAGGTAAATTTCGACATCATCACATTTTGGCATTAGTATTGTTCTTTCTTAACGAGCAAAATAAAGTTTGATGACGGGTCAGAGTCAGTTTCTTTATTGTCATTTGCACCACATGTGGTACATGTGGTGGAATGAGATTGTGCACTCAGGGTCCCAGATACATCCAACAATAAAAATGAACAAACAAATAATTAAATACACAATAATAATAAAACAATAAAAAAGGGGTCGAGTGTGTTCCACAAGGCTCTATTCTAGGTCCACTTCTTTTTATAATTTCATGTAAACAGTTTAGCTATAAAACATTTGCCACATGCTAAAATATTTGGTTGATTATACCATCTTACTTTGTCATCTAGCACTCTTGGCTACTATAATGGCGATAAAGTGGCGTTGTGCACTTCCAGTTGAGACTGATTTATTTACAAGACATACTTGGCAGGTAGAGATACTAAAGTGATTAAAATAATAATAAAATAAGTAAGCGAACTTGGTGATGATGATGCGATAGGTTGCTGATCATGCGCGAAGGGGTCCTGTTAATTTGTATGTTTTCGGGATTAAAGAGAGGCTGCTACTAGTTATGGGTCTCATGGTATCAGCCTTGGTGAACTCCTCAGCATTGACGATTTATCTGTTACTGTGTTATTAATACAGTATCTTAATAAGTTGAGAGTAGGCCAATGTTTGCTTAACTCTTAACCCGGTTCCTTAAACCCTAAAAAGGTTTACTTTTGTTATCTACCTGGAAGAGTCACTGAGCTACAACTGTTGAAGACTTGTTGGAAACAAAACAGCAAGAAAATATGAAAATTTTCACTTGGAGTGATATGGACCAAACTATTGCCCAAACTCCAGGCAAATATTTGGCCAAAATGAGTTAATCTATAGCAGGAATCAGTGACTCTCTCACAAGAGAAATTTGAGAATCCCTACAAATGGTGTGTGACATTCTGGACCCATTTTGGTCCAGAGAACGCTCTTCACAAGTGAGATGCTAACTTACCCTTAAAATATGCAAGTGATCAATGTTTTTCTTATTTTAATTTCTATGCTCCTTACAGCCCTTTGATGGGACTGTCCAGGGCAGGGGTCTGCAACCTTTACGATCAAAAGAGTCATTTTTACACCTTTGTTTACTACATTAAATGTGTCCGGAGCCGCAACAACCTGCTACAACTGTGATTATCAACTGGTGGCCCATGGGCCACATTACACTTGCAGGAGGGGGCTTTTATGTCCAGTAGGGGTGACAGTATAAAGCAAAAAGTATCTAATGATTTATAACATATAGTAAAGAAAAATACCAGATTCTTGTAAATAATGGGGGGGGGGGGGGAATCAGTTTTTACCTTTTTTTTAATATATATAGTATAAATAATCTGAGAGGAAGTTGGAAAAGATAATGGATGGATCTATAAACTATGCAGACAGTTCTTCGTATAAAGAAATAAACCATCAAGTTAAAGTAAGTTTTACTCCTTGTACTCAGAAAACTGTTTGAACGAGTCCATTTTTGTTGTTTGTATAACCAATAAAATTCAGTTTTATGTCAGTTTTAGCCAAAGCTTGAAAGAGCCGCATGTGGCTCCAGAGCCGCAGGTTGCAGACCCCTGGTCCAGGGTGTCCCCTGTACCAGTGACCCCCGTGACCAGAAGAGGAAGAAGCGGGTGAATATAATGGATGGATAGATGTTTCCAACACATTTTCTACATCATTAATGATTAGGGTTAACGTAAACTCAAGAGTCGTGGTTTTCATGAAAATAGTTAAACTGCGAAAATGTCTCGCCTTTGTTTACAACTAAACTTGGAGCAATCAGTTCAAGAGTTCAGAAACTTTCCGCACAGCTCACTATCAACTTTTGAATGACTGCACAAAATGATCCGACTTCTGGAGACTCTCATCCCTACAGCTTTCAGTCGCAGCTTCTTTACAGGAGAGATTAACTGTACCCTTTCGCTTTTGACCTGGCATCTCTGATTCCAACGTTCTGACTTTATTAACATCTAGGCATTATTTTACAGACTCGTCTGTTGGTAATATGATCATAGATGTTACACTTCTAATCAGTCAAACCGAACACATAGAAAAAAAAACACACATTTCTTTTCATACTCATGCTCACCACTGACTATGAACACAATTAATAATAATCTAGTACATTAATCCATCAGCATTGTGGAGTGAAAAGATGGATAGGAAAAGAAAAAAGTAGCCAAAGTCAACTGAAGTAAGGAGAGACAAATGGGATCACATTGGATCCATGTTGCCACTGAAGCTTATTGTGATAAACAGTGTTAGCATCTAGCTAACTCATCTTACTGGGGATTATTAACAGGCGCGTTGAGTTTATTCAGTTTGATTGAAATAGCCAGCTAGCCGAACATAACGCTACTTGTATGCGACCTCCAACAACCAGTGAACTTTTTAACCATGAATCTAATTCAGTCGTTTTCAGCACCTGAATGAGACACCAAATGCAAGTGCTGAATAACTTAAGCTACACCGATGTCGAAGGGGTTAAAATATAAATTCTGGCTAGCTCAAGTCCTGACAGGTGGATAAGCGGACAGATAAATGTATTTCTTAGTCGAAATGTAATGTTTGGAAGCCGATCACCAGTCGAGGCAGGCTCTCTGCGAAGAAAAAGCTCGAGTTGGGAGAAGCGGCTCGGCGTTAGCTAGCACCTCGTCGGGCGTGTCGCGCCTGTCAGCGTCGAGGTTTGAATCCAGTAACAAAAACATCGCTTTTGTTTGAGACGGACAATAAAGTTGTTTAGTCTTAACGCTGCAAATTTAAGCAGGAGTTGTCGGTGGGTGGACGAGGGCGGAGTGGTTAGCTAGCAACCAGCTCTCTTAGCGTTAGCTCGATGATTCGGCGCGGACTGCACATGTCGATGACATCGTTAAAATAAAAATGATGGCATTTAAAACCATATACTGTAGTTCCGCACGCAACTGCTTTTTTTAATTTTGTGCCCGTTTAGCAACGAGCAGTACGTTAATCTGAAGCGAGCCGCGCAGATGTAAGAGCCTACGCAACCAGTTAGCATTAGCATTAGTCACAACGTATTAAAGCACACAAGGTAGCGACGGGTTCATGAACACAGCAACAACAGTGTTAAAGAAGATGATTTTTTTAACGATACCTTGGTGATCAGACATTATGTCGAGCATTGTCGCCTCGCAGACAAGGCCCCGATCCAAAAAGGAGAAGCCGCTTTCGAGCTAGCCGGAGAGTAGCGGCCGTCGCTCGGAGGCTTTTCCACGGCGTGGCTGCACCTTTACGCCGGGTAACTTCAGGGACTGGAAAACCAAGAGGCCCGGAGCGCTGAAGAAACCCCTGTTGGAAGACGCTTCACTTCGGTTTGAAGTTGTAATGTATTCCAACGTCGCGGAAACGTAACAACGGCTACGGTTAACAGCAGAAACAAGCTACTGTTGGTCAAAAATAGTAATTCCTCCGTAGTGTGGGCCACCTAAGCTCCCCGTTCTCCGGCCTCGAATGGACAAAATACATGTTAAAAATGTAAAATCCCCTTAAAGTAGTGCAAACGCTAAATGCAGATCAGCGTTAGTCGCTCCGGTGAAGTTCATCAATTCTTCTCTGCGGGCACACAAATCCACTAGACTTTGGGCTTTATTCCGCGCGGCAGCAACCTCTCGAAGGAGGGGGACCGAGGTTAAATTGGATCAGCCGAAAGGACGCAGCGGGAGGGATATCCGCTTGTGATTGGTTGTTTAGGTTAATGCCAGTTCACTGATTGGTTCAAACGATTAGAGTGGGTTTGACATATCAGCACCTCGGATGCAACCTAATGCTTCAATTTATCGAAGCTGCTTGAAAGATATTTGTGATGCATACTGGGTAATGTAGTGTTTTTAGGTTCATGTACCTGTTCTTAAGCAATGCTCGTAAAATATAACAGAACTTCATTTCCCAGAGATTGGATACACAATTTACAGGAAGTATCGGCTGGAATGTTTTCCGAAGGTGGAAAAATACAAACTTGATACTTCACAAAGCTTGCTGGATTTAGCACAAATGTTACATTTGTTAAATTCACCTTTGAGCAACTTTAAACGCTTTTCTTTGCCTTTAATTAAATTTAAGAAAAAACTTCCCCGTGTTTAATGTCGTTTGAATAGGTGGTAATTCAAGAAGCATGCTAACAAGCTAACGCTATCGGTGAAGCATGTTGTCTGAACTACTGCAGGGCATTGAGACTGGAGGCTTTCTTGTAATACAAGGTAAATTCTTTGAATGCTTCAAACTTGTAACAAAATACTGTATACCTGTGACCTCTGTTGTTGATGCTTCATATATGCTACATGCTTCAACAGATTCTTGTAGTTACTCTGGAAGACCTCTTCTGAAGAGCTTCATCAATGCTGTATTGAACAGGTAAGTGTTGTAGTGACTATTAGAAAACCTGTTTACTTCTAATTCTAATATTTACTAATAGAATGATAATTTAGATATAATAATCTCCCTTTCTTCTATTTGTTGTGACATTAGGACAGAAGTTGTGCACGTCCTTGCCTTTGATGTGAGTGAAGAAGAGTTGAAAGATGGATTGAAAACCTCAGATGCTCAAAGGTAAATGAAGCTGAATATCAGCAGAATTCTAATAATTCTTTGTGACATTTCAACTTTAAAACTTGTTTGATCCTACATGTTGAAAAGGGTGATCAGCACAAACATCACTCTACCATTGTTACTGCATCCAAGGTTTCCCCGTGGTAAAAAAAATAAAAAGTAAAAAAAGTCTAGTGGTAATCTCCTGATGCATGCTCAACAATTCATGTAGATAAATCTATCCAGGTTAAGTCAGGTCCTCTGGACGGGTTCTTTCTTCTTGAAACATTTTGTCTTTTATCCAAAATACTTCTTCAGTCTGAGGAGCTGTAATAAACTCAGTCTTTTAAACAGCACCTTCTCATAGTGGATCAACCAGTTTGCTGGTGACATCCAGAACTACCTGTTCACATGCCAAAGGAGGACCATCAGCCTAACAATAGATCCTTAGTGCCCTGGTGGCTGCTTGTTATTCACAGAGAACAGTGAAACTTGTAACAACAGCATCGTAAGAGGGGGACAGTTGAACACGGAGGCCTCCACCCCGAGGACCTGACTCACCCTTGCAAGATCTAGTGGTAATGTTGTTTTATTTACCATACCATTTTATTTATAGAGCACTTAAAACAGCAACAAGGCCAACCAAAGTGCTGTACGAACAAACACACAACAGGCAACACACACGTATCCACTGGGCCCGGTAGCTAGAGACCCAGTTCTGGACGGCAGTCTTCATTTGTTGCCGCGGTTGTTATTATCATCATGCTGCTTGAACCACACTACTGTTGCAGAACCATACTGCTGTTAGAACCACAATGCTAACAGAACCATGCTGCTAACAGAACCTCACTACTAACAACCTCACTGCTAGCATAACCCTACTGCTAACAGAACCTCACTACTAACAGAACCTCACTGCTAGCATAACCCTACTGCTAACAGAACCTCACTGCTAACAGAACCCCACTGCTAACAGAACCTCACTGCTAACAGAACCCCACTGCTAGCATAACCCTACTGCTAACAGAACCTCACTGCTAACAGAACCCCACTGCTAACAGAACCTCACTGCTAACAGAACCCCACTGCTAGCATAACCCTACTGCTAACAGAACCTCACTGCTAACAGAACCCCACTGCTAACAGAACCTCACTGCTAA
>JARVLU010000001.1:17953599-17966124 GCA_031762415.1 Simpsonichthys santanae
AAGGAGAGCGAACGTTTTCTTGCTACAAATAAAGTCCAGTTGTTTCTGTATTGAACCTTTTTTGACTATAAAGAAACTGTATATAAGGATATAAGATGTACACTAAACGAAGGCTAAACACTAATGTAAATACGGTGTATTAAACAGCAGCCTGAACATGAGTCTGTAGTGAGACGTGTATGAATGAATACAGCAGCATACAAATATTTATAGTAATCCCTTTTTTATCCAACAAATTTTCACTGACCTACTGAAAAGTAGAAGCTTGGATAATCCTAACTTGGTTAAATATAAGTGTTTTTCAAAGAAAATATCAGTTGATTTAATAATCGATGGGGAGAAATTGGACATTTTAAAATAAAGTGGCATCATCGACATACAACTTAATCAACTTTCAGTGAACATTCAAACCTTCCATGAATCTGTTTTAGCGACTGCCAGCTGGATGCTTTTTCAGAACTTTGATGACCCTTTTGGGCCATCTGTTGTCCAAACAAATGTTAGAAGCTCCACCCGTGTTTTATAAAGTTGCCGTACTTTCTGCCGTGTAAGTCTCATTTGTGTCACCGCTGGCCACCCAGAAATGTGGGCCGGTGTAATGCCAAATTTCGATTGGCTGCCAAATGGCGGCCGCACGAGCGCACAGGAGGAATTTAACAAGATTAACACAAACGGTTATTTGCTCAAAATTACAGCAAAGTTGTCTCAGTCCAACTTTAGCTTGATAAATGCACTTTGACAGTCAAATCAGCTGTATTTCAAAAGCCGATGTGCAGAAGTAGGTGCATGCAAGTGAGGACTAACTGCATTTCTTAAAATTTACCAAGATAACCACCTATAAACAATTTGTTTGAGATTATAGTAAAGGTGTCTCAGTTGAACATTTCCTTAATAAATTCACTTAAATGGTCAAATCAGCTGCATTTCACCTGAATGTTTGCTCCAGGAGTTCCACAGCGAGATGAAGGTGGCTTGGTATGGCAAGCAGTGTCTCATTAATAGCCACTTTTCCCTATTAATGATGCACTTGGCTTGCCATATTAGTCAAGGGCCCTATAGCGGCTGAAAATTGTAGTGTTCAATATTTTCCAGTCAGAATGAATGAAATTGTCAGATCTCAGCCAAAAATTGGATTATAAAGATGAGAAACAAACGTATATTAGTCGCTTTGCTGAAGAAGTCACAGGCATGCTAATTTATGCAAAAAGGTGCAACTTGTACAGCAAAAAGTACGGTACTCATTTTAGTCTTTTGTCTCTGAAAATATGTAGTTTCCAAGCACAAGAACAAATAATCTACCCACAAACGTCTAAACTATTTAATTAAAAATGTTTGAAGTTCCTAATGTTCTGGATCTACAAGAATTTAAATTATTTTTTTCCCCCCAAAATATTCAAGTTGAGTTTAAAAATGAGGGCTGAAAAACTTTATTTTATTTATTTATTTTTTTGGTCAACAAGTCCTTTCTGCTGGACAGTTCTGGCCCACCTATGAAAATGTTTGGACACGCCTGCCTTAAAGGGTCTGAACCTGTTGAATGTAGCTCGACGCTCCAGTCGTCCAATCCATTTTGTTCAGGTTTCCTCCTTCCTGGCACTTAAAGAAACTGTAGGAACCACAAGTAAACCACTGTTCATTTTAGTTATGTTTGAAAACTGTTTCAATGGTTCTTTCTGGAAGTGGCTTCTGTTGGCGGTCGCTGCCACATGTGCTTACAAATTGCTGTAGTATTCATTTTATTTAACATGATGATAAATGGGGGAAGCAGCAATCAAAAAAAATTAGAATACAGTACTGTTATATTATTTACAGCCTTCCTACACAACCCCCAACTGAAACTGTGAATCATAGATTTAAAAACAAGTGGTGCATTCTGTGCTTTTCATATTTGTTCTTTTCATGTTCCAGAATGATACAGAAAAGTCAGCGTCAGACCCTGGTACCCCACCTCAGACCTCCAAACCATCAGAGCTGAAGTCCACATCTAAATCGTCTCCCAAAACCTCTCCTGAAACGCCAAAATTGCCCGAGGTAACTTTTCTTTTCCTCCTTCGAATTTTGTCGTTGGCCTCAGTCTTGACCAGCTTCCTTGCCGTCAGCAGGCAGCTGCTCCAGCCGACCAAGCACCGACGGAGTAAGTCCAGGATGGTGGTTACGTGACCCCGGGCAGTAGGCGAGGGGGCCCCCCACTGTCTCAAAGGACGGTTTGGGGTCGCGCTGCGTCTGCTTCCATGTGACTCACCGGCCGTCGTTCATTGGGCCTCGTGACGGACATTAAACGGGGTTTAAGGTGGAGTTATGGCATTAAAGGGATGGAAAAAGGATTTTTAGAGTCTTTAAGGACATTTCTTGTGTTTTTTGGATTAAGAATTTAGTTTTTTGTCTCAAACTGGAAACCAGGATTTCAGACCAGTCTAACTGATGCTTCAGAAATTTACTTTGTTCGATCCCTGTGCCTCCTTTTGTTTTTGTAGGCCCCATCATTTTAGAGGACCGACGCGCTTTCACAACGCGCGCTTTCCCATCCTTGTCACCTCTGACCCCCCCACCATCATGTGTTCATGTCTAGACAGCGACTCTATAAAGAGGAGCGTGGGGGGATTCTAATGAGTGTATGTTTAAAAGTAAAAAAATCTTTGGAAAGAAAAAAAAAAAGACTATCTGCTTGGTAGTAGTTATTCAACCCCCCTCCTGAAAGAACATTTTCTTTAATTGATGACATCAAGTAGTTTAAAGGAACCAGCCTTGTTTATTTTAATTTGAGGGGAAACCCAAGCAGGTGTGCATTTGGTGGTGCATCATGGGAGCCAGTTTAGTTCTGGTACCACCTGAGTCGATCTGAAACGCTCTACTCTCCGTCTCCTCGGCTTCGCATGAAGCCGTGGAGGAACTTTATTTCCTGAGTTTTATTAGTGTTTTTTTCTGTTTGGAGGGGATTATGTGCAATGCCAGTATTTGACTGTTAATTAATAAATCATGTCTGCAAATCTCAGGGTTGTTTGGAGTTTGTTTGACGCTGGACAGAAGAGGCTTTTTGAAGTATTTATCATTATTTACAGGATCACAGCATGAAGTTACAGTTCCACTGAACAATCTGAGTACGGAGGGTTTGAACCAAGTGAATGTCTTTCAGGAAGTGACCGCCACACAAACTGATGCATTTTGGGGGGAATTGATCTTTGTGCTGCCCAACTGACTGCACCTGATGTAAAAGCAGGATTACAGACTATACACTCAGCTGGAATTCTCTAAATGTTTGGCATTTCAACAATCTGTACCATTTTAAAAACTTAAAAAATCTTATTCAAGCTGTAAATACAAACTTCACACTAAGCTGATCATACAAACGATAAAATAAAGTTCAAACTGATCAAGGGTTCAGCTGGAAAGGTTGCAAACAATGAATATCTTACCTGTTGTGGATTGAGCTCCAGAGTGGCCAAAATAAAATGCCATCTTCAAACAAACTATAGTGGTTCATGCAAACATGATTCATACAAATTTACATCACTGTTCATCAGTTTGTCAGGAAAAGTATCCTGCTGGGCAGGACGGAAAACTATAAATGGGCAGCAGAAAGCTAGCACCTGAAATGCTATAGCTAGCTGCTGCCATCATGCGCTTTCTAAGAACTTTTCTCAAAATCATACATGTGTTAAAGCTAACTCTGGTTAGCCACACTGAGGCCATTCAAATTATGGCAGACGTTCTGAATTGAAAAGTAGAAGGTTGAGCCTCCTGCTGAATGTTCCTTGCTCAGATGACAAAATGGCGGGTATGTTGCTCATAACCAAACCAGAAGAGACGGGAAGTCTGGATGAGCAGTGAGGCTCCATTTAAACACCAACTTGTGTTTATAAAAAAATAAAAAATAAACTGCAAATCTGTTGCTTAGATGAATCTGGTTAAATTGAGTTCTGGAGCGTGTCCTTGGAGAAATCAATTTCCAAGTTTCAATAAAATATATGGATACACAGGCTATATTTGTATCTGTATAATTCTAGAACAAAAGTTGTAAAACCAAGTGGCTTCCTAATCCCACATTTCTGTTCAAATGTGTGATATTTGCCACCTATATCCATTTTTTACCATCTTCCTCTGCGTTCGTCACAAGTGAAAACAGGATCCACTTCCTTTAGTATCCATCTCCAAGCTTGGTAATCTTTGGACATGTCTTTGTTTATAAAGTGCAGGAATTCCAAAGTTTCTCCTTCGTCTGTGAATACTGCAGCTGGGTGCATCGGCATGGAATAAAATCCCATCACCCTGGCAGTCAATGCCTCAAAAGTTCATATTGTTCAAAGTACAACAGTTTTATCACTAACCCACAGGATTACAGTCATCAAGGCAAAACTCACTAATCAACTGATGTGGTACCAGCCAAAGACCGTTCTGAAACATCCACACCACAACCTATATGAGCACAGCCAAAACACGTGTCGGGGAATAAAAGTTTTGAGCCAGTTCCCATAGATAAAGTTAACTCCAGCTTGTAGCAAGTTCACTTTTTATTTGATAGCGACGCTTCAGTTGATGCCATCTTCCCCCAAATAATCTAGCTCTGTGCTGGGCTTGTCCAAATCCATGTCCATATCCATATCCATCATCCTTCCAGGAGAGTGTTGGTTAAAGTTGCCTGCAATCTGGTCAAAGGTCTTTCCTTTGGTCTCTGGCACACGGAAGAAAGTGAAGATGAGGAAGAAGAAGAGCAGTGCTGCAAAGATCAGGAAAACGTACGGCCCACAGAGGTCCTGGAATAAAAGATAGAAACGTTTGAGTTTACGATGAACGGATGTAGCTGAAGATGTACAACTACTGCTGGACTCATGGGTTGTCGTTTGTGAAGTTGCACAGTCAAAAATTAACATCAATATTTTGGTTTATTTAGCTTTTAATAAAAAAAAAAAGGCTTTTTTTCCCCCACCCAAATACACATTTTCACCATGTTCATACATTTATAAATGTCATAGTTCCCAACTAAATATTTAATTTACAAGATAAATATTTAATAACAAATATTTAGGTGTAAATTAAATATATGTACATTAGTTAGTATACTAAATATTTTGTCAAATATTTAGATGTAAATTAATTTATACTTAAATATTTAATTAGTATACTAAATATTTAGTTTGTAAACTAACTAAATATTTAGTTTGTAAACTAAATATTTTGCCTAAATATTTAGTTTACTGTTTAATTTCTAAGCTAAACATTTAATTCCTAAACTAAAAATTTAATTTGCTAACTAAATATTTAGGTCGGACTTAAATATTTAGTTAGCAAATTAAATATTTATTTTGGGAATTAAATGCTTAGTTTGTAAAAAATATATATTTAGGTCCAAGCTAAATATTTAGTTAGCAAATTAAATATTTAGTTTAGGAATTAAATGTTAAGCTTAGAAATTAAACATTTAGATAGTAAATTAATATTTAGGTGTGTAAACTAAATATTTAATTTATACCAAAATATTTAGTTTACTAGCTAAATATTTAACTTGTAAATTAAATATTTAGTTTGTAAACTAAATATTTATCTTGTAAATTAAATACTGTATTTAATTGAGAACTATGACATTAAAAATGTGTGAATAACATGGTGAAAATATGACTGAATAAAAAACTTTTTTCCTTATTAAAAGCTTAAAAAACAAATATTGATGTTAAAGTTTGACTGTGCAACTTTACAAATGGCACCCCATAGCACTCATTGTTGAGTAATACCCACCGCCACATACTGAAAGCCCATGCCAATGATGAAGTTGGCCGTCCAGTTGGAACAGCCTGCCACAGCCATGGCAGCTGGCCTTGGACCTTGAGAAAACAGCTCCGCAACAAAGAACCAAGGAATGGGACCTGGACCCACCTCGAAGAAGGCCACAAAGCCAAAGATAGCTAGCATGCTGATGTAGCTCATCCAAGCAATTTTGTCCTGTTAAGTAAATTAAAAGAGAAATTAGCTGAACTTCGTACTACTGCTAGGTTAGACCCACACTTGTATTTGTGTCCTCACCAGTGTAGCCAGTGCTATGGTCATGATGATGGCACAAATACACATTCCTCCTAGTCCCAACATGTGAAGTGTCCGCCGACCCATCCTCTCCACAAGAAAAAGCTGTTCAGAGAAGGAAACAAAGTTACACAGTTCTCCTCAGTAGCTACGTAAAGTGTTCATATTTTGTTCAGTTCATTTTCAATTACGTAGTCAAGTCTTCTGTAGAGAAAATAAACTAAATCAAGTATCAGACATAAAGTGCTACCAGTTGTAAATATTTACCATTTTATTTAATACAAGTTTGACATAATAAAATGTTCTGGTATTTGTTAACTACTTTCCGATGATAACTAAGAGGTAATGGTAATTTTATTAGCTTCACAAACATTTAACAAACAAAAGTAAATGCTTATTGCCAAATGTGTCAATAAAATCAAAGGTCATTTGGTGAAAAGTTGGAAAATTTTTCACTTTAAATTGCAAATGCCAACTTTTATATAGAATACAGTATAAGGTGCTAGCATGTTAAACATGTTTAACGTGTTATTATATGCTAGAAACCAGCCACTAGGAAGCAGACAGTGTATCTCTTGTGCCGGTCCCAAGCCCGGGTAAATGGTGAAGGTTGTGTCAGGAATGACATCAATGTAGGACTGAGGGCGGCAACTGTAAATGTGGGACAATGACAGGCAAAGGTAGAGAGCTGGCTGACACGATGCAGAGAAGGAAGGTAGATGTTTAATGTGTCCAAAAGACCAAGTGGAAGGGCAGCAAGGCTCGCAGCTTTGGAGCAGAGTTCAAACTGTTTTACCATGGTGTGGATAGAAAGAGAAATGGAGTAGGGGTGGTCCTGAAGGAGGAGTAGGCAAAGAATGTAGTAGAGGTGAAAAGAGTGTCCGATAGGGTGATGTGCCTGAAGGCAGAAGTAGAAGGTCTGATGTTAAATGCTGTCAGTGGTTATGCTCCACAGGTTGGATCTGACGTGGAGGAGAAAGATACATTTTGGAAAGATGTGGATGAAGTGACAGAGAGTATTCCCAGGGAGAAGAGTGTGGTGATTGGAGCAGACCTGAATGGACATGTTGGTGAAGGAAACAAAGGGGATAAGGACGTGACGGGTAGGTTTGGTGTCAAGGAAAGAAACCAGGAAGACCTTTTTAAAAGTCATTCAGATAAGTTAACATTTCACTTAAAGTCACATGTCAGCCTCTCTGTGAAGATGAAAACAAAATCATTTTTACCTGTCAGGTATATTTGTAGAAATACACCTACTTTACCGACTAAATGTTAGCTATAAAAAAACTTTTGACCATTTGAATGACATTGAAACTATATGAAAAATAAAAACATAGCTGACTAAAAGAAAGGAGTATTTGAGGGCATGAAAAAGAGTGACGAGCTCCCTCTTATCTTATTTACCTTCTGATAGATAACAGAGTTAAACATAGAAAGAGACACACTTATTGACGCTCCAGTGGTAGTAGTACTGTAGACTTTATTGTAAGTTTGAAAGACGTTTTAAACATTTTGTGAAAATGTGTGGAGTGCGTCAAAAGATAGGATAAAGCCATGATTTCTCACCGAGACTACAGTGAAGGCACAATTTACCACTCCTGCTCCAATGGTGGCGTAGATTGGACTCTGGACTTCTGCCTTCGTGAAGATACTGGTGGAGTAGTAAAAAATCTGTGGAGGGGGTTAAACAGACTCGATTAGATCAATGATATATACTTTGTAGTACACCAAAACGATGTCCTGAATTCTTTGTTTTTGAACATTATGTAAACTACGTTGTTGTATTTGTGATGTAAAAATGCAAAATAAATGTGTGTTTTTAGTGTTACAGATCTATAACTGGTATTAAATTAGAATAAAACTCACTGCATTGACTCCAGAAAGCTGTTGAGAGAGCTGCAGCAGGATGGAGATGATGATGGGCTGGCGGTAAAGAGGCGAACGGAAGAGTTCAGGAATCGACACCTTCCTCTCCATGTCCATTCTCCTCTTCTCCTCCTTCATCTCTGCCAGCATGTTACCCACTTCCTGTCGGCCCGTTAGCCTCCTCAAGCCTGCGCAAAAGGAGAAAATGGGAGATTTTTAGCTCATCGTCATTAGAAAACATTTTGACAAGTTGTTAAGAAAAATTATATAAAGCAAAACATCTCACTCATACATTAACTATAAAACAATTAAGAAAACTTACGGTAACCATTTAAAAAATTTGTTTTGAAGTTCATAAGCAACTCAGAAAAACATGATTTCCCTTCTACATTAATCTAATTGTTTCATTTGCAGTAGTCTAAGACACCTCAGTTCTTTATAGCAGATTGATTGTATGAGGAAAAAGGGCCATGAGTGTTTTTCAAAAGCTGATATTTTCAGTTTTATTTTTACTGTAATTTGAAAAATTTTGTTTAATTTAGGATTTAGTTTAATTTAGACACTTTATGAACTGAAGAATGTTGGCAAAGCAAAAAAAGTCAGCATGCTGTTTTTGTTTCCTAAAAATAGGTTCAGAAAACAACATTTACTGCATGAAAAGCAGTGTACCCAGAATGGAGCCTTGAGGAACCCTGGAAGTGATAGAGGTGGCAGATTATGAAATGTTTTGCAATGGGAACAGAAAAACAATCCTGTTTGCCAGCTATAATGTGAACCAGGACAAAGGTTTAATTTTGATACTAACATCAAGTTTGAGCTGTGACATTTGGATATATGGAACTACAGTGCTAAAGCAGATTGAAAAGTATTAAACCAGCAGAATTTCCTGAGTCAACAATTGCCCAGTCATGACGGTCATAAAAAATATAGGATTGTGCCAACGTGGCGTAATCTTCTACCACGTAACTGCATCCTGATGTAGTTCAAAGAGGAAGTAGGAGACTGACTCAGGGGTGCTTATAATAGCAGAGAAAACCCTGTTTGGCAAGTACTACAAGAGTAGCAGCATCACAAATACCTTCTCACTAAAGGAGGTTTTTCAAATTTCCCATGGTCCACTTGTGTTCTTATTGGTAATGTAGGTTGTTGAAAGCATAGGAAGGTTGTTTTTGAGAGTGAAAAGAGCCACACAGTATCATGTTATGTAAAACATATATTTCGAGAATGTTTGCTACTATAAAAGTTTCTCATATTGGTTAAAAAAAACATCCTGAACCCTACTTTTTATTATCCATTTCAGCAAGTTGTTTGATAAGACTTCCCATCTGCGTATTTTTGTTTTCCCTTTCAAACCTGACAATTCTGCGTTTTAGAGCACAGCTGTGATGTTTAAAGCATTAACTCTAAACCAGACAATGATCTCGATGTAAAAAAGTGGGATTTATCCCGAAAAGTAAAATCTCCCTGGACTGTGTGATGAAATTCAGAAACACAAAATTGTGAGACAATACGCAAACAGGTAGAGCTCAAGTACTCTAGTTATGGAAACTAAATGGGGTTCTAGACACCGGCAATAACTGAGTATTTTGAAAAAAAAAAAAAATTGTCTTGCCAACGTATAAAACATTTTAGCAACAAAGGAGCGAATTCCCACAACTCATGCAAGGAAACTGAAAGCTCCCATGAAGGTTTGAAGATTGCTAACCTTGCTAATATCATTCACAATTTATCACCAAGAGTCACAGCCCAGTGAGATATTGCCTTAAAAAGAAGTGATAATAAACCAAGAGCTAATGAGGCCATGAGGGAGCACTTACCTCTCTTGGCTTGGTGCTCCTGACACCGGATGATGTAGAGGAATCGAGGGCTCTCGGGGCAGAAGGGCAGCAGGCCCATCTGAAGTACGGTCGGAACGACAGTCAGGCCCAACAGAACGGGCCACAAGTCTTCACTGCCAAGCAACGACTCCAGACCCAGAATCTGCCCAAAGAGAGACAGAGAACATAACGGGTTAAAAATATCCTGTTGCAGACGCAATAATCCAGGTAGATAAAGGAGAATCCATCCAGAGGACCTGACTCAACCTTAGAGAAAGGCCCAGCTTTCCTTGATGGCATACCAGCTGACTTTCACGTTGAGTTTTGAAGAAAGATCTAATGACGAGGTGCGTGAGCAAAGTGGTCACACCTTGTGAATGACCTTGTTAGCAACCGTGAGTCGTGCCACAAAGTTGTTGGCGCTCACCACTTTGCATGCCAAAGTTTTAATCCATGTTCAAGAAACCTCCAACCTACCACCATACCTGTGTACACAAGTTCGTTGCGCCACATGTGCCACATGTGGTGCGAAGGACAATAAAGACACCTTGACCTTGACCTTGACAACCAATTTTAGCTCAATGTCTATAAATTTGACGAGATATAGCCAGTTTCATGGTGGCTCAGGTGTATTACTGTGAAGGTTGAAGGTTTCAAACTTATTTATCCAGTGGTTTATGAGATATTTTGCTAACATACAAACAGTGTTGTCACCAACAGTTAATGCATTGGAATAAAAATGCTCAGCTACAACCCAACAAAGTTCAGTCAGGTCATTTGTACAGTTTCTTTTTTTGTTGTTGTTTTTTAGACGTTTCATCCTTAATCCAAAGGACTTCATCAGTCTGACTTAATCAAGACTGATGAAGTCCTTTGGATGAAGGATAAAACGTTTAAAAAAAAAAAGTCCAGATGACCTGATTGAAATTTGATGGATTTTTTTCCTGGATTATTGAACATGAACTTTGATGCTCAGCTACTACCACACCAAATTTGAGCTCAATTTTTTTTTTAATGTAAAATGGTCTGAGGTAAAACCATGTTTGTTTTGTTCACTAAGGTCAGTTGGCTGTGGCGGCCATCTTGAATTGTGTTGACTCTAGAAGCCCCACAGACAGATGCTGTGTGAGAGTTTCCCTTTAACCTCTGACAGCAGGTGATCATTAATAAAATGATGATTTTAGAGGGAAATGACCTCAGTTTGAGCTTGATGCCATATCGTACCTGTGCGATGAGAATGCCAGTGACTATAGCCAGTTGGTGCAGCGTCCCAAGCGCACCTCGGAGACTTGTAGGTGCTATCTCACCCACATACATGGGCGTTAAACCAGATGCCAGCCCTGTGCAGAAGAAGGAAATTGGCTATATCAAACAAAAGCAAATCCCATTGCGTGAATAATTTAATTGTATAAATAAATGGGCACTTTATAGGAGAGGGAAAACAGAAACTAAAGCAGAGTGTGGCTCACCGCAGTAGGCACCGATGACAAAGCGCCCCAGGATCATCATTTCAAAGGAGCGGCAGAGTTTGGACATTCCCATCAGACTTCCAGCCACGAAGGCCAAAAAGTTGTTTGCAAGCATCGCTTTCCTCCTGGGAGAAACACGGAGCGGCCGGAGTTAGCCTCAGTTTGAACCCTGTCTATTAGAACGCATCATATCTTTATTTAAAGAGTATTAAAAGAAATAGACGTTGTTGGAGCGTCGTTCATATTTGTGCATCCGTTTTTTTTTTATCCAATTTTCTTCTGTATGTATTTCGGCATTTTTCCTGTACCTCGGTTTTCAAGCTATTTCAACAATCCTGTATCAAAACGTTCAGCTCTTTCAGGACAATCCTGATATGAAATATTTAAATAAATATTTAAATATAATACTGTATTTAAATAATCCTTTTTGAAATATTTAACCTTTTTGGCCCTTTTTTTGTCTAATAGAAAATGAATTGAGCTCATTTTCCATCCTTCAAATCTTCAGCCCTGTGTGCAAATTTTTACGGCTCCTTTCACATTTTGTTCATCTTCTTTCAGCAAATTGAAACGTTTTTCAGCTACTTTCGGCTTATATCAGCTGTTTTCTGCTCCATTTTGCAACTTTAACCTTTTTCTGCTATTTCAGCTTCTATTTAGCCGTTGTATGCTAATTTGAGCCGTTTCGGCTAATTCCACATTTCAGCAAAAATGTGCTCACTCCACTTCCTTCTGGTAATTTAAGCTTCTTTCTGCTTTTTTACCTACTTTTTAGCTGATTATTGTAAATTTCAGCTTTTTTCAGATAATATCCACTTCTTTCAGCTTTTTTCTCTCAGTTTCAGCTTTTCTGCTCTTTCAGCTGTGCTATTTAGTTCTTTTGATGCTAATTTTAGCTTTTTCAGCTAATTCCACCTTTTTTAATCTCATTTCAGTTCTTTCCACTTCCTTCTGGTAGTTTAAGCTTCTTTCTGCCTTTTCAGCTACTTTTCAGCATGTTTTATCTTATTTCTTCTGCAGCACTTTGGTTGGCCTTGTTGCTGTTTTAAGTGTTCTATAAATAAAATGTATTTCTTAATTTCTGTGCTCACTCTGTTTATTTAAACCTAATTCAGCAAATATGTGTTCTTTCTGCTTTCTTTTGCTAATTTAGGCCTGTTCTTCAATTCAGATATGTGTTAATTCATTTATTTATTTTAGCTAATTTCAGCTGTTTCTCAGTAAGTTCTTCTGCAGTAAGCGTTCACACTGCATTTTCCCAGGAAATGCTTTTTTTTTTTTTTTTTCATTCAACCTTTATTTAGGCAGGTTAATCGCATTGAGCCTCGTGGACTCATTTACAAGAGAGACCTGGCTACAAA
>JARVLU010000001.1:17968036-17980203 GCA_031762415.1 Simpsonichthys santanae
CTTGGCAGTTCAGGCCTACCCCCCCCCCCCCACCCCATGCCTGTAAATAATGATGGATAAAAAGGAAATTTATTTCTTCACTTATTTATCTACTGGATCTCTTTTCACACTGTCAGAATTAGTCTCCCCAGTCCTACTCTGGAAGACAACGTGACAAAAGTAGCACGAGCTTTTAGTTTATAACATTCTGAGATGAGCAGTCGGTCATCAGAGCAGAAATCCAGATTGGTTCAGATACTGGGGGTTGTCACTCTAATGTAACCAGACACTCACAATATCTAACAGCTGGCAAACTAAAAGGGGAAAGAGAGAAAAAAAGAAGTAAATTGAAAAATTTAAATATATTTAAATCACATAAAGAGAATGCAACTTTTATAAGTGATTACCTTTACATTAAATGTGAAGTGGGGCAGGGTTAATGGAGTATAAATACCATGTCTAACACGCAGTGCAAGACCGTATGATGACTCACTGAATATGTAAAGACATCAAAAGGAACTCTTTTAATGGTTTGACTGCACTGTACAAAATCTTATTTCACACTAAAAATCCTGGCAAGCTTTTTATGCATCTTCTTTTCTTAGTTTTCAATTCTAAAAGCACTGAATGTCTGAATGTTCTTGACAAAAAAGCACAACTACAAGTGGTGGTGATGAAATATTCTCATTTGTGTACAATTTGTAATAATTGAAAAGCTCAAATGAAGTTTGGGTAATTTATGTTGAAGGAGCAGATGTTGGAAAATAACTAAGTTTTTTCATTTTTCATTTATCCTTTATTTATCCAGGTTAGTCTCATTGAGCCACGAGAGCTCATTTTCAAGAGAGACCTGGCTACAAACAATGAATGATGACAACAGCAACAGTAGATTTTCCTTGGACAATCAACAATAGACAATCATAAGAGAGAAATACAGATTTATTTTTAAAACAAGTTAAAACAAAGATGTCAAAGTTGCAAAACAAACAGATTATAAAATAAAGCAGGTGTAGAAAAAAATGCAATTTGTCTAGTTTAATTTTCATTTGCTCCTCCAGAGGGCAGTGTTGTACAGAAACATCCAGTGCTGCAGTGAACCGCCTCATTAATGGTCTAAACTTCTGCTCAAGATGCTTTATCAAGCACGTGACACTGAAGGAATTCATCCCTTCATTATCTTTTACACACTTATTATATTTTGGGTCACGGGGGTCGGCGGTGCCCATGTCCATCAATCACAATGCGAAGGGTGGGGGACACCCTGGACAGGTCTCCAGTCCATCACAGGGACACATAGAGACAAACAACCATTCACCCTCTCACACATCTAGGCACAATTTAGAGTCACCAATCAGTCTAACATGCACGTTTTTGGTCAGTGGGAAGAAACCAGAGGACCCGGAGAAAAACCACGCATGCACAGAGAGAACATGCAAACTACACCCAGAAAGACCTCCGGACCGGGATTTGAACCGGGGACCTGCTCGCTGAGAGACAGCAGCTCTACCACTTGTGCCACCGTGTTGCCCACTGAAGGAATTATTTCCTGTAATTATCAAGTCAAAAAAGTAAAGTACAGTGCAATTAAGATTATAATAGTGTGAATGTTTAAGCATTCACACTGATCCGTTCTTCTTCCGTATGTTTTTCGGCCTCTGTGGTTCTACAATTTTTGCACTAATTCAACAATTCATTTATCAAAACGTTCAGCTCGTTCGGGACATTCCTGCTGTAACGTTTGGTATCTGTGCAGTTTTTACTTGTTGAATTATTTACTTTTTTTGTTTGTTTTTCTAATTGAAAATGAATGGAGCTCATCCTTCACATGACGTTTTAAACTTTTTACTGCCCATTTCAGCTTCTTTTGGTTAATTTCAGCTTCCTTCAACTCTTTTCAGATTCTTTCTGCTCATTTAATTTTTTTATGCTTTTTGCAGCTGCTCTTATTTTCTGTTAATTTCAGTATTTTTGTTCTTTTTTTTTTTTTCAGATTTTATTTAAACTAATTTCAGCTACTTTTACGGTATTTTTAATACTTTTTAAAACTTTCTTTGTTTCTAATTCATGCCTTTTGTGTGTGTGTTTTTTTTTATACTTAAAAATGTTATGCTCCTTTCAGCTACAAAATTTTCTGCTGCTGATATCATCATTTTTAGCTACTTTTCAGTTAATTTCAGCTTTAGGTGTTCTTTCTTTATTTTCCTGATTTCAGCTAATTTGATCTGTTCAAATTCAAGTTAACAGTTTAATTGTTAAACCTTATCATTTTAGTTTCAGCTTCTCCTGCTTTCAGTAAAAACCACTCAGCAGTAATGAGATCAGTAAGTGATTTTTGATGTTCGTGAAACGGTCATGGAGTAAATGAGCCGTTTTAGTCAGTGTACTTAATAAAATGTCTTTTTCAATTAACTTTAGGTTCTGCATCGTTCCAGATGTTCTAAAACAACAGAAACTGAATATTTGACTCTTAAAGTGGTCTTCATGTGTGGTCTGTGGGATCTACTTTTGGTCAGTCCGGCTCAAAATGGTTGCCATGGCGAATCCACTTTAGCAAACAAAAAATGTCTGTCGTTCTCAAACTATATCAACCAATCACTGATGTGAGACCTCATTATGTCACATGGTGGAATCCATTCTGAAATGATTTAGTTTTTAACTGTCCTGCTCCTCCTCATGTTTCTGAACTGCTCCACCCTTACCTTCCTGCCCAGTCTCCCAGTCCAGTCTCCCAGTCCGATCATCAGCTGCTCCCAACTGCACCAAAGTCTAGGTGTGAGCGCAGAAGGGACCAGGTTTTTGGGGGTGGTGGGGCCAAAACTGTTGAACAAACAGCTTTTGGACATTATGATCCTCTGCTGCTTTTAAATATTGACTTTAAACTCGTTTTCATCCTTTAGCTTTTGTTACCTGTTACCTGTTTCTACGGTTTTATTCCTTTATCATTTCTCTTTGTTATTAAATTAGAAGAGCGTTTCAGTGCAAAACCAAAACTCTGGCCTGAAAAGCGGAGGACACCATGCATCATTAGGAGCTCCAGGCTTTCTGAAGGTCTCTCTTTAGACATTAGTTTGAGTGAAGATTTTTATTTTTAGTGACTTCACCTCCTTCAGTTTTTTTTTTTCAACCAGACGTTGAGTCTCGTCAAGAGGACAACTGTGGTCTCCAGAGTCTTGGGCAGCATGTGCTCTTTGACCTATGAGGTCACGGCAGTTTTAACCAGCAGCTGCTTTCAGGAAGTTCATTCATTTTTCCTGGCGGGGATACCCCCCCACCCCCACCATCCCACCCCCATTCATAATAACACCCTCCTGGACCACATGTCTGTTAGGAACGCCAACCTATGAAGCCAGGAGGAATCCATCTTGCATCTTGTCTTGGACTAAGATCAACTTTTGATTTGACGTCGGTAACGTCTCTTATCTAGAGAATATTTTGGTGAATCAAAGCCGAGCAAAGAAAATGATTTAGTAATAGCTTTTTGCACAGTTTGAATCAAATTAAAACATATTATTTCAACTTCTCTCTCATCAGCTGTTTGATCAAGTTTTGTTTGAATCAAAGCGTTCGTGTTTCATGTGCAAACAGAATCAGATTTACTTCCAACTCCAAGTCTTCCCGTTAACATTTAAAACACTTTTATTCTTATTTTCATTTTAGTTTTTTGTGTTTGTTTGCTTTTTGTAGCATTTTGAGGCAAACTTTACTGTTTGTTCACCTGAGCTTTCATTCGTAATGTTCAATCAAACTTTTTATTTGTTTTGAGGCGACCCTTTTTTTTTTTTTTTTTTTTTACAAGAATAAAACAGATTTTGAATTTTCGATTCAAATGATAAGAAACGCTGGTTTGATTTCACACCAGCCTCGTTAAAAAAACTGTGTAGACAAATTTCATGTTTAAAAAAAGCTCTAGCGTTTCTATCACCTATAGCTTTACATTCAAACTTTTTTTTTTTTTTTTTTAAAGATCTCATGCAATCCATTGGTGCTTTGAATATGTGTTGGGTAAGAGTCTCAGCTACTACCACACCAACCTTTAGCTCATTAACTGTAAAATCAACTTCGTTAGAGCCAATTTTATGTTTGCTAAAGTTGATCAACTGTAGCCGCCATTTTAAATCAGACTGACCTTGAGAGTTATTCAGTTGTAGATGGACATCTACTTATTTCTTTCTGAGAAGTTCATTAAAATATATGCAGAGATACGTGAGATATTTTGCTAACAGACAAACAAACACACACAGACTATCAATGTCCAGTTTAAAAAAGTAAATGAACAAGCAGTATATCTATGTTTCCTCTTGTTGAAAAGTGAATGTAGTTTTCAAGATGAGTGTTTTTCTGTTTTGGAATTGAACACGAGACGCAAGTAAACCTTAAAGTTTTTGGTGCAAGATATTAACGTGGGTAGAAGTTACGCTGTGTAGAAGAAGAGAGGTACGTTTTGTTTTTCTGGTCTGAGAGTGCGCAGAGTGATGGATGCTATAGCAAATTAATGGAAAAATCGGATCCACCACCAGGTGCAATGGTGGATAGCCAGTGGTGGTCGAAGGCTTGGGTTGATGAGTGCAACAGGAAGTGTTCTCTTACCGTCCCAGCCACTCCGAGATGAAACCCACACAGCAGGAGGAGAACATGCCTCCAATGGAGAAGATGGCTACAGACAGTGACCAGAGGGAGGTCAGTGTCCCTGTGGGGATGGGTTCTCCATACCGGTGCACCCATGTTGCGTTGTAGTCCGCCTCGATGATCTGGATAGAAGCAAATTGTGCTAGAAAGTTAAAAAAACTCCAGTAATTAGCTTGTGATGCTAACGAGCAGTGGTGTTTTATCAAATGGCTACATTTTAATAAAGAGGAAAAAATATCCATAAAAAAAAATTTGTTCATATTTTTTTTTTTTTTTTTTTCAGATTTAAAATCAGCTTTTGGCACAAACGTCAGAAAACAGCAGTGGATTTCTGTGTTTTCATCAAAATGAGTCAAATATCAAAGCACTTTACTTTATTACAGATGTGAATATCTTATCATAACAAGCAAATTCATGAAGGACCTAACTGAACCTGATTTAGCCTCTTAGTTTGTTTTTGCTAAAGCAACTCTATTGTAAACGCTGGCATAGTCTCAGTTATCCAGAACATGGCAATTGGCAACCAACGCCTCCCCACCCAAGAAAAAATAAGTTATTTAGTCAAAGGCATTTGGCTTCCCATCCAGAGAGCTTTCTCAATGCAAGCTGGAAAGTTTGCTTTAAACTTCATGAAACGTTAACTTCACATGCAGATTAAACTCACTTCTGTCCCACTGGAGAGTCATAAGGGTATTTAGGCTCTTTCACAAAACAGTTCAGCCAAATGGCCTCAAAGACCAGTATGTCTTTATGCTGCCTCTGGCCGTTCATACATCACAGGTGGTGCCACGTCTCGCACAGATGTGAACTTGCAGAAATGAAGTGAGCATTGCTGAACCAGAAGCGTTGTGGAGCAGAACTCGGCTATACTGACATGGAGCAAAACGGAATAAATGCGTGATGGATGTCTCCCTCGTATAGATTTCAAAACACGACGAATTAACTCAGCTTAGCCATTTGTTTTGTTCAAAACTAAATTCAAAGTTGCTGTGCATCATAATCTATGTGCCCTCAGTAATAAATCCGCTTGTTGTTGTTAAATCCCACATTCGGTTGATCACAACGGTGTAGCATCACATTACTGAGACGCAAAGCTTAACTTTGAGCTAAGCTAAGCTTTTCGAATGTTGACCATTTCGCCTCTGTTACTACCTCTCTTTGGTGCACAAAACAGCATCAGGCATGGGTTCAGAATCTACACCGGTGAGCTCAACAAGTGTCCCCAGGAGGTGTTGTGTGAAAATGCTTTATTCTACCACAAGCAGACATAATTTACTCTGTTTCCAGAAATACGTTGGCATATTTAAACACGTTGACAACTTTTCATCATTGAGTGTATCTTCATTGCTTTGGATGACACACCTAAGAAGCATCACAGTCATGCAACAGGTATTTTCCCCCATGTTTGGTTTTGTAAATATGGCAGCATGGTAGTGTTACTGCGTCAAACACACCACCATAAAAAAGATCTGCTGAAAAAAAAAGTTGATGTATAAACAGAGAAACACAGACCCATCGTGGTATCACCTGAAAAGTTGAAGTTTTGGTTATTTGAGCCGAGAAACAGCAACAGGATGAATAATAGTTTTGGATATATTTGGTTTCAGATGACGGTTAAATATTAATTTGTGTCCTATGCAAGCCCTACTAGGCATCTGTTTGACATTTTATGAAGTACAGTAATTGTAGGTACTTTTGTACATAAATGTACAGATTTAGATTTTTTTTTTTTCTTTTTTTACCTTTTGAGGAGCGTTTATGACTCCGATGTTATATCCAAACGCCACAGATCCCAGAACAGCGGTGAAGACTGACAGAGCAAGGGTTCCAGTCACCTCCTGGAGTGTAAACACGTGAGAAAAAATGAATAACATAAAAAGAATGTGCTAATAATATCCTATCACAGCATATTAACTGTCCTCGTATCTCAATTTTAACAATAAAGACAGTACTGTAAAGCAGGGGTTCCCAACCCTGGTCCTTGAGGAACCCCATCCTGCATGTTTTAGAGTACCCTTTGTTCTTTATTTTATAATAAGAAACAAGCTTTCTTGCATTATTTTAAAGAAGTCTGGATTAGTATTTCCTCTGACTTTGTAAAGGTCCTCTCAAAGTATTTTTTTAACTTTACCTGCATTTTACTCATTTTTGTGTTTAGTAGTACCATAATCTTTTCAGAGGAATGTAATTCATGCAAAAAAAAAAAAAAAAAAAAAAAAAAAAGAAAAACTTGAGAAATGAAGCAGTGTTTTGTTTGCACATAACAAAAAAAAAAAAAACAGTTTAATAACATTTTTAGCTATGAGCTAGCTACCAAGCTAGTAAATTTCCAGCTAGAAACATTTATAATAGCAACTGGAAAATGCAATTTGTTCCATTTTTTTATTGAATTAGTAAAAAATACTGTACTAACAATAACACAATGTGAACCAAAACAAATTATTTTAGCACTAAGTAAGTATTTAGCATAAGTAGCATAAGTACAAGCTAGTAGCCACCTAGCTAGTAGCTTTACTGGCCACAAATAGGGCAAAAGAGCATTGACAAAAGTTTTGTTTTAATTTCTTTACTTCACTTTATGAATACATGTAGTACCAAAAATAACAAGCTGAAAGAGTATACAGTTTTTGTTACCCATGAGCTGATTTAGAACAGTTTTAGTTTAAAACTTGTCATACAGGAGGTAATTATCAATAGACGTTTTCTTTTTTTTTTTTTTTTTTTTTTCTCAAATTAATACGTGACTTTTAGATACTATTTATCTGCTGGTATTTTAATCCTGAATCTTTAGGGCACATATGCATGTTCAGCTACAATGACTGCTCTGAAATTCAGATGGCAGCGAAAGACAGAAAACAGTCAGAAAGCTAGAAGAAGAAAAAAATACAAGTACGCCTGCATGTCTCCATGGAAGCAAAGTATAAAGTTGAAATCATTTTCAGAGTACCATATTTGAGCTTTAAATGTTTACTTGTAGTTTGGTTTGACTGCAGCAACACACAGGTGCCCTTGCCGACACACTCTTGGCTCACATTAAGTGTGTGAAATTGATCCTGTCACAGCCGTCTACGTCCAAACCTCGCCTGAACTTTAGCTACAATCCAGTCTCCCATCAGCATGGAGCGAAATTGGAGTCAAAAAGATCCACGAACTTGTAGAGCAAGATTTATACATGCATACAACATAAATTACAAATATAATACGCTTACAAATTGGAAAATGCGTGTGCACGAATCGCCAGCTGTGCTTACGATGTTTTGAGACGTTCTTACCGCAGCAGATTCACAAATGAGATGATGCATTCAAGGTGGCTTTTGAGACCAGTTTTGCTCCACATACCCCTGAACATCTGTCTCTACTGTGACAGACAGGAAAGTAACATACGGGTTTGGCAAATAGTTAAAATACAAAAAATATACCATACGATGGCAAGACTTTTAAGTTTGAAATTTTTATATGGACCTGGACAAACTCAGTGTGTTTAAGAATGATATTTAAGCAATGTAACTAATGTATGTATGTAACTAATCATATTTTTGTTCTGGTAATACTCTAAATTGGTGTGTATGTTTGATACAAACCACTGTGTTAGTCTTTTATTTTATTCTGACTCATAAACCCAAGCAAAATGTCCAAATGAGTCCACACAGCCGTGGCTTGACCTTGTGTTGAGTGTCTGGGCGAAGCCGGTTTAGCAGCCAAAATCCAAAACAGAAGGGTGCAGCCTCTATTTGTGTGTCCTCGTAGAAAAGGTTAAGCATCAAAAGAAGCCATGCCTCATTAGCTTTGTGCTACATTTCACTGCAGGCACAGCTGACTGCTGTTGCTAATATATTCAGTACCGAGAACTAATCTGCCCACGCTTCAGGCTACTTATAACAGGTCACATCACCCCATAGCATTATGTAGTAATCTGTGTGGGATTAATGCAACATTTATATGGCTGTAGATAAATGCAATGAAACTGTGATAGATCTATGGGGGTAAAGAAAGTTCACTCCCTTTCTTGGATTGTATATATGAGGGCATAACAGAACCATCGGGTCTTTGACAGGTGCAAAAATTATTCAAAACTAACCTCAAGTGTACAAAACCACAACAGATTCAAGTGGGTCACTATTTATAGAACAACAACAAAAGAAGACGGAATCATAACCCAGCAGCTTCTAGGACCACCACCAACTCAAGATACAGTCTGTATGGATCAGTTTCTCTCATTGTTTTGGAGAAATTTTGGCCCACTCTTTTTTACAGCATTGCTTCAGTTCATTGAGTTTTGCATACATTTGTTTCTGCTCACCTGAGGTTTGGACTGTGATTGTTGCAACACACTGATTACCATATTTTTCAGACTATAAGGCGCACCGGATTATAAGGCTCTGATTTTTGAGAAAATTCAAGGATTGCACCTTATATTCCAAAAAAATATACTGTATATATTATTCTAAAAAAGCTAAGTCTGGTCCTCTGGACATTCAAAAAACAAAACAAAACAAAGCAACAAAAAAAAAAAATTAAAAAAAAATTTTTTTTTTGCTTTGTTTTGTCTTGTTTTTTGAATGTCCAGAGGACCAGACTTAGCTTTTTTAGATTTTTCTACCTGGATTATTGAGCATGCATCAGGGTATATATGTTATTATTTTTCTGGGCCATTCAGTTGTCCATTTGCTGCTGTGTTTGGGATCATTGTCTTATTTTATGGACCAGTTCCGTCCATAGTTGTTAGATAAATGTTTTTGCATCTGACTCTAGAGAGGAGTTCACGGTCGACTCAATGACCACAAAGTTCAGAACAAGCCCAGATCACCACACCTTCACCACCGTGCTCGACACTTTGTCCTGACAAGTCATTTGGTTTTCTCCAACAATGGTGCTGTGCATTATGGGTAAACATTTCTCCTTAGGTTCCAACTGTCCAAAGGACGTTGTTCCTAAAGTCTTGTGGTTTATTCAGACAAAGCTTTGTAAATCTGATGGCGGCCATGTTTTCTCTAAGAGACTCATTCAAAATCAGTCAAACTTGTTCAGTCCTTTTCTGACTCTTCTCTCATGAACTTTAACCTTTGACCTGCTAACTGAAGGCCTGTAGAGTCTGAGATGGAGCTCTTGGAGTTTGCTATCTCCGTGAGCATTGCACGGTCTGACCAGGGGGTGAACCCTGACAAGATTGGCAGCCATCTTTAACATTTTCCACTTGCTGATGATCTTATGAACTTTAAATAGTTTGGAAATGACCTTTGACCTTTTGTAAAATAGCTGACAGAAACAATTGCATCTCTAACCGCATTGCTGATGTCTTTCCCTCTTGGCATTGTGTCTGCTCCAGAGCCTCAAACTGATGAAGCTCCTGCTGTGATCACACTGATCAGTTAGTTCATCAATACATCTGATCAGCAGCTCAAGATGAACCTTCTAAATCCTGTTGAGGCAGCTCAGGAGGACTCAGTTTCACACACAACTTTTTTTTTTATTTTGGCTTTGTTTATGTTTAATAAACAATAACATGATGAGCGTGTTTGTTTTTTTTAACACTTGAGGTCAAATTTTATTAATTTTAAGAACTTGTGAAAATAAAATAATTCATTTCATCTCGTCCTGAGGTGCAAAACCCCAGAATTGCACTTTTTCCCTCCCTCTTGACTAAATACAGTAAAACAACTAATTCGTCTGTTTTCAGTTAATTGGAGCGGCCTGGAAACCGTTGCCATGACAACACCACAGACAAAAGTTCACCCTGTTGGGAAGATGAAACGATCAAAACTGATCTGAAATCTGTCTGAGAAAAATAATCTGTCTGATTATAAATCATTTGATCTGTAAATCTGGATCTTCGTGCTCTCAAGGTCAAATCTGTCTCCGAAAATGAAAATTTAAGCCTAAACCTCTTTTTTTTTTTTCTAATTGTCAGCCAGTGAGTATCTACTGGACTTCACGAGACAAACTGGGACTCCTGATCCCTCCAAGCGCGCCCATGCCCCGTGCGTAAAAAGCTTCCAGTGCGCACCGCTGAGCCAAACGCGTTTAAAACATTTCAACACGCATCTAAAGACATTACCTCCCCTTCGAGCTGCTGAAACCCGGCCGGCATGGCTCTGACACCTCCAGGCACCCTGTCGGTCCCAGATGGAGACTTGGAGAGCTTCAGCTCCAAATCAAGCACCGAGCAGGTTATTCCAAAAGAAACTGAAGCCCTAAATATAAAAAAAAGAAGAGGGACAAACTTGTCCCGCTGCTTGTCCTCTCTTCTTCAAAGTTTCTGTTCTACGTTCATATAGAGGGACGCACGCGCACGCGCACAGGGGGGTGGGAGAGAGAAGGAGCAGCTGCTCCAGAGAGACCTGAACTTAAGGTCGAGGCAGGCAGGAAGCTCTGTTGACCTTAACTGTCATTGGCTGAAGGAGAGAGCAAATGTTCAGGGAGAAGCTCTGACAGGACGAGAGACAGATCTGGTTTTTATTAAGATGTGAAACACTTAGAGTTGGAATAGAGTTCAAAATACTTGGTTAAAATGAAGCTCCTTTATGAAAGACTAACTTTGGGTTTGTTATGATCAAACTATTTTCTAAGTGAAGCAGGATTCAACAGCCGTCCAAGTGACCCCAGTTTACAGAATAAAGGAGAACCGAGGCCTGTTCCAGAGTGGATTTTTACCATCTAAGACAGTGGTTCTCAATCTGGGGTCCCCGGACCCCCTCGGGGTCCACAAGCAGGTGGTCCTCAAATAACAAACAAACAAAAAAAAAATTACTGCATTTACAAGCACGTAGATGTTTAACAACACGTTAGTTAAAATGCACCAAAATGCAGGAAATCACATCTACTTTATTCAAAATGTTCTAGGAGAGGAACCCCCCCCCCCCCCCCGGCCACTGTTTACATTCTGACATTGATCACTTTACAGATTAAGTCCTACTTGACTACTACTGTTATGATTCTGTTCAATTTATGTAAAGAGTTTTCTGTTAGAATTTGAAGAAGTGGCGGTCTTTTATGTTCATTATGTGAATAAGTCAAATGTAAAGGGAGCGGTGGTGCAGAGGTTAGAGAAGGTGGGCCTGTGACGGGAAGACTGCTAGTTCAACTCCCGGCACCAACAACATCAAAACGTGGGCGGGTGTAAATGAAGTAAGTACGTAAAGTTTATTTATACAGTATAGCACTTTTCATAGATGCAGTCACAAAGTGCTTTACAGAAAAACAGATAAAGGCTTGAAATAAGACAAAAACAATAAGAACAGCTGATTAAAAACAGTAAATAAACTTTTTTTTTTTTCCCATTTTTCGATGGCCTCCCTTCTCACCTCACAGCCATCCTCATCACATCATTATAGTTTTTTTTTTTTTTTTTTTTTTTTTTTTTTTTTAAATAAAGATAGAAAGAAAGGAAATACAGAAAGAAAGAGCCCAAAACACACAGGAGAAAAAAAAATTATATATAAGCACAAGAAAACACAAGGCAAACCACCCGACCACCGTCCATAAACCACAATATATATATAAAGCTAAATATCTATATACATGACCTACATCTATATCCCTGCAATCATTTGTGTGTGGTTGTG
>JARVLU010000001.1:17985888-17996285 GCA_031762415.1 Simpsonichthys santanae
ATATATACAGTATATATATACATATATATATATTTATATATATGTGTGTACATATATCTAATTAATATACTGTAATTATATATATATATATATATATATAATTAATATCATTATATATATGATTAAATTACATAATTGTCTTCATGCTTTTTTCACAACTTAGAAAAGAACACTTCAATCCACAAATATTTTCTGAAAGTGATAAAAAAGAATTGATTCATAGATTGTGCTATTAATCCCTGAACTCTTTATTGTGTTCAATCAGTATTACTAGCGTGGTTTTCCTTCAAATTCCTTTTAAGCATCAGATGGTTAGCTCATTTGAAAAAATGTTGTCAGCTGCTTCATGATGCTTGAGCGTGTTTATGTAGGTTGTTTGAATAACGATAAAGGGATGGGATGGCATATTGTAAGATTGTACAAATATTTGATGGAGGACAAACAGTTGTTTGCCAGGATGACATTAAGACAGCAGGTTGCATGGCAGCTTCACGTACAGACATCTGTTCGTCACCTCTGACTATTTAATCTCCAAACTCTACCTGCTTAAATATGACAATAATTCATAAACTGTGGAAAAAAACCTGCACTACAAGTGCAATGAGGCAAGAAGAAATATTATTCCGATTTCCAGCAAGACCTATATTATTTGGGAAATATTACAAATGAATATAATTTTTATTAAAGTCCAAAGAGGTTCCTTCAAGAAGTCCCATTCTTAGCTAAGCTTGTGAAGATTCTCAGTCATCCAGGTCATGAAAAAAAGGTTAAAAAAAAACAAAAACAAAACAAAAAACAAAAACCAAACAAACAAACAAAAAACACAAACAAAAAAACAAAACAAATGGACTTCTCTGAACAGAAGATGTCTTGCTTCTTACCCAGGAGACTTTATCATTTCAAAAAAATCCCAGACCAGGACAACATCTTCAGCTTCAGAATAGAATTCCAGTTTATTTGTTTTATTTTTAAAACCCTTTTTTATTTTTATTTTTTAAAATCTGAAGGTAAGTTTTACTACTGAGAAATTGTCAAATGTTATCGCAGGACAATAAAAACACTTTGTTGTTGACATCATGAAAAACTCGTACTGTATTTAGTTTTGCTAAGCGAATCCTGGCTAAAAGGAAACAGATTGGAAAGGTGGTTAGATTTGGTAGTATTATAATTAGGGGTTACATTGTCTCACTATGAACACCTCATTTACACAATTTTTAACTTTCATTGCTATGACCACAAGTTAAAATGAACTGCATCATTTATACTACTTTAAATTTGAGCAGATAATGAAAATTACATTTGTTTTAATTTGCTTGAAATCAGAGCAGACAACAAAGCTTTACAATTTGAACCAAACCTTTTTTCTAGGAAAAAATGGTCAACAAACTGCTAAAGTACCTATTCCTTTTGTCAATTAGGTCAACTATAAACATTACTAAGATTTATGATGTTTTGTCAGTATTAAAGGGACCTCTTCAGAGGGACTGAAGAGCCACATGATACAGACCCTGGTGGGTTCAATTTAATTAAACAGATTTATTCATAAATCACTTTCTTTCAGCTTTTACAACATAATACTTAAATGAGTGTCCCTTGTCCGTGAGGTGGAGGTGAACAGCTGAGTTTTGTCCAGTGGAGGTGGTTCTCCTGTGTTGAGCCATGCGTCTGTAAAGAGGCTGTTAAGTTTCTCCAATGTAGAGGTCTGGACAGTCCTCGCTGCACTGGACCGCGTACACTACACCACTCTGTTTGTGTGTGGGTGTTTTGTCCTTAGGGTGGACCAGCCTCTGTCTGAGAGTCCTGCTGGGTTTGAAATGTACTGGGATGTTGTGTTTGTTGAAAATCCTTCTGAAATTCTCTGATACTCCAACCACATAAGAGATGACAATGTTGGTGTAAACAGCCCCTCATAGGTTTGGGTCTGCATAAGACATCATTTTGGTCCGGATCCGGAATGGAGTCCACCTTTTAGTGACCTAGGACCTAGAGTGTCCTGGTACCAAGTGCACTTATGGGCACCCACATGTTTGAACATGGTGTTCGTGATGGACAAATTATGACTAGCACAGAAGTCCAACAACATAACACTGCTCGAGTTCAAATTTTAACCATTCCTCTCAACCACGCCCCTCCAGGTTACACTGCCATTGTCCACATTCGCATTAAAGTCCCCCAGCAGAATAAATGAGTCCTCAGCTGGCACGACTTCCAAACCCCAGCCAAGAACTCCGAGAAGGTGGGATATTCTGAACTGCTGTTTGGCCTGTAGGCACAAACAACAGTCGGAGCTCATCCCCCCACTCAAAGGCACAGGTAAGCTACTCTCTCAGCCACCGGGGAAAACTTCAACACACAGACACCAAGTTGGGGTGCTAAAAGTAAGCCTGCATTAGCTAGGCACCTCTCACCATGAACAACTCCAGAATGGAATAACTGACTAGACTATAAACAACCATGAGCTGAATAACCCCAAAAAAAAAAAAAAAAATCCGACTTGCTCTCGACAAAGACAGACACTTTTTTTTTCCCCTCTCCTGCCTTCCTTCGGATTTTGCGCTTGTCCTGTGAATCTTTCTCAGAGCCTCTCTTTACACATATTCTGAATCATAAATTATGGATCTGATCAGCTGGTTTCTCAACACAGTTGATAAAATTTTGTTGACGAAAAAACAGGGTGCAAGAGAACCTCATGCCCTGAAGGGACATATGACCTGTACATAATTGGATTATGACAACAGGATTATCTGCTTTTCGGAATTGGCGGTTACCTGGGTTATCGACAAATTAGGAATACATTAACAGCAGTTTTTGGCAATGGTGAGGCTGCCTGCCTATGGGAAGTATTGTACCATGATTCAAGAACGCAGGGCAGCTGGCTCAGGACGGGAAGGTCCCGGGTTCGATCCCCGGTCACTGCATACCTTGTTGTGTCCCTGGGCAAGACACTTAACCCCAAGTTGCTCCCGGTAGGACTGGCTGGCGCCTTGCATGGCAGCCACCGCTACCGGTGTATGAATGTGTGTGTGAATGGGTGGATGGCTGGTACTGTGAAGCGCCTTGGGGTCCCTCATGGGGGCTGGAAAGCGCTATATAAGTAAGCTCCATTTACCAACAGACAACAATTGGTTTTAACAACTGAGGGTACTTTCTTGTCAGTTTTAAAACTGTCTCAAAACACCACAAGATTCTTGACAGTGGAGCAATGAGGAGGAGCAAGAGAGCAAAAGATACAAATACAATCATTTCAGTCTTGTTTTGTTCAAGGTCAGACAATTCTTTGTGAACCAGTCTTTGACAGATAAACGGAGGCTGCAGTGGCACAGGAATGTCCAATTTACAGGAGAAATATATTTGGATGTCGTCAGCATAACAATGAAAGGAAATGTTAGACTTACTGAATATTAATCCCAATTCTAGAACAAAATTAATTGCTGTAATTTTTTTGCTAGTCCCCTGAACTTACCGCTGCTTTTGATACTGTTGACCACAGTACTGTATCCTTATACTGCAATTCAAACACTGGGTTGGGATTACTGGTGCAGCATTAGAATGGTTCCATTCTTAAATAAATTAGTGACAGGAGTTTTTGTGTTAATGTTGGTAATAGTTTATCTGTTTCAGTGACTCTTTCCTGTGGGGTCCCGCAGGGCTCGATTCTTGGACCCTTTCTGTTTCATTGTATCTGCTCCCCTTTAGCATATCCTGAGGAAACAGTCATTTGTTTCATTGCTATGCTGATGCTTGTCAGATTTATCTGCCCTTAAAACCAAATACTGTAGTTCATGCACAATTCACCCTGTTAAAATGTCTTGATGTCATCAAGGCATGGATGGCTTAAAACTTTTTAAGTTTCAACAATCAGAAAACTGAAGTCATTGTGTTTAGGCCTAGCTTTACTGCTGTCTCTGTTCCTGTTAACCTTAACTCCCTGGAATCATATCCTAAGCAGTCTGTTACAAATCTTGGGATGGTTTGAGAACTGATTTAATAAACAGATTAACTCTGTTCTTCAAAAAAGCTTCTTCCAGTTAAGGCATATAGCTATGCTTAAGTATGTGTTGACCAGATCTGACCTTGAAAAAAGAGTCCATGTGTTTGTTGCTACTCGACTGGACTACTGCAACGCGCTTTATGTTGGGTTCATTCAGGTGTCCCTTTCACATCTTCTGACCTGCTGCTTTTGGTCGTACCAAAAACCAGGTTGAAGCTCAGAGGAGGTCAAGATGGTGTATATTAAATCACACACAGATCTGGGTCAGCTCAGCCTTATATCACAATGGTACAAAACTATAAATAATAGTCTATTAGACATTGTTATGATGTGCCGTGCCACTCTGGAACAGGTTCAGAGACTTCCTGGCTCCACATCTGCTACGTTCATTCAAAGGTCAAACATGCGACGTATTCCTGAAGTGGAACTAAAGCGACTGACGAGCATTCAGAGAGATGCACGAGAACCAAGAGGCAGAGAAACTATTTGGATCTGTCGCCACTTCATGGTTTATGGTGGGACAACTGCAGAGGTGCCAATAAAGCTGCAGCCTGAATGGACAAAACATAAAATATTATAGAAAGTAGCTAAATCAACTTCAAACTGTGGGTTTAAAACCAGCTCATGGACAACAAGAGAAAAACACCCAAACCCAGGCTGTAGAAGGATTTTCTCCATAAACCTAAAGTGAACCCATAGTTGACCTTTGACCTGAGAGAGTTGAGGCTTTTCTTGAAGGAATAATATCACCCCCTGCCTTTCAGAGTTTTAAAGTATAATTTGTTACGGCCATGTTCTTATTTTTTCTAAGGTTGCTAAAGTTGGTCTATCATTAAGCTCCGTCCATTAAAATTAATTAAAATTAATCAACTTTTTCATGAAATATTTTGCTAACCGATAGATAAACAGGTGAAACGTTGCCTTTGCATGCAAACAAAAACAAACGTTAATTTACTTAAGATTAACTTCTGTTTAATTATTACAACTACGTGTGTTCAGCTAAAGTTGACATAATCTGAATAATGTATTTTTTTTACCTCATTATCAATGTTTGGCCAAATGTTTAAAATAGGGATGGCTTCCAATACTCTCTGTGGAAAAAAAAATGTTTAAAATAAGATAATAATCATCATTATCATCATGATTGTGGGGCACTATGAAGGACTGGATCATTTAGTGTAACAGATCATGTTTAAATTCCTTTAGAAATTGTGAAAAACTAACTTTTTAGGAAAGTAGAAATTTGCGTAGTCCTTTTCTGTTTGCCGGGGTTTGACCCGGCTACAAATGAAGAGCAGCAAAAAAGTTTTCATATATTCAACGAAGTGAATGCGTTTTGCAGGGACACCTTTGATTGCATTACGCAGAGTCTGTGCTTCATGTTATTCAAAAATTTCACTCACGATGTTCATTACATTTGGAACCTGCTAGTTCGAGGTCGAAGATCGTACGTCTGGATTTAATACACCGACTGATTTAAGTACAAATCCCGCCTCTGTCAACCCGCTTTCTCAACCAGCTAAAGTAAATGGTGCGTTTTTAGCGTCAGTGAATGCGCAGTCAGCCATTGGACAACTCCAGACCATGCTGCTCTCTGATTGGTCAGCGCGGAAATATAAATAATGCTCCATCCCCCTCTTTTTTGTGTGGGTGTGGGAATCCCCGACAGCGTGCTCTGGTTTAACTCATCATAATATTTTGATTTCCTCGACGGTTTTAGCCGTCTTTGACAGCAAATTCTCGTGAGTCATCTTCTGACATGGGCGGCAGAACAGTAAAAACAGCATCTCAGGCTTAAACGTGCCTCTCGTTAAAGTTACTCTTAAACTTTAGGTCAATTTTCTCTGTGTTGTTCGAAACTAAGCTACATCGGTTGTTAGCCGGTTGCGCTAACTCGGATTCTGCGATAAAACGCGAAACAAAAACGCGCGCGATTAATTTATGTTGGTTCAATTCTTTTACAATCGTTAGTTTTCACTCCTAACAATGTTGTTATTTCAATTTAGGATTTCATTTTCAAACATTTCCAATATTGTTGGCTCGACTAACAACGAATGCTAGCTTCATTGAATTTATGCTAACATCCGGTTTGTAGAAAATTAATAAAAGCTATTTTACTGGAGGCGTTTGTTGTTTTAGGTTTAATTTAAAACCATACAGAAAAGTGAGAATAAAATATTTAATTTAAAACGGTTTTTAGGCTATTTAAAAGTGAGAAAGGCATACTTGTTTTGCTTTTACTGTGTGCATCCTTTACTGTACAACAAAAATAATTACTTGAAATTTTAAACATAATTTCTCCTTTTTATTCCATCAGAAGATGCATTGTTTTCAAATGCATTAGTGTTTATATCTGAACAGAAGTGACCCATTGACATATAAATAAAGAAATGCCTGTAGAGATTTTTATAATACACTGTTTTTATTCGTTAAGAAATGCTTGTTTTAACTGTTCAGTCCTAAAAGTAATTAAAATGCTGTTTTGTTCACTGACTTTAAAATTAACATAATTGCACATTAGAGATTTTGGAGTTAAAAATGTATCCGTAGCTTTCTCTCGATTAAATTTGTACAAATTGTGGAATTTATTGGTTAATCGCACCTCATTTTGTCACTTCCTGTTTATGTCCCACAGCAGGTCTGTGCTCTTCCTTATTTTCTCTCACTCGATGAAAAGTAAAAAAAATATGCAAGAGCCCAGTTTTAATATGGAGGACCTGCTGCAGCGTCAAGACTCGTTCAGTGAGCTGTGGGGGATGTGAGTATCAACTTAACGCCACATAATGTTTTAAAGACACGAGTTTGCTCTATGGGAATAAATTGACATTTTCTTTTTAAATTTTTTTACAGAATAACTACAAAAAGCGATGTGAAAGATCTGGATTCACATCAAACTTCAGACATTTCCATTAATGATGAATGTGTGCAACTGGACCAATTCAGTCTTCTGGTGACTACCTGTATTCAAGTCTAAGCTTTGAGCTGAAAGTTTCCTCTGTATTCAGTGCAGTGATTCTTTTGTCTGTCCTTTTAATGCCTCTTGAAGGATTCAAACATAACCCCTTTTGAGTTACTCATGATGGATCCTGCAAATTCAAATGGGATGATGACCGACTTCATTAATCCTCCGTCCTCCACTGTTCCTGTTACAACTGATTATCCAGGCGACTACGTCTTGGAGCTTCAGTTTCAGAAGTCTGGCATGGCCAAGTCGGTCACTTCCACAGTATGACCAACTTTCATCATATTGCTTTACTTAATGTGTTTAGGACTACTTGTGTTTTTTTTTTTCCCTTTCTTTTCTGCTGATCTGTGTGATAAAAAACTAAATTTACTTTTCTATAGAGCACTTCTTTACAATGTGTCCTGTTGTATTTTGACTGAATTTAAACACTTTGCCTCAAAATAATAGTTTATTAGAATTTAAAACACTTTTATTTTCGTTACCCCGCACTGATGAGGAGCAGAAGTGCTTCTTCTGCGGTGCAGCAAAGCTTCAGCTCCAAGTGTCATTTCTTCCAATCGTCGTTTAGTTTTTATGGCTTTCATCTATTTTCGTCTGTTGTTCTAAAATAACCACATTCACTGATAATTAAAACTCTTCGAATTGGAGAATGAAAAGCTTTTTTCCTGTAGTGAAGTTAAATATTTTCCATCTAAATTCAGAATACAAAACTTTTTGACCTTGATCGTAAATAAATCTTACCTGGACAACGCGTTAAACTCCATTCATTCGTATATCTTGTCTCGTGGCATTCGTGTGGACTTGTTCGTTGTAGCCATTTGCTGACTTTTAAGGTTTAGAGGCGGTCGCTGCGCTCAGAGATCCAATGCTGTTAAAGTCTCCACACCCGTGCAATACGATTGGCCGGTCCAGTGATGGGTTTGGGTGGTCGCCTCCTACGGCTGCTGCTGAGGTCTGTGGGGGGAGAGCTGCAGTTTGGTTGCGAAGCACAGCAGCGACATGACAGGACATGTTCCTGCACAGACGTCCCTCAGAACAGAAAGGGTTAAAACTGATCAGCTTGACTTGGCCTCGTCAGTGCTGTAGTCTCTAATCTTTAGTCCTCAGAGTTTAGGGAAGTTAAACAATTTTACATCAAAGTTTCTTTTTTACTTTTTTAAAAATTATTATTCTTTCAGTTATTTGACGTGTGGTGCTCCAGTAAGAACTGATGGGAACATCTCTGCTTCTCTACCTTTCCTTAAAGTTTTCAGAAGCTTTGAAGAAGCTGTACTGTCAGCTCGCAAAGACGACTCCCATCGAGGTTCTTGTCAGCATCGAGCCCCCACCGGGGGCCATTCTCAGGGCCACCGCAGTTTACAAGAAGTCTGAGCACGTGGCAGAAGTTGTCAGAAGATGCCCACACCACCAAACTGAAGACGGTAAGGAGGACATTTCTTCCTAAAGTTTTTAAACCATCTTGAGGAGACTGATTAAAACGCTTGGTCGGTTTCCAGCTTCGGAGAACCGGAGCCATCTGGTCCGACTGGAGGGCAACCAGCTGGCCCAGTACTTTGAGGATCCAAACACAAAAAGGCAAAGTGTGACTGTGCCTTACGAGTCCCCGCAGGTACGAGTTTGTAGTTTGTTGGACTATTTGCAGCGTAAGTTTCTGTTCACGTTAGTTCTTTGTTTAAACTGGAGGATATGCAACAAATGTGTAATAATTTAGTGGAACTCTTGGACAAATCTAGAAATAAATCCAGTTTGTGTGGCGTTAATGAAAAGAGGTAAACAAAAAACAAAGCTGAAGCATTTTTATTTTAGGGAAAGTGAAAATTTTAAGATGAAGTAAAATGTCTTGATCACAGGTTACTGTATTTTTCACCCTATAAATCTTATTTATTTTTTTATTTTTTTCATAATTTGCATGCCCTGCCACTTATAGGCCAAAGCAATGTATTTATGGATTTTTCTCATATTTTTAAGCCAATTTTTTTGGCTGAAATATGACCCGTTTTCATTCATTGTGACTGAACATATTGAACACTACTTGAGTTGTATGGCATGCCGTTGTGTCATGTAATAGGTGAACGTGGCTATTAATGACACAATCGGTTTGCCATGGTTGCCACCTTCGTCCAACTTTGCACTGCCCTGGCAAAATGCAGCTGATTTGACCATTAAAGTGCATTTATTAAATAAAATTTCAACTGAGACACACCTTTGCTATAAAGTTAAGCAAACAAATAATTGTTTTAGGTGCTTATATTGTTAAATTTTGAAGAAATTTGCAGCGTTCCTTCTTCCTGATATCCTCCCTCTGCGTGCTCCCGGAGCACAGAGGCAGCAAATACTTTTGAAATGCAGCTAATTTGACCGTTAAAGTCCTTTTTATTGAGTAAAAGTTCAACAGAAACACACCTTTACTATAATTTCGAGCAAACAAATAATTGTTTTTAAGTGTTAATCTTGTTAAATTCTTCCCGTGCATGCTCCCGCAGATGCAATTTGGCAGCCAATGATTGTTGGCACAACACCGGCCCACATTTCCAGGTTGTCAGCGATGAGGCGTAACAAACGCAACGTGTCAGCGTTAACACAAAATAAATGCGACGCATACCATACCACTTTATATATAAAGCACTTTAAACAGTGACAGTGCACACCAAAGTGCTGTACAGGGACAGACAGACCAAGCACACAGCAACAGGACTACATAACAGGAAAACAACCATAGAAACAAAAACTAAACAAAAATTAGAAACAAAAAAACAATAGTGGACAACAGCAACATGACCAACACAGTGTGATGCACACAGGCTCATCACAGATCACACAGTTCCAAAAGCCAGGGAATAATAGTGTGTTGTTAAGTGAGATTTAAAAACTGTGAGGGAGGGGGCATGTCTGACAAGCAGAGGTAACTCGTTCCAGAGTCTTGGACCTGCGACAGAGAAGGTCCTGTCACCTCTGCACTTTAGACGGGTTCCTGGAACTATGAGGAGCAACTGGTCTGCTGATCTGAGAGAATGTGGTGGGACATACGGCTGGAGCAGATCAGTAAGATAAGAGGGGGCAGAGCTGTTTTTGATTTATAGACACACAAGAATTTTGAACTGGATTCGAAAGTGAACAAGTGCAGGGAGGCCAAAACGGGTCTAATGTGCTCTCTTTTGCTTGTGCTGGTTAAAAATCGGGCTGCTGCGTTCTGGACCAGTTGTAATAGTGCAATGGTCTGACAGATACCAAACAGGAGTGAGTTGCAATAGTCGAGCCTGGATGTAATGAATGCATGTATTACTGTCTCCAGGTTATTTTTGGATAATATGGTAAATGGAGATGACTTATATAGCGCTTTCCAGCCCCCATGAGGGGCCCCAAAGCGCTTCACAGTACCAGCCATCCACACATTCATACACACATTCATACACCGGTAGCGGTGGCTGCCATGCAAGGCGC
>JARVLU010000001.1:18010216-18020946 GCA_031762415.1 Simpsonichthys santanae
TATATACATATACTGTACTATACTTTTTCCATCATTTCAAAAAAACTGCCGTCTTTAAAGGTTCCTGTGTGTTTCATGAGGACTAAGTCAATCCCCAGGCTTTCATAAATTTGAGCTGCTTTTTTTTTTCTCATTTCTTGTCGATCATCTCTGAGGAAACTGACTGTGATTGGCAGCAGTTCAACGTGTCTCTTTCCAACAGCATTAAGGATCCCATGAATGTGGACACAATAAGTGTGCTGGTGGACAATCTGTCAGACGGGAAGAAATACACCTTCAGCGTGCAAGTTGTTGCCAATTTCACCCTGCTGGGAAAGAACGCAACTATAGAGACGTACACAGGTAACTAACTCTCCTGTAGTCTAATGATGGCAGTCCAAGATGGAGTGGCACTAATCTGACTTCTTGACTCCCCGACAGCACCTAATCAGATCTCAAATCTGAGATTAAGTACGACTCACAACTCTCTCTACGCTTGCTGGGAATTTAAAAATGACAGTGATGTGCAATACGTAGCTGAGCTCTGGCTTGCTGCAACACTGATTAACACGACGCAGAAATTACTCAAACCTCAATTCAATTTCATAAACCTGAAGACTGCCGCCGAGTACAACGTTACGGTCTACGCTGTTATCGAAGACGTCAAAAGCCTGCCAGTGTCGAGCACCATGTTTACCTGTGAGTAATTGATTTATTTATTTTTTTGATCATCAGTTAAAGCTTCTCGTGACATGGCACAGTTTTTACCGACTGTTTAACTCTTGTATCTTCTTTTGGGGAAAAATCAGACACACGTTTGTTTTAATTCATTTATTTTTGGTGCAGTGAACAAATTATTTTCTTTTCTGACACAGCCTGAAAATCTAATTTCAGAGCTGTCACAACCTCACAGTAGCTTTACTAACACACCGCGTTCTGGTGTGGGGGGAATGTTAGAATACATTGTAAAAACAAATTTCAGCCCCGTATTTATTCATAGGCCTGTCACAATAACAATTTTTTTCTGGGCGATTAATTGTCTTAGAAATTATTGTGATAAACGATAATATCGTTTGAAATTTGACAATAATTAGCAATTGGTGTCAAATTTAAAAAGATGTGTTGGTTAATTTGTTTTGCGTGTAGTAATTTTTTTTGACCACTGGATGGGAGTAAAAAACTGTTTCAATGGTGAATTTGGAAGCTTCGACAAGAGGGAGGCTTTTCCCCAGGTCACCCTGTTAGCTTAGCTTGTAGCTTAGCGTCTTGACTTAGCCGCTTTTAGCGATCCAAAAACGCAATATTGGACGGTTAAAATGGATTTTAAAGAGAAAGGGAGAGGTCAGTGACGAGCACGGGAGTTGAGCCCTTTGTCATCCAGTGTCTTCAGTAGAAAGAGAGAGACACGAAGAAACGATAAAGCCGATAAATGAAAATGAGGTCGATAACTTTCATTTATCATGCGATTAATTGATTTATTGTTTATCGCGACTGGCCTATTTATCGTAAATAAAGAGTTCCTCTCAATGTTTTTTCTTTTTCTTTGCTACTAAACATTAGATTTTTTTGTGAGCCCATTAGGTGATGTCCCACTTTTATGTTTGAGAGCCTCAGTAAAAATGTACGGAGACGCAGCAGCAGAGATACGACTGGCCCGGACAGACATCGCTGCGGAGTCCCGCCCATCTTTTTCCCCAAAAAAGTGTTTTTAGTTTGGATGTAAAGAGCAAAAACTCACTTGTAATGTGCAGAAGTAAACATTTAGAACATAAAAGCTGCTTTGCATGCATGCAGGCTGCAGAACTGGATGTTCCACAACTGCAGTTGGTTTGTCCAAAGGCAGGAAGTAATTGGGCGAACCTGCAGCTCGCTCGTATATCCGGGTCGGTACAGGCGAAAAACTATTTAGAAAGCAATTCTACCACGGGCAGAGGGTCAAAATAACAAAAAGTGAGTTGATGGTTAAATTTTCAGTTACTGATTCTGAAGGGTCCGGTTGTCTGGAGGGTTGTCGGCAAAACTCCAGACTGGAATTTTTAACAAATGCCTTTTTATTTATTTTTTTTTAATTGCCAGAATAATAAATATTCGGTGGATTAAAAAAAACTGAAATGTGTTTATTTTTTTAATTTTTTTTTACAAACACACACAAAAAAAACCTAGTAAAATATTTTATAAAGTAATTTAATTGTGATATTTTTATTTCGGCTGAGATGGCTCTAAAATACTTTTTTTTTTTTTTTTTTTTTTTTTTTTTTTTTTTTTTTTTTTTTTTTTTTTTTTTTTTTTTTTTTTTTTAGAGGGAAAAGTAATTAAAATAGTATTTTTAAGCAGTTAAATAAAAGACTATTGATCCCCCACCCCAAAATTAAAGGGAACATGAATGTAAAGTTACGGGTCGATACAGAGACGGATGAAAATGAATCATTTCCAGTTCATTTCGAACTAATTTGATAAATCACTGCCTCTTGGTTGTTTTCAGTGCCCAATCCTCCTCGTGATGCCAAGTTCAACTCCAGCACCACCGACTCCATCACCTTTGTGTGGGAGCCACCTGAGAACATTTTCAGTTCTAGGTACTCTGTCCTCCTCTACTCCGATTTCTGGCACAGCAGATGTGAAAATGAAACCGACGTCGATCAAACCAGCTACACATTCACGGGCTTGAAATCGGGAAGCAAGTACAATTTTGGAGTGCGCACCATTACGGGCATGAATAAAAGTGAACAAGTTACGGCTTTGGGGTGGACAGGTGAGTCTTCTACCTGAGAACAGAAATTACGAGTATAAATACTACAAATGTTTCATTAAACTTGAAAACGGTCCATCTTTTTTACAAAGTCAGAATCTAGGCCAATTTATTATTTGTATTCTTATTGTTGACATGAGGTGCCTCAAGCAAAGCCCTAACCGTCAGAATAAACAAAGTTTAATAATAACGAAACACACATCAAATGTTTAGAGGAAAAATAATAATAAATGAATAGTTGCAACAGTTGCACCTGTTTTGGAGACAAATATTCTCGTTTATCTTTCTTAAAACGAACCACACTTGACGGCAGGAGATTTTTTTAAACCGGTATCCACTTGCGAGGTCAGATTTTCTGCGCAAGTTACACAGATAAACAGGAAGTGCACACGAGGCTCAGTCAGTAGAACCGGCCCCGAGCCGCCGCCCCAGATTGTTTTATAACCTTATCAGTTCAGCCGAGCTCACAGAACTTGCTAGCTGCAGCCTCACCCAGCTCCTCTGCTAACCCAAACATATGGTTCATGGGCAGAGTTGAGATTCTCAGCTATTTTAATAAAAACGTCCTTAACCTTTGACCAGAAATTCCCTAACGCCCTGAAACGACCACTTCTGGCGCTTTTCATGGCCGCCAGACAGGTAATGGCAAAATATTGTACTCTTGCTTTAAAGTGATTGTATCTTTACCCCAATTATTGTATGTGGTTTTTAAGAGTGTGCTTTCTCGCTCATTGGGGATGGTAAGAGAGTGCACTTATGTCGACCAGTGGGGGGAGTGGCGTTAAGAGGTCTGTGGAAAACATAGTCTGGTTGGTTGGATTGAACTTTCTATGTTGAGATGAATTAAAGTTTTTCAGGTGCACAGAAACACCTACGCTATCATATATTTGGACTTTTAAAACACTTGCATAGACCCTATAACTATTAATAAATTAATAATGAGTCAACATTGACAAACTCCTCATCGTGACTTGCTTCGCCAGCTCAGGTCACCAGTCGGAGTGGAAAATGAAAAAACCGTGCGCAGCGGTTCTCACAGTTTGCTCACACGCAGATGGTTTGCATGAACGAGCGTCGGTCTCCGCCTCACAGTTTGTTTGTTCCCTCAGAATCTGTAAAGATGACGGTTGGCCTGTCCATGCTGTGCTCGTCACAAACGCCTCTTCTCTGCGACAGCAGCCACACAAAGGACAGCGTTTTAGTTGAGGTGGGTCAAATTCATCTTGTTCTTTCTGCTGCTCCCTTCTTCAGAGGTCTCAGCGAGTCATTCTGTCCTCCGTCTACCTCCATGACCTCTAACTGCATCCATATATCTCCTCTTTGTTTCCTGGCAGCTGCATTTCTAACATCCTTCTACCAATATACCCACTGTCCCTACTCTGAACATGTCCAAACCATCTCAGTCTGGTCTCTCTAACTTTGTCTCCCAGTTGTTCAACATGTGCTGTACCTCTGATGATCTCATTCCTGATCTTATCCATCCTTGTCACTCCTAAGGAGAACCTCAACATCTTCATTTCTGCTACTTCCAGTTCTGTCTCCTGTCTTTTTGTCCATGTCTCTGTCTCCAGACCATACAACATAGCTGGTCTCACCTCTGTCTTGTAAACTTTTCCTTTGACCTTTGCAAATCACTCTTGAAACTTTTCTCCATCCTGCCTGGACGCTCTTTTTCACCTCTTCACCACAGTTTTCCTGGACAGTGGACCCCAAGTACCATACTTTCTGCCATGTAAGTCGCATCAGTCCAAATATGTGTAATAAAGTGGAAAAAACAAACAAACATGAATACGTCACTTTGCTGTACAAGTCACATCTATTATGCGTCGCCACTGACCACCCGGAAACATGGGCCGGTGTTGTGCCAAAAATCGATTGGCTGCCAAATTACAGCCGTGGTAGCGTGCATGGGAGGACTTTAACAAGAATTTAACAAGATAACCACCTAAAAACAACTTTATTCGCTCATAATTATAGTAAAGGTGTGTCTCAGTTGAACTTTTCCTTAATAAATGCACTTTGACATTCAAATCAGCTGCGTTTCTCCTGGGTGGCGCGATGACATGCAGCTGATTTGATGTTTGCTCCAGGAGTTCCGGAGCGAGACAAAGGTTGCAACTTTGGCAAGCCAAGTGTCTCATTAATAGCCCCTTTTACCTATTAATGAGACATTTGGCATGCCATATTACTCAAGCACCCTCTAGTGGCTGATAATGGTAGTGTTTAATATTTTCCAGGTAGAGTGAATGAAATTGTCAGATCAAAAATTTGGTTATAAATATGGAAAAAAACATAAATGCGTCGCTTCGCCGTATAAGTCGCAGGGCATGCTAATTTATGCAAAAAGCTGTGACTTATATGGTGAAAATTACGGTACTTGAAGTCCTGCTCCTTGTAGCCTCACTGTTCCACCAGTCACTGAAACAGACAGTTCGAACAGTTTTGAACTTTTGCCAAAGACGAGTGATGGAAAAAGGAGACGTCTGTTTACAGTGAATCTGTTTCTGTTCTTTTCCAGTTGAAGTTATTTTTTCAAAACATGCTGAACGACACCGTCATCTGTAACGTCACATAGAAGGAAATCCAAAACACACAAAGCAACAAAAACGGCATTCGTTCAAGCCTATCGCCCGCCGCTTAAAGACCTTATGTTGTTTCCCAGGACGTTCATATCAGAAGGTCTGCTCTAAAGATGGAAAAACAAAACAGGAAGCCAATGTTTTTTTATCAACATCATTCTTAAAATGGACATTCTTTATAGTCATTGATGTTATTAATATGCTTAAAAGATTAATTTCTTTCATCTTTATGCTTCAAGGTATTTATTTTTACTGTATGATCCCAATATGTATTTTAAATTCCACCTCTCTAAGAAATAAAAAATTACACTTGACCATAACTGTAAATACTTATACTGTAGTCACTTAAAGTTGCTTAACCTGTTTTCTCTTGTACTGGGTTTTTGTTTCAAATGTAATAAGTGATTGTTCAAAATTATCTTTTTTTTTTCCTTGCACTGTTATTGGGAGTGTTTAATATTAACCTTCTGATGGTCTGTGTGTTGTTCCATGATTAGTTTGATTTCCTGCCTTTTTCTTTCTTTCATAGTTATTTCTCTATACCTGCACTGCTGTTGATCCTTTTTATTTTTTAAGAAATCTTTTGTTCTTTTTTTCTAGTACTGCATTCTCTAGGGTCTGTCCAGTCTGAAACTGTGTAGAATTTTGAATAAAGTAGATGCCATTTCTTGCATTTTGGTGTATTTTAATGGGTTCTTAAACATCTACGTTTACTTACAAATTACTTATGTAAACAATCCACCCACCCCCTATTTGATTGGCCTGAGCCCGACACTGTCCCTGCTTGTTATTGTCTGCCTCCCCATGTGAAACGTCCAGGCGCCGCCTCTGTCTGGGCTCTTGCCCATTTACGACTGCCTGGTTAGCTCGGCACTCGCCCCCACCACTCTTAGGGGTGGAGATTTTTTAAGGATAGACGCGGAAATGCTACTTGAAGAGTGAGCTCGTCGACTGTTGTGTTTAAAATTAGTGTTTATGTAATTATTTTCAGTTTACTTTTTCATTCAACATTTATTTACATACCCAATATAAGTTTAAGTCATTCAAGGCAGTCATATTTGTTCATAACTTTATTATTAGTAAGCCTGAGCGTTGCCGGATCCAAGCAAACGATTACCAGAACACACCCTGCCACAAAAAAAAAAAAAAAAAAAAGACTTCCCGGATCCTGATCTGGCAAGATCCGGCTCAAATTAAGCCCAGATGAGAAGTATCAAAGTTGTCTCGCTGACGTAGTTGCGTGACAAAAATGGCACCTTTTTCTTCCGGCACTGCCTCAGACCTGGTTCTGTGCATAGCCCCCGGCCTCGCAGGGTATGGGCCAAGTATTAAGTGACTGGTCGTAACTTAGTGGGTGTGTTTATGTGGGAAAAGTTGCTGCTCGTTTCTGCTCCTGCTGCATTCCAACAGGTCCTGAGTTGCAGCTCCCTCGGTGTCCTGCTTGGCCAGTTTCACAGCAGCTGGTCCTCGAGCGTTTTCTTCATCCCTCAGGAGGCGCTCTCGTCAGAGCATCAAACAGAGCTCCTCCATCAGAGCTTCTCCTTCTGGACCTTCTCTATACTTTTAGAGAAAACACCGGCCAAAGTGCTTTGGATGGTTTCAAGGCAACCTGTTTAATAATTTCAGGTGCGTGTTTGCGTCACACGCCTGTTTTTACATGTTCAGCCAACACCCAGTGTCATGTTTGTTAAAGATCCTGTCACCCTGGAGTATTTCAGGCAGATTTCTTCCTGAGTTTACCTCTGAACCACACATCACAGAGTTTCTGATGAGTTCAGTGAGCTCTCTGTCTCTGTTTGTTTATGATGTCCATTTTTCCAACACACAGTAGTTACGTTGTGAGGACCAACAGCTCCTTATGGGGCCCAAAGTCCGGGCCCCCTAAGAAGAAGAGCCGTCGGTGGGTTAGGTTTAGGGTCAGTGTTAGGCTTTAGAAATGAATGAAAAATGAATCGGTCGTTCGTTGAAAAGTAAAAAATTAAATTAAAAAGTCAACATTTTGTCCTTAAGCCACTGTTTCACCTTTCAAGCACTAGTTTTTCCCCAAGTGTATTTATTTATTTATTTATTCATTCATTTCATTTTATAAAAAAATTAAATGCATAACAATTAACATACAGTATGTAACAATATATATATATACTATATTAAATATAAAATGAAAGGTAGCAGATGAAGAAAAAAATCTTATTAAATCTGCTCCTTATTTTGTCTAATAAACAATTGAAATGTTTCCTGCAAATAACAAAAACAAATGACTCAAAATATTTTGCAATTTTCATACAATACTCATTAAAATACATTCATTTAACAATTTGATTTTAACCAGTTTCTTAAATACAGAGATTGACACGGCATCCTTAACATCTGTCTCTTAAGTCATTCCATAATCAGGATCATGCTCAATGACCACCACACAAATCGTACCTCAATATCTGCACAATTTACTGGGTTGCAACCATTTTTACATTTCTTAATGTATTAAAATGTCAAATAATTCACAAGATGTTTTTCTAACTGACAAACAAGTGTCAATTCGTGAACGTCTTAAACGAATGTAACACCTCGCTGTGAAACGTCTCCACGGCCTGAGATCAGGCTGTTTATTTTTGGAGCTCTTCACACTCAGTTTCCTCTGCAGCGTTGTAAAGTTTAAATGTTTGATCTCTGGTGTTTAAAAAAAAAAAAAAGCTGCCGTCTGAGAAAGAGGCGTTGATGTGTTCGGTTAAAACACGAAGATAATCGAGTCCAAATCCACATGAAGTGGAAGTGAAGGGACTGCATGGAGACCTCACAGGGACGCCTGGAGGACGAGAAAAGGGACAGAGCTGCAGGTTAGTTCAGTCTATACACACACACACACACACACACACACGTTTGGACTTTGGGATGGACATCATCAGATTTAATAAATAAAGTGTAAAAGAAGAAAATGTAACGCTGCAGTGATCCTGATGATTTACAAGTCGACAGTATTTAAATTTATAATTCCACGTGTAATTTTTGACTCTAAGCCAATTTCAATCATGTTTACATAATTCATATTAAAGTCTTCACATGTGTCTGTCGGGGATAATGCTCAGCTACTACCACAACAATTTCAGCTCAAGAGCTGTAAAATTAGCTGAAATGCAACTACTTTCATATTTAAGGTCACGGTTGTGGCGACCATGTTGAATCAGGTTGACTCTGAAAGTCAATCAGCTGTAAATTTCTTTCTGAGCGTTTATTTAAAATCCATCCAAAATTTCATGAGATATTTTGCTAACAGACAAACGCATGCACAGACATGGGAAAAACACTCCCAGTTTCCCTTTCGGAGGCAGGGGATGGTAACAAGCAACAATATCTAAGGAAAGGGTTGTCACTGTTGAAAACTGACCAAATCAATTCACTTTTGAACCCGAACATTAAAAACCTCAGTAACACTTTACAACAAGGTTCACAAAGTTTGCTTAACTACTAGGGAACGCCTAAGGAACAAATCAGGAGCTAATGGGTAGTTAACCAGTACAGTACTTACTGGAGAACACAGCCAACCCATATTAGGGGACTACTGGTTAATTACTTTGTAAATGAAGAGGAACTGATCAAGAACTAATGGGTAGTTACCAAGGAAACCAAAAAGGAATGAATCAGGAACTAATGTGTAGTTAACCAGTACTTACTGGAGAACACACAGCCGAGCCTAAATAACTGGTTTGTTACCACAGAAACAGGAGAATTTCTCCCATGTGATTTCTGAATAAACTGCACCAGTGAGGTCACAGTCAAAAACCTTCCTATTTATTACTGGTTTTATTACCCATTAGCTCCTGATTCATTCCTCTTTGGTTTCCTTGGTAAACTACCCATTAGTTCTTGATTCCTCTTCGCTTCCAACTAACCAGTAGTCCCCTAATAAGGCTTGGCTATTTGTTCTCCAGTAAGTACTGGTTAACTGTCCATTAGTTCTTGATTAGTTCCTCTTTGTTTACAAGGTAACTAACCAATAGTCCCCTATTAAGGCATGGCTTGTGTTCCCCAGTAAGTACTGTTAACTACCCATTAGCTCCTGATTCATTCCTCTTTGGTTTCCTTGGTAACTACCCATTAGTTCTTGATTAGTTCCTCTTCGTTTCCAAGGTAACGAACCAGTAGTCCCCTAATAAGGCTTGGTTGTGTGTTCCCCAGTAAGTACTGGTTAACTACCCATTAGTTCTTGATTAGTTCCTCATTGTTTACCAGGTTTATTTCAATAAAGGGAGTGGAATTGTGGATTGTTTTGGGAGATGATATTAACTTTGATTAAATTAACAAAAATTATCAAATATAAACTGTTAACAAAATACTAAAGCTTTTAATTAAGCATTTAATGTACTAGTTATTTGTTGATTGACAAGTTGCTCTAATGATCTGTTATTTCTGGAAGATTATTGTTTGAATTGATTGTTTGAAATTGTTCTGTTTTTTATAAAAGGGGCAGACAAAATAAGAATTCTTCTTTCTGCCACCTTTCATTTTATGTATTCTTCTTTCTTAAGTTTATGTTGTGTTTTTTTCTTTATCTTTTGCTTTTATGTAAAATGAATAAATTGATTAAAAAAAAAAAAACCTGTGGAGGATGTGAACAGACTCGCTTTGATGTCCTGTGTATACAAAGTGCACAGCTGCATTTTGAATACAGCTAACAGAAATTTGATTTGATTCAAATCAGCTAAAACTAAAACAAGTTTATGCAACTCAACACATACAAGCAGCTATGGCCTGTTCCAGCAAGCTTTTGTCTGTCCAGTTCACTCAAAAATGAAGCCTCCTTAAAAAAATGACATGACTTTGTGGCATTTCTGACACATAAAAAACAAATACAGAATTATATATATACAGTATATAAAGACAGTGGAAATTATAAACATCTTTATTTACTGAACAGCCACAGGCACTGAAGGACATTTGACTGTCAGAAAGTGAAATGAGAAATGTTTTTATGTTTTCTGACTATATTTTTCCTTTCATGGTCTAGCTGCTCGTGTTATGCTCCCTGACTATATTTTTTCCTTTCATGGTCTAGCTGCTCGTGTTATGCTCTCTGACTATCATTTCCTTTAATGGTCTAGCTGCTCGTGTTATGCTCTCTGACTCCTTTCATGGTCTAGATGCCCTGACAGTAGAATCAAAACATGTTTTTATAGACCCCTGCACACTATTTTACTAAAGGGGCGGGGGGAATTAGAGTTAAAAGGGAGAGTTCACTCAAAGCTGTTTAGAGTCCGTTGGAATCTGCGATCGAGATGTCCAACCGTTAATGAGGACCTCACTCAGCCGTACGGCTCTCCGGTTGGTGTCAAAGGTGAGCGTCTGTGTTATCATTAACTGTATGTGTTGCACCAGATTGTGCAAATGCTTGCTTGCTTTTATCTGTGGCGGAAATAAATGACACATCA
>JARVLU010000001.1:18040077-18059167 GCA_031762415.1 Simpsonichthys santanae
ACTCTTTCAGGGATGAAGATGTTCACATCCTTGATAGAGAGGAACGATGGTTTGAGAGAGGAGTAAAGGAGGCCATCCATCATTAAACAGGGACAGAGGCCTCCATGCCCAACTGTCCCAATGCTGTTATTGCTAGTATCCTTCAGCCCTCTGTGAATAGCAAGCGGCCATCAGGGCACTAACGATCAATTATTAGGTTGATGGTCCTCCTTTTGCATGTGAACAGCTAGTTTTGGCTGACCGGTTGATCCACTATGAGAAGTTGCTATAGATTGAGTTTCATTGCAGCTCCTCACACTGAAGGAGTCTTTTGGATAAAAGAGAAAATGTTTCAACAAAGAAGAATTCATCCAGAGGACCTGACTTAAACTTGTTAGATACTGAGAAAAGTGTTTTACTGTTTAGACAAACCCATGATAATCTAAAAGCAACGTAATCCGGTCACTGGAAGTTTAGAGCAATTTCAATTGCTTTAATCTGCCATCAGCCCCTAAAACTGGTCTTTCCACATCTGGCCACCTCTGCTCCAACACCAAGCTGTCAAACCTGCAACATATGAAACTTTCCCAAATAAGGGTGAGAACAAAACTGTCAGATGGTTTTGATAGGAGAGAGGCAACAACGATTTAGAACCTCTCGTTTCTTCACAAACGCTGATTAATTTCAAAATCATCCATAAACCATGATGTTACTTCTGAGTGTTATTGAGGGCAACGTTTTTAAACAGTCTACAAGTCAAAGTTTGTGACAGGTGACCTGCTGCAGTAGAGTTGTGTAATGATTGTGCACTTCCTCTGTGAGGGACTAATACTCATTTAGTTCTGTTTTATTATCTATTTTATTGCACTTCTAGTTGGATTTTAATTTTGTCTTGTCTATTGATATAATTGACCTAATTTGAGCTAAAGGGTTATTTACCGTAAATACATTGTCCTATAATCGTCAAGCCACTTACATGAGACAAACGATGTCAGCACTGATGACTGCACCAAAGAGATCTTTGTTAGGAACAACATCCTAACAGGTCAGAAGGTACAATAAAACCAGATGTCCTCTTGAACTTGTCTGCTGGAGCATTAAGTGGTGTCTGGTTAGATGGAGAGGACAGAAAACAATCCAGGTGAAGACATGAGGGTACAGATCGTCTTCTGGGATCACTGAACCGATCAGTCACCCACGGGTTGCTGAGCACACAGCAATATGAGAAGAGACAATGTTCAGGCATTCGGAGCAGCCGGCGTGGACAAACCTGAACGCAACTTGTCAGAGGATGATCGTTCACACAGCAGGGTGTGGCTCCGTGGATGGATAGGTTCTTAAAGAGACTAAAATCAAAACAGAGATTTGGCAGAGAGGTGCAAATAGGGACTACCGGTATAAAGATAAAGTGCTATGTGTTGTCATCATATGTTTCCATACAATGCCGAAATTTGTTCTTTCCATTTAACCCATCACACCTAGGATACATCCAGGTGGAGCAGTGGGCATCTGTATGTAAGCATCCAGGGGATTATCTGTCTTGCTCAGAGACGCCATGACATGAATGGCTGGGGACCGAACCTGGGATTTTCGGGTCCTGAGTTGGCTGCCCTGCCTCTACCCCAGTTATTAAAACTATGTAATGACTGTCATCCTGCAAATTTTGAGGAAGCTATAAAACAGTTGCATATATGATGACAGTGCAAGAAACAAGACAAGGAAAAGGGTAGTGAGCAAATCAAACACGCATTTCCCAGCTGATAACAGGGAAGTCGTACCAGGACAAAAGACTGATAGTTGCCTACCAGGGTGAAATGAAACTAAAAGATTCATTGTCCTGGAGTGAGATTCCTCCATTGTTTTCAGGGGAAGGAATGTGATGAGCAAGCAGGGGGAAAAGGGGACAAGATTTAGGAAAAGAAGAAGGAAAAAAAAATGCAAGAAAAGAGTTCAGACTTACCTTTGAAAGTTAGTTGGTTGTGGAAGAAAACACAGCCGAGCTGAGAAAGGGAGGGGACGCAGTGATGCAAAGACAAACACGTCTTTAAACACACACATTCTTTACTCTTTACCACACACGCAAAATATTTCCTGCCTCGGTCTGTGGCGGTCTAAGGCCGTCCCTCTGAATCAGCCATGAAGGAAGAAGAAAAAAACAACGGAAACATGATTGAATCAGAGACTAAAGGGAAGGAAGTAAAGACAAATTCTAACTGTGATGAAACTGTCGCCCATCTAAATGAAGCTGCTTGTTTCACTTAGAAAATTTATGTAATTGTTTTTATTTGTGTTTTTAGTAAAAGACTCGACAAAAAATAGGTTTCTTTTTAGTACAATTGCAACATCACCAAAGGGGTTTTTAATAAATCCAGATTCTCCGAGTGACTCAGATTCATGCAGGCCCTCCTCCAGTGTTGGTAAATTTCTCCATAGCAACATGCCTAAACAGCTTTTAGTCAGAAATATTCTCCCAGACGTTGACAAAGACTTTGAACACACCCATAGGTGTAGTCGAGGATTACCTAAGGTCCCAAAACATCTCTTCCCGCAAAGGTTTCCCTGTCTAAGGTAACAGTATCACCTCTGATTCATAGGTTCCACGAATGAAGATCACTGAGGGCAAAGGCAAAAGGATCACCCCCATAAAACAGGAGCAACCACTTATCTTTATTTATACAAGTGTGCGTAAATCACAAACTACTGGTACTTATGTCTGAGGTGCCAGTTTAATTGTTTTAACCTTGCTGAGAACCCACAAAAGTTATAAGTTGCTGAATTGTTTAGTTTGAAATGTCACGTCAAATTTTTAATATGTAATGTTCATATATAGAAAAACAAAAGCTGATCCTAGTGAGATTCTGTAGAATTCTGTTTTAAAAAATAGCCAAAATTAAATAAGCCATCAGAGTTCAACCTATTTAGGTTTAGTTTTATTTTTAATAAAAATCTAAACAGTTTATATATATATATATAAAAACAAAAACTTGAGTATTGATTATACACATTACTGTATTCTTATGTTAACGAGTTTCAACAAGCTAGCCAGACACCACATATCTAGCTAGTTAGCATCTAGCTATTTACCTTGCTGCTAGCTGGCTAAAAAAAGCCCACAGATACTTGGAATACTTTTTTAGTCCTACTTTTAAAACAATAATAAAAACCTAAGTAGATTTATAAATTAAACTTTACATTATTGATTTGACTCTTTATTCTTATACTAATGGTCCTTTTTACAGTTTTACTTGTGTACATGAATAAAAATACATTCACAGCAATTTCTAATGTCCGTCGTTGTCATTCAACTCTAGTCTTTTTGTCCCGTTTTTTGTTTATTGACTTTATATACAAACGTTATTTTAAATGTGTTTAATTGGTGTTTTATGATCCTCAACGTGAAATGTTGCCGTATGTCTGAAGGACTGCAGACCAGCTGAAACACGTAGGTTGTTTCAACAAACTGTATTTCATTGATCCGTAAAGGAGAATATATCTAGACCACAATGCATTGCAAAAGCTGACTTTGAGCATGCATTTCCGCATTATTTAGCCACATTGATCACTTCTGGTGCGCGCAGGCAACAGACAGTGGAGCAATGACGTTTTTCAGTCGGTCGCTGCAGGACTTGCCCACATTGACAATGTTTATAGAATTATTCAGACGTCCTCGAAAGCTCCAACATCTAAAAAGGACAAAGGATTTAAGCTGTATGTGTCCAGTTTCATAAAGGACTTCAAAGGTAAGTTAATTAATCCTATTTGGGTTCACCAAAATGCCTCAAATAATTCCAATAACTACTTACAACTGCTAGCTTGCTAAGTATCTGCCTAGCTAGCATCTAATTTTCTACTTTGCTACTTAGCATGCTAGCTAAAAGCTGTCCTGCTTTAATTTAAAATTTGAATAGATACAAAAAGAAAAAATATTGTACCGACTTGACTTTTTACTCTTATGCAATTGATGTCATACACTTAAAGTATACTGTATATTTTATCTAGCAAAACAGCTAGCTACACAGCTAGTTAACTTACTATAAAGCAAGCTGGTTAATTAAAAAATTGTCAAAGTTAAAGATAAGTTAGTTCAACTTCTTTAGTCTTTTTTTTTCCTTTCTTTTTTTAATTCTCTATTTTTGTGATCCCTTGTGTACGTTCCTTTGCATGGAAACTCTGGCACAACAATTTCCTGCGGGATCAATAAAGTTCTAATTTTATTTTATTGGATTTTTTTAACACTTGTCAAAAATAGACTAAGTGAGTGATTCACTTTTATGTAATTTCATTTTATATATTTAAAATAAAAATTTTAACTAAGGGTTGTGTTCTGGATAGTTGTGGGATATGTACAGTTAAAAAAAAAAAAAAAAAATTAAATAAAACCTCTTGAAACCACCTAACCTAACATTTTATAAAAATGATTAAAACTGTTGAAGAATAGTGACTTATTTTTGAACTAATACTTTAATAACAGCAGTGTTTTGCTCAAAGTAAAACTACATTCCTGTTGAATTGGAGGCCTTTTTGAACAGCTCCACCCTTTTTAACTTTACTACTGAAGTTCTGTTGGCGTAACACTTTGCCCTCCGTGTGAATGGGTGGGACAAGTCGAGTTAAAATGTGCTGACACCTCCAGCTCAAGGAAGAAACACCATGCTCATAATTAAGACACGTAGCTCCAACAACAACAACAACAACAACAAAAAAAAAAAAAACACATCAAAAAGTGCAGTAATTTAACTGGTGGTGATGCTTTCAAAGTATAAACAGTGTTAAATTTATGTAGAGCTCTTATACAGTACATGTGATGTGACAATTAACATGACTTTAGCTGATTGGAAATATTAGACTGGACAGCAGCAAGAGACACGTTTAGGTCTGACCTGAAAGACATTTAGAGCTCATGTCACCTGAAGGGAAAATATTTCTGTTACTGGCCCAAATGACGAGATGTTCTTGTGGTGCTCAAAGGAAGTGATGCTGTACGGGAATCCGTCAGAGATGCCAACGTTTAAATTCACGTTTAGTTTTGAGGCATCTACCTTTCAGGCTGAGCAAAGTTTTATTTATTAAATTTATTTTTTGAAGTCAGTAAAGTTAAATTTACACTTAAATGTATGCCCATGTATAACTGAACCCATTTCGGTCAACCACAGACCAATGTGTTGTTTAAAACAATAGTTCAGATATTTTGAAGCGTTTCTGTAGAAAGATTATAAACAGTTAACATCTTACCTGTTGTAGATAGCTCTTTGAGACATCCAGACTGAACGAGGCCCACATCAAGTGGACTGTTACTGCTTTAAAACAACTTTAATCTAACCTAAACCTGGTTGCAATTGATGAGATTATTTAATCCCTTTAATACAGTGTGTTGGAGCAGAGAAACCCCTGAAACATGTAGTAGAATGGTGTTTGCTGAGGACTGGGACAGCAGATAATCAGCAGGCATAGACATGTCTCATTTTGGTTGTTCTGCTTGAAGTCACAATGTCAGCCATGAAACAGGTTCACTGTAAAATAAATTAGCTCCTTAGCTTCCACAGTTCCTGAGCTCCAAGTGATGCAGGCGAGCTCCTCGTGAGGTGAGAGCGCCCCCTAAAGGAGAATATGTGAACTGCACCTTTTGTGCAGACTGTCATTGGTTTTATGGATTCATCAGAAAATCAGAAGTCGACACAGATGGGGACTGTTTCTGGTTTAACCATCCTGCTGCCCGTAGGTCAAAATGACCCATGAGGCCCAGTGGATCATTTTGATCCAAGTGCAGCTGGAGGATTACAGGGAATGTTAAGCTCAAAGTACAATGAACTTCTACTTTCTGTACAATTAAATAATGTAACTCTATATTTTGGGTCAAATGTCATTGATTCTGCAGAAAATGTAAAAGAAAAATCAAATTAAACAAACTTGTTTCAGACTATTAAATCCACCACCCCCACCCCCCCAAAAGAAAAAGTTATCCTGAACTTTATCAAATGGTGCACTTAGAAATAACATAGTTTCCCAGATATAATACGCAATTCTGAAATGCGGGCACATGCTCAACGTAAACAAAGCACTCAGCCGAAACCATCAAAAAGCCACGTGGACGCTTAGAGATGTGATTAACCAGCTGTAGCTTTGCAGATAACCAAATATGACATAATCAGACAATCGTAGCATCTTCAAGACATTTAGTTGGAGTGAATCTGCAGCTAAACGTGAAAGAAAAAGCGAAAAACTGAGCAACAGTCAAGAAGAAATGTTGAGGACCAAAAAGGACAAATTGTCCAAAACTACATCTGGAGCAGTCAGTTTACCGTTTCAACCCAAACTTTTTTTATCAGCAAACTTTACTCAACACATCCGAGCGTGAATAAGTATCAAAACATCAAAACTGTTCGACTTCTGGATCCCAAACTGTTCTTTGTTCATTCCATCCATCCATTAGCTTTTGTTCGCTTCTTCCATTTTTGGGTCACGGGGGTCGCCGGTGCCCATATCCAGCAGTCACTGTGCGAGGGGTGGGGTACACCCTGGACAGATCTCCAGTCCATCACAGGGACACATGAAGACAACCATTCACTCTCTCGCTGTAGGGAGAATTTAGAGTTACCAATCAGTCTAACATGCATGTTTTTAGTCTGTGGGAGGAAACTGGAGTGCATGGAGAGAACATGCAAACTCCAATCAGAAAGGTCCCCGGACTGGGGTTTGAACCAGCAACCTTCTCACTGAGAGGCAGCAGCTCTACCAGTTGCGCCACCGTTGTTTTCATTCAACCTTTATTTATACCGGTTCGTTTCACAAGAACTTATTTACAAGAGAGACCTATTTTAAACGAAGAACACAGATGAAGTACAGACAACAATAATAGACAATCATAAAATATGAAAAGTAAATATGAAAACGCAACAAAAACAGCCACATTATAAAGCGATGTAAACGAAAACAGGAACATGTGTGCATTAGTTGTTTAAAATCCCTTAAGAGTGATTCATTGGTCACCGATTAGAAGGAAGGACTGCTGGTACCGACTTCCTGTTTGAAAACATCTCTTTGGTTTTATCAGCATTTAGCACCACTGGATGATGGTGAATGCAGTCTGTAAAAGCTGAACAACCATAGCGACTGTTCTAGCTCGACATTAAAACTATCGGCATAAAAATGTAAGGATGCATCAAGAAGGAGCTGACCTACATATGTAGACTGTGAACTGTGTGGTTCCTAAGACTGAGCCTTGTGGTACACCACTGTTGATAGCTGGGAGAAGCACTTATCAAAAAGTACAATTTTCCACAGATGGTACCATCATTGACCCATTTTCAGTCACTTTGGCTGTTTCCGTGGGTAAAGAAACGTGCGTAGTAGCAACCATTTACAAATGGTGCTTCGTTTGTACATTTACAGAGTCGTTAGCTATGAGGAAAAATAGTGTGCAGGTTTTTATTTTGGACCAGTCTTCATGACACAGTAGAAAAAAACACTGTACTCATCACATCCTCCCGCCCACTGAAAAACTAACTCGCATCCCTTTTGAAAGCATCACTCTCAGCTTTAATTAAGAACCAACACATATAGCAAAATTTTTTATTCAATTTTTCCAAGTCAAAAAACAGATTACACAGAATGAGATAATGACTGGATTTTATACAGTGGCAACTTTAAGTTAAACCTTCTTTAAATCAGACGACCGAGGCTTTCCCTCAGCATGAAACCCTGCGTCACCTTCCGATTCGCCCTAAACACACGCGCACTCATTCATTCATGCCTCTGGGAGTCCTGTGTGATCTGAATGCACAAAAAAGCCAACGAGGCGTGGGGCTGAAGTCTGCCGCAGTAAGAGCAACGTCTAAACCCGCTTCGTGCCGATTCAGTGGACAATTTAAGAAGCTTCACTGCAGGACCCCCGTCAGAGCCGATTTATATTTACCTCTCTGATCACAGATACACAGAACAGAAAAAAAACAAGGAAACACTGATTTTAGAAATGTGGTTCATTCGAGGATGAAGAGGCAGCATGTTTAGTAAAGACAGCAACCATGCCTGATAAAACTAATGAGAATAAAACAAAAATCATCAGGCGTACGGAGATTCAAAAGTGATGGAAATATGTTGGAAAGTTTACACTGCTGTAGTGTTTTGATCTTTAAAAAAAAAAAAGGCCAATGTCTGCGTGTGGAGGAATAGTTCAAATGCTCCACCTTTTTTTGCAGCCTTTTTAACTGGAGACGTCTGTAAGCCAACTGAGAACTGTCGTGACAAAAATTGGCTTTAAGAACGAGGATAAAAAGTAAAAAGCTGTGCGCTCAGTCCCCTGCCTCTTCATCCTCAGGGTTCGAACACGAGCCTCCTGAAAAACAGGGCTATGAAGAGCAAACGAGAAAGAAATGAAGCACAAATCACATTTTTCTCTATACTCGTACAGCTTCTTAAATAAACTGATAAATGTTTGCACACTTCAGCTATCATTTGACAAAAAATAATAATAAAAGGAGCGAAACACAGGATTAAAATGAACATGCGCTGCTTGTGAGAAAACAAAAGCAGCACAACTGGTTTCCTCACAAAATCAAAAGAACGCAGAAATTATTTTTATTCCTTTCCACAGATTTTCTTCTGCTTTTGATGAATGAGTCTCTAAAATGATAGAAGGATGCTGGTTTGTGTTTTTTCACGTGACATCTTTCAAGTTTCTGGGGTGTGAAGGAGGGAAAAGAGAGGGTGAAGGGTTTCTGTAGCTTCTTTAAAAATGTGCACTTTTGCTGACGATGCAAAGCTTTTTTCGTTTAAGACAACATGAACCAGAATCGGTTTTACTCACAAAAATGTCCACAGAACTGGCAGCAACTGAAAGCATCCACAGTTTTTAGAAAGAAACAGCTCGATGAAAACGAGCTAAAGAAAAGTCTGAACCTCACTTTATTGTTACTTCCTTCCCGGTTCATTTTAGTGATGAATACAATCATCTCTGTAAGCTGTACAAGAACGACACAAACAGAACAGTGGTCCCAACACTGGTCCTTGAGGAACGCCATCCTGCATGTTTTAGTTGTTTCCCTGCTCCAGCGATTTAATTATGTCCTCATGTTCTGCAGAAACCTGTAAATCACCCAGTTATTAAAATCAGGTGTGTCTGAGCAGAGGAACAACTAAAACATGCAGGATGGTGTTCCTCAAGGACCAGGGTTGGGAACCCCTGAGTTAAGAGAACAAAAGAGAGCGAGTGGATGCAGAAATGCTAAACGTTACTGTGGTTTTTTTTCCCCTCACCCCTTTAAATATATATATTTTAAGCTTCCTCTTTTCATTTCCTCCTGGGGGGCGGGGTCAGTTTTGCTTCAACACCTTGTCTTACAATTAAAAAAAAAAAAAAAACTATTTCAAAAGGCAACATTTTCCCCATCAGGCAAAACAGTTCCAAGTTTTTTTTTTTACAGAACAGTTTGAAGATTTCAACAGGGGGATATAAAGGTGGGAGGAAAGAAAACCTCCCCACCGCCACCTCCAGCTGCTTAAAGCTGCCGTCCTTCAGCTGTTGACCACAAGGTGGCACTCTTTTCAGGCGCCGCTCCTCCTACGCCGTGCCTCATCAGTTGTTCTCCTCATCGCTGTCGTCTGGGCTGATGGCCGGGCTGTAGGTGGGGGAGGTGGGACTGTATCCGGGGGAGGTGGGGCTGTAGGTGGAACCCTTGGGACTCGTTGGCGAGTATGTGGGAGACGTGGGCGAGTACTTAGGCGAAGTCGGGGAGTATGTGGGGGAGGTGGGGGAGTACTTGGGGCTGGTGGGGGTGTAGGTGGGCGAGGTGGGGGAGTAGGTGGGAGAGGTGGGGCTGTATTTCGGAGTCGTCGGGGAGTAGGTGGGAGAGGTGGGGGAATACTTCGGCGACGTTGGGGAGTATTTCGGCGACGTCGGGGAGTATTTGGGCGAGGTGGGAGTGTACTCTGGGGAGCTGGGGCTGTAGGAGGGGGAGGTCGGGGTGTATTTGGGAGAGGTTGGGGAGTAGGAGGGGGAGCTGGGGCTGTAAGATGGCGAGCTGGGCGTGTAGGTAGGCGACTGGGGTGTGTAACGTGGACTTGAGGGGGAGTACGAAGGCGAGGTAGGGGAGTACGAGGGGGAGGTGGGGGAGTAGTTGGGGCTAGTCGGGGTGTAGTTGGGGGAAGTCGGGGAATAGGAGGGCGACGTTGGAGAGTATGAAGGGGAGGTTGGGGAGTAGCTGGGGGACGTGGGGGTGTAGTTTGGAGACGTGGGGCTGTAGCTCGGGCTGGTCGGTGAGTAGGAGGGAGAGGTGGGGGAATAGGAGGGGGAGGTGGGGGAGTAGGACGGAGATGTGGGAGAATAAGAAGGTGAGGTGGGGGAGTAAGAGGGTGATGTGGGGGAGTAGCTGGGGGACGTTGGGCTGTAGCTCGGCGATGTCGGGCTGTAGCTCGGCGAGGTGGGGGAGTATGACGGAGACGTGGGGGAGTAAGAGGGGGAGGTGGGGGAGTAGGAGGGAGACGTTGGGGAATACGAGGGAGACGTGGGTGAATAGGAGGGAGATGTTGGGGAGTAACTGGGCGAGGTGGGGGAGTATGAAGGAGACGTGGGGCTGTAGTTGGGGCTGGTGGGGGAGTAGGAAGGTGACGTGGGGGAGTAGGAGGGCGATGTCGGGGAGTAGCCGGGGCTCTGTGGGGTGTAGCCCCCTGGAGAACGAGGCTCGTAGGCGGGGGAGGTGGGGGAGTAGTTTGGTGACATAGCTCCACCTGGAAGAGGAAAACAGGGATTCAGGACTCAACACCCTCCATCTTGTATTACAGACCTTATTGTTACATATCTCCCTAACAGAGTTGTTCACTGTCAGGCTGCAGGTTTACTCGTGGTTCCTAGAGTTTCCAAAATTAGAATGGAGGAAGATCTTTCAGTTCTCAGGCTCCTCTCTTGTGAAACCAACTTCCAGTTTCTGTCCGTGAGAATGACTGCTTACATTTAAGATTAGGTTCTTTTTGATAAATCCTACAGTTAAGATTGGCTTGGGTTTCTTCAACTATCCCTTAGTTATTCTGCTATAGGATTAGACTACCAGTAATTACATTTCTTTAATTTGCTGCCGTCTTTACTCCGTCTACTCCCCATGTTTGCAGTTATCGCTGTCATTAACCTGTTCTCTGCTCGTCTTACCATAGAAACTCCACCTACACCAACACCTATGTGTCTGTATAGTTCCCCTCCTCTCAACCTCCTAATGGGTAAAGTCTGTTATGTCATTTCTCTCTGTAACCGAATAAAACCTGAGTTGTACCATTTCTTTTTTTAAACCAAGTTTCTGATGTGTGTCTAACCTGGGGAGGGGATGTATGGACTGGCAGGTCCTGGAGACCCTGGAGACCCGGGTGTGGGAGACCAGGCCGGGGAGTAACCTGGAGAGAAGCCACTTGCATCTGAAGCTGCGCTGGGAGAGAAGCCCGCTGCCCCAGGGGTCATGCCGCTCCCTAAGAGACGAAAATGAAAATTTAACCAGGCAAACCTCAATAAGGTATAATGAGAAAAAAGCCAAAACATCTTGGGGGTGTTGAAACTCACCAACACTGGGGGACCAGGCACCGTAGGCAGGGGTGGCCCCCGTGTTCCACGGCGTCATGGGAGGTGACATACCACTCATAGGACTCGGCACTGAGCCAAAGAACATTCCAGTGGCTGCAAACAGAAGGAGGCAGAACATTAACGTCATTGTTACTCCAACTATCTACTACATTTAACAAATCTGTCTCCTCTTACGTCCGGCCACGCTGATGCCAGGAATGTTCGTCGGAATCTCCATCCCATATTTGCACTTCTCAGCATCCAACAGCAGATCAAAGCAGCCCGTTCCTGCAGGGGCAAGTTGGCCCAGCATGATGTTCTCAGACACGCCCTTCATCGGGTCACACTCTCCGTGGGAGGATGCCTCCATCAACACATCCACCTGGAGGAGATTGAAACAAACGCCCTGATTGAAGACGAGTAAACAGACGCTAGGGAGCTGCAAGACTCGTAGGTCTTCATACCGTCTCCTCAAAGGAACACTTCATGAGAGGTCCTGTGTCTTGACGGTTGATGCCGTGACGCGTGATGGCCATCAGATGACCGCGGCAGGTCATGGTGTCACAAAGCAGAGCCAAGTGACGATAGTTGACGTAGGAACCGTCAAAGGAGATGACGTGGTACAACTCCCTCTCCAGCGCCTTTCTTACCGCTTCAATCCCCAAAACCTGCACAGGCGAACTCCAAGTGAACATCATGCAAACTGACCTACGCAGAAACCTAATCATCTCAACACTCTTGTACCGTAAAGATTTCCACAATGTCGTTGGAGGTGGTTCTGACAGGGTCTACATCCTTCTCGCTGAGAACCCTCATGAGGCTCACGCCATCCGTCTCGAGGATCCACTCCTGCAGGGCCTTGAACTCTCCGTCGTCTGTGATGATGATCTTCTTCTTGTTGTCGGTCTGAGGCAAGTGCATGTACACCTGAAAAAGAGAAGAGTCACAGGTGAGTTTCTCACATACCATCTTTCTGAAGACGAGATGTTCCTGCTGCGCTCATGCCATTACCTTGCTGATCTGCTCGATGCCCTGCAGAGTCATGTCTGTCAGCATGTTGGACTCGATGCATCTCAAGAACACATCGTCGTCCATTTTGTCCACCACCTCCTCATCCTGGTAGAGCAAATCACATCTATAATCAAGAGTACCTCATACCACGAGTTATACGACAAACCTATACAGTAATAAAACAATCTATAGCAACTGCTTGTCATTATGAAGGTACAGGTGGGACAAGAGAAAGTTTATGGTCGGACATATGAAGACTATAATCTGTCTGCCTTTCAACGGGCGTATAAAAAGAAAAATTGTTTTTAGAGGCTATACAGTAATCCCTCACTTATCGTATGGTTACTTTCCAGACACCCCCGGCAATAGGTGAAAATCTGTGAAGTAGGGATGTTACATTTATTTTAGTATTTATATACATTTTAAGGCTTTATAAACCTGTCCTATTGTTTAAACTCTCTAAATGCTCTAAAAGAGCACAGCAAACGAGAGTAGACTGACTGATTCTGCAGTTACTGAGCCAATCTCTGGGGCGGACTGGCCATCAGGAGCACTGGGACGTTTCCTGGTGGCCTGGCCCGCTCAGTGATTGCTGAGGGGGACTAAAGGTTTGGTTCGGGTCGCGCTTGATTATTTTAACTAAACAATCCATGCCGCTCACTTTGATATCTCCCTCACTGATGAAAGGAAAAGACAGACCCCACCTTTCTCTTTCTGAGGCTATCTGTCACAGCAGAGACACAACAGGTTGCGCGCCCGCCTGTTAGTGTCTCTGCTCTGCTGTGACATACAGCCTCAGAAAGAGAAAGGAGGGGGGCCCATAGGCGATTCTGAGCAGGCCAGGCCACCGGGAAATGTCCCAGTGCTCCCGATGGCCAGTCCATCCTTCAGCACAAAGCTCTGGTTGGGTCACCTTCCATCAATCAGCCAATCATGTGTCATGTACAACTTTAAGCTGAAAACCCGTGAAAGCTGAACCACGAAGTATCGAGGGACTACTGTATTTGTAAACACCTTCCCATGCTCACCTCTTGGAACTTGCTCTCGTCGTTGTTCATGATTCGGATTCGCAGCACGAGCTTTTCAGCGTTGTCGTCATTGAAGATGCAATTCAGATCATCTCCAAAACCTCAAACGAAAACAGCAGAACCACATCTTTAGCAGATGAACTGCTTGTTTCTACGAAGCACCGGGTCACAGCGACTCACCAGCGTTGATCTTCTCTGCGATCTGCTCCATGGTCAGTTTGCGGTCAGTCATGTGTTTGCGGTCGAGCTCGATGCGCAGCAGCCACGGTGAAATGCGCGTCACGTCGAAGTCGGGCATCTCGTAGTAGACGTTCACCCACTCCTGGTCCTCGGCCACCACCGTGTTCTGAGGGTTCGGGTCGTAGTAGATGGCGGTGTTGGCAGTCACCTGAAAGTAAGGACTCGTTCTTAATATGTAAAATGGAAAATCTTCGAGAAAAACGGACGCTCCGGTCCAACATTTCAACGTTCGTCAAGTTTCTTTTATAAAACCCAACCGTCATTTGGGACTTTCTATTAGAAACACTGTAAGATGAGAACGTCAACATTATGAAGCATAAGATATGAAAAAGAACCAAGATAAAAAAAAACGCATTAGAGCTGAGGCCAGCAGATCATTGACAGGCAGACATGCAGACTAGAAAGAAAGCCTCAAACAAATTGCTCCTATGCAAAAATTACAAGTCCTATCAGGAATTTTTGGGAATTGTGAGCAGCAGAAAGTTCAGATGGAACTTTTTTCATTTCTGCTGTGTTTTATTTACGAGAAATTACAAGTTAAAGACCCTTCAAGTTTTAAAAATAAAATTCTGAACTGCAAGGAAAAGGTGGCGAGTTGGGGATTTGGTGAATTTACTGGGCACTCTGGAGATTTAAGAGAAAACATTAAATCCTACAGCAACTTGAGACATGTTGAATGAATAAAGACCAAAATACCAACGTTTTGTTGTATAATTTAACAGTAATAAAAATTTGTTTACAAAATATATAAGATTTAGACATTATCCATGATAGCATGAAACAAAATTAAACTGTAATTGTGTAAAAACCATGAAGGGTATCAAAATGGTAGTTCAGACGTGTGAATTCCTCATTTTGTTTGTTTAAACTTTGAATTCTCTTTCGACTGTGGAGTTTGTCGGCGCGATAAAGCTTCAAAGAGATGAAAAAATCATTTTGTCTTAAAAAAAAAAAAAAAAAAAAAAAACCTTCAGAGCTTCTTGCAAAGGCAGAGAACAGTATTCTGAATCTAACCTCGCTGTTAAGTTCTTACTTTGCGCAGCGTGGTGTGCTCCAGTCGACAGAGGATGTCCTTGGCCCTCTCAGCGTCGCGTGCTGCCTGACCCAGCAGGAAAACGGTCAGCGAGGGCGTCTTGGGCCTCTTCGAGATGTTGATCAACTCCTTCAGACGAGGCACACCCAGCGTTACGTTCTTGGCAGACACACCGGCGTAGTGGAAAGTGTTCAGGGTCATCTGGGTGGCCGGCTCTCCCAGTGACTGAGCAGCCAGAGCACCGACCATTTCACCTGGGTGAGCCTGTGGGAGAGGAATCCAATATTCTCATACTGAAGGTTTTAGAACCGCAACAAAGCTGCGAGCGCGTCCAAACGCATCTGAACGTACGATGGACTGGTTGAACTTGGTCTCGATCTCTCCCAGCAGCCAGTCGAAAGCTTCGGTGGAAAGGCGGAACTCCTCCGTCATGCGCTTGGAGCAGAGCGTGGAGCGCAGGTGGATGTTGAACAGCAGCGTGGCGTTCTCCTGGGCCTGTCTGCTCAGGGGGTCGTCGCCGTTCACGATGATCAGCTTCTTGCTCAGCTCGTGAACGCCTGCGGATGAAGAGGCGCACGTCGACACAAACGCCACGAGAGTCAGGAGCGAGATGTGTAAAAACGCCTCTAGAATCTAAACCCAAACGTCTTCGGTTACAGTCCCCACCTTACCTTCAACCACTCTCAGAGGATTCAGGTCTGTTGGGGTTCGAGGGTTGATTCGGAAAATCTTCTGGGCGTTCCAGATCATCCTGGCCAGGTTGCACGGCAGCACCACCTACAGGCGGGAAGAAACATTACAGGTGATAAAGATTTCATCTACAAGCACAAAACTCCAGAGCCACAGACCAACTCTGGTCCCCCAAGATGATAATTTACTGTAGAATATTGTATCTCTTTTAAATCTTTCTTTAAAACAACCGATAAATACATTATTTAGTGTAAACTGCTCTTGCCAGCTGGTTAACTTTGAAGAGAAGGACGGCTGGATCATTCTATCATTATTGATTCTAATGTCAAATGAGACAGATCAGACTCTTGTTCATGAACCTACAACCAAGAGAAGACATCAGGTCTGACCAGAGTTAAGGGATCAGCTGAAAGTGGCTCATGGCTCAGACAAAGTTTTTAAATTTTGGCTCATTTTGGTAACTGGGTTTGACCCCCCCCCCCCGAACTGCAACACTTGCAATCATTGATCTTTTTCTATAAGTGCACCAAGGTTTATCAGAACTCCTAAATATTTAAATAGAAGCATATTTACTTAAAAATACCTTCCTAGTCCGCTCACTATTCGGGTGCAGGAGTAATTATTTCAGAGAAGCCCAAAATTGACCATTTATATACAATATTCACTTTACTGATCCTTAAAGCACATTTTTAATTATAAGGGAGTATTAAATGAAACTGCTCAACACATTGCGTGTCCAAGTTTTAAATAAAGATCTGATAGAGTTTCAAGTATACATTGGGTATGACTCTCAACTACCACCCTACTGAACTTTAGCCCAGTATCTGAAAAAGTGACTGATTTATAATGTTTTTTTTGTGTTAGCTGTTAACCGTTCGTTGATGCAAGTGAAAAGCACGACACCTCCTTCACTTCAACCATAAAAACCATGTGTACTCTGAACACTTGCCTCAATAAATACATTTATGAAAATTAGAATTTAAAGCAGGTTGATCATGTTTAATGTGCACTACACAGTCCACCATGTGTTTTGTTTCTATTCAAATGCCTTTAAGTATTTATTTAAATTCAAACATATTTCACTGGAGGTCGATTGTGCGCTTTGGCTAAGAGGAGAAACATCGTCAGCTGCAATCACACACCTTACTGTCTCCCGTAGGGAAAATGGCTCGCAGGATCTCCCTGTCCTCCTTCATCTTCTCAAACTCCCTCTCCAGGACGCTCTGCACGTGAGCGTTGGTCTGCACGTCCTTCACCACGTCCTCCTGCAGTATCCGCCTCAGCGCGCGCTCGTTAGTGCAATCGAACTTAAACCTGGACAGACGGAAAAGCTAAATGAACCCCCCCTTCCCTGTTTTAAAGGCCACTGCGGCGCAGGTCGCGGGGTGACTCACTTCTTCTCGAAGGCCTTGTGCGAGGGCTTTAACGTCGCCACGTTTTGGAACTCGACGTTCTCTCCCGCCAGGCCGTCCTCGCCGTAGCGCAGCTGCACCACCTGGTTGATGGAGTTCCGCACGGTGGCGTCGTACTTCACCATCACGGACTCCATAGACTTGATCAGACGACGCTGGATGTACCCTGGAGTTGCAGATCAGTGGTTTCTTTTAGTAAATCTCTTACTGCGTTAACGCAGTGTGTGCTCGGCCACGTCGCTGCCGTCTGAACTCACCCGTCTCGGCCGTCTTGACGGCCGTATCAATCAGACCCTCTCTGCCTCCCATGGCGTGGAAGAAGAACTCTGTCGGCGTCAGCCCGGCCAGGTAAGAGTTCTCCACAAAGCCTCTGCTCTCAGGACCGTAGTCGTCTTTAATGAAGTGAGGCAGAGTCCGGTGCTTGAAGCCAAACGGGATTCGTTTACCTTCCACGTTCTGCTGCCCCACCACGGCAATAACCTGCACATTTGACAAAGGAGTCAGGCGTGTGTGAGCTTTAGTCGAACTCCAACCATCATCTGTGAGAACAGTTAAGAATCCGACCTGCGAGATGTTAATCTTGGAGCCCTTGGAGCCGGCCACCACCATGGACTTGAAGTTGTTGTACTCCGACAGAGACTTCTGGGCAGAAGACCCCGTTTTGTCACGAGCGTCGTTGAGGATACGATTCACCTGGTTCTCGAAGGTCTGCCTCAGGGTGTTACCAGGGGTCGGCTCCAGCTCGTTGTTGTGAGCCTTCTCGATGACCTAGCGGAAGGAAACGACAACAAAAATCACCAGTTGAGAACAATTCTGTGGGTCTGAGAAGTTTAAGAGATGCATTCTTACTTCTATCACATCCTGCTTGGCTTTCTTAATGGTGTTCTGGATGTCGAGGTACGTCTTGGCATCAGCGATGGAGTCACCAATACCGATTGAATGACCTATTCATGCAATAAAAACATCTGATTAAAGAGAAGTCCATTTTGAAGTGTTCGCACGCCTCGCCTGCTCCTCGGTGGTTTCCTACCCTCAATGAGCAGCCAGTTGTTGACCACCGTCTGAATGTTGGAGTAGAAGAGTCTGGTGATGTCGTGGCCCATCTCCAGGTAGGAGATGTGGACGAGGGAGCCGGCGGACGTTCCCAGGGACTTCTTACACAGGATGCCCATGATCAGCTCCCCGTTCTCCACGATCACCTGCGTAGGAGCGTGGGGATGAGTTGCAACTCTAATCTCCACGTAGAGAAGACAAAACGGGTCGTTTGTACCTTGGTGTCGCCGGGCGAGATGTGTTTGTACGGCCCGCTGTCCTCGTCGTCGGGGTGCGTGCTGTGTGTGCGGATCACGTTGATGTGACCTGGAATGATGAGGCTGAAGACCTGCTTGCCCGTCCACAACGGGCGTGGCTTGAGGATGGCGGGCTGAGGCATTTTCCCGTCCCAGGTGGAGAGGAACATGAGGAGGTTCATGACTTCGCCCTGTTGGAGAAAACGTGCGCGACATTAAAAAGACGTGGGGGTTTCAAAGGAAGCTTGGCGGTCCCGCTGCTCACCCTCTCTAAGAAGACGTCTCTTTTGGTGAATTTGCGAACAGCTGTGAGGGTGTCCTGCACGATGCCCATGACGGGCCTGTTGGACTGAGGCGTGACGATCATACGCGGCACCATGGCCAGCTCTTGGATTTCCGCCTTGGTCTCCAGAGACTGAGGCAGGTGGAGGTTCATCTCGTCACCGTCAAAGTCGGCGTTGTACGGGGTGGTGACACTGGACAGAGACAGAGCGTTGGCACATGGAATGATGCGTTTACGGTTTTAAAATAATTCTGACAGGAACACCAGTCAGCAGCAGGGTCACTGATGTCCAATCAAAAACTGCTAAAGGCTTTTTTACAACCATACGTTCAAAAGGGTCAACAGAGCTCAACTTTACTTAGTAAATATTTACCGTAATTTCCGATGTATAAGCAGCTACTCTTTCCCCTCAAGTTTTAGACTCCGCAGCTTGTAAACAGAAGCGGCTAGCTTATGTATATACAGGTAGTCCCCAAGTTACGAACGGGTTCCAGACCTAAGGACCGTTCGTAACTCGATTCTGCCGTAAGTCGGAGCCGAACGCACATGGCGCCGTAAGTCCGGATTTTCGGCCGTAACTCGAAAC
>JARVLU010000001.1:18118576-18132176 GCA_031762415.1 Simpsonichthys santanae
TATTTTTTTTAATTTTATTTTATAAATAATTTTTATTATGTGAAATTTTTCTGTGGTTTAGTTTCAGTGTTTAAAAAAAAAAAAAAAAAAAAAAGATCAAATCAAATGAAGCCTTGCTGTTTCCGGTACACCGTCTCAAGCCATTCCCGTAGGTGGCCATGTTTGTAGTTCTCGGACCATTTCTTACGCCACAGTTTGCCATCACGGTGATGACACAGACCAAAAGCATGCGAGTCGACGTCTTGTGACCGGACTGGAACCTGGTGGTGATTCACAACTATTTACTGTATGTTTTAGTTCAAATGAATGTGCCTCTGCTTTGATATTTAAATATTGTAAGACGCGGATCTGCCGGATTTCAACTGTTACGGTGCCTTGCTATGGCATAAGAAATTGAAACGGTAAATGAAAGTTGTTTTTTTTTTTTTTTTCTTAAGAGACGACCCATTTGGAGATGGAGTTTATGGCTTTGTTTTTGCTATGAAGCTGTTCATAGATGTAGGAGTGTGGCTAAACTGTTTTCGGTATCGTGTACATGTCTAGGGTAATACTGTGCCATATAGAGCCCACAGAATACGTTCATGTTATTTTTCAGAGATGTTCTAATGTTGCCTGATGACTCTGTCTTTAGATTTGATACAAAGGCTTGTAGCCACAGCTCTCCCAAAGTCTGTAGTCTCCTCCTCCTCCCACATTCTTCTCGTCTCCCTCCCTTTTCTCCTCGTTTCCCGCTCCCGTTTCTTTCTCTTTGCTGCAAACAGAATAAAGTATTAACCTGACGACCCAATGACATCAGCTCGTGTCCGGTCTCGTGTTTTAAGATCCGGTAAATGTTGATTTTTCAGTTTGACTCTTGCATGCGTTTCTCCCGAGTACCCAGAATATTTTAGTTCTACAGAATACAACGATGAAATAATAAATATATTTTATTTAATGTTGACCTTTTTTTTTTTTTTTTTTTTGCCACAAGTGGTTTTCATTTTAAATTGTTGTTTTGGAGTACAGTAGTCCCTCGTTTATCGCGGGGTTTACGTTCCAGACCCCGTGAAAATTTGGAGAGTAGGAATGATATATTTTAGTATTTATATATATATACTGTATATATATATATATATATATTAAGGCTTTATAAATCCTTACCACATTCTTGCAATGTTCTAAACTCTTAAACCTACGTAATTTTAACAACGTACTGTATATGTAGTGTACAGTAGGTACGTACTGCCAAATTTGATATGGGTACTCACCGGTCTTGGTCCGGTTCTGATCGGCTCTGCAGCCCTTGAGCACTAAGACACTTTTAGAGAGAGCCAACACAAAATCACACAATGGTCCCGATAGCATCCGAATCCAGATCGAAAAAAGTCCCAGTAAGCGCTGGAGAAAGCACCAGATGTCCAAACGCCTCCCCGCTCGAGAGACTTCGTGGGCCGGCTAGCAGCGCTCAGATTGACCGATGAGGCTGGAAGTCTGGTTCTGGTCCACTTCCCGGTCAGTTCCGTACGGCTCTCTGCATCCACTGATCACCCAAGTCACTATGAATAAGGACTGAATATTTTTTGGATCTGATCAAAACTTTCCCTCCCTTTCAACAGAAAGCAATGGCTGGAAGCACTGTTGGCTTCTGGGTAGTGCACTGTTGGCTTCTGGGTAATGTAGTTCTTTTGACTGGCAATACAATGTAGGCTTGCTTTATTTTGAAGGGATCTCTCAGTTATTTGTGTTACGGTACAAAAGGGGGGGCCAAAATTTAAAACTGTGTCCAAACCAAGAGACATACTTGACATGTTTTCTTGGGTTTATCTCATTTGATGCTCTCTGTTACTGTTACTGCATCAAAGTCAAAGATTTCTGAAAATTTCAAACTTGGTTTCAAAGTTAGCAAACTCATAAGAAGTCTGGACTAAATGAGGAATGTTCTGTTTTTAAGCTAAATGAGAAGCAATAAACATTTTTTACATTTAAAATATCGTCTTGGGCCGTATGAAATGTTAACAAGGGCTAGATTTGGCCCATGAGTCATATGTTTGGCACACGTGCTCTTAGAATCAGACCAACTGATTTAATGCTGTTAGTCAGTGAACAAATTACAACATTAATTAAAATTTTAATGTATTAAAGGTGAATTTAGCACCTAGAACAATTATTTCCAAATATTCACGGTTTTGTTAAGTGATGTGTTCACAACCTTTGTTGTAATCATTTTTTGCAACAGACGTGACTTTTTACTAAACGAAAAGCTGAGGCGTTCAGTTTTATTAAAGGGATAGTTCAGATCTTTTAAAGTTGGGTTCTGTAGAAAAATTGTGAAGAATTAATATCTGCTGCAGATACCTTTATAAACAACCTCAATTTGGAGAAACAGTGTTTTAATACCGACCAGGTTGACGAGTAAATGGCTAGTCAGAGCAGGAACAAGATTAAAGTGGATTGTTGTCATCTAAAAATGGCTCTTATTAAAAACAAAACAGTGGTTCAGGTAAATGTTATTTTATACACCTTCACATTACTGTCAGTTGTTAATTTTATAAAAATTTAATTAAAAATACTGTTTTTATTAGCCAGGGTAAACAGCAGCAGTAGCTAACTAACTGCAGCACTTCCTGTTCAACCTGGAGCACTTCCTGCAGTGGGATTACACTATTTCAACCAGAAAAATTGTGTTTTATGAACATTATAACAGTGTAACAGTTTATAAGCCAGTCTTCACATCAACAACGCAATGGTTCCCAATGCTGATCCTTGAGGAACACCACCCTGCATGTTTTAGTTGTTTCCTTACTTTGTATTGGTGATTAACAGCCTTCTGCAGAACACAAGGAAGTCATTAAATCACCGAATCAGATGTGTTGGAGCAAGAAAACAACATAAACATACAATATGGTGTTCCTCAAGGACCTGGGTTGGGAAGTGGGAACCTCTGGATTAGTTTCAAGACGATAGCGATCCACTTTGGTCTGGACTTTGCGGGGACTATATTGCTCGTCAATCCAAGCAGAATTTAACATTATTGATCTAATCTGTTGGAAGAAAAGAGTTTCATGTTGGGGCATATTGACCGCAACGCTCTTCGACGAAGGAACCTCAAAACACAACCCAACTGCTTCGCGTAGAAAAAGTTGCCGCGGCTAGATTAATGTTTTTTATTTCTGTCAGTTTGTTTTGGTAATCCAAACACTTTTAGTAAACTTGCTGCGTTTGCATAGAATTTAAAAGAAATCTCATGAGTTTCCTTGTAACAGAAACTTGGCGAATCTCCCAGATACAAGTCCAAACTTCTGAACAACAGCAAATGTCTCCAAACTTTGAGACACATATCTACAGCAGGTAAGATACTAATTGTTAATCACACTCCACTAGATCTGATCTGTCCATTTAAATAGGCTCGTTTAGGATCATTGACACCTTTATCTGTGTTGTCACCTGCTGCGACACGCACGTCAAAATGAAATCGTTGTGAGGCCTCAATCCGAGAGAGCACGTAGGAGTAAAAATGACGCCATGCTCGGGTTTGATTCGACATTTTCAGATTAAATCCTAATCCCTGACATCTGATTAACAGTAGCCTGTCTGTGTTTGTTGCTTTTTATCCAGTGCTTTCCAGTTCTCACAGGCTTCCTGGAAGGAGATCATGTCGGTAGAGAAGAGAGCAGAAAAAAAGAAAACAGCTTTGTGGCTCGAAGTGAACATTTTTGTCTTTCACTGCAGCACATACACACACACACACACACACCGAGTTGGGGCCGGCTGAGATAACTCAAGGTTTCTGTATGTGGGTAAACACACATCAGTGGTCCGGCCGAGGTCACTGACCCAGCTGATAGTTGTGTCACCGCTGCACGAGTCTCCACAAAAGGCAGGGAAGTTATTTAAAGTTGTTTTCTGCTGGACACCTTCAAATCTGTTCCTGCTGCTCCTAAATGTGATTTATGAATTCAGCTGTATTTGACGGGTAGTTTTTTTTAAAAGACCACATTATTCTAGTTAAAGAGGCTTCTCTGTTTCTTTACAACGTTGAGTTCCCGCAGCTTTTTCCACCAGGGATCATTTTGCTCAAACCAGTCTCAGCCGTGAGGCTCTTCCTCCTGCGGATTGAACTGACCGGGCCCCGTTTGCCCTCTGGACCCCCGGACGGTGTGCCAGCGTACACCCACGCGCTGCGGCGTGCACTCTGCTCCCTGACGCCTCAGGAAAAGCTCGGAGTGCCCGAAAGCTCTGGGGGGTCGCGGTGGATGCGCTGAAGGATGGCCATGTTTTGGAAAATGGCGGCAGGTGGACTGCTCTTCGCTGTCGGCCTCGCTCTGCTGTGGGGGCAAGCTGAAGGGCAGGGGAACAGCCGGGATAAGGTATGTACGGCCCTGGATGAACACTTGTGTGAAGGTTGTAGCAGAAAGAATAACATTACTGTCAAATTTAAAGTCTGTAAGGTCCTAAATGCTTCATCTGCGTTCACATGTTTAATTATGATCAAGTACGTGTTTATTTTCTGCAATTAATGTGACGTCCAGATTTTTTGTTTTTTAATGCGGCCGTACGAAAAGTTGGAGTCAAGACTTCACTGTAGGTTGGAAAACACCTGTCAAGGAATCCTGATTCCTAGAAGTTTGATTATAGCTTTTTATTTTTTAATAAAAGTTAACCATGAGGACAACCCACAGTGGTCATAAATGGATGAAAACTAATAAAACAGTTGTTGAGGTTGAAATGTTTGCACATTTTAACGAGTCTCTGTGTGAAGCTGAAATGTTCTGGAGCCACGTTTATGATCCCGCCGTCCATTTGCTTTTTTTATTTTTTTTATCCTGTGCACTTTTTTCATGTGTAACTAAATGTAAACTAAAACTTAATTCAACTAAACTAAAACTAAAACCAGACTAAAATAATTTAAGCTCTCTTCTTAAATTCAAACAAAAACTAAACTGAATTAGTTTCTAAGCCAGAACACAAGCTTGATTAGTTTAACTATCACTGTACACTAAACTAAACTAAAGTAAACCCAACCATATGGAACAAATAATAAACTAAAGACTAAAACTAATCAAATTTTAGACTAGAACTAGTCTAGGTTTGAAACTGAACTAAATCAGTTTCCTGACTAAAACTAAAGTAAAATTAAATTAAACTCAACTAAGATGCTGCTAAATCCAAACTAGGCTCAACTAAGTTAAGTTTATCTAAACCAGGACTGTTCAACTAAGAGCTCAGGGGCTGGAAATCCAGCACTTATTGTCATTAATTAAGTTTGTTTTGTGGTTTAAAATCTAGTTGTAGTTAAAAACGAACCCACTGGTGGGCCGAACTGAGCTCACCCGTGGGCCTGATTTGGCCCTCGGCCCGCCAGTTGGATATCCCTGAAACTTAAACTAAACTAGAACCAAACCAACCTCGTTTTAAAACACAACTACACGTATAGGTAAAGCTACATGAAATCAATAAAAACCTAAACCAAGCTAAAACTATCTGAACTAAAGTAAATCAGTTTCTAATCGGAACAAACTAAATTTGTTTTAAAACTCGAGTGCGTTCACTTGAACTCCAGTTAAACTAAACTGGTGCTGTGTTCACGTAGGCACAATAAACCATCTTGAACAAAGACGTCTCTAAAGGTGATTGACGGGGTTCTGTTGTAAAAGTGTTCAATCTAACCCCCCACAAACCAACTGGGTCTAAGAGGGTTTAGACTTAGGACTTTGCTCACTATGTGGATAACCTAGCAGCAACGATTGCTCTCCTCAGGGGGGATTATTTCTCCATACGCATGTGAACGGCGTCAACATTGATTTAACACTTTATTTCTGCTTAAGGATTTGTCCACACGTCCCTCATTACACAGTAATTCTGCTTTAGGCGAGATCAATATGGGTTTAACTGTTAATCGATGGAGACATATGGCTGTAAAACACAACGAACATGCACGGTGCATGAAAGAGCCGATGTGTTTGTGTTAACTGAGCTCAGCGCCTTTTTATGTTTGTGTCTTCTAGAAAGAAATAGCAGGTGATTCCATCATTTACCTCGGTCAGGAAAGAGACCCCTGGAGGCCACTGATCCGCACGACAGCCAACCTCACCGAGATCACCAAGTAAACAAGACTTTTCACTGCAGTTTGAACACTTACCAGTACTCTACTGGCACCGCTTTCCTCTTTCAGCCTTGAAATTTAAGTTTTAGGGAGTATTTATAAACATTTTTTTTGAAGTGGTGCTCTAAGTTCAGATCATTATAATTTAAATGCAGTAGAATTTGCTGAGAGCGTAATGAGTTTGGACAGTCAGGCATAAGCTTTCACAGCATGTGCACATAAAACTAAATAATTGTGGACCAAAACTAGAGCCTTGGGGTACTCCACACAAACACTCACTAAAATATTTTTCTTTGTGAACCTCCACTTTAAATAAGAGTTTGTTTCTGTGTTAGTGCTGACACTGAAAATGTCTTTTTGTTGTTTTTTGTTTGCGCAGCATCAAGTCGTCTTTTCGCTTTCGGACCTTTGACCCCGAAGGAGCAATTTTCTACGGAGACACCAAAAACGGAGAGGACTGGTTTGTTTTGTCTCTGAGGGATGGATTCCCCCTCATGCAGATCAGCAAAGAAGACGTTCTCGTCAGCGTGACGGGCGGACTGAAGCTCAACGATGGGAAATGGCACACGGTGAGTTTCCGGAGCAGCTCCAACTCTTCTGACGTAATCACGAATTAAAAAGAACTGTTTGCTCTTTTGTTGGGAATGCCACCAAGTTGGAAGTGAGCAACGAGGGGAAGTTTGTCATTCTGGTAGTGGACGGCCTGTCTGGTCTGGAGGTTGGCATGCAGTCCAAACAGACGCAGGAGGTCATCTCTGGTGAACTTCGACTGGCTCTTGGTGGGATCCTGATCGACAAGGACAAGCTGATTGTTCAGGTGCTGTGACTTTTACTATCTGTAAGACGTTTTTCTGTCACGATAAGAAAAAAAATCAATCTTATTAAGCTTCATAAATTTCTTTCACTGTGGTCTTTACAATATTTTATTGTTTTTTGTTGGTATCATGATGTTTTTAGACATGTGACCATATGCTTAGCTAGTCACAGCAAGTACGTTTGCTGTTCCCCGTTTTCCTTGCTCTTCTAAACGCACTGTTGCGCAATGTTTCTGTAGTTTGAGCCGCAGATGGACGGCTGCGTTCGGGAAGGCAGCTGGTTAAACCTCAGCATCCCCTGGGAGGTCGAGGCTGAGGAGCTCTGGCTCTGCTATCAAAACATCCAACCAGGAAGCTACTTCGCTGGCAAAGGACTGGCCGTTTTCAACACCTCAGGTGGAAGCCCAGTGCTGAAGTGTACAACTTATAAGCAAGTTTCAAAGGGATTGTGCGGTTCTGAGGAAAGGTTATGAGCGATCAATATCTTACCTGTTGTAGATAGCTTTTTGAACAACCTCGGTTTGAATGTTGAATTCGGATCAGTTAGGGGCGTATCAGAGTAAATGTCACTATTTGGTACGTGCCTCGATCTTAGGGTCAAGGTTCATTAAAGTAAGAGGTAACCCCATTTCAAAAGAGCTGAACTGTTCCTTTAACTACATCTTTATGCTTTTCTATTGGCTTGAACTGTCTACGTTTGCAGGGTACAGCCTGAATTTTGTTTAGCATCCAACCCACTATTACCGGTAGTTAATTGCACTTAATGAGTTAATGGCACTAAATCCAAATTTTTTCCCGCTGATTATTTGTAAATGTTTATAAAACATTATTACTAGTGAGAGCCATTTTTATGTTTTTCGACATGTAGCTTCTTTCACATTTTTCGTGCTATTTCAACATAATCTATTTCAAAACGTTTATCTCATTCAGGACATTCCTGCTATGACTTTTGGTATTTGTGAAAATTTTTTTAAATATTACTGTAGCGTTTTGGGCCATGTTTTTCTTATGGAGCTCTCCACCTCCTTCAAACTCTTTCAGCTGTTTTAAAGCTACTGCGCTTGTTCTGGTTCAGCTTTTTTCAGCTTTGTGCTAATTTCATCGTATCCTTCAGCTCATTTAAGCTTTTTCCCCAGGTACTTTCTGCTAAATTCAGCTTTGTTGTGCTTTTTCAACTACCGCACTTGCCGCCATACACGTTGCACCAGCGTAAAAGTTGCATCAGTCCAAAAATGTCTAATAAAGTGGGAAACAAAACATAAATAAGTCGCTTTGCCATATAAGTCTCATCTATTGTGCATCGCCGCTGATGCTGTTTATGAAACACGTGGCTTGCCATATTGCTTGAGGGCCCTCTAGTGGCTGAAAATGGTAGTGTTCAATATTTTCAATGTCGGAATGAATGAAATTGTCAAATCTCAGCCAAAATTGTGTTAATATATGTGAAACCTTTTCGTCTGGTTTCAGCAATAAGCATTCACTCTGTATTTTCAGAGGAAATACAGTTTCTCCAGTTGTGTTCAAGATGGGACTTGGTCTGTCTGCAGTTTTCTCCATCGATGAAGATCATGGCTTCAGGGTGGAGTTTTGGGGGGATTTCAGTCAGATGGACGGAACCATGTTGAGCATCAAGTCTTCACAGGACGAGCTGTTATTCACCGCAGCAGTGAGCAACAGCACCACGGTGTGAAGCCAAATGAACACAAATGAACATGTCATTTTAAATCACACTTAATACCGTATTTTTTGGACTATAAGGCGCATTTAAAATCCTTTAATGTTCTCAAAAATTGACAGTGAGCCTTATAACCTGTTGCAGTGACTGACCTCAAACCAATTTTATGTGGTTATTGTTGTTAGAACGGGGGCTAGAGGGGTCCCCCACTCGGACTGAAGGACCCGTCTCCAGCTCCATGTCTTTCTTCCCCCCGGCTCGGATCTCCCTCATAAGTGACAACTCACTAAATAATCAAGGAAACGTGAATTAAGTTTTATCAATTGTATTAAAATAAAGGCAGGAAAAGGTTACAGTTTACAGCGCTGGCCTCTCCGAGACAATTTGACGCGGGATCAGCATCCGGAAGGGGCGGGATGTTCCGTGGCATCATAGATTTATAGGCCCTAGACTCCTCCCTTCGCAGAAGTGGAGCTCGACCTGTCACGTGTACATGGATTGACGTGTAAGGAAATATGAGACTGTGCTTCAAAAGCCTTTCTATGTGATGTGGCAAGCAAAATAAACTATTCCTTGACGGATATTGAATCCCTGGGAGACTCTTATTGGAGTTGCTGGCCCAGTTCAACCCAGTCAGAACCGAATCATAATTTCATTATAATCCCGTCTCTGAGCAGATCAAAACCCCCAGGACCAGTCTAGTTAAATATCTAACATTGTGAATGAATTTAATAAAGTTTGACTTATCTGACGTTTTTTTGTTGCACCTTATGTATGAAAACAGACCCGTTCATTGATGTTGCGCCTTATAGTACGAAAAATACGACAATCTGCAAACGTGCGGAGTTGAACATGTTTCCATTTCTGATTTACAGGAAGCCGTCGTCACATCCAAGGCGGAAAAGATCGTGGTGAAAAACAGCTTCAAGAGACTGCTGATCACTTTCCTGAAGGATTCAGTAAAAGTGCTTCCAGACGAAGATGAATCAAAGTTGATAACGCTGGCCGGTGTAGTGAGCGACCCCGGTTATTTCACAACTTTAAGAGAAGCTCGACTTGCTATCGGTGGTCTTCTGGGTGAGATGACTTTTCTTAAATCATTTTTGAGCAACTTGCACACTTTCATTCATAATAAAAAAGCCACCTTGTAATAAGTGCTGTCCTTTTCCCCCTTCTGTCGGTTTTCAGGTGAAGGCACCGGAGGCTCCCACTTCTTGACAGGCTGTCTGCAGAAGATCCAAGTCCAAGGGAAGGACTTGGATCTGGATTTATCCGCCAAACACATGTCAGTCTCATCTCACAGCTGCCCTGCGTGAAACCACATAAAGCCAGCGAGCTCTGTCTGCGGACTGAATGTTTGCTGCTGCTGCATTTATTCCCATGCTTTTGAGCCCGAGCACCATAAGAATGCAGAATAAACCTGTTTGCAGACTAATGTAAACACAACAGCACCTAAAATGAAAATGCATAGTCCCATATACGTCCACAATACAACAGAATAAATGCATATTTGACTAAGATACATTTAAATTTCAATCTTTTAGATTAAGACAGAAAATACAATCTGTTTGATACAAAAAAAGTGAAGTGGCCATGAAGGTTTGCAATGGTTCCCAACCCTGCTCCCTGAGGAACACCATCCTGCATGTTTCAGTTGTTTCCTGCTCCAACACGCCTGATTCAGTGATTTAATTACTTCCTCAAGTTAATGACCCATTCATTCAAATCAGGTGCGTCAAAGCAGGGAAACGAGTAAAATATGCAGGACGGTGTTCCTCAAGGACCAGGGTTGGGACCCACTGGTTTAGAGACTCGTCGACAAAAAACAAAAAGGAAAGTTGACTATTAATTTCCAGACGAGCTAAAAGATGCAACAAAAAGACACAATGAACATAAAAAAGCGTAATATAGAGTAAAAGATGCAGAGTTTCAGATGAAAATTAAAAAAATAAACTAAAATAAAACTCAAATGACACATTTAGAGTCAAAATCACCAAAAAAACCCACATCAAACTACAAAACTGACTCAAAGATACACGAGCAAAAACGTGTAGTATAAAATGACACTACTGTATTGCATTTTTTGAAAAGAAATTCACAACTGTGCATAAAAAGTTGTAATCAAAGACCTTGCGTGAGCCGTTAGTGCTTCATGTCAATATTGAGGATGACTGTCAGCTATGATCACACCATAGTTTAGCTCAATATCTGTAAAAGCAACAGAAATATATCCATTTTTGTGTTTCCGGAAGTCCATCAGCTTTGACAGATGTTCATCCATTGATTATTTCCTCAGAGTTTCATCAAAATCCATGCAGTGGTTCAAGAAATATTACGCTAACAGACAAATTGCATGTCTGGGAAGGGGTGTGGGGTGATAATAAAGCAATACGACTTGAAAGAGTTAAAAAATGCAAATCGTTCCATCTCTTCTTGAGCCTCAGTCCGTTTATAAATGGTAAGTTTCTGCCTTCATTGGGTTTTTGGTCTGGGTTTGTTGCTTCACGTCGATCCTCAGGAGCCAGTTGATTCAGTATTTTTCCACTGCTCACCATGTTCAGACTGTCGCTTTGGCCTCCCAGTAAGTGCTCACTTTTAGCACTTGTACAAGTCAAGCTTAGAAAATGTACAATTCATTACAGAATTACATTTTTACAAATGAACATACAGTATTTTCTAATTGCAGCTGAAACCAGTCATACAAATTGATCTTGTGGCCTTGTTGCAAAGAAACGGATGATTCTGAATAAACCGTGACTCTCCCTGAAATGGTTATTGGTGAATGTTAATTTTGCTGCTGCATTAAAGGTAAAATGAAGGTTAAATTGTGTTCCATGTGTTGGACTCGTCACAGCACAGGATGATTTCATGATTTAGTTGCTCCCTCTTGTGGAGCATTGACGACAATGTTAAATTCACGCCATCATCATCTTGTGGCTGTAACTCATTATGAGGCATATTTCATACATACAGGAGCGCAGTGAGCATCCCATTAGAGATCAGAGAAAAAAAAATTAACAATGGTACAATGAAAAGGACATGCACACATAACATACTGGTTAGAACTGCATAAATAATTGTGACTAAAAAAATTGGCTTAGAAGATTGAGATCACTGTTAATACACTCAGGTTTCTTGTATTTTTACATTTTAATTATTCTTTGCAGTGCAAAACGGAGGCTTTACGCTGTGATGATTTATGTTCTATAACTTTAAGAGGTTTTCAAGAATTTGTGCATACACGGTGCAAGGAGTGTATCTAAATCATCCATCCAGGCATTATCTTTTGCAATATCCTCCTTTTCAAGTCACTGGTGCTACTGGTGCCCATGTCCAGCTGTCACTGTGGGAGTGGTAGGGGACACCCTGGACAGGTCACGAGTCCATCACAAGGACACATAGAGAAAAATGAGACAAACAACCATTCACTCACTCACTCACATCTAGGGACAGTTTAGTTACAAATCAGACTAACATGCATGTTTTTGGGAGGAGACCGGAGTACCTGGAGAAAATCCGGGTACTCCACCCAGAAAGGCCCCTCTGGCCGAGATTCAATCCCACGACCTTCTCTGTGTATAGTGTGTATCTTATCTCAGCCTTTATAACCAGAACCCCACACTCAGTGCTCTTTGAATTAGCTCCTCAGACAAAGAGCGAAATGTTACAAATAAAGTCCAGTTATTTTTGTATTGAAAGTTTTTTTATTTTATTTTGTCCTGGATGACTGAGAATCTTCACCAGCATATTCTCGGTGACAGGCAGCGGCTCTACCAACTGCTCCACCGTGCTGCCTTACCTAAATCATCAGGACATATTAAAAAATGTACAGCTGCAAGTCATTTGCATAATTATTTGAGTTTGGGTTACATTTTAGAATAGCATGGGGCTCCACATAAAAATGGAATAATTTTGGACCAAAACTAGAGCCTTGGGGTACTCCACAACCAAACACTTTCTATGTTAGAAGTAAAATCCATAAAGTACACGAAAACTATCTACGTTGCCTGTTCTCAGATCATTTAGAGCCGGACCAGATGAGCAAACACATTTTTGTAGCCTGTCTAATAAAATATTCTGGTCAACAGGCGTGGCTCTCTATGATTCCAGGGGAACTGAGCTAACCCCTAGTCCAAGTGGAGTTGAGCTAACGGCTACCACGTGGAGCTGGTTCAGGATAGAGTCTAATAATTTTTCTACAGTAATCTGTTCAGATAAATATCTTGGTCAACAGAAGCGGCAACGAAATCCAAAGCCACAAGAGCAGAATTGATCAATTTATTCTTAAGAATGACTAGATGCAGATCGTTTACTTACTTTAAAGCGTCTGTGACATGATTTATGAACTTTGCAGAAAGTGGCACAACATAAATATCTTATTATTATTCAACTATGTTCGTTTTTGCAAACAAACTTATAAATATATTAAAATTTCATTCAAAGTCAATTTAAATTTGGCGCTGTGGTTTCGTCACTGGAAATCTGCGAACTTCGCATACGTCATCTGTGACGGGGGATTGGGCGTCTCTGCTCCAACGCGCATTGAAATTAATGATCGTGGAGCATGTACAATCAGACGAATGTAGCAATTTCAGTGATGATCCAAGTGATTGTTTTGGAAGCCGAACTTAGTAAAAGTGTCTCTGAGCTTAACCTTTCCTTAATAAATGCACATAATGTTCAAATCAGCTTTATTTAAATCGTTTCGCTTTTATGGCAACGTGCGCGCGCAGCGAAAGTAAACCGTGCATCTCTTTAAAATTTAGCAAAATTAACACCTAAATAATATATTTGTTGGATGACATTATCGCAAAAGTGTTTCTGAGCTGAACTTTACCTTTAATATACAGGTCAACCTCGGTTTACGAACGAGATCCGTTCCTATGGGCTGCACATAAACCGATTTGAACTTAAACCGGGGTTCACATGAGCCGACACTTATAAACGTACAGTACAGTACTGTACATGCATGGTACTGTTCAGTTATCCAGCACTTCGCCTATTCTAACACAGTACCCTACATAGTGT
>JARVLU010000001.1:18211191-18233705 GCA_031762415.1 Simpsonichthys santanae
ATATATATAGTATTTATGTACAGTATTTATGTATGCCTCTCTTATAATTATCTATTGTTGATTGCCAAAGGAAACTCTACTGTCGCTGTCATCATTCTTTGTTTGTTACCAGGTCTCTCTTGTAAATGAGTCCTCGAGGCTCAATGGGATTAACCTGCCTAAATAAAGGTTGAATGAGCCGCTGAAGAGGGACAAATGTGGCTCCAGAGCCTCAGGTTACAGACCCCTGTTCTAATTTCTGGGAAAATTCTCTTAATTTGGCATATACCTTGTGCATTTAAAATAAATTATTGGGACATTAGCAGCATTTTAAAAAGCATATCTTTGCCTTCATGTACTGTAATTTTAACGGTGGTTTTAAGTTGTAAAATACATCCGGTTCGATAGTTGTGTTTCCGTTTTGTCTTATTTTGAAAGCGCACCCACCGGAAGTTGTGATGTTGTATATGTTGACGGAGCGGAGCTCGTAGCTGCTCTCCTCCCTCCTGCTTCACCTCTTCACCAACGCTGTAGAGAACAAAGACGAGACAACGATGAGGGGGTGATGGGTGCTCAGACAACAAGCCTGTCGGAGAAACAATAATGAACTGAACCGAGTTTCTTTTACTGGACTTTGTTTTAAACGGCCATTTTTTTTTTATTCGTCGTCCCGGACCGGTTCTTTTACACCCCAAGGCTTTTTTTTTGGTACTTAACAAGAGACTACATGATGTTGGACCTTAAAGAGTAGAGCCGAAAAACAGAAGAGAAACACTCAAACATGTTTTAATTAAGCGGGTGAGTTTTTTTTATACTTTAAGTTATAAATTTGAAAGAAATGAGTAAATTCGTATCTTAGCGGGTGCAGTTTGGTGACGCGGTGAGGGGATACACCTGTGTTCTCTCTTTCTCAGGGAAAAACTACTGAAATATGAAAAATCTGGTCAGGTGTGTTCCAGGACTCTGTGGAAACAGTTTATTTCTGTTTGAAGATTTGTTTGATGCTCAGACAAGTTTTTAAATCGACGTTTTTCCATTTAAAACAACCAAAAACACAATTAAATATTTTTTTTTTAAATCTTTGATTTTCATCTTTTTATGTTCCATAACCCTTTTTAGAATTAGTGTTTTAAAGCTTTAAAATATCCTCCCCTTAAAGAAACCTATTTGACACCCACAATTGTAATTTGCTCCACAATAAACTTAATATATGTATTTATACCATACCATTTTATTTATAGAGCACTTAAAACAGCAACAAGGTGCATCCAAAGTGCTGTACAAACAAACAACAGACAACACATAGGCAATATACACAATGAATTACAACAAATAGACATAAAAACATCGCAGAAATAAATATAACGACCAAACACAGATCAATATAGTTATGTACAGTATACTGTATACTGTATAGGTAATCCCTTTTATTAGACTGTCCAGATTTTCCCAGCATTCCTGTTGTGTGTGTTTTCCTTCCTGACACACATTTTTCCACCTTCCTGGCCAGCGTGGAGCTTCCACTCTCGTCACATATTTATCTTTTAAGTGTCCTTGGGTGTCCTGAAAGGCTCTTTTAACTAAAATGATTATTATTATTATTATCTGGCTCCTGTGAGGCAAAGAGGGGCACCCCAACCCCCCATCCATTATATATCCACACACCAGCCTCCAGAGCAGATGCTGTAACCCACATGTTCACTAAAGGAATTGTGTTAACGGGTGTCCTCCTTTAAAGCACTCAGGTATTGTTCTTGAGCTGGTTGTGTGTGTGTGTGTGTGTGTGTGGGGGGGGGGGGGGTTAGTGGGCCAACAACGCAGTGTGAGCCACTCTGTTGTTGGCCCACTAACCCAGACCGAGTCCAGAAAACGGATCAACTGAAGGGGGAAGCTATTGGACTATAAAGCAGAGAGAAACAAAGGAGGTATATTTATTGTCTAACGTGGCGTTTTGTGCTTTAAGTGCGTTCACACACAAAGTTGTGATTGACTGGGTCTGAGCTCTGTGAGCGAACACACCCTCCAGTTTGAGGTTTATATGTCACTAAGTGTTGTGTTAATGACCAAAGGGTCAAAACTGAAACCTGGAAAGACCTTCTCTCACCCACAGCCGTATCACTGTGGTCCACCGTGTCCGAGAGTCGTTCTCAATCCTGAAAATATCTCGCAACGTTTCTTGGGATTGCAGTAAATCATCACTTTATTGTAATAACTGTTCTGTAGCGACTTTTTTCTAGATCTGGAGACTTTTTTTTTTTTTTTCTGTCTGAGTTGTGAAACTGTCTTTACTTGCAGTAAGCACATCCCATCCAAACTGGTCCGACGAGCCGGTGCACCTTTTTCTTTTTCTCAGCTACCGGCTGCATCTTATTGACATGAGCTTTCAAGTCAAGCGCCTCGTGCGTTTAGTTTCATGGCTGGGATCATTTTAATCACGCGTCGTCTGTATTAGTTCAGACTTTTGTGTTGGGAACTCCATGTGGGTTCAAAGTCTGCATGGAAACATTTGGTGTTTTTGACATTTCAGTGTTTGCTGCTTTGGAGAGAAGAAAAATGACAGATTCAGAGCAAGAGCTAGTAAAAGTCAAAGAGTTAATGAGTTTGTTTTTGTTCGGTGAATGTCTACGTGTTCAAAACTCAACGTCTAAACGGAGAAATGATCAACTTTTGAACTAGCTGAGAGCGTTTCATCCCAGTTTTTTTTTTTTTTTAGTTTTGAAAACTTTTAGGAGAATTGTAAAGATCATAAACGTTCAAACAGATTTGTTATTGTGTTATAACTCTTTAATAACACATTTATGGATTTAGATTTGATTCCTTTGCTTGTTTTTTTATTTTTATTAGTGGGTGACAGCAAAATTTCTATAATAATTTATAAATGATTGATCACTTCTGTGTAGGTTTGTTTAATCTTCTTCAACTAGAAAAAGTTTTAACAAGTTACTCTAATCTTTTAGTTTTATTTTTCACCTTTCTTGATTTTTTTTAAACAAAACACTAACACAGTCTTTAAAAGCATGGAATATATTCTGAGTATAGTTTTCAGGTCTATATTGAAGAAAAAGTGTGGAAAAATCATAAAAGTTTCCACACTATTTATTTCACTTTAAAAATGTGTACCTATTTAACATGTTTTCATCATCTTTAGCATTTTGTCATAGTTAAATATTTTTATTTTTATTTTTAGAAATGTATTAATTTAATTAAAAACAAAATAACTATACACAATAGAAAACAAAAATATATATACTGTACAGTACAATCAAAAAATAAAATGAAAGACAGCAGAAGGAAAATAAATCTGACATCTTGCCCCTTTGTTCCCAGAATATACAAAGTATTCAAACAAAAGTAATTTGCAAAAAAAAACAAATCTAAATAAAAACAAACATCAACTCAAACAAGAATTTGTATAGATACACATTATACTTTTCCATATTCCTTCAGAAAATGAACTTTTATCATTCTCTGCAGTTTTAACATCATCCTTCAGACCATTCCACAATCCCATTCCCTGAATTACAGTAGACTGCTCCTTCAAACTGGTACGAAACCAAGGCTTCACAAACATCTCTATCCCCTTAAGATAATAACCACTCCCCCTTTTTACTAAATTTACTTGGATATTACAAAATTTACTTGGATATTAGAAGGTAGTATGTTTTTGTGAGCCTTATATATAAACAGTAAAATATTATCAACCAAGACATAGAATTTCAATATCTTCAGTTGATCAAACAATGTATTTGATTGATGCTATGATCTTTTCTAGTGATAATTCTTACAGCTCTTTTCTGTAAAATCATTGAGTAACTCCCTTACTTTGCACAGTACTGCAATAGATTTAGCTATTTTTGTTCCTAAATTATTTATGTGAGATTTCTACGTCAGTTTTTCCATCAGTGATGACACCCAGAAACTTCACCACACTGACCCTACAAATCTCATCACCATCAACTCTAAATGGAGCATCGACAGTTCTCTTACTGTTACTGAATGTCATGTAATTTGTTTTATCCAAATTTAATGATAATTAAGTTGAAACGAATTTTGTATTTTCACAAATTCTGTCTGTACCATCTCCAACATTTGTTCTATATCTTTACCCCAACAAAGAAATGTAGCATCATCTGCAAATAAAATACATCTAAACAGTCCTGACACATTAACCAGGTCATTTATATATAAAATAAATAACTTGGGTCCAAGTACAGAACCTTGAGGCACTCCACATGTGATGTTACAAAGTTCAGAACTTATATAATTTATTTGAACAAACTGTTTCCTTTCTTCTACATGACTAGATACCCACTGTAATGCTAATACCATATTAATTTAACTTTTCAAGAAGAATACTGTGGTTAATAGTATCAAATGCTTTCTTTAAATTAGCATAAATACTAATACAATACTTTTTTGATCAACAGCAGTTGTTATTTGTTCTCTTAATTCCATGAGAGCCATTGATGTAGAATTTTTAGGTTTAATCCCATATTGACTGTTACTTAATATATTCTGTTTATTGATAAATTGATCCAATCTAATCGCAAATAACTTCTGTAAAATCTTGGAAAATGGTGGCAACAAAGATATTGGTCTGTAATTGTTGAACACATGTTTCTCACCATTTTTAAAAAGAAGTATTACCTTGGCTATTTTCATGTTGTGTGGAAATATTCCTGTTGTTTTAAAACCACCACTCCATTTTTGTTCATCCGGCGGCGACTCTGGGAATCTGAAAAAAAGCTGGAGAAAAACTTTCACATTTTCCAGGCAGAGAAAACTCAGGAAATTGAACTCTTATCTACAGTAGCCCCTCGTTTATCGTGTGGGTTATGTTCCAGACACCCCCCGTGCAATAAGTGAAAAACCACAAAGTAGCGACGTTATATTTATTTTAAAGTCTTTTATAAACCTTCCCACAAATCTTTCAGTGTTCTAAACTTTTAAACCTACGTCATTTTAACAACATATGTATATACACTATACTGTACAGTACTGCAAAATTTTACGTGGTACTTACCAGCCTTGGTCTGGTTCTGACTGGCTCTCTGAAGCCATTGAGCACCAGATGCTTTTAGAGAGAGCTGGACCAAAACCACACAATGGTCTCAATTGAGTCCAAATAATCCAGAGGGAGCTAGATGAAAAAAGTCCTGGTGAGCTCCAGAGAAAACACCGGACCTCCAAGTAACACCTCCACACTCAAGAGGCCTCACTGGCTGGCAAGCAGCGCTTAGATTGATAAGGCTGGAAGTAGTCCTGGTCCAGTTCTGATCGGCTCTCTGCATCCACTGGGCGCCAAAGTCACTATAAGGACTGAACTTTTTAGTCGGGTTTGGATCAGATCAAAACTTTCCCTCCATTTCAGCAGAAAGCAGCGGCTGGAAGCACTGTTGGCTTCTGGGTAGTGTAGTTCTTTTGGACTGGTGATACAGCATGGCTTATTGAAAGAAAATTGCAAAATGGCTACGCCTGTCCTAAGTATTTTATTTCATTAACTATTTATCCTGTACCGTCCCAAACGCGTAATACTGAAGTTGACAGTCGTTGAAAAACCACGAAAGAGCGAGTCCACGAAAGTTGAAACGCAAACTAGCAAGGGACTACTGCTGAATAAAAGATGATCTGAGATTTTAATTTTGTTTTTGAATTAATGCTATATTCTTCTAGAATTGTTGAGTCCATGTTCTGGTTTTACTGTGTCCTCACTGACTGGTGGATTTTTAATTTATGATACAATATTATATATTATAATTAATTATTATGATTATTATTTGTAACACCTTTCATAACTCAAAACATTCAAGTCACTCACTGCTGCAGTAAATCCTTTGCTTGCCGCCTAACACGCTCAGTTCTGAGCGTTTCTCGTGACTGAAAATATCTCCTGGAATTTCAGGATTTACTCTGGAAGTTCTGGGCATTTTTGTTTTCATGAAATGTTTGGAACCATGAAATAAACCAAACAGACCACCAGCCGTTATTTTCAGAGACTAATCAAATGTCGGACTCTTTTCTTTCTGATAATAATTTTTTGTGGTCAACCCCCTTTTTAGGATTCTCACAAACAACTTTGCCGGCCAACACCTCAAAGCACCGAGAGCTGAAAATAAAATGCTAATTATTTTCTGTGCAATTAAAAGTTGAGACAAGCTGAGACAAAATCTCAGTGGATTATCCAATCATCTTCAGCTCCAGCATGAATCAACAAGTCAATCAAGCTGTTTGTTAAATTATCATGAAGTTGTTTCGTTCTGATTTAATTGCAGTCACCTGACTTTAGTTCTAATGATCTGTTTCTGTTGAGGCTTCAGAAAGTTTTGTTGTCTGAATCTTTATGAATCATTCACTTTACTGTGATCCATTTTCCTTCCATTTGTTTTTCAGCATCTTTCTCGTTCCACAATTTTTGTTTCAACAACTCATGAATCAAAACGTTCAGCTCTTTCAGGACAATCCTGCTATGACTTTTTGTATTGGTGCAACTTTTGAAATATTTAACCTTTTATGCCACTTTTTCCTCATAGAAAATGAATTAAGCTCATTTTACATCCTTCAAATATTTGTGTTTACAACTTTTTACTGCTCCTTTCACATTTTGTTCTGCTTCAGCTTCTTTCAGCTTCTTTATACAAATTTAAACTTTTTTTAGCTACGTTCAGCTGTTTTGTGCTCCTTTCAGATTCTTTCTGCCAACGACAACATTTTTGTACTTCTTCTGACTTCTTCTGCAAATTTCTGCTTGTTATGCTCTTTTCAGCTTTTTTCTGCAATTTTCAGCTTTTTCTGCTATTTCAGTTACTATTTTATGCTCATTTTAGCATTTGCAGTTATTTCCACATTTTTTGCACTCATTTAAACTTTTTTCAACCTAATTCAACAAAAAAAATGTGCTCTCTCCACTTCCTTTTGGTAATTTAAGCTTCTTTCTGCTTTGTTAGCTACTTTTCAGCCATCTTTTTGCTAATTTCAGCTTTTTTCAGATAATATCCACTTCTTTGTGCTCATTTCTGCTTTTTTCAACAAACCTGTTCTTTTTGCTTTCTTCTGCTAATTTAAGCGTGTTCTACTTTTCAGCTACCTTTTTTAAGCATTTTTAAGCTCATTTCAGCGCTATTGTTAATTTCTGCTACTTTCAGCCTCATTAACTTCTTTCTGCTAATTTCAGCTTTTTATGTTCCTTTCATCTTTTTTTCTGCTACTATTTAGCAGTTTTATGCCAAACTCAGCTTTTTTTTTTAGCTAATTCCATTTTTTTTAGCTGATTTCAGCACTTTCCACTTCCTTGTGGTAGTTTAAGCTTCTTTGTGCTTTTTCAGCTACTTTTCAGCTATTTTTTTGCTCATTTCAGCTTTATTTAGCTAGTTTCCTCATTTCTGTTCTCATTTATTTTAAGTTTAACCCCTAAGCGAATACGTTCTTTCTGCTGTCCTGCTAATTTAAGCTTGTTCTTCCGTTTCAGCTGCATTTCAGCATGTTTTTTAAGCTAATTTCATATGTTCTTCTGCAAAAACATTCACACTGCATTTTTGCAGGAAAGGCAATTTATCTAGTTTAGTTTGAATAACAATTTAATTTTCCAGGCCTCTTCAGGATTTGACATAATCTTAATTTAACCCAAGCTGTAATTCCTTTTTCACGGCGACCTGTGTGTGTAATCCTGAAGGCATGAAGTTACGTGACACATTAATTCACTGCAGCGTTTATTCTGCGTGACTCGGAGGATGACGAGCCTGGTTCAGCTGTTGCACATCCAACAAACACGTGCGGAGGAGACTCTGCAGCACGGAGTTCAACCCAAACACTCAGATTTCACTTTGCATCGTGTTTCTAATCTAGACTGATGTGTGAAAGAGTAAATCAAGGTTTGTTTGGTCAGAGTGATGTAATGATGAAATATTAGTTGGTAGCACATTTGTTGTATTCACGTCGAGCGCGCCTGAAGGAAGAGGAAAGACGAGCACCTCGTTGTCTCAAACAGCACAAAGAGTGTCACCGTAAATATGCACTCTTGTTAAATAATAATAATAATAATGAATTTAATTTGTAACACACTTTTTATTAACAAAAATCTCAAAGTGCTACAAGGTGCAACTAAAATCAATGTTAAAATAAAAAGTGATTAAAATCAAGTATAATCAATGATAAAATAACAAAAATCAGTGATAAAATCAACTAAAATCAATGATAATATCAGATAAAATCAGTGATAAAATCATGTGGAGGCAGAGTAGGCTTGCTCAAAAAGAAAGGTCTTTAAGCCTTTGAAACGGTTAACTGGTTACCTACCAGCGACTAACGCTCGCTTTACAACAACCGTTCAGACATTTTGAAGCGATGAGATTGCTCTTTGAGAAACCTTTAGTTTGGAGGAATAGACTTTTATTTCAGACCTGATATGCGAGCTAACAGCTAGCGCGAGCTCACGACTGAAGTGGATCGCTGGCATTTTAAATCCACAGTCTCTAACAATTCGTTGCACCATCAGTTTTGCTTTAAATTAATCGCGTGATGTGGAGAAATTAAAAAGAATTGCAGAACTTAAAGTTAAAAATGTAATTTACTGTAATTTGTGCAGAATTTAGTAATATGTGGATTTTTTTACTCAGTGTTTTTTTTAATAGTACTGAGAGTGGAGGCAAAAATAAAAAATATTATTAAAAAGTCTGCTTCATGAGTCCAGAACTTAAATTTGACCCTAAAGACAACGTTTTTTTAATTGGGGTGTGTCAGTGGTTAGAGATGTCGTCTTCCAGCGAGAAGGATGCAGGTTCGCCCCCCGGCCTGGTGCCTTTCTGGGTGGAGTCTTGCGTGTTCTCTTCGTGGCGACTAGCTCTTCTAGTTTCCTCCCACAGACCAAAAACATTAATTTTAAATTAATTAGTAGCTCTAAATTGTCCCTAGGAGTGAATTTTTCATGCATTGAGTCGCGAGGACTCATTTACAAGAGACAAAAACCAAAAATGAGGTACATACCACAATAAACATTCATTTGAAAGCATATAAAATGAACGTATATAGAAGAAGTAATATAAAGAAAGCATGCTACATTATAAAACGGTGTAAGATACAACAGGAACGTCTGCATTGATGTTTGTGTTTAACTTAGTTGTTTAAAATCCCTTAGAGAGGTCAAAGTAGAGAGCTTCAGATGTTTTTGCAAGGTGTTCCAGGGCACAGGAGTGGAGTAGGAGAAGGCCCTTTTGCCAAATTCGGTCCGCACTGAGAGGACGCTGCAGGTAATGATGTCTTGGAAGTGCACGCTGTAGCTGCACTGACATAGTGACATGTAGGAGGAGATATAAGAAGGCACCAAACCAAGAAGGGATTTAAAGATGAAAATGTACCAGTGTGAGAGTCTACGTGAAGTTAATGATGACCAGTGAATACAGGGTGCAGTGGTGGGTACGATAGTTACAGTCAGTTGTGAATCTTAACGCACCATGATAGACAGCATCCAGCATCTTCAAGGTGCTTGCAGGAGCTTTCATGTAAATAATGTCACAGTAGTCAATAGACAGAAAGAAAGTAGAAGTTAGTTGTTTCCTAGATTTCAGATTTAGACTAGATCTATTTCTGGAAAAGAAACCCAACTTTACTTTCAGTTTCTTTACCAAGTTTTCGACATGAGGCTTAAAAGCGAGATGCACATCGACTAAAATTCCCAAGTATTTGTAAGAATCAACAAACTCAATAGGAACACCATTTGTAGATGAGATAGAAGGAAGGACTGCTGGTATCAACTTCCTGTTTGAAAACAACATCCCTTTGGTTTTATCAGCATTTAGCACCAGTTTGAGACGGAACAAATCTGACTGGATGATGTTGAACGCAGACTGTAAAAGCTGGAAAACCTTAGCAACTGTTTTAGCTCGACAATAAACAACTGTGTCGTCAGCATGGAAATGTAAGGATGCATAAGGAATGATCTGACCTGCAGTATTTTTGAAGAGGGTGGGACCGAAGACTGAGCCTTGTGGAACACCATTATAGAGCTTATGACATAATATGTCAGACATTGGTTTCTCAGACCGTACTGTCGGTTGGGTTTCTAATTACCGTTCACATCGAAGGCAATGTGTTCAACATAATGGTACGTCTTCCAGCTATTTAACTGAATGGCTGTTGGTCTCGTTTGTCTCTGTGTCCCTGGGATAGACTTGGCACAGGTTGTCCCCAGCCTCTCGCACAGTGACTGCTAGATATGGGTACAGCACCCCATGGCCCAGAAGAGAAATATGGGTAAAGAAAATGGATGGATGGACAGTTTAAAGCAAAAACAACCCCCAAAAATAACCATAAACAGTTTTTTTTAATTACCGTAGTAAGTTTTGTCGACACACGATTGATTGAAACTGAGAGAAGACTGAACAATCATCTGGATGAAAACAGAGGCTAACGAACGTTAGCTTCAACTAACGTGTCCGCATGAAACTGTATGAGATGAGTTTGTTAAAAACGTTGTAGCTGATTACTTGAAAAAAATATTTCACTGTAAAAAAATTAAAATTAAACTATGCCTGTTTTAGCTGGAGCGTTGTCGTTGTAAGACTAATCAAAACATCTATTGAAAAAACACCAGAACACATCATCATCGTCTTCAATTATACCAATGAAATACAGTGGGATAATATAAAATCACTTCTTTTGTACTTACAATGGAATTTGGTGTGATTTTTATATGTGAAGCACTTTTATTTTACTCAAACTGTTTCTTTACTCTCATAAAATACTCCCGAGCATCTTTATTTTCAAAAACATCGAACGTATTTTGTATAAAATAAATGCAGAATTCAGATCATGTGTATTTTTTAAATCCATGATACAAAGTACAAGACAATGATGAGATGAAGATGATGATGATGTGATGAGAGGTACTTGCACCATAAAACACGAAATTCGGAAAATAAAAAAAATTAAAAAGGGGAATTTGGGGAGAAATTACCAGTAAACAGATTTGACAAAGCCCTAATTGCACGATTATTCCTGCAGAAAGATTATGGAAGCGCTGGGAGTGCTAAAACTAGCTGCTGCTACTGTTATCTTTGGTGTGACACTGCCGACACGGCTAGTAAAAATAGTAAATGGATGATTGACATCATACGGTTCAGCTATGTGCCACTAAATAAACAAGACAAAGTTGTAGAAAGACGCAAAGGAACTCCACAGAACAAGAATGTGTCATCTGCCGCCAGAGATCTTTATCTTTAGTGATGTAAAAACCCTGTACAGATCTACCTAATCCAATCCAGCTGATTTGGTATGATCTTTTGTCCAACGTGTGGAAACATATGCTCAGTGGAAGGAGTGGACTCCGGACGGAGTTTTATTTTCCTCCTTCTAGAAGCAGATTTACAGCTCAGAGCTCAAAGTCGGACTCAGGATTAGTGTTGCAAAATGCTTACCGGTACAGTGTATTTCCTTGTTGTGAAAGGTTGTTTCATATCCAAACTGGTTTAAGCTTCTCTTTCTTTTCTCACTAGGTGACAATGACAACCTCAGACTGATGCTTTCCCTTCAAAGCCTTGGGAAGTTTAAAGATCACTAGAGTAGACGACACCCTCCAGCTCCAATGTCTAAGCAGGAACAACACATGTTGCTCACCAAACCAGAGGTCAGACAGCGACCTGAGGTCCTCTCTCGACCATCAGTGCAAAGTATCTTCCTTTCTCCTGCTGATGGAGAGCATTCAGAATCTTCTGAAGGAAAGGCCAAAGGCACCCTGAACAAGACCAGTGGTTATTCAGAGCTCCCGACTGGTATCAAAAAGCCACCTGCGGTGAGGCCCAAACCGGCCTCCCTCAACTCTCCGCTTCAGATGAAGGCAGAGCAAGCGCCGCCACTGCCCAAGAAGAGGAGCTGCGTCGCGAGCAAACCAAGGGTGGAGGGAGTAGAGCCCAAAGGTACAAGCGCAGAAGGAGGACGATCAGGTACTGCAGTCTTCTGCTGCAACTTCTCAACTTATTATTCAGGCTGGTGAAAGCAAAATGTTAGGCAGTATTTTGGTTATTCGTTATAAGGAATGGGCATTTTGTTAGACAAATACACATTTAAATTTGTCTGTAATCTGTAGTTTGTTGCCTTGAAAATTCGAACACAACAGCAATGATGAAATTTATTTAATTCGACCTTTTATACAGGTTAGTCTCATTGAGTCACGAGGACCCATTTACAAGAGAGAGCTGTTTTAAACAAAGAACACAGATGAGGTACAGACAACAATAGACACTCATATAAAAGCCTACATTACTGATGTAGATTGAGAAGAGGGTGGGTCCGAAGACTGAGCCTTGAGGTACACCGTTGTTAACAGTTAAGGTACCATTATGTTGAACATATTGCCTCCGATCTGAGAGATAGAGAACCAACCAATGGTGTGATCTGAGAAACCCATTTCTGAGAGCTTATGACACAAGATGTCATAGTCCACAGCAGGGCTGGCCCAAGGCATAAGCAAACTAAGCGACTGCTTAGGGCCCCGTGGCCACTAGGGGACCCCCTAAGGGGAATTGATTACTGTATTTTATTTTTTTTGTAATGATTTCTATTTGATTCTATTTAACATTTTAAGTTCAGCTTTTGCAAATTATTGCATACATTTACATAGTTTTAAGATCTAATAATTCAACTTTAAATTCCTTATTTTAAAACATTTTACGTGGTTTCAAGTAACTGTTCATTTACATTAAGTATTCCCTTGATATTTTATTTTATTTGCTCAATTTAATTTATTTTTGTGCGTCTACATTATTTTATCTGTTGTTTGTTGTTGATCTTGCACTGCAAATTATTTTTGAACATTACTGCCGCAGCTCTTTGGAACCAAAGATAATAAACCAGATGACACTTTTGCTGTAAAATACATTGAATACTGGTGTTTTTTTTTATTTTTTATTTTTTATTTTGTTACTTTTAGGACCATTATTTTATATACATATAGGATGATGTAAACAGGGCTGTCAGAGCTGCAATGAGTTTATATTAGGTGAGTGAATGATCTGATCAGCTGACTGTTGATCGCAGTAATCCACATTATTAGCAGTAATAGAGGGCCCCAAACTAAATTTTGCTTTGGGCCCCATGGAGGCTTGGTCTGGTACTGGTCCACAGTGTCAAAAGCTTTAGACAGATCTAAGTAAAGCGCAGCACAATAGTCCTTAGTGTCCAGTGCTTCAGTGATATCATTAAAAACCTTCAGTGCAGCAGTTTTTGTTCTGTGTTGTTTCCTGAATCCAGATTGATGGGGAGGTAAGATAAGAGTCCAAACACTACTACTAATAAATGCTTGTAATAATGTCTGTTTGTTGCATCTTTAGTCTAAGAAAGTTGATGTTTTAGAAATCTAATACCACACCATGCTGTGGAGTAATTTAATCAAAGTTTAATTAAAGATGCATACTGCCCAACTCTGGAAGATGTCACTTAATATTACTTTCATTTTCAGATCTTTTTTCCTGACCGAAAATCACATCTGTAAGGGAACTGGCATCAGAGTTTCTTTTGTTTCTCTTTTATTAAATAAGTTCAGTTTTTAATCACCATATGTGATGAAAAACTGCTCTGGATGGCTTTCACGCAAAACTGTAATTTCTCAAATTACCCAAATCAAAATATTACGTTGGACATTTTCACCTGCAGTCAGAAACGCCACATTCTGTCCGCGACGCAAAGATCAGGTAACGTTTTGCTCTCGGACTGGTTTCTCGTGTGATTTTTCAGTTCCTGTATCTTCTTACAGTTTACTCCCACTTTCACAAACACAACTCTGTGTTTTAAGCCAAAATACAAGATGGTACAGTTATAACTCTGGGGGTGGGGGAAGTCATTTATTGCAAATTCTGCTAAATCTGTAATGAATAGCCTTTAAATGTAAGTTTGAGCATTAGTTGTTTTAAACTCTAAAACACACAGCAGACTGAAGGAAATCTTCAATGGGTGCAGTCATCTTTTCTTATCAAATAACAAACAGATCAGTCAGCTGATCACCTCTGTGTGGGTGTGTGTTTTGTATTTGTTACCTTGTGAGGCCCGTTTTTTCCAACACATACTACGTTGTGAGGACCATCTGCTCCTTATGGGGCCCAAAGTCGTCGAGTTAGGTTTAGGGTTGGGTATGTGTGGAAGTAAAGGAAAAATGAATGGAAGTCAATGCAAAGGTCCCATAAACATAGAAAGACAAACTTGTATGTGTGTGTGTGTTCAATAGAGTAAAAATGCTGGTAGGAGCCAGCTCGACAAGCTAATTTTCAAAGGAGGAGCTGTTTTCTTGTAGCTGGAAATAATAAAACACTTCCCAGACACCACTTTATGGGACCCATTAGGTAAAGAGGTTATTGAGACTTCATTGTCGAACTCTTAATCTGACTCACGATCCAAAGAAAATTTACATAAAACTGTAGTTTTCCCGACTGAATTTGAATTCCTGTTGTTGTAATTTCCCGATTCAAACTTTGAAATGTTGTAATTATTGGATTTTTTTTTTTTTTGTTCCTGATCTGTCACTGATCGAACTGATCGAGCTGACACCAGCTGATTATTGTAGTTTAGTTTAGATAGACGTCTGGGAGTGGCAGAAATGAAGATTTTGAGGTTCTCCTTAGGAGTGACAAGGGTGGATAAGATCAGGAATAAGATCATCAGAGGTACAGCACAGGTTGAACAACTGGGAGATAGTTAGAGAGACTAGGCAGAGATGGTTTGGACATGTCCAGAGGAGGGACAGTGGTAGAAGGATGTTAGAAATGAGGAGATATGGGTGCTATAGAGAAGACATGGAGGTAGTTGGTGTGAAGACAGAGGACACAGAGGACAGAGTGACATGGAGGAAGTGACTCATCATGGCAGCCCCTTAGAAAAAGCAGATTGAGCAGTTCCCTGCTCCTCTGTTGAAATGTGGGTTTTCCCACCCAGGTTTGTCATGAACCGCTGTCCCAGGTGAAGGAATTTAGGTCTTTCAGGGTCTCGTTCACAAGGCGGGGGAACAGAGATGTAGATGGACAAGCTTGTGTTTCCAGTGACGCAGGTGCTTTTTTGCACAGGTGTGGAAAGAGCTGAGCCTGAAGCCGTCAGTCTTCATTCCAGTTCTTTCTTACTCACAGCTGATAACCGCTCGGCGTTATCAGCTGTGAGCGAGCAGCACGATGAGATCATGAAGACAGGAGGCCTCCCCCGAACGACGCTTTGACTCAGAGCTCATCTTCTGCTCGTCTGCAGCAGACGGAGCCGGTTTAGTCGTCTGGTGGGGATGCTGTTCAGGAGGTTTCAGAGGTCTTCAGAGTTTGGAAAAACATTCACTAACTAAATTTTTTTTATTTTTTTTTAATTTTATATGCATCTTTTATGATTGTCTGTTGTTGTCATTGTTGTCCACGGTTGTCATCACTCTTTGTTAAAAATTCAGGTCTCTCTTGTAAATGAGTCCCTGAGGCTCAATGGGATTAACTGTATAAATAAAGGTTGAATGAATGGGAAAAAAACTAACCAACAAACAGCTCAGTCCAGGATGTAGAGCAGAGAACATAAAAAATACATTAAAGAAATTACATTTCCTGTGAAAATGCAGTGTGAATGCTCACTGCTGAAGAACTTGCTGAAAAACAGCTGAAATTAGCTAAAACCTGTAGCTGAAATGGAAGAGCAAGCCTAAATTAGAAGAAGAAAGTAGAAAGAACACATATTTGCTGAACTGGGTTTAAATGACCAGAAATTAGCACAAATATTAGGAAATTAGCTTCAAAAAAGCTGAAATTAGCAACAAAAATACCTGAGAAGTAGCTAAAAAGGCAGAAAGAAGCTTAAGCTACCAAAAGGAAGTGGAAGGAGCTGAAATGATATTTAAAACAAATAAAGTGGAATTAACTGAAAAAGCTAAATTTTGCACAAAAACAGCTAAATAGTAGCTGAAATTGCAGAAAAATCTGAAACTAGCAGAAAAAAGCTTAAAGGAGCATAAAAAGATGAAATCTTTGGGAAGAAATTGTTAACGAAAGTAGCAGAAATTACCACGAAAAGCTTGAATTTATCTGAAAACGGCTGAAATTAGCAAAAAAGCTAAAAGGTAGCTGAAAACGTAGGACAAGCTTAAATTAACAGAACAAATAAGAAAGAACACATATTTGCTGAAAGAAACAGAAATGAGTACAAAAAGGTGGAAATTAGCTAAAAAAAGCTGAAATTTAAAAAACAGCTGAAAAGTAGCTAAAAAAGGCAAAAAGAAACTTCAGTTACCAGAAGGAATTGGAGAGAGCACAATTTACCGGAATTAGGGTGAAAAAAGTTTAAATGAGTGCAAAAAATGTGGATTTAGCTGAACAGCTAAATAGTAGCTGAAATACAGTAGTAGAAAAAGCTGAAACTTGCAGAAATAGGCTGAAAGGAGCATAACAAGCTGAAATTAGCAGGAAAATTAGAAGAAGCACAAAAATGTACCGTAGTTAGCAGACAGGAGCTGAAAGGGGAACAAAACAGCTGAAAATAGCTGAAAAATGTTTTACATTTGCACAAAGAAGCTGAAAGAAGCTGAAGCAGAACAAAATGTGAAAGGAGCAGAAAAAGTTTGTAAACACATCTAAAGTTCTGAAGGATGTAAAATGAGCTCAATTCATTTTCTATGAGGGGAAAAAAAGACGAAAAAGTTTCAATATTTCAAAAAGCTAAAGTTGCACCAAAACCAAAAGTCGTAGCCGGATTTTCCTGAAAGAGCCGAACGTGTTGATGTATGATTTGTTGAAATGGCACAAAAATTGTGGAACGAGAAAAATGCTGAAAAAATGTACGGAAGAAAAATGGATCCCAATAGATTGAAACGCTTCATAAACATTCACAGTGTTGTCATTTCTTGAAGGAATGCATGTCGCCCGCCACGTTACCTGCCTCACTTTTAATCACAACTCCTGTGCTGTCATCGTTGCATATGTGCTAAATGACTCTCAGCTACTACCACGCCAATTTTAGCTGTATATCTGAGACGTGCAAATAACTCTTTCCCCTAAAGCATGAGTAAGAAACACAACATGTCTTCCTTCTTCTTGCGTGAACGTTTGTTTCTCCGTGTGTTGCAGCGCCTGACGGGAGGGAGGTGGACGCGCAGGTGTCCGGCGGCAGCGAAACGGAGTCCGAGCACGGTCAAGACGCGCCCGCTGCTTTTTGCTCTGACCAGAGCTGCAGCTGCTTGTGCCACCTCCAGCAACCCGGCATGATGCTGATCTGGGTGCCCGTGGAGGTGGAGGCGGTCGAGAAAACCAGTAACTGTTTAACAAAACGGACGCCGAAGGACGGGAAGAACCGTAAGAAGGACGAGGAGGCAGACCAGGGAGGGAAGGAGGACAGCAGGGCGAAAGAGGAGGCAGACTGCTCTGTCAAAGAGAAGCAGGCGCCGAAACAGAACAAATCGGTCTTCCAGGAGCGTTTGGAGGGGCTGCTTGCGGCGCACCACAGGGCGTCGGAGGCCGGCCCTCACACCACCAGTAACCACTGCCCGCCTTCTCCCGTTCCTCTAAAACCTACTCCGTCGCCACCGCCCATCCACGAGCCTCTCTCGCAGGACGAAGAGGAGAATATCTACGAGACCAACCTCCCATACGCTGAACATTATTTTAAAAAGACACTTCTCGTGAACGACATGCTGAAGTTCTCTGAAAGCAATAACAGGAAACTGGCTTGTGAGTCCGAGCCTCGCGGCGGCGCATCGAAGGTGGAGACCAGCCTAAACCTGGGCGACGCTCCGCCCGCCCGCCTGCCGAAGGCTCCCAAGATGTTGGGCACTCCACCCCCGAGCAGACCCCCTCCCCTACCCCCAGTTCCATCAAAGAAAGACGTCAGGAGGCACAGCAACGTTTCCTCAAACTCAGGTTTGCACTTGACTGACTGAGCTGGAGGTTTGAAAGTTTGTGTCCTTCATGAAACGTCACCTACTTTTTCACAGGAGAGGAGAACGGAAGGAGCGAAGACGGAGATGACATAGACACGTGAGTCCTTTTACTCTAATTCCTGTTTTTCTCTCATTTCCATTATTCCGTATTGCATTCACTTCTCGGTCACACTTCCTGTTTCATGTCTCCCATCAGGAGGACGTTTTCATTCAAACTGGAGACGCACCTCCAGAACGGTAAATCAGACCAGTCCATGTATCGTGCAGTGATTTGTTTAGGCTCGTTCTTATATTTAGACTGTAATCACTCATGAGAAGATCTCATTTACCTCCTTTATGTGCACATAGACTGTGAAGTGCTAAAAAAAAAAAATACTGTATATACTGTACATTAAAGGGATAGCTTAGCTCTTCTGAAGTGGGTATCATTGTAAAGGTTTTGAACAATTAACATCTTACCTGTTGTAGATAGCTCTTCAGTTTGGAGTAGAGCTGGGCGATATCTCGATATTTTAAAAATATCTAGATTTTTTTTTTTGCGATACAAGTTGAAACTCTATTGATATAAACGATATACAGGTAGTCCTCGGGTTTCGACTGTCTCGTCTTACAACGTTACGACGCAGCTCCCTTATTCACGTTATGCGGTTTTACGGAGGTTTTTACGGCGGTTTTACGACGGTTTTACGACGTTAAATGTCGTAACGCGGCGGCGCAGCGGCGGAAGAATACAGTACTGTTCGGAGGAGGATGGCGTCACTAGCATCCCAGCAGGCCATTAGCCCTTCATTATGGCTCCCAAAACGCAAGGACTCTTCTGATGGCAGTGCATCGAGGAAAAGGAAGGCCATCACCATGGACTTACGTCGAATGTCGGATTACACGCTTGGTAAAACAGGTACGTCACATTTATTTACGTACGTTCTGACTTACGTCAAATTCGGTTTACGACGACGTGTGAGAACGGATCTCCGTCGTAAGTCGAGGACTACTTGTACTCAGTAATCACAGTAACACGTTGAGGAGTTTGTCTTTAATCTGTGCCTGCTCAAGTGAGACTCTACAGGTCCTCCACAGTCCAGATCCCTCTGAACCGTCCTCAGAGACGGGACAAGGCTCTAGAGGTCCTCCACAGTCCAGACCCCTCTGAACCGTCCTCAGAGACAGGACAAGGCTCTAGAGGTCCTCCACAGTCCAGATCCCTCTGAACCGTCCTCAGAGACAGGACAAGGCTCTAAAGGTCCTCCACAGTCCAGACCCCTCTGAACCGTCCTCAGAGACGGGACAAGGCTCTAAAGGTCCTCCACAGTCCAGACCCCTCTGAACCGTCCTCAGAGACGGGACAAGGCTCTAGAGGTCCTCCTCAGTCCAGACCCCTCTGAACCGTCCTCAGACAGGCACCAGCTGACAGCGTGTCGTCCAGCAGCACCAGATCAATAAAGATTATTTTCTCCTCTAAATGTGGATCGATGAGCTGCAGCGTCCAATCACACGGAGCTGCTCTGACTGCCTGATGACACATTAAACTCCTGAGTGGTGGGGGGCTTCAGGCCAACATATCACTGAAGACGCAGTACAAAGACAGCATGCTGGTCCAGTCTTTTCTTTCCCATGCCCCCTGCTGGTCACCAAGATGAACTGCAACCAGATCCGGACCGTTGGAACCCAGCAGAACCAGAACCAAGAGGTGGGTCTAGAGACAGACTCTGATCCGACTTTCAGTAGAGATTTATTGAAGAAAAGTGTAAAAGAGCAGAGACTAGTTCTGCTATGTCCCTGCAGAGGTTCTGATTCATTTCAAACAGTAAAACCAAAAAACAGATAAAACCAATGCCACAATCCCAGGTCTGGACCCTCCCAGTTCCTACAGGGCCCGTTTCAGGACCCGGACCAGAACAGTCAACGCTTCCTGTAGGAGGACAGAGGCCGGTCGAGCCCAAACAACTAAAACCTGTTCCTGGTTGTTTTCAGACCGCAGAGATGTCCTGGTCTTTGTCTTCGTCCTGGTCTTCATCCCTGTACTCCTCCTCAGGCCTCCAGCTGCCACTGCTGAGCCTGAGACTCGTCACATATCACCATGGAGACGTAACCCTTTGGTCCCACGGGCTGGGAGATGGAGAGACACTGGCCCACAGAGACCTGGTACAGACGGTTGGACTTCTGCAGGGGAGAGACCACCACCATTATCATCACAATCACCATCATCATCATCACCATCTTCATTATCAACATGATCATCACAATCGTCATTGTAATCATCATCATCATCACCATCGTAGGGGAATACTTGTTTCATCAGAATCACCAGTACACCTTTCAACAGATGTTTACCTCAACCATTCAGGTGAACCCACCTTGATTAAATGATGAGTTCTTGGCAACGTTGCAATTCCCCTCTCTCAAATAAAGACACAAATCAGAGCCGTTCAAATCACAATTAACTTTTATTTTCAGTTTGAATAATGACAACATGGTAAATATTGAATATGAATGAATAACCAGATAGTGTTATTTTCTTCCTCTCGGTGTTTAAAGACCCACTACTATTCCGTTGCTTTCAACACCATTTGATCTGTTTGGTCGTTATATTTATTATCTGCAACGTTTTTATGTCTTTTTTTTTTTTTTTACTTCATTTTGTATGTTGCCTATGTGTTGCCTGTTTGTTTGTACAGCACTTTGGTTGACCTTGTCACTGTTTTAAGTGCTCTATAAATAAAATGGTATGAAATAATTTTATTTATGGAGGGTAAATAATATAAGATACACTACATTGGCAAAATTATTCGCTCACCTGCCTTGACTCACACGAGTTTAAATGACATCCCATTCCTAATCCATAGGGTTCGATATGATGCTGGTCCACCCTTTGCAGCTAGAACAGCTTCAACTCTTCTGGAAGGCCGTCCACAAGGTTCAGGAGTGTGTTCATGGGAATTTTTGACCATTCTTCCAGAAGCACATTTGTGAGGTCACATACTGATGTTGGACGAGAAGGTCTGGCTCTCAGTCTCCGCTCTAATTCATCCAAAATGTGTTCTATTGGGTTGAGGTCAAGACTCTGTGCAGACCAGTCAAGTTCATCCACACCAGACTCTGCCATCCATGTCTTTATGGACCTTGCCTTGTGCACTGGTGCACAGTCATGTTGGAAGAGGAAAAGGCCAACTTCAAACTGTTCCCACAAAGTTGGGAGCATGGAATTGTCCAACATGTCTTGATATGCTGAAGCAGTCAGAGTTCCTTTCACTGGAACTAATGGGCCAAGCCCAACTCCTGAAAAACAACCCCACACCATAACCCCTCCTCCACCAAACTTTACACTTTGCACAATGCAGTCAGACAAGTACCATTCTCCTGGCAACTGCCAAACCCAGACTCGTCCATCAGATTGCCAGATGGAGAAGCATAATTCTTCACTCCAGAGAACACGCCTCCAGTGCTCTAGAGTCCAGTGGCGGTGTGCTTTACACCACTGCATCCGACGCTTTGCATTGCAGTTGGTGATGTATGGCTCAGATGCAGCTGCTCGACCATGGAAACCCATTCCATGAAGCTCTCCATGCACTGTTCTTGAGCTAATGTGAAGGCCACATGAAGTTTGGAGGTCTGTAGTGATTAACTCTGCAGAAAGTTGGTGACCTTTTCGCACTATGCGCTTCAGCATTCGCTGACCCCGCTCCATCAGTTTATGTGGCTTACCACTTCATGGCTGAGTTGCTGTCATTCCCAAACACTTCCATTTTCTTATAATACAACTAATGGTTGACTGTGGAATATTTAAGAGCGAGGAAATTTCACGACTGGATTTGTTGCATAGGTGGCATCCTATCAGTTCCACGCTGGAATTCACTGAGCTCCTGACAGTGACCCATTCTTTCACAAATAATTGTAACAACAATCTGCATGCCTAGGTGCTTCATTTTATACATCTGTGACCATGGAAGTGATTGGAACACTTGACTCCGATAATTTGGATGTGTGAGCAAATACTTTTGGCAATGTAGTGTATATTAAAAGAAGTGATCAAAGGCGTGGTCTTATAAACAATCAGTTATATATTTAAGAAATAGATCAAAGGCATGGTCTGAAAACAGTCATTAAAAGAAGAGATCAAAGGCATGGTCTAATAAACAATCAGACAGCAGCAGGAAGGAAATAAGAGTTATCCGTGCACGTGAAGTTGGTGGAAAATCTCAGAACCAGCCTTCACAGGGATTCTGCTGATGGAAGTTCATGCAGAATTTGTTAACAAAATGCAAACAAACACGTGCACGCTCCTGTTCCATCCGTTGTGCTTGTGTGTCGGCGTACGCGTATGCGTTCGGGTCTACACACACACCTACTGCTCCATGCACGTTGCTAGGGAATTTTTGGTCAAAGTGTATTTTTTCCAGTCAACTTTTATTTAAACAGATAAGTCACACTGAACCTTGAAGAATCATTTACAAGTGAGACCTGTTTGACAGACAATAAAAAGTGATGAAAAATAACACAGGGTTTGGAGACAAAAAAAAATCCTAACACGCTTTTAACCTTTGGTTGCAGGTTGACAGCATGATTAAAGAAAAATCTAGCACACTAGCACATAATGACACTGACATTACACAGGTGTGTGTGTGTGTGTTGGGGGGGGGGGGGGGGGGGGGGCCGCGATAAAGAA
>JARVLU010000001.1:18261051-18292156 GCA_031762415.1 Simpsonichthys santanae
TCTACCAACCAGTTTCTCTTAGATGTCCCCAGATCCAGAATGAAATCCAGAGGTGATCGGGCTTTTGCGGTTGCTGCACCAAAGCTGTTGAACAGTTTACCCGAGAACTTAAAGACCGCTCAGACTTTTGAGACTTGTCTTTGCTCAAGACTCGATTTTATTGTTGCATTTTTATTTGTCAGTGGCACTAGATACATTTTTATTCTTTTTAAGCCATCTTAACTGTAAAGCACTTTGGCCAGCTTCTGTTTTTATGTGCTATATAAAAAGACATTGACATATTGAGTATGAACTTTGATGTTCTGTACAAAGAGTTTTAAGCCATAGCTATGGTTCTTTGTCTTTGAACACATGGGACAAATGCTTTGAGAAAAATATTCAAACACCAGAAACTGTTATCTGCAGTAGGTTTAACAACTTTATTGGGCGGTAATACAACTACAATTTTCCAGAGTTAAACATATTCCAGTACTTTCACACTCGTTGGAGGGGCTGCAAATAGAAAAATCAGAGTTAGTTTACTTAAGTTTGATTAAAAAAAAATAAATAAATTGTTGAGTCAGTTTACAGTCAACCTTTGTAGGAGCCCAGTAGGTTATGGGTCCTATAAACCCTTATGTAGCGAGCGGTTGGGTAGAAGGAGGGCAAGTACAAGTTGGGGCTTCTGGTTCTATAGGAAGCAGTTGTGGTCAGAGTTTCAGCAGGTGGCACAGTGGTACTTGGGAAACCTAAAAGAGACATAAAATATATTTATATACACACACGTCTCATGTTTTATAGTCATCCAGACACCAAGCCATTGTACCTTTTGTGTTGTCCAAGGGATAAATAATGCTGCCAACACCCTCTGTATCAGAAATAAATCTGTATGTTGAGAAGAGGCTGTAGAGACTAGTCAAAGGGTACGTACACTGCACAGTAAGCCTAGGAGACAGAAAGATCATTTTAGTGGGCTAAATAGCAAAAACAAGAATGTTAAAATATTTAAAAAAAAAAAAAAGTGTACATACCCTTCGGTGGAATTGGAGTTGCCAAAATTGTAGAAAATCTGGTTTTGATAAACCACATTCCCCCTTGACAGCTGAGGGAAAAGATCACCGTCATTATGAGGCTAGGCAATGTTTGATTTGATGTTTAAATTTTAAGAATTATATTTAAAAAAAAAAAAAAAAAACAGTTTCAGATACACAAATGCAAATAGGATAAAATGAAGGAGCAGAAAGTAGTAATATTACGTCTGCCCCTTATTTCACAATTTGTTCAAACAATGATAACCTTCAAACTACATAAAATTAATAACTATACATAATTATTCTAATCTGTAATACACAAACACTTGTGTTCACTTATCAAGATTCTTACCTTGATTACAGATCCACAGCTGTTCAGTGGAACTGAGTAGAGCACTTTGGTGCCATCCATTTCCTTGGCCACACAAAGTTTATTTGAGAGATGACTTCCTGTTGGGATTTTACCATTTGGGAGGACCCGGAACAGGTCGGTCGCCACAGTCATCCAACCATTTGTAGAACAGACTGCAGAGAGATGCCTTAGTATGTGCAAGGTACCCCCTTTCCCCACATAATGCTTTTTAAACACTTACTGATGAGTTCCGTTGAGTTGAACAGACAAGTCTTCGCTGTTGAAGTCAAGACATCTGGTTTGTCACGAGATTTCACGAGGATCTCAAATGTACCGAGGAAAGTTTTTAGACCAATATTCTTAAAAAAAAAAAAAAAAAAAAAAAAAAAAAGGGATGAAATATGCACGTTAACAGGAAACCATTTAACACCTCCACCCCACAATACCAGTTCTCACCTTGTATTCATATCCTTTAGCAAAAAGTGGCACAAAAACCAGCAGGCTGTTGCTAGAATTGGTTATGGTGTAGCCATGCTTGGCTGCCAGCTCCAGTGTCAGCTGGTCTGGGCCAATGCTGATATCCCACAGGTAGTCGTAAAACCGGTGGGCCAGCTCAAAGCCGATTCCAGATGCATTACAAACAGAGTTGAACGATGGAGGAGCTGTCAGAACACATGCGTTAGTGATCAATTCAAACCACAACAACTTTGTCAAAGTTGAAACTTACAGATATCCATCAAGACCTTGACCGATATGGTGTGGTAGTATGGTTCATCCTCTGGTACAGCAGTCAGCGTGTAGTTCACATCCAGTTGGTGAAACATGGCCGAGTTCTGTTCTGAGAACTAAATTCAGAGAAGACATTTGATTAGAACCCAAACCCACCTGCTGGTCTGAGGTACTGTTCCTCTGTATGAAACCAATACCTGCTGTATGACAACTGGATCACTTAGTGGCACTTTTAAAGTGAAGCTTTGGGTTTTATTCAATTGAGCTACTGCCAGAATGAAAGCATTGTTGTTGCCAAATGGCACTTTGAACCCTTGCCCATTCAGTTGGACAGAAGTCAGCTGAACGTCGTTGGGAACTTCGAGGTAGATTGTGAACATGCCCTCAGCCTTGACGGTTCGGTCTTCGGTGACGAGCGTGCAGGGCAGGAGGGGAGAAATTAGAGTCCTGTGAAATCTGAGTGTGGTCTCTTCATAACGTTCATCCACAAGACTTTGCTTCATGTGCAGGTAGAATATGTAGAACTCAAAGAGGCCGTTGCTCACAAAGGTCTGAAACAAATTTACAGATGTTCAAATACTTTGTTTGTTCACACAAGGACTTGAGTATTGATCCTTACCTTCCTAAAGCCTCCGTCAGCATTATAAGGAATGCCAACTGTGATTGTGGAATTGCGCATTTCCGTTATAAAGCCCTTCTGCGCTGCAGTCTGTGGCTCCATAAGTTCACCGTTAAGGCCAACACTGATTTGTGATCTGTTGTAACTGGCATACAACGCCTCTGGAGTGCTCCAAAACATGTACCCACTGTCGTATGATCCTTCATCTGTTCAGATGAAACCGATCGTATGAAAAATACAGTACATATACATCAATGCTTCCCCCAACAACTTCATTGCTTACGTGTTGAGCAGGCAGCAACCAGGTCAACCATGAGGACAATCCAACTTTTCCTGGAGAAAACAGCTGCATGGACCACCTCCACTGGAATGCCGTTCACCTGCACAGAACAATGAAACCTAGACTCAAAGAAGCAATTCGTAAACGGCAAAGCCTCGTTTATACCTTTGTGTTGTAGGACTCGTGTTGTCCATATGGTGTTCGAAACACAATCCGGTCCAACAGGAGGTCAAACACATAGCCCAGCTTACGAGCCTGGGTGAGGCTCATGGGCGGCAGCTGCTCCTCCAGTCTTTGAAATGCCACTTGCCAGTCTGAGGTATTGCTAGCCTGAAAAGTTTAAGCTTTAGTGGTGAATTTCCAAAACCAGAGAGTCTTGCAACCATTGACACATACAGGTTTTATAGAGTCCCATTCGTTTGTTCCAGAAGGGCAGGGGAATTCAGTCCGCACAGACACCTGTAGAGACCACCGTTAGGATCCAAGTACGTACAGGTAAACAAAACTCCCCACTCAAGACTTACTTCCATGTAGTTGACCTCACAGGTAACCTCTCTAGGAGACCAAGGTGAAGGAGGAGAACACGTCTTGTTCAGTGCATAGAACGCCTCCACCCCATTGTTGTTCGTGACCAGGTTAAATTTGAAAGTGAATACGTTATCCTAGCAGATAAGACAATATATCAAATCGTGGGTCTATACAAAGCCAATCAAGTTTATTTGTTACATACTTTGCGCTCAGTGTTACAACTAAAGTAAGATGCTCGAAGCTCCGCAAGGCCCAAGAAAGGGAGAATGCTGACGCTGTAACCACACTTTGAAGCATATTCGTCCGTGATGGGATAAACACCTGTTCCGTCTGCAAGAAAAACCCAACACAGCTCAGCATTTCAGGAACTACTTTAACAATCGCTTTGAGGTAATCAAGACTCACCAACAGCCTCAAAATGAGGATCAGTTCCAGTGGCTGAGAGGTCCAAAGCTATCATGAGATGACGCTCATGACAATCCATTTGTAGAACTCCTGTGAATGAGATGTTAGATTTTATTTTTGTTACTAATCTAGTTAAACGAGTTGAGCGCCGACTAACCTTCCATATTCAAGTCACACCTTGCAGTGGACCATAAAGACAGGAGCAAAGCCACACTGAAACACAAAAAGGGTTAAACAGTGCGGTGAACATTTCCTGACTTTGAAGGGACTAGTGGAACAACTTACTCAAACAATAGCTTCAAAGTCATAATAGCTTATGTGTTGGCAGTGTCTAAAGCTAGCCTGACTGCTAGCAAACTACACCAGCTGACCAACACAAGCAGAAGTGAACCACTTGATGCTCACCAAACCAGCACCATGAAGCTCTGCCTACCTGGCTTTTAGTAGACTGTTTCTCAAACTAGCAACCAACCAGGCGCTGCATCCGAAGGTGCAACCAATTAGTAATCAAGTCCTCACATGTGCAAGCACACGACCCTTGTCCTCAGGACCCAACAATCAAACCATTTCTTTTAATCAGGCCCGTTGAGAGAAAGTTCTGCATGCAGGACTGTTGGCCTTAACCTCTTGAGACCCAAGCGTTTTTCTTTCTTTTTCTCCAAAATGCATGGGATTAGTAGGACCTACTAAGTTAAATCAGGGGTGGTCAAACTTATTGAGTGCAGGGACCCCTTATAGGGGAGAAAACGTTTCAAGGACCCCCCTCATGTTGATTAAATAATTGTCGTCAATTTGTCTCTAATGGAAATACTGTATTTATGTAGCAAAAATACTTAAGACCTGTTCTTTAATAGTGTTAATACAATTTTTATACTTTTAAACATGGGGTATTTTCATTCAAGACACACAATTAATGAAAAAAATACAATTTAAACTTTCAAATATTAGTTTTGAGAAAATTAACAGTATAAAAACACTTTAAAACTTTACCTATTCACTTAAAGAACATGAAAGAATCGCCACTTCAATATATTACATAAAACTCTTTACATAAAACTGAACAGAATCACAACAGCAGTAGTCAGACCAAGTAACATCTACATGCCTGTAAAAATAAAAAAAATAAAAAAAATTTTTTTACAGATCTCTATGCACCAGCTCACCGCCCCCGAGGTCCGTTGACCCCAGTTTGAGAACTACTGAGGTAAATAACTAGACTGTCATAGTACAGGAAGCGGTTTTAGAAATAAAATGATGGCATCATACAATAGGTTTATCTTTGCATTTTATATATTTCTTTGCAAATTTGGGTCAGAAGGTCCAAATAGCTAAAAACTAAATTTCACCTTTCTTTAAAAAAATCAATGTCCATACAAGGAGCCTGGGTCTCAGGAGATTAAGGACCACAGAGTCAACCGGGTCAATACCAAGGATCAAAAAACAGGTTTTAAACAAAGTGAGCATTTAAATCATAAAAATGCTTTGACGTGACACGTTTCCGCTCAGCGTTTTATTACACGTTCTCACTTTAAAGGTTAAGGAAATGAGAAAATACTTTTACATGTAAAATACATTTAACCAAATGGAAATGCTAAAATGTTATCTGCATTCTGTTTTATCCAACAATATTAGAAAACACAAACCAACAGGGTACAATCACTTTATTTACACCATGGTAGGATAAATAAGCTTACAAAGTAAGCAAAATGATAAAATAAGTTATTTATTTACAGAACATACAGACATTTGAGTGGAATATGATGAAAGAAACTGAAAACAGAGGCTGAAATTTTAACTTCAAAATATTTATTATCCACTACAACACAATTTTACTAAACAACTCAGGTTTTGTGCACAATGTTTAGCACAAAGTCATTCATAGGTGAACAAATTGATCATTTGTAAAAACTTTGTGTAAAAAGTCTGGTCTGCACATCTGAATGTAGAAAATTTGTTTTCACTGCTGCACATTTTTCTAGCGTTTACACTGAATTACTGAGTCCGACTGCTGTTCCACTTTACTAATGTCAAATAATGTTACTAATATTAAATACGTTTTTTGAGCTTGGAATATGAGCAGCAATGAGGTCAGAAGAAAACTAGATTGAAGCAGAAAGGCAGATACAATTCAATAAAAATATTTTTGTTCAGAACATGTTTTTTTTTTTGGCGTTTTAGTTAATTAACAGAAGAGCGATACTATAAATGAGAATTAGCAGTTTTATTATGGTGAGAGTACCTCCCTTTAAAGCGTACTTAAATTTAAAAAGCCTAACGGTTATGAGCACAAAAACTATGTGATAAATAAAATTACCGTAAATAAAACTACAAACTCGTAAAAAATCAGATTTTCAGAGCAGCCTTTGTTAAAAATCAAGACTTCTCTCTCTAGCATCAACACAAATTGCAATATTTTTATTTATTTTTTAAACAAGAGGAACCACAAATCAAAAAACATCTGGATTAATTTAATACTGTATTTAGAATAAATCAGTTTCACACAAGCACACTTTTGTTAGCAGCTTCATTGGGTGTTAGTTTGACTCCGACGGCTGAAAGGTTCAGGCGGACGACGCTGGACAGCAGAGGTACTCATCTCGTTCGTCGGGTAGCGGCACTGGATCGTCAGCCTAAAACGCACAAAACCTGAATAAGATATCCAACCATGACCAGTCAGGTCATCTGGACGGTTTCTTTTGTTGTCGAGATGCTTTGTCGTTCATCCAAAGGACTTCTTCAGTCTGAGGAGCCCACCAAACCAAACTGAATCCCATAAACAGTTCACTCCCAGAATGGAAAAAAAACAGTTTGCTGGTGGTAAGACGAAGGACGAAACATCTAAGCAACAAAATAAACCGTCCAGATGACCTGACTGAACATTGTTGAATTTATACCTGGATTATTGAGCATGAACTTTGGTGTTTTGAACCTCTTTGGCATGGTTGTTTTTGAGGAGTTGACAGGGGAGAGGGTGGGCCCCGGAGGCCATCTTATAACCAGCAAGCCGTTTTTTTCCACTCTGGGAGTGAGTCGTTTGCAGGATTCGGTTTGGTTTGGTGGCTCCTCAGACTGAAGAAGTCCTTCGGATGAACGGAACGGCTCAGCAACAAAAGAAACCGTCCAGATGACCTGACTGAACATCGTTGGACTTTGACCTGAACTAACGAGCATGAACGTTGTTGAATAAGATAAATTTGATTTGTCTAATAGGTTTCATTCCTCACCTGTATGGAGCATCTCTGTGTATGACAGGGTCAACCAAAGGCGCAAAGTCCTGACTGGAACTGACTTGGTTTTCATAAACCAGAAGGTCTCCCTCGACCTACTGGGATGAGATCAGATCAGATGCTTGAAAACGTGATTTCCTGAGTGAATTGAGGTTTTAAAAAAGTTTCTCACGGCGACAGTGGTCCCACAGGAGGTGAGGCTGAAGACAAAAAGAGCTCTGGCGCTGTCCGTCTCCGTGGGAACGCAGTCAGGGTCCAGCAGGGTGGTTCTGTTGGGCTGGATGGGTGGGATGGTGTGGGTGGTGTCAACTATAGCAACCATCCTCCCCTCAGGCAGACAAACTGTGAGCGACACGTCAAATTGAATTGGACACGTGAACGAGCGAGCAGCAAACTGAGCTTTTATTTCTGTTAGGAGCTGAACTTTGTACCCAGGAGTTCTCGAGCAGGAAAGGTGCATTTATGGACCAGGTGGTCGGGTTCCTTTAGGGACTCCGCTTCCACAAGCGATACGTTTACTCCAGCGACAAGACCCTGCAGCGACAGCTTCTGCACAGTGGAGCACACAGACGGTCATTTTCAAATCCAATAAATAGAACTATGAACAGATAATCAAAGTTCATGCTCAATAATCCAGATAGAAAATCCAACAAAGTCCCATCAGGTCATCTAGATGTTTTCTTTTTTTGTTGTTGAAAGGTTTCGTCCTTCATCCAAAGGACTTCATCAGTCCGAGGAACAACAAACTCAGTCCCACAAGCAGCACACCCACATAATGGACCAACAAGATTGCTGGTGATAAGATGATTTCTGGGGATTGCCCTCTCCCCCGTCGACTCCTCTGAGGCAGCCATAGTCAAAGTGGTTCAAAACATCAAAGTTCATGCGCAACAATCCAGGTAAAAAAAAAAGTCCAACAAAGTCCCATCAGGTCATCTGGACATTTTTTCTTTTTTTTTTTTTTTTCCCATTTATTATTACCAGCAAACTGGTCGGCCCAATATGTGAGTGTGCTGCTTGTGGGACTGAGTTTGCGGTGGTTCCTCAGACTGATGAAGTCCTTTGGATGAAGAAAGATACTTCTCAAAAAAAAAAAAAAATAATCCAGGTGACTTGACTAAACTTGGTTGGAGAAAATTCAACCATTGGATCAGGTGTGTTGGAACAGGGAAACCAGTAAAAAAAATGGAATAGTGGCTCTCAAGGACCAGGACTGAACACCCGAGAATCTGAATGGCTACAGTATTTAAACAACTTCACTGTCATAAGATAATCAAATGAATTAATGCAAGAACTACCTGTATTTTACCACATTTTCACTGTAGTCAGTTTCATAATACAGTTATTTGACAGAATGTGCTCCAGGCTAAACAGGAAGTGCAACAGCTAGATGCTGCTGCTATTGCGGCAAATGCTCCACATACTGTACTCATATTTACATAAACTGGTTATTTGCTAGCTCACATGGCAGCAGTAGCAGCTAGCTAACACCAAACCTGTGCAGCCTGCACGTTCTACAGTTATTTTGAAACGTAAAATTAACGAGAGCTAGTTTCCAAAACAATGTTTGCACATTTTTAAGGCTGAATTTGTTTTTCCACTTTGGTCCTGGCTCCTCTTGGTCTAGCCATTAGCTCACCAGCCGGGTCAAGATCAAACTTCGTTTCTCCAACTCATTTAAAGTGCTATTTACAACAGGTAAGATATTTGTTCGTACTCTTTCCACAACTGATCTGAACGATCCTGACATGTAACCACATACCGTATTTATCAGCGTATAAGTTGCAGGTTTTTGCATATATCTGTCAGTCCTGCGACTTGTATAGGTTGTTTTTCCTCTTCATGATGCTTTTTTTTTTTTGACTGATGTGACTTGTACTCCAGAGCAACTTATACGCTGGAAAATACAGTAATTAAAACGTACTAAAAATAAATAAATAACAAAGATGCAACACCTCATAAATCACCACAGGGCTGTGGAAAGGAATCCCCACAGTCAGGTAGTCATCCTCTGCCTCCACTTTCAGCCCACCCATCTTCACCAGGTCCCAGTCCAGCTTTCGGGCTCCGATGAAGAGTTCCCACTGGAGATCCGAGTTGCCCCCGTGGTGCAGCAACACCAGCAGGCTGCTCTCTGTGCACTTCCCCTCCAGCCTGGGGAAACTTTGATCTGCACAGCGACAGCAAGACGACACCACAGAGGTTAATATTCACAGGTGAATTCTACAGAACACTGGTGAACAGTGGAATCAGAGCACCTTACCACAAATAGATGTCTTACCGTACATCTTCTTGGTATTCTGGAGGACGTTTGTGAACTAGAGCCTGTTCAGTGGTTTCAGGTAAACATTTTTAATCCTTGTCATTTCATTACATGAGCTTTAGGTTGACGGTGCTTCCTGACGAACTAAAAGGAGGACTGTAAAACCAAAATAAGCCAATTTGAAGTCATTAGTTGAAAAAAGGTGGATAGCTCTCTTCAGGTCAAGGGTGAAGTTCTGCCTCAAGTGGAGGAGTTCAAGTATCTCGGGGCTTTGTTCACGAGTGAGGGAAGAATGAAGCGTGAGATTGACAGACGGACTAGTGCCATGTTTGCAGTATTGCAGACTCTGTACCGGTTCTTTGTGGTGAAGAGGGAGCTGATCTGTAAGGCAAAGCTCTCTATCAGTCAGTCTACATTCCTACCTTCACCTATGGTCACAAGCTCTGGGTGGTGATGGAAAGAATGAGATCACAGATACAGGCAGTTGAAATGAGTTTCCTCCGCAGTGTAGCTGCACTCTCCATTAGAGATGAGGTGAGAAGTTCAGTTATCAGGAGAAGGAGTAGACCAGCTGCTCGTCCACTTTGAGAGGAGCCAGTTGAGGTGGTTTGGGTATCTCAGTAAGGATGGTCCCTAGAAAGGCATTTCCGGCATGTCCAACTGGGAGGAGACCCCAGGGAAGACCCACGACACGCTGGAGAGACTACCGTAGTCTCTCAGTTGGCCTGGGAACTCCTCCCAAAAAAGCTGGAAGTAGTTGTTGTGGAAAGAGATGTCTGGACCTCCCAGCTCAAGATGCAGTCCCCGTGACCCGACTTCAGAACAAGCAGAAGATAATGGATGGATGGGTAGAGGAAGAGCAGCACACTTTTTTTTATCTAAAAGCTTTAAACCAAAGTGTCAACCCTGTCTGTTAGCAAAATATTTAATGACTAATGGGAGTTATTAATTTTTTGAAATTCCAGAACATTATTAGTGGACGTTTATCTAAAACTGAATAACTTTTGGAGTCAACACAATTTAAGATGTTTGCCAGAGAACCTTAACCAACACAAAAAATAGCTTTCACTGTGAGTCTTACAGATAGTGAGCTAAAACTTGATGTGGTAGTAGCTGAGACTTCTTCACAACACATATCCTGAGTGCTAACAAAGAAGATGCTGCCATATTGCATCAGGTTGTGTGTAACACTTTGAAGGTTTCACCAAAACAGCTATAACGTTGTCATTCCTCATTGTGACAGGATTTAAGTTTGAAACATGAAAGGCAGCAGGTGATGTGCCTTAAATTAAATCTGTTTTGTTTGGAGTAAATTAGAAAAAAAGCATTCGTTTTGCAATCCAAGGAAGGGTTGCAACAAATGTTGTAGGTGATCAGAATGAATCAAAATGTGTTTCTAACAGATTTCAAAACATTAAACTTTATAGCTTTGAAATGTGTTATTTCTACACGACACCAGCAAAGACCTGCAGATGCTGCAGGCAGGAAATATTTATTCTACAAACAGAATTATCTCCTGTGAATGAGAACAGACAGATTATTAAACCTCCTCACCTGATTATTAAACCTCCTTAACAGATTATTAAACCTCCTGACCAGATTATTAAACCTCCTCACCTGATTATTAAACCTCCTCACCTGATTATTAAACCTCCTCACCTGATTATTAAACCTCCTCACCTGAATATTCAACTGTGTGCTTCACAGAGGCGTGATGATAAAACACCTCTCCTCCGGGTGTGATGGACAGAGTAAAGATGAGAGTGAAGTCGTATGTCTTGTACCCCCCACCTATATGCTGACGAAGAGACAGCAGCTGGTTTCAGATCTTCTGTTTCTGTGAAACTTCATAAACCTGCTCTGTGTTGGTGCGTCTCACCTCTGGGATTATTTTAGGGTTTGATAACAAGACGTCGAGCTGGTAGCAGGAACTGCTGTTGGGGAGCAAGAACCTGGACACCACGAGGTCTGAGTCACTGTGGTTTTGGGTCCAGGTTAAAAGGTTGCCCCCACCGTCAACAGTCACCTTCTGGAGGTGAACGTCTGGCGTGAAGAAGCCCAACGAGACTGACAGCAGGTCATGAGAGGAGTCTGTGTCAACAAAAGAAACATTCACAACGTGAGCGGAAACGGTCATGATCAGGAATGACCTGAACAGTGGCTCAGCTGGTAGAGCTGATGCCTCTCAGTGAGGTCGCCGAATTAAAAGAGACCTGTCCAGGGTGTCCCCTGCCTCTCACACAGTGACTGCTGGATATGAGCACCAGTGAACCACATGAAAGGAAGGAGGGCCAGATGGAAGGGAAGGAAACAAGGGCGGGTGGAAGGAAGGGTGGGTGGGTGGAAGGAAGGGCGGGCGGGCAGAAGGAAGGGCTGGCGGAAGGAAGCAAGGATGGGCAGAAGGAAGGAAGGACGGAAGGGTGAGCTGAAAAAAGGAGGGGCGGAAAGTAGAAAGGGTGGGTGTAGGGGCATGCTGAAGGAAGAAAGGAAGAAAAGAAGGGTGGAAAGAAGGAAGGAGGGAGGGAAGGGTTAGCTAAATGAAGGAAGGAAGGAAGGGTAGATGGGAGGAGGGAGGAAGGAAGGAAACTGGAAGGAAGGAAGGAAGCAAGTATGGATGGAAGGATGGGTAAAATCCCCATCTAGAGGAAGAGCAGTGCAACTTTTTACACATAAGCTTTAAACCAAAGTATCAACCCTGTCTGTTAGCAAAATATTTATGGATACAGTATATATTGATGGATGTTCAGGAGCTACAGCAGCCGACAGAGAGAAGTGTATAATTTAAATGAAATCAAAGGATTATTTTTGGACACACCTGTTACAACACTTTAATTTAAAGGTAAGTCAGGATGATTATTTTCTATTTTAGCTACAGGGATTGTAGATGGTGTCTCTTGACTAATTTGTGCACAAATCTGAATCAAAATTAATATTTTCATGTTTTTCTGCAGCTGCAAGTATCACATTAAAATTATTTAACACTTCCAACCGTTTTTTTTATTATTTTTATTTTAACTCCACAAACAACCAGGGCTGAACATAAATATCTGAACCTCAACAGCAGAGCGTGTTTTCATGACATCACTTATGCAGATGAATACGTTCACAGACTCACTCCTACATACAGTCTAAGAGGGCGGATGTAAAAAGCCTCACTGTTGGTCAGGGTGAGATTTTGAGGGACCACAGGAGTCTTCAGGAGCCGAAAGGTGCGATGCTGTGTGAGGGGCCATCGCTGGTCCTCCCACTGCCTCATGAAGAACAGGTCCACCGACATGGACTGACTGTACTGTCCTCTCACGACACTGCTCTGGAACATCAAAGCACACGGTTAAAGTTAAAAACCTCTTTGAAAACTTTACCCAAGATGGAACGTGTCCTCTTGGTTGGATTTTTTTTAACATCCGTGCTGCTCTTTGTCAAAATGACCCAGGAGGGTTAAGAGCATACCATGATGTGTCCACCAGGAGTTCCTGCAGGAATCCTGACCTCCACTTGTCCCTCCTGCTGCTCGAGCTTGTAGCCCCTCTCTTTAAAGTCTGCTTCACTCAGAGCCTCCCCGTCCACTCCAACCCTCACACCTGTGTCCCTGAACTGCCCGTCGACCAGTGGGAGAGGATAAGGGACAGCCCACAGCAGGTCGGAGCCGTCGGCCGCGGCCTCGTCTGATGGAAACAGCAGAGACGTCACGACGCAGATCAGTTTTCTGCACCAAACCCTTTTGTTCTGATGAACTGTTCTTACTGCGAGTGCAGGCAACAGAGACGTCCACAGCCAGGAAACTGTCCTGGAGCCTGAGCAGGACAGAAGCACTCACCATCTCCAAGTCCACTCGTTTTTCCTGGGGGAAAAAAAAGTCACGACATGCAGTACTGTGCAAAAGTTTTAAACCATATTTCTACTTGGCCTCCAAAGAATAAGGCTTTGTTCTGTTTGTTAAAAGTGGTTTTGATCCACAGTTCTCGAGGCTTTGTGAAGGTCTTCTTGTGTTTTTCTTTTCATTTTGGATGCTTTTTTCATTTTATGTCCAGTCCTAGTATTTGACGTGACAGCGTATTGTGCAGTTAGTGCCAAAGTTTCCTGTCTCTGAGAGATTAGAATAGTGAATGTTCGTAGCTTTAGAGACAAGTGTTTTACTGGACTGGAAAATTAGTTCTAGAATCGTTGAGTAGCTCTGTTACTTTTATTCTGAGTTATTGCTTTTGAAGACTTTAATTCCTCTTTTTTCTTGATATAAATCGCTCTTTTCAGATGATTATTTACTCTGGTATCTGACTTTTTTTTTTTTTACGTTTGGGCATTTGTTATGATGTGTAACCATGGCAACGAGGTGCTTTATGAACAACCAGGAGCAGCTGATTAACATCTCAAAAGTTCAAACATCTCAACTACAGCGCCAAATCCCAAATGAGTTGAAAAGGAGGTGCCAGGGACGAATCCCCATCAATCTGGCGGTGGTGCTCGAGCACCTCACCGCTGAGATCCTGGAACTGGTGGGAGGCTTGGCTTGTGATGGCTGGTATTCGGGTAATCCTGCTGCCCAGGAGGACCGAGAGGCCTGCCGGATCTGACAGCAAGCTGGATCTGGGTGGACAGATCGGTATCTGTGGCCAGCGCTGCAGGAGATCGTTGCTGCCCACAGCCATCAGGATCTAACAACTCTTGAATGAAACCAGGATGATGAGCTACGACAACACTTAATTTCCCTTTGGGATTAATAAAGTACTTTTGAATTGAATTGAACAGGTAATGTTAGTAAACCTTAATGTTTTGGTGCAAGATGTTCAAGTAGGTAAGAGTTTCACTGTGGAGAAGAAATAGATGGGGGTTTTTGGCTCGTCTGAGAAGCAGTGATGGATCCTGGTGAGTGGAGGGAGCAATTTATCCACCAGCAGGTGTAATGGTGGAGCCAGGGGGTGCCCAGTGGTGGCCTTGCCCCCCCATAGATTAATATTATGCCACCCAAATAATTTGAGGAGACTATACTTTTAAGCAAAAATAAAAACTGGAACGCAGACTTTCCTCAAACGATTGGGGTGGCTGGTTTACATACAAGCAACAAATGATGGTGGCCATCTTGGACTTTGATGTGGCAAAACAATCTTTAGTGACCGTTCCTATGCTTGAATGCGGCCACACACCAAAATGTAAGTTGGTACTCAACTTCTTTTTCAAGTTATAAAGCTCACAAGATGGACAGACGGAGGAGTCCTGGTCTCCTCTTCCCACCGCAATGGAGGACAAAAAAAGGAAAGGGGACAAGTAGAGGAAAAATAAGAGGTGTAGGCCTAAAAAAAGCTAGCTTGATATCACTTTAGAACGATCCAGCTGAACCCTCCTGCTGCTCGTGGGTCAAAATGATTCATGAGGTCTCAGTTTTAACATTGAGGACTTGTGGGTCTTAACGTTACAAAGGCAGCAGGAGGGTTCAAATACAGGCAGTCCCCGACTTACGCCGCCATCGACTTACGGCATTTTGGACTTACGGCGCCGCCCCCAGTGACGTCATCACACCTTACGTAGACTTTTTTATGCAGCATTTTATTTTTATTTTTTTTTTTTTTTTTAGGTATTTTGTTAGCTAACTGCTTGAAACACAGCTAAACGGCGTTCTAAGTATGCTGTTGTTGTGTTACATTGAAAAAAAATGTGTTTAAAATGCAGTTACCGTTCGCCATGTGGTTTCAGTTTCGAGTTACGGCTGAAAATCCAAAGTGACGGCCGCCACGTGGGTTGAGGTCCGACTTACGGCAAAATCGAGTTACAAACGGTCCTTAGGTCCAGAACTCATTTGTAACTCGAGGACCACCTGTAGTTTCTTTGCCAAGTTTTAGTTACCTGTACATGTTTACTCAACACTGGTTTCTCTCCTGAGTTTAGCTGCTTTTATGCCTGATTGATTCATAAATCAAAGTAGCTTAACAGACAAAAACATGTTCAAGTGGTGGACTGAAAATTAGTGAAAAAGAAGCCAAAATAATAATAATAATAATAATAATAATAATAATAATAATAAAACAAATAAACAAATATTAAAAGACCTTCCAAAAGCTTGAAAAACTACTGACCAAGAACATTTTAGAAGTTTACAAAAAAGTACAGTATATTTGAAAGCAAAATGTAACTAAACACAGAACAACTCAAGCCTTTTGTCCTCTACTTTCAATAAAAACAGGTAAACAATGCCGGCCCGAGCCTCATACGTCACCTTGGCAGAGAATGACAGCAGAGAAGAGTAAAAACAGCGGAGTGTGAGTCTGGACGTCTGCAGAGAGACGTAGTAGCCCAGAGCGGCAGCCGCCCTGACGGACAGAACTACAGCGTCCTTCTCTGACCGGTCGCGCTTGTGGAACATGACGGTCATGTCTGCCTCATCGAAGCCCTGCTCAGTGATGAGAGAGGAGTTACAAGTCGACAGGACGTGGACACGTATGTTTTAAGATGCATTCAGTCCTACGCAGAAGCAACACATGATGGTGACCTGTGATTACAGCGATAAAACCAAAAACATGTTGAAATGAACCATTTACTTACATTCTTATTGTTACTGGGAATAATAAACGTGTTGGGTAGTTGAATGGACACCTACGAAGGAAAAACACAAGGTTTGAGTCAACAAACTGTTTGGCTTTAAATCTGTTTACGAACTATGAATTTATGAGCGACTGATCAGTAATGAAGCTCATTAACAACTAGAGAAATTACACCCTCCACCGATAAAAATATAAAATAAATAAAAAATACAATCTGAATAGTAGCTGAAAAGGCAGAAAGAAGCTTAAAATAGCAGAAGGAAGTGAAAGGAGCTTAAATGAGCAAAAAAAAAAAAAAAAAAAAAACTAATGTTGAATTAGATGAAAAAGCTAAATTTAGCACAAAACAGCTAAATGAGACAAACCTGTATAAATAAAGGTTGAATGAATAGCAGCTGAAAAAGAAGAAAAAAGCTGGAAGGAGCATAATACGCTGACATTAGCAGAAAAAAGTTAATTAGGCTGAAAGTAGCAGAAATTATCACGAAAAACTTAAATTTATCTTAAATGGTTAAATTAGCTAAAAAGTGGGAGTGGTGGGGAAGAGGTTAGAGAAAGCGGGCCTGTGATTGGAAGATCGCTGGTTCAACTCCCAGTACCGACAACATCGAAATGGGGGTGGGATTGGTGAAGCACCCACACCTGCCTCCACCCTCATCTGCCTCACTAATGGGCCCTTGAGCAAGGCCCTTAACCCCCACCACCTGCTCCCCCAGCTCTCTGCTCCACACAGAGGGCTGTGGTAGCTCAGTGGTCTTGTCAGGAAGGGCATCCGGCGTAAAAATAATTGCCAATTCTTTGTGCGACTTAGTTCGCTGTGGCAACCCCTGAAGAAAGGAGCAGCCAAAAGAAGAAGAAAAAAAGCTGAAATTAGCTAAAAGTGCTAACAAAAGGTAGCTGAAAAGGTAAAACAAGCTTAAATTAGCCAAATAAAGTAGAAAGAACAAGTTTGCTGAAAGAAACAGAAATGAGCAATAAAAAGTGGAAATTATCTGAAAAAAAAAAAAAAGCCAAAAATTGGCCCAAAATAAATAAATAAAAAAACTTCTGAAATTAGCCCCCCCCCCCCCCACACCACCACCAAACCAAAAAAAAAGGCAGAAAGAAGCTTAAATTACCAGAAGGAAGTGGAGAGAGCATATTTTTGCTGAATTAGGCTGAAAAAGCTTAAATAAGCATAACAATAGGCAAAACAGTAGGTGAAATAGCAGAAAAAGCTGAAACTTGCTGAAATCAGCTGAAAGTAGCATAGCAAGCTGAAATAGCAGAAAAATGTAAGAAGCACAAAAATATTTAAGTTAGCAGAAAGAATCAGAAAGGAGAACGAAACATCTGAAATGAGCTGTTAGTAGCAGAAAAAAAGTTTAGATTTGCAGAAAGAAGCTGAAAGTAGCTGAAGCAGAACAAAATGTGAAAGGAGCAGTAAAAGGTTGTAAACACATCTAAAGATCTGAAGCATGTAAAATGAGCTCAATTAGTTTTCAATGAGAAAAAAAAAGCAGAAAAGGCTAAACATCTCAAAAAGCTAAAGTTACATCGATACCAAAATTCATAGCACCCTTCTCCTTTGTTGAAAAAGCACAAAAATTGTGGAACGAGAAAGATGCTGAACGTACAGAAGAAAAATGGATCACACCAGTGTGAACGCTTCATAAACCTTCACACAGTAACAACGTCTGACACATGCCAGGGTACCTCCATGTAGTTTTCCTCACAGACGATCTCTCTGGGGCTCCACGTCTCCTGCAGCGAGCAGTGGAACTGGAGAGGTAGCCCCATCACCTTTCCATCCTGCACATGTACAATCCAGAGACGCAGGTAATAGTCTGTACCGGCCTGCATAGAGGAGAAACAACGGGATCAGATTCACATCGAGAACACACTCACACTAAAGCACCACACTGAGCTGCACCGACCTGACTGTCTACATGACAGGCCTGGAAGGAGGCTCGAAACACCAGGTCTCCAACAGCCGTCAACAGGACGGTGTAGCCACAGAGCGTGGCCTCCTGAGGAGACAGGGAGTGGAGTCCATACAGGTCTGGTGACAAAAGAACAAACCGATCTACAAATCTCATCTGAAATTGATTTTATTTTTTGGTTTTAGCACATTTTGGTGTCAAACATAGAAATGGCTAAAGTACCTTCATAATAAAACTGGATCATCTGGCCGAGGTAGCTGGACTCCACAGAAAGCCAGAAGTGACGCTCGAGACATTTGGTCTGAAACGCTCCTGAAACCAAATCGAGATCAGTTTTCAGTCAAACGTTCAAAATAAAACGTGTCTGTTAAATGTGCAAATGTGGTAAAGTTAATTCAGAAAGGAAAGATCAGAAAGCACAATACAGTAATAATTAAAAATAAAAAAACTGAAATGGCACCCTTTGATCTTTTTTAAAATTTAATAAACAAACGTTAATGTTGCTTACAAATTTAATAAAATTCATAGCAAAACTAAAAATCCACAAACATTTTGATTGACAGAAAACCTATAAAAACATAATAAAACCATAAAACTAAACTGTTGCATGAATCTTGGAGAATAAGCTTTAAAAATATTTACATTAATCTTCTGTATATTATTTTATTATGGTCTTTCAGAAAATTTTACAATACAATGCATTCATTTGTACGTCTTAATTTTTTCTCAACATATCCACTTTTGCTTTTTCCACTCTCCATTGACATTACTTCATCTCACTGTCCTTTACATTTATCTCTGAACATTTGATTCCATTTCTGTAGATCCCTGTTTAAAAAAAGTTATTAATCCACAACATAGGTTACCTTACAAGTACCGGTAATCCAAAACAGTTTCTGAACAAATTTAAAGGAAAAATAAGTACTATTGGACAGACTGACTTGTATTAAACCTAAAATGTAAAATAAACTCAATTCAAGATTTTATATACAAAATGCTTTATAAGTTTATATTATAAAATGTGTAAATGTTATATTTTTATAGTAAGTTTTGTGAGTCTCCTGATGTCTTATGATTAATGGTGTCCAAAAACTTATTTTAAAAAGTCTTCACTTGATCCAAAATGCTGCTGCAGGGTCTTAACTGGAGTTAGTGGGAGAGATCATCTCTCCAGTTTTAGCTTCTCTCCAGTGGCTCCCTGTCAAATCCAGAATTTATTTCAAAGCCCTACTTCTAACCTTTTGTTCCATATTTTCCTAGCAGAGCACTTTGCTCGCAGACTGCAGGCTTGTGGTTCCTAGAGTTTCCAAAAGGAGTAGGGGAGGAAGATCTTTCAGTTGTCAAGCTCCTTTCTTGAGGAACCAACTTCCAGTTTCTGCCCATGAGGCTGACACATTGTCCAGTTTTAAGACTGGGCTAAAGACTTCCCCTTTTGATAAATCCTATAATTGGGGTTAGCTTGTTATGCTGCTTATACTAGGGGACAAATTGACCTCATTTCCTTAAAGGAACTGCTACAAATGAGTTATTTGTATTTGATACTATTTCTGTCTTATGTGATTCTCGACCTGCCATTGTGTACCTGTTCTTCCTTCCTGTTCCTCTCAAACCCAGCTGGTCGAAGCAGATGGCTGCTTGTCCTGAGCCTGGTTCTGCTAAAGGTTTCATGAGAGTTGTTCCTTTCCACTGTCGTCTTCATGCTTGCTCAAAATGAGAGTTCTGCGATGGAATTAAATTCAAAGCAGTCTGCTCCTCAGATAATGATCTTTTTATGAATATGCATGTTTCTGTTCACTGCCTTCACTTCTGTTGTGACTTGGTGCTTTAATAATAAAATTAATTGAATAATTATGACTTTTTATGTACTGCTGATGTTATTTAGGGGCAAACATTCAAATTTTACTTTTTTTAATGTTTTTTTTATTACATTTTACAAATTGTCTTGGCATTACCTTTATTATTACTTAAAGTCAGCTGATTGAGTAAACCATTTAAAGGTTTTGTTATAAACTAAAGCATCTTACCTGGAGGTAAAAATGGAGGACTGCTGACACAGAAAGGTAAGGCCAGCAGCATCAAGACACTGAAACAAATAGAACTTTTAGAAACTGCAAGAAGCTGCAACTAAACTCAGACTTTTCATATTCATACTCACCCAAACAAAGTATCAAATGCTATTAATGTCACCTTCATGGCACAGTTACCTGGACCGAGTCGACTCTGAAAGCTGTCAGTTGTATTTACTCTCAGCTGTCGCCATTTTGTTCAGACCCACCTGTTGACTGAGATGCTAATTAGTTAGCTCTGGTAGCAGCTTTATGCCTTTTTGACATCGGTCAAATCGGCTCTGTGTTGTTCTGTTGGTTTTCTTTTTACAGCCAGATAAAAGTTATTTGAACTTTCAGCGAAATAAATCAGAAAAAATAAATAAATAAATAAATAAATAAAACTTTACAGTTTGGGTCCTTGTCGACATCCAGTGGTCATGGCGGGAACTACGAAGTTCCAACGGTCACAAACAAACTGCTCCATCTTTCCACACAAGTTTGAATTTTTATTAACTTGTCGTGTTTAAAAAAAAAATGTATGCTTTAAAAAAATATTCTGCTGTAGCCATTAGAAGGGAAGCTATGTTGCAGGATCAAGAAAGAATAGACACATGAGAGTTTTTCATTGTTTTTTGTTTTTATTTTTGCACATCACTTTGGTTGGCCTTGCTGCTCATGAATAAAATATGTTTTAAAGTTATACAAGTTGCTGTACATTAACTAGTGATGGGAGACTTGATGTTCGGGCTGCTGTAATACCGTATTATTTTTACATAGTGTTTAAAAAGCACATAATGAAAAGTACATAGAAGAAATTATATAAAAACAAAACAAAAACAGCTACATTATAAAACGATGTAAAATACTAAAAACAGGAACATGTCTGCATTGGTTTTTGCCACAAACTTAAATCCCTTAGAGAGGTCAAGGTCGAGAGCTTCAGATCTGTTTGCAAGGTGTTCCAAGATACAGGAGCAGAGTTTAAGAAAAGGCCCTTTTGCCAAGTTTGGTTCGCACTGAGGGAACACTGCAGGTAATTATGTCCTGAGAGCGCACTCTGTGATGAGTCTGTGTGAATTGTAGCCTCAGTATGTGGTTCTTATCTGACATATGTGGCACCTATGGCTTCTGTTGCCCATCTGCTTCAAGGTTGGACATTCTGTGTGTTCAGAGATGGTATTCTGCAGACCTTGGTTGGAACGAGTGCTTGTTTGAGCCACTGTTGTCTTTCTATCATCTCCAACCAGTCTGCACATCCTCCTATGACCTCACCAACAACGCTTTTACTGTATAGGTCCACACATCTACAGCTCAATGGATATTTTCTCTTTTCAGACAGCTCTCTGAATCCTGGAGATGGTTGTGCTTGAAAATCCCAGTAGATCAATAATTTCTGAAATACTCAGACCAGGCCATCTGGCATTAACTTTTCTTCCCCATTCGATGCTCGGTTTGAACTTCAGCAAGTCGTCTTCACCACGTCTACATGCCTAAAGGCATTGAGTTGCAGATTTGTGGTTGGCTGATTAGCCATTTGTGTTAAGAAGCAACTGAACAAGTGTACCTGATGAAGTGGCCGGTAAGTGTATTTATGTGAAAGTATGAAAACCTCTGCTCTGAGACTTTCCTCAACCCAACTTGGCACAGACCCTTTGAACAGAGCCGGTGACTTTTGCTGTTTTAATGACCTTCTTTTAACTGTTGATGCAGGAAGCTCTGCTGTTTCAGTGCTTAAGACCTTTCTGTGCCTTTGATTCTGTGGACCACAACATCTTGTTACAACTTGAGTAGGTGGTGGCACAACTTTATTCTGGTTTAGACCCTGACAGGAGTTTTTCTGTTTATTTAGAGGGAATATTCTTCATCTTTGCCTCCTCTAATCTGTGGGGTGCCTCAAGGGTCTATTTTAGGTCCACTGTTTTTTTTTTATCTTTACGTTTCCTTTGTGGTCCATTTTTAGAAAATATAACATCTCTTCACAGTTTTGCTGATAACATTCAGTTGTATTTGCCCATTAAGTCAGACAGGGTCACTCCACTGGAATCACTCTTGAACAGTCTAAATGACATTAAAGTCTGGTTGAAACTAAATTTCCTGAATCTAAATGAAAATAAAACTGAAGTCATCAGCTTAGGTAAATGTAATGCCCTTGACACTCTTGGCCCCTTGGCTTCATACAGCCACTCCATCAGGAATCTAGGGGTCATTTTCTATAGTGCTTTTTAATTACACTGATAAATGCACTTGTGAAATCCAGTTTCTTCCAACTTGCCAAAGTGAAGTCTAGTCTCCCTTTCAGAGACGTTGAAAAGGTGATTCACACTTTTATTACCTCTTGTTTGGACTGTTGTAATGTTTTAGTGTAGAAAAATAATCTCTACATCGCTTACAAATCGCCCAGAACACCAACTAATTTTTTTAACATGAACACATAACCCCCGTCTTGGCTTCCTGTTCACTTCTGGATTCATTTTAATATTGTATTGCTTGTTTTTGAAGTCTTCAAAGGTCTGGCCCCATCTTATTTATGTGATCTTCTTAACAGCTACACTCCAGTAAGAGCACTCTATATTAAGAAATATATAAAGAAATTGATACCAACATTATATAAACTGGCATTGGACTTTAGTGCAATGTAGGAGCCCACCACCTAAAATATTGCCTGTTTGGTTAGGGCCAGGACTGACTGCAGTGGTTCTTGAACTTTTTATACCAAGTACCACCTCAATAAGTACTAAGAGCTCAAAGTACCATGGTTATAAAAACATATTGAGAACAAACTCACAAGCTTATATTAATCTGACATCAAAGATCAAACTGGCAAAACTACAAACCATGCAGTTTAAGGTGTGATGGTTCCATGTTGAGAACAGCACTATGCACTCCAGTCTTCACTCTTCCTCTGCCTCCCAAAAACTGAATATAAATTTTGGAGAACTTGAGTCAAATGTCCTCAGTTTTGTAACCTTTGTTGCTCGGAGGTCCAAGAGGCACCACTAGAGTAGCCACTGGCACATCAGCTAACCGTTGTCCACTTCAGTTTCCTCAGGGCTTCCCTAAATATTCATTACATTATCATTTTGAGTATTCTGTTGTAGATTGTAATTCATGTGAACTACTCATTTTTTTTTCTGTTTTTAAATTTTACATCAGTTTAGCTTATGCCAGATATTTAACTTTTAGTTGATGCCAAGATTTCATCTGAGTAACGGGATCCGAGTACTACCTGTGGTATTTGTACCACAGTTTGAGAACCATGAGTGTGTTGCAATAATAATAATAATAATAATAATAAACTATGTATTTTTTAATTAACATTTTTACTAAAACATATCAAATTGTTTGGCAAGCTGACATGTGGATTCAAATATATTTTTTAAAATAAATACTGCTCTATTAAACTGGGGCATATTAAACTGTATAAAAGTAAATTGTAACACAACTGATCCAGATAAAGTACTGTGATGGTCCCTTACTTGTGTGGTGGCACAGTGTTCCAATTTGGGCAATAAGACCTAAGAAGTTCACCACTTAATGTACTTAGGTTCCAACAGTAAAATTCACATGAGGCTTGTTAGATGAAAAGATAAAGAATCATTCAGAAGCAACATCATTTTTGCACTAAGCTATTTATTGATCAAGAAATAAAGAAAAAAAGGAACATAAACATCAAACTGTCCCAGTGTAGAACAACACTGAATAATTCTACTATATTTTCCACTCTTTTTCCCTAAAATATTCTAAATCAAGGGATTTTATTTGTAATAAAATGTTTCAAAACACATTTTTACAATGATCTGGGAGATGATCGAACACTTCTGAGGGCACATCAGCACAAACACTCATCAAAACACCCAGTCTTTTGGTACATTTAAAAAGTTAATTTAGACGTTTTGTACTCATTTTTGTGGCATTCATAAATGATTGATATAATATAACAAGATTTTCTCAAGACAACAACAAAATATGGTTACTTTAAAATACAACAATAATCAAAATACGGTATTATCTAAATGATGAAAATGTAAATGTCAAATGAAAGAATCAAAACCAAAATTCTTTATGAGTAATGAGGACATTAGATAATGGCAATTACAAAAACAAATATAACTTTCACTCTATTTTTTTAATCAACACATTACATAACATGTACATTTATCACAGACCAAAAAACATTTCCACATGACTGTATTTAAAAGATTTAAATCCAATAATAATAAGCAGTAATGATAATAATTATAACAGAGGTGCTTTTATAATTTGTCATAACAAAACTTTGAAAACAAAAGTTAAACTGCATGTCACAATATCCAATGATTAAAGCATTTCTTTAAACTAAAACAACAAACATACTAATTCAAACTGAGAAGAAATACTTAAAGCTGGATCTGGACAGAACCTAACAATGAAAAATATAACAATTTGTCATTGATAAACTGTATGCCATCCTTTAGTGCCAAATAAAAAGACTTAAAAAATAATAATAAAAAAAAAAAAAGCCTGTCACCGTTTTTACACAAGAAATCTAAAATGACAACAACAAAAAAAAATCTAAGAATAAATCTAAACTTTAAACATCCCTTTTCTCTTCCATAGAAAATGCAAAATATATGCTAATAATATTGATACAACTTTGGATGTATTAACTGTTTGTTTTTTATATTTTTTTCCTTCATTGTGTTTGTTTCCTATCATTTGATGGTTGCCTTTTGATGACATAGTCTTTCAGATCATAGCTGACTGGCCTAACCTCTCAGCAACATCTTTAGCAGCGTTATGCTCTTAATTCATTGACACATTTCTTCCAGGCTTTTTATGGCTTCTTCTTTAGAGATTTTAAACCAATCCTGGGGAATCTCTCCACGTTTCTCAAATTTATATTCATAGTGCTTGACCAGATCTGCTTTAAATCTACACACAAACCATTTCCAGTAGGACAGTTTGGACTCATCAGGGGTGATTCTCCATGAGGCGTAATCTGGACCAGCAGTTCTGTATTGTTTAAAGGGAATGGTTCTGTCTGAACTTTCAAGATAAAAACTGTTATCACTTGCAATATTTGACGTGCAGAACTCAATGCTGAAGATATCCGTGTTTCTGTAGTGTGTTCCACTGACAGCAGAGGATCGATGGAAAGGTACGCTGTGATCATCAGGACTGTGTTCTTCCACTGTATTTGTACACACAGCGTAACAGAACGGACACTTCACCCAACAGCACTTGCACAGATGTTCAATGAGGATTTCTTCAGGCGTTTTTCTTGCTTTGTCCATTTTATCCAGAGAGAAAGTGCCGGTTTGCTTCTTGACTGATTCAAGTTTTTTATCTGCTTCTTTCCTGAGGAAGTCAAAGTCATTTATGTCGTCAAAGTTTTGAAAACTAGAACCATCAAATCTTAGCTCATCTTTGAGCACACTGGATAATTCATTCAGCCACATGTTTGTGTTTCCACGATGAGTTTGGACTTTCTTTGATGCAGTAAACAAAGCTTGACTCACAAGTGAATGGACAACTTCGAGCTGTTTTTTGAATGTATTTTCTACATCGCTGTGATTTTTGTAGATATAGCTCTGTACTTCTGCTTTTATGAAAGCCTCTGATTGTCTCTTTGGATAATGTATGTATTCAATGAAACGCTCAAAGTCCCCTTTCTCAGCGAGTGATTTCAACAGATGTTTCTCCAAATCTAGTCTGGTCCCATTGAATGCGGGGAAATTACACTTCATCTCTCCAGCAAGAGCCATGGCTGTTTTTGTGTAAGCAACTTCAACAATGGATGTTTTCAGTTTTTCACAGATGAGTTCAGCGAGGACTACCGCAGAGGAACTTCCTTGGCAAAAGCTTTTGAAAACATTATAATTTTCCCCTTTTTTGCTTTCCAGGTAAATGAGTGCATCGTTGTTCTTTTTGAAGTCCTCCTGGGACTCCAGAAGCCTTTTTTTAGCCAAGTCAAACACATACAGGATGAGATCAATTGTAAACTCCTTTTTTAAAGTGTATCTCCACATTGACTCAGATTTTGCCACATTTTCTATGACTAGTTGGACCATTTCTTGCAAGTACGTTGCTTGATAGCCTCTTGTAGCAACAGGTTTTTCTTTAATTGCATTGAGAGACCTTTCTGTAGCTTTGGTAATGAGTTCCCTGATCTGTTCTTGGTGTTGATAAGAAAGATCACTGTCAGAGTTCTGATCTTTTGACGAGCCAATGTTAAAAAAACCTTTGAAAAATGTAAGTGCTGCATTTCCTGGTTTGTCCGTTTCTTTGTTTTTTCTCTCATCATTTTCAGGTTGTCCACTAGATTCATGGAGATGTTTCTTATGGAAGATGACATAATCTTTATAGTTACCCATTTTAGAGATGTTTTTGTATCTTCCAAGTGTTTTGCATTCATCAATATGTTTTCCTTCCACACCAAGATCTGTAAGGATGGTTGATAGATCCTCTTCCAAGTTGATGTCTGCAACAGGTTCTGTATTTCTTGTTAGTTCAGAAACCCAGGTTTTCCAAACTGAGCTGAATTCCTTTTGTAGTTCTTTTTCATCTTTGGCCTTGTCTTTTAACTGCTGAGCAAGTTCTTTGCTCTTCAGCAGCAGTTTAGCCTCGAAGACTGTCTTCTTATCGTCCATCTTTTTCCGAGCATTCTTCTGTTCAATAACTCCATCCAGTTTTCGTTTAACTACTTTCACCTGTTCATCACGAAACCCTTTGAATTTGCTTTCAAATCGGCCTCGCCACTGAACCAACATTTCCTTCTCCTTTTCATCCTCAAAGTACTTTATCATTTTCGTTTTAATGTCTTCAAATGTTTTGTTCGTTTCTTTATTGAGATAACTTGTCTCAATCTTGTTAAGGTCTCCATTTTCAATTCTGTTATAGAGCTGGTTTTCAATGGTCAACATGTTGTTCCTGATGGCCCAGGTCCAGTTTCCATACTGGACCTCAAGTTTCCTGTACACTGCAATTTCCAGTGTGTTTTTAAAGCTGAAAACAAAATTTTCATTTAGAAGTGCCATCCACAGGTCCTGAATATTAGAGTTGAGTTGTGAAAGACTGATCCCATCAGACTTTGAAGCTTTAGAGAGAATAACATTCTTCAGTTCTTGGATGCTCTCACTGTAACCTGGATTTGGAGGAGCCATAGGTGGACTGCCTTCCCACAGCTGGGCTAGGTATTTTACATCTGTTTGGACGTCAAATTCAATAACATCTCTGAAGCACTCTGCATCACAGTCCTCTTCTTTGGCTGCTAGTTTGGTCATTTGGTCCAGTTTTTCTTGCAGGCGTCTTTTTCCATCCATGTTTTTTTCTGCTGCTGCAACATCTGTGACATTCTGATGAACAAAAACGCAACTTGGAGTAAGTTTGACTCTTTTCATTCTCATGAAAGCTTGAACAACAATCTGCAGAACATCTTGCATCTCAGCTGGATTCTCTCCAAAGATGTTGATCAATGTCATGTTTCCCACACCAACAACAAATGTTGCCAGTTCGTTGTCGTGATGGAGAGATGTGTTGCCTCCTAGCTCAAGAGCACGCAGCCCTTCAGTGTCCACCACTAAAATATAGTCGAACTTAAAGTATTTCTTGATCTCAGCTGATAGTTTGACCAGCTGCATGAAGGCACCTTTGGTGCACCTGCCAGAACTCACTGCAAACTGTAGTCCAAACATAGCATTCAGCATTGTTGATTTTCCACTGCTCTGCACGCCCAGAACTGACAGCACAAACACTTTCTGGTCACCTATCTTCTTGATGACTTCCTCCAAAAGACCAGAAATCCACTTCAGAGGAACATGACCTGCGTCTCCATCCAGCAGCTCCAAAGGGTGTCCAGAAATCAGCAGATCTGCAGCTAGCTTCGGGTACGCGAACCAACTCCCCTGTCTGCTGTCTGGGTGACATGTTTTTTGAGCCTCATAGATCTGCCCTATTTCTCTAAAAATGTGCTCCAAGCCAAACGTTGCAGATTGCAGCTTTTTTGATAAGCATTCAAGCTCAGCTTTCTTGGCTTCTAAAACATCTGATTTGACGTGTTTGTTCTTCAAAGCCAACACCTCAGACCAGGTGTTATCATAGCTTTGAAGAATCGAGGAAATATCGTCTGTGGAGAGGGCATCTGTCAGAATCTGAGTCCATTTCAGAAAATATTCTTTGTCTTTTGACGAGAGGCTTTCAGTGAACAATGGTATCAGTTCACTGCAGGAAGCAGCACATTGTTCCTGGCGTAGCTCCATCAGTTGCCTTTCCTTGATTGCTTTTTCATTTTCAATGGACTGTCCTTTGAGATGATAGCGTTCTTTGTTTATCTGACACCACTTGTGCAACAGTTCACCTTGACAAGGGAGAAATTTAGCTTTGATTGTTGAAACATCTTTATCCTGAAGCAACTCAGCTATTCTCATAGCAGACAACTTTCCATTTTGACACTCACGGTTACTTTCATCTACTTTGATTCCAGAGACCGCAGCCATGGTTTCAAGCTGGAAGGACGTTTTCAAAATGGAGGGATCATCAGAAGACAAAACTTCTTTAATGATTCTTTTAAGTTCTGCAGAAACATCTGACTGGCTTTTTTCTTTAAGTCCCATTTTGTATTTTCCCTTCCTAATCTCAACAGCATCACAAGTATCATCAACAATGAGACAAATCAGAGGCTTTTTCATTTTAAAGAGTGCTGCTGTTATTGGCCAACTCTTGTCATCTTTTTGGAGCTTTGGCACCAGCACAACATTAATTGATGATTTTTCGATCAATATGTCTCGTTTTTCAATCGTCACAGCATCACCATGAAGATTACAAAAGGCAATGCAGTCATTGAAGGCATCGTTGGGTTTTCCAGCAGGGCAGTACCAGGCAATCTCTGCAACACCGTCCATCAAATAACAAGATTTGGTGCTTCCAGCACAGTTTCTATGGAAGAACGTGCTGTGGCGGTCATTGATCAAAGAGTTCATTAGCTCAGACTTGGACACTGATAGTGAACCCAGTCGGAAAAAAGACACCAAGGGTGTCTCAGCTTTGCAGATTGGAATACTCTTCATGGTGACATTTGAATCACCTTTGGTTACCTTCCATGTTTTTGTTATCTGTCTGAAGGCCCACAAAGGACACTCGGTTTTTCTTGTAAATGGATCAGGAACAAGCAACGGTAAGGCATACTGACACTGTGACAACTTTGTTATCATGATCTGCCTGAGGAAGCTGTCTGAGCAGTGAAATACTGCCATCTGAACATCCATTGGATGTACATGAGTCGGTTTGAGCTGATTTGTGGTTACAGTGGTTTCCAAAAGGTCCTCTAGATCATCATCTATTTCACTTGTGTCAGACATCAAAACAGGCTTTGGATCAGTAACTTCACTGGTGTCTTGTTTAACAGGAATATATCTGGCTCTGTAATCTAACATAATCAACTTGTGAAGATAACAATATGCTAGGTCTTTCTCAGATGTGTCACAGCACTCTGTTATAATTTGACTTATTTGAAGAAAGTCAGCTTTGGACAGTTTCTGTTGACGTTTATTCTGAAGGCGAAGTCTGCCGAACAGTGTTTCTATTTCTTCTTGTTGATGCTTCTGAAAGATTTCATCTGAATCCTTTACTGGCTGCTGTAAAATGCAAAGATAAACTGTGTTTTAAAAACAAAAATAATTTTATGGGAAAAAAATTAATGGATCTTAATATGTGAAATACATGTTGGGTTTGTGTCCATCTGGTAGTGTTGTTTTTTTGTCTTGATCATCATATTAAACAAATGGACAGTACAGTTCATCATGCTGGGTTTTGGAATGAAAATAAGTATATGCAGGTGTGCTACTGTCTAAAATGACATGCTACAGTGTGTCTAAAATGTGCAGTTAAAAAAAAATCTTTACTTTAGGCTACATTTGAGTATCATCTTTAAGGCAAGCCTAAGATCTTAAATTCGTAACACCAACTCAACCACATTAAAACTATACTTTTAAAAACTCTCACAGACAATAAAATGCTTCTTTTCAACACCAGTGGTGGAATTCCTAGCCTCGGAGCCAAAAAATGTTTGATGGGGAAAAAAAGGCTTTAGTTTTAAGCAGTAAATTAATCTTTATAAACAACTTGAAGCTGTTTCTTACCTTTGCAGTGTTTCCACATAATTTCTCATTTGAGGTTCCTGCAAGAGAAAATAAAGCAAAATTGTTGAATTTATTACAAAAAATTATTTAACCCCAACACCCCCACTACATGGCAGGCAGCTCTGCTAGGAGAGCGTAGGTTGTAGCAGCTCCGCTCAGACTTAGCTTTTGTACTGAAACGCTAAGAGGTCTGAGAGGTAAGATTAGATAGTCAGACTCACCTTGCATGGCTGCATTTGATAGTTGATCATAATACGTATTCTATTACAGAGACTTGAATATGATATTGGAATTACAGGAACTGCTCTAAATTGGTTTAAGTCATATCTACCTGATAGATTCCAATTTGTAAATGTAAATAATGAACCATCACCAAAGTTATTCAAAGAGTTCCTCAAGGTTCAGTGCTTGGACCAATACTCTTTACCTTGTATATGCTTCCATTAAGTAATGTTATTAAACAGCATGGGATAAATTTTCATTATGCTGATGATAGTTATATTTGTCCATGAAACCCAATGAATCCAATCAGCTACTTGGACTACAAGCATGTCTTGAAGACAATAAAAACCTGGAAGACCCTAAATTTTCTGCTTTTGAACACAGACATAACTGAGGTTTTAGTTTTTGGACCTGAGCATCTTAGAAATAAAATTTTCAGGCTTTCGACCTCCTTGGATGGCATTAATCTGACCTCCAGCTATAACGTTAAAAATCTTGGTGCTATTTTTGATCAGGAGATGTCTTTTATCCCCCACATTAAAAACATTACTAGAACCGCCTTCTTCCACCTGTGTAATATCTCTAAAATTAGAAACATCTAAAAATGATGCAGAAAAACTGGTTCATGCATTTGTCACATTTATCTTGGATTTTTTTTTTTTTGATTCAGTATGTGATAGGGAATGTTCTCAGCTATAACCTCACCAAATTTCAGATGTATCAAAATGGCTGAGTTAAAGCGCCAGACATGATTTATGAACTTTGCAGAAAGTGACACAACATAAATATCTTTTATCATTCAACTATGTTCATTTTTGCAAACAAACTTATAAATATATTAAAATTTCATTC
>JARVLU010000001.1:18295819-18306150 GCA_031762415.1 Simpsonichthys santanae
AGACTCTGGGACCTTGATTTCCAAAGGAAATGCAAAATTTACTTTCATCAGAGAACATAACTTTGAACCACTCAGCTGAAACCCATGTCTTGCATATGTCTGAGCGTGGTGGTTCTTGAAGCACTGACTCCAGCTGCAGTCCAGTCTTTGTGAATCTTCCCCACATTTTGGAATGGGTTTTGTTTCACAATCCACTCCAGGGTGCAGTTATCCCTATTGCCTGTACACTATTTTCTACCACATCTTTTCCTTCCCTTCCCCTCTCTATTAATGTGCTTGGACACAGAGCTCTGTGAACAGCCAGCCTCTTTACCAATGACCTTTTGTGTCTTGCCTTCCTTGTGCAATGTGTCACTGATCATCTTTTGGACAACTGTCATGTCAGCAGTCTTCCTCATGATTGTGTAACCTACAGAACTAGACTGATAGACCATTGAAAGGCCTTTGCAAGTGTATTGAGTTAATTAGCTGATTAGAGTGTGTGTCTTCAATAATGAATCTTTTCACAATATTCTAATTTTCTGAGATACTGAGTTTGGGGTGTTCATTAGTTGTCAGTCATTTCAAATAAATAAACATTTGAAATATATCAGTCTGTGTGTAATGAATGAATATAATATACACGTTTCACTTTCTGAATAGAATTACTGAAATAAATCGACTTTTTCACGATATTCTAATTTTATGACCATCATGTATATGAATGTTTCTGTTCAGTGTCCTGAGACGACTCCTGTTGTGACTTGGCTCTATATAAATAAACTGAATTGAACTGAAACTGATTGCACTTACAGAAAGAAGTCTGTTTTTGTAACGATCTAACGCAGAAACATTGATGGAAAGGTTTTTAAAACTGTGTTTGCGTGAACCTCCATGACTTTAACTCATTCAGTTTTACAGATGGAAAGCCTCTCTTCAATAATTTTTTGTGACTTTTGTGATCTGATTTATGAGGAGAACCCTTCCATCAAACACAATTAGACAAGGAAATAAAAAACTAAGTCACAAGTTTTATTTGTCTTTTTCTGTACAGGACGGGTGGAGGGAGAGCTGCTGAAGCTTGGAAAGTCCCATCAAACTTCCAGCGTTTGTCGACTGAGCACAGACAATAAGTCCAGAAAACTTATGGGGGAGCAGGAAATGGAGGGGAGAGAGGGTGGGAGAGTTCAGCAGGAGTCTGTGGCCTCCACCAACACCTTCAGGAAGCTGTCGCACGTGCTGTCGGCTGGTAGTGTGAACGTGGAGGACAAGGGCCCGGCAGGAAACAGGTGCCCTCGGATTCATTGTTTCCACACGGAGCAAAACAAAACCTGATCTGAAAACTGATTCATGAGGTGATTCACGAGCAGAAAGAGTTCTCTAACGAGAGGAAGGACTGAAAATATATATTCAGTCTGTTAAAGACAATGTTAAAACCTTCTGTTACAGCAAATAAACACCAAACACCAGATGATATAAAAAATGATTTTAATTTAAATTGATCAGATGAACTTAATTTATTGATAACAATTCAATTGCTTTCAGTTGTCTTATTCAAATGCCTTCATCATATTTAGCTATTGAATCTATAAAGCAGGTTCTACTGCACAGACACATTCTTTAGAAACTCCACAAAGGCCCCAGGCCAAAAGAACAAAATAAATCTGAGTTAAATACACATTTATGAGAAAAACAAACAAACAATTAAGTGCTCTGTTAGAGTTAAAGTCCACATTCAATTTTTAATCGGTCCAAGCATTACAAATCTCACGTCATTCATTTAAACTTGCTTTAGCCCTCAGTTCACTGTTCACGTACTCACTCTTTCTGTCAAATTCATGTTCCGTGCACTGTTCCACTCTTTACACCCCCTCACAAACCTTCAGAATTACTTACATCAACCCACTTTAAACATCTACCCCTGGAAACCCACCTAAGAGTTCCTCTAAAGTATTAGTGTGATTTGTTCAATCCAAACCTCGCCCAACAATGAAAATCTAAATAAAGTTCTTTATTTGATGCCCAAATCCTGTTGTCTTTAGCCTAAAAGTTGTTGATTGGCACTTGGAGTTTAATAATCTGGTTAATCTTTTCACAACAGATGTACTCGTGCTCAGTGAGGCCCCTCTTCAGCAGGCCTGCAGGAGAGGCTGGAAGGGCTCGGTCAGCACCTTGTAGCGGATCTTGGTGTTGGTGACGGCGCCGTGTTTCTGGCGCAGGTGAAGGCGCAGTTGGCTCTTGTGTCGAAAGTGGAGGTCACACTTTTCACACTGGGAAGACAAGCGTTCACCAGATGAGACACCCAGGATAAATAATAATAAGAAAAAATACAAAACAACGTCCTGCCTGGTTCTCTTTGCGTTCATTCAATGGTTTGGGACTTACCGAGTAAGGCTTCTCGCCTGTGTGAATGCGCAGGTGGCTCTTCAGGGTCTGCAGGTGGCGGAACCGGGTGCCACAGGTGTGACAGGGGTAGGGTTTCTCACCGGTGTGAATCAAGACGTGGGCCCTGAGGTGGGCCACCTGACGCCGGGACAGACAGAAAGGTTTGAGAGGTGCAACACTCAAACAAAACACTTTCCATCAAACTGTCTCATGTTTAGGACTCCAAACAGTCGTCGGACATTCACATATCATTTACATTTAATACAGAAAATGTCTCTGGATCATTGTTTTTGGCGTAGAGGTGTTCTTTATTCTGAAACAGTATTCACAGTAAACAGCTGTGTCGTCGGCATAGAAATGTAAGGATGCATCAGGAATGATCTGACCAACATTACTTATGTAGATTGTGAAGAGAGTGGGTCCTAAGACTGAACCTTGCGGTACACCATTGTTAACAGTTAGATAAATGGAGGAAGTACCATTATGTTGTACACATTGTCTCCGATCTGAGAGATAATGAGAGAACCAGCCAATACTGTGATCTGAGATACCAATTTCAGAGCATATGAAAGTTTCCTTTCAGTGCCCTGAGATGACTTCTGTAGTGACTTGGTGCTATCAAAATAAACTGAATTGAACTGAATTGAGTTTAGTTTAGTCTGGATTAGACACTCCAAAAATCAGTCTTTCGTCATCGCTGACAAGTAGTTTTAAAAAGCTCATAAGTATTGGTTCATAATTCAGGTTTTTTGCTCATTAAATCAAGTTTAAATGCTTTAAACTGGAAATTTAAACAAGTTTTACTTTTAGAAGCACACCGACAAAGCACCTCCTGTTTAAAATACTTTGTAACAGCTTTCGTCTAAGACGCCAACAGCCATGTGACATGGTGGGATGTCGCAGGGCTTTCTAACCCTTACGTGTTGACATTTTTCAAAGGGTAATTACAAAACTGTAAAAGCCAGAAGCTGCAAATGAAACGGAAGTGTCATGATTATACGTGTTTTGTTAGACAAAGTCAGGATTCCCCAGAGAAAGCTGCTTGGAATTCAAATGTGTGCCAGTGCTGTGAAAACAGATTTGTTTTTAGAAAGATTTTGTCCTTTGGAGGATGTAATATTGAGTCCTACAGTTGCCACTAAAAACAAAAAAATATATATAAGTGTTATGGTTGTTATTCTTGTATGTTCTAGTGGAATATTTAGGCTGCTACTTTTTGCAACTTTAATTTAAAAACCAATGAGTGTGGAGTAAATGCACAGTAAACATTAGAATACGTATGAAATTCAGCCTTGATGTGGGTTAAATGCAATGTATTCTGTGGGAGAGCAGAAGTTGTTTGTTTCACTGACAAAATACACTTTGAAATGCTCCAACAAACATTTAGTACGACACCCAATATGGCTGTTATTAGACCTTGGATTCACCCATAGGTTTACAGACTGTGGCCCTCACCTGAACAAATCTTGCGCCGCAGGTGTCACAGCGGTAAGGTTTCTCTCCAGAATGAATCCTGGTGTGAGTTTTCAGGTTGGCGGGTCGGTTAAACTGAGCTCCACACACATTGCAGCGGTATGGCTTGTCTCCTGTTGGCACAAGTTTTGCCGTTGTTACATATTTACGGCTAATCTCTAAAAGCAAAGACTACACAGGAGAGTGCTTTAGGAAGAGACCTGTTTAGTTTCACCTGGGCAGGCTGTTTTGGTCGCTTGAAGAGTGCCAGAAAAACAATAGGGCGTGTAGTGGCGCTCACGTTTGACTGGAGGTAAGTTAAGATGGGCGGTTTCTGGATCGGGAGGGGGCAGTTTTGGAAAAATGTTGCCAGGTGAAACTGGGAAAGACATCGGTGTTAAACACTTTATTTGATTGGACAACTGCGACTGAACTGTTTGTGTATGTGCCTTACCGGTTCCCTTGTTGTAAGAGGGAGGCATCGTTGGACGATCCACAGAGGGAGGTGGCCCGAGGGGAGGGGCTCGGCCAGAACCCTCGTAGCAGGAGGCCTGCCCCTGTCTGAGGAAACGTTGAACAGTTTTACCAATATCTTTCTATTTTACATCCTATGACATGTCATTATTCCTAATATTTTGATATACCTATCAATCTGACCAGGCACTTCTCCAGACCACGCCTCTGCTGGAGCTTTTGGAGCTGAATCCATCCTGTTGTCTTGACACTGAAGCTCCTCTGTCTCCTCTACTTTGACAGTAGCAGCAGCACAGAGAGGATTCAGAACTATATACTTGTACTTCTTCCAGTTGCAGGCCTTTGGGTCTGGCGTAGCTTTGGTTTCACTCTGAAATAAATAATTAAGAGCCGTTCAATCAATTGAGACTTATTGTGAGTTCAAACGTAGCCATGTTGGCCAGCTTTCTTGAGACTTACCATGAGGTTTTTGCTGCAGGTGTTGGACTCGGCAGGAGAGTTTGGGTGGCAGCTAGAGCGGTCCGGACTGCTCGGAGATGAAGTCAGGCTGCTCGGGAGTGGGTCTTCTTTCAGCTCCCCTGACCTGGACCGGCAGGTCGGGAAAACCCCTGGCTTGAGAGAGCTCTCGACGACAATGGGGAACCTGCAGGAAGAAACAAAGGAAGTACTGTAATGGACCAAAATTGTCAGACAAAAGAACGCAAGCTAACAACGTTTCTCGCAACATGTAACGTAATGACCCCGTTATTTTCAGATACCTGGTTTATTCACTGACCTTGTTTCTGCTGTTGTTGGGGCTGATCGCCGGGTTCTTGGATCAGGCAAGTCTCCTTCTTTAGGAGCTACAGAGGCTACAGATACCCTGGAGTCCAGCTCCAATTGAGAGTATTTGCCACTCACATTCTCCGTGCTGAAAAAGACCAGTCAGCATTTTACTATTTGTCTACAAACTTCAGGAGATTTTGTGAGACAACAGATTTTCCAGGCCCTCACCAGTGCAGCTGCATGAAGTCCCGGCATGTGTCAGCCACGTGGTCCATCTGCAGGTAGGCAGCGGCAGCCAGCACTCCGGAGACAATGCTCGGGGTCAGAGGGAGGCGGGAGGTGTACATGAAGTCGAGCAGCACGGAGACGCAGGATGGATCCAACGTGTTGGGAAGAGAGACTGTCGAGAGCTGCTCACCACTGCCACCGCGGCCCTGAAGTAACACCCGGCGGGAATACAGGGAGTAGAAGAACCCACTGCACCGAGGGCAGAAATATATTTAACAAAGGGCATAAACAGAAAGTATTGGCTTGTGTTTCAGAAAGACTGTGATCACAAACCTCATCAACTTGAGAAAGCTTGAGTTATTAAGTTGTATAAAGTTCTTGTACACTAACCTACAGGCTACGAGCACCGCGCAGTGTGCCTGCAGCTGCACGCTGCCAACAACCAGGGTGGTGTCGGTTAGGATGCTTCTGTGTCGCAGTTCATTCAAGTTCTGCAGTACGTCGCTGGAGTGACGGGTGAACTCCTTCACGTATCCCTCAGGCCGCATCGTCTGCCCTTGATCAGTCCTGTAGACTCCCAAAACTTCCATTGGACTCAGCTGGATCTGTAATCAATTCACAAATGCTATTCGTAAACCTGCTGAAACAATGAATGTTTGCATATTTTCAGTTTTGACAGCCTACCTGTATATAACTGATAGAATAAATATATTGGGAGTGTCCCAGACACATCTGTTAGGTGAGACCAGCTCCCTACTCGTACCTGCAAGAGAAAAAAAACAAGTTACTTCTTTATTTTGTACTCATATTCAGTTTTGCAATGACGTTTAAATGTAAAAAAGTAGTTGACAAGTTTGGAGAATGTAATACTTCCTTGTTACAGGTACATTTGTAAAATGAGTTCAGAACCAAACAAGCCACTGGAAGCAAATAATTAAAATACGTATCAGGTTTTATACAATCAGGACTCACCCCGACCAGCAGGGACGAGACTAACTTTCACCGCTGTTCCGTCAAACCCTTGGCTCGGTGTTTGGTCAGCAATCAGAGATAAGGAGCAGCCTCCTCTGTTCAGACTGTGAGAGCAGATTAACGGTAGGGAGCTCTTTATAATGTCCTGCAGGAAACTCCCTTACAACTAGAGCTGCTTGTTTCCTCTTTCCTCAATGGCCCCACGCGTATGGTGGAAGCAAAGCAGGAAGAGACTCCGGCTCCATGTATTTTTAGTGGCCTTATAGTTTTTCTAAACCCCCATGGCTCTGCAAGAAGTAATGGCAGGAAAGCTTGGTGTGTTTTTGTGCCATGTTGAAAAAATATATACTTGAAACCCTAGGGGAGATGGTACGTGTCCGTCTGTCCAGGGGTGAACCAGAGAACGTACCCCACCAACGCTTTCCTATACTGTACCCTTCAGCCCTCTCCAGGACCAAGGAAACTGCCAAAACAGAAGCTGGAACACCAGCTACTTGTTTAATGAACAAGTTCTCCAATCACTGAGATGTTACAACATTTTTTTTAATTCAAGTTTGATGTGTCTTTTGATGACAAATGTTTGATGATGTTGTGTAACCAGATGAAAGAGGCACTGAAAATATGCTGTAAAATGCTTGATTACCAAACTAGTTTGGACTTTGGCAGCTCATTCACCTGTTTTCAAAAGAGAGATGAACAGTAGGTAACAGTAGGTAGTAGATAAAAAGGATCCTTACACTTTGAACCAGTTTTACCAACTTTGGTGTTGACACATAGCAAACAACTTAACAAAAAAAAAAATCTAGATCAACTCTTGAGCTAACAACCAGCTAAAGTACAAGCTAGCTACCGAGCCAGTAACTTGCCAGCTAGTGATTTGTAGCAGCAAAGACACAGTGAATGAACTTTTCCTAGATACACAACCTGACAGCACATTGCATTTTGAGTAATTGGGGGCTACTTTTGAATTAGTTAGAGTTGCTTATAGTGAACAAGTGAAGAATTTGGACAGGCTCTAGTAGACAGAACATATCTTTCAAAAGAACTTGTCACGTATTTTACAGCAAACGTTGTAATGGGGGAACCCAGAGAGTATTTTGACTGAGAGGAAAACGGAACCAAGCTCGGAATATAATTGAACAAGTTTATTTACAGTGAAGCTCAGGTAATTATTTACACGCAGGATATGAGGCTGTGAAATAGAGTGAACGGATTAGTTCCTGGAAGATGACGTTAGGCGGCAGACACCAACATCTGAATTTTGGTTCCTTGCAGTTGTGAGGTTAAAGGCAGCAGGAGGAGAAGGCTGAGGGTTTTTCCAAACATGAAGGTCCAGGTAAGTAGAAGGTGAGTGGTGGATGAGCACGGCTGAGGAAAGGAGCGTCGCAGGTGAGTACGATATAGTGTCAGGTAGGTGATCCAAGAAGGTCGGGCTCAGGACAGCAATACGCTGGAAACACGAAGGCAAAACACAAAGTAAGTACTTTAGCATACACTAAAAGGCTGGAGGCACGTGTACTGGTAAGTAGGATAATGATCTCAAGGAATGGAGCTCATCTGAAGTTTTAAGTAGTCCTGGAGCCAATCAGGGGAATCTCCAGCTGCGGCTGCTCACTAGTGCCACCTTTGCACTCAGGAACCTGGGGTAAAATGACCAAAAAACCCTACAAATTTAAATAAAATGTATTAAAGAATGTCAGGTTTAGTTATCTTAAGTTAAGAAGATTAGAGTCTCAGATTGTTTGGATCTTTGAGATACTGGACAAAGAGTGGACCACGAATCAGCTACTGGTACCACAACAAACAGTGCAACTCTTGCTAGTTGGGTCCGAACTGCCTGAATGTACAAAGACCTAGTTGCATTTATCCTTTTGTTAGCTACACAGTGTGACGTCACTTGGTTGTTCTCCAATGGTTTCTATTTTACTAGTTGAATCAATGGAGAAATTTAAAGCTAAACGTTAGACAAACTATATTATTGGTTTCAGAACTTATATCTTTTAAATAATTCTACAGAGATTTGTCACCAATTCTGTTCATAACTTTTATGGGCAGAATTTCTCGGTGTAGCCAAGGATGGAGGGATTCCATTTTTGGTGGCCTCAGGATTCCATCTCTGCTCTTTGCAGATGATGTGGTCCTGTTGGCGTCATTGTGCCGTGATCCTCAGCTCTCACTGGAGCAGTTCAGAGCCGAGTGTGAAGCTTCTGGGATGAAAATCGGCACCTCCAAATTTGAGGCCATGGTCCTCAACCGGAAAAGGGTGGATTGCGCTTATCGGATCGAGGGTGAGGTTCTGCCTCAAGTGGAGGAGTTCAAGTAGCTTGGGGTTTTGTTCACGAGTGAGGGAAAGAATGGAGCGTGAGATTGACAAGCAGATTGGTGTAGCGTCTGCAGACTCTGTGCCCATCCATTGTGGCGAAGAGGGAGCTGAGCTGTTAGGCAAAGCTCTCTGTTTACAGTCGGTCTATGTTCATGTATTGTCACAAACTGGGTAGTGACCGAAAGAATGAGATAACGAATACAGGCAGTTGAAATGAGTTTCCTCCACAGGGTAGCTGGACTCTCCTTTAGAGATAGGGTGAGACGTTCAGTTATCCAGGAGAGACTCGGAGTAGAACCGCTGCTCCGCCTCATTGAAAGCAGTCAGCTGAGATAGTTCGGGCATTTGGTAAGGATGCTTCCTGGGCGCCTCCCTCGGGAAGAGCTTCAGGCATGTCGAACTGGGAGGAGACCCCGGGGAATACCCAGGTCACACTGGAGAGACTACTTCTCTCGGTTGGCCTGCGAACAGCTTGGAGTCCTCCCAGAAGAGCTGGAAGAAGTGGCTGTGGAACGAGATGTCTGGGCCTCCCTGCTCAAGTTGCTGTCCCCGCAACCCAACTTTCATTCTTATGTGGTCTTTTAACTCTACAGAAATTTAGAGTCTTTTTACTAAGTGAAGTTTCCAGCTAGCTAGTAAGTTGCTAGCTAGTACAAAGGCATAGTTTTTCACAAAGACACAGTTTGTTCTGATTTATTTAAATGAGTCTATAGAAAATACAAAAAGTAACACTGTATAACATAAAATTGTGTTTGAGCTTCAACAATGTGATTCCAAAAAGTCTATTAGCTGAAAACTTGTGCATATTATGGACATACAATACATCTCTCAGCTGTCAGGTTTTTACTGGATTTTTCTCTGTTTCAGAAAGACATAACTTTCAAAAACAGTTAATCTGGTCAATGTGTTGTCATTGTCAATAACAAGAACTGAATGAAGTCAAAATGTAGATAAAGTCTAAGGCAAAAGTCTGAAAGACCTCCAAGGAGCTCAAAGAGTTACTGATAAGGACCAGTTTAAAATTTTACAGGAGATTCTGGCTTCTTGGAAGCAAAACACACACACACACAAAAAAAAAAAAAAAACAAAGGTGGTCAGAGACATTTTTAAAGCATTGTGTCCTAAATGTGGTGACATTTTTATGAAAACTTGAGCACAGTTACTCGAGCAGCTCGAGTAACTGTGCTAAGAAGGGTCATACTAACTACATTATCTCCTTTGCGGAGGTAATAAGTGCTCCATACTCTGTCCGGAAGCCTCTGGCTTGCTGCCTGAGAGCAGAGGCGAAGTGTTATGAGGACTATGAGGAAGGAAGCAAGACAAACTACGGTAGATCTTTCTAGATGGGAGACACCTTCTCTTAGAGCTGAAAAACAACCGTTACCCCACCCTGAGGGAGACAAATGCAGCCGACAGATGTGCAGGAACTTACACACACACATACCGGTACATACACACCCCTCCAAATAACACACACAGAGTCATGAATACATCCTGTGAAGCTGCATGGAGACATGGATGAAAACGCAGGACATCCGTCAAAATATAAAGCGAAGCAGGAGATGAAACAGAGGTGGTGGGGACAGGTAGTAAAGGAGTGAGGGGGTTGATGGTGCAAAGGTCACGGAGAGCTGAAAAACAAGCCGAAAGTTGGCTCATCGTCAGTGAAGCCGTGACTCCACAGTTTATTAAACACAGCAAAAGTGAACTTTGAGCCAAAGTATTTCCTTCGACCAAAGTTTTAAACAGGAGG
>JARVLU010000001.1:18324194-18335289 GCA_031762415.1 Simpsonichthys santanae
AAGAGACGGTCGGCTAGTTTCAGCATTTTCTGCTATTTCAGCTACTATTTAGCAGTTTTTATGCTAATTTTAGTTTTTTCAACTCCACATTTTTTGCACTCATTTCAACTTTTTCAGCCTACTTCAGCAAAAAATTGCTCTCTGCACTTCCTGCTGATATTTTAAGCTTCTTTCTGATTTGTTAGCTGTTTCAGCTGTTTTTTGTTGTTTCTAATCTCAGCTTTTTTCAGATATTTTTCACTTTTTGTGCTCATTTCTACTTCTTTCAGCCTAAATGGGCAAACACGTATTTCTGCTTTCTTCTGCTAATTTCAGCTTGTTCTACCTATTCAGCTACCCTTTTAGCTAATTTCAGCTGTTTTCAGATAAATTCAAGTTTTTCATGGTAATTTTTGCTATGTTCAACCCAGTTACCTTCTTTATGGTAATTTTAGCTCGTTATGCTCATTTAAACTTTTTCTGCTATTTCAGCTACTATTTAGCCATTTTTATGCTAGTTTCAGTTTTTACAGTTAATTACACATTTTTCTAGCTTATTTAAGCTCATTCTGCTTCCTTCTAGTACTTCTTTCTGCCTTTTCAGCTATTGTTTTTGCAAATTTCAGCTTTTTTTTTAATTTTTGCTAATTTTTTTGTGTGCTAATTTCTCCTAATTTAAACCAAATTCAACTTAAATTGTTCTTGTTTTCTTCTGCTAATTAAGGCTTGTTCTTGCATTTCAGCTATACATATAAATGTCTTTTAGCTAATTTCAGCCGTTTTTCAGCAAGTTCTTCAGCTATAAGCATCCACACTGCATCTTCACAGGAAATGTGATTTCTCTAGTTCTATCTTGTACAATTGTTTGTGCCCAGAGTACATTAGAGCGCTGTTCAAAGTGCTCAAAGCCCATCCTGGACCGGATCCTGCGGGCCATGGGGAAAGCCTACCACCCCCGCTGCTTCACCTGCGTGGTCTGCAACTGCTGCCTGGACGGGGTGCCCTTCACTGTGGACGCCACGTCTCAGATCCACTGCATAGACGACTTTCATCGGTACTCAAACACATTCACACAGCAGCAGGAGGTTTTCTTTATTGACGACTAACTGAGGGGTTTGATGCTCGTCCCTGACAGGAAGTACGCACCGCGCTGCTCGGTCTGTGGCGAGCCCATCATGCCTGAACCGGGGCAGGAGGAGACTGTCAGGATTGTAGCTTTGGACCGCAGTTTTCATGTCAACTGTTACGTTTGTGAGGTGAGGTTTGGTTTTCTAACTCTAAAAACAAAAATTGCAAAGTATAAACTTTAAAATGCACAAAATATAAGTAACAAGGAAAGAAAATCCACCCTGTTGATTCTCAGGTTTTTATGAACGAAGACGTAAAATGGTTTATTCTTTACCAGGTTATAAATCTGTTTAACAAAAAGTGTACAAAATCACACAACAGAATGGACCAAGAAAATAAAAGCTGTGTGTGAAACTCTGAGTCCTCCTGAGCTGCTTCAACAGGAGCTAAGAGGTTCATCTTCAGCTGCTGATCAGATGTAACGATGAACTAACTGGTCATCATCAGTGTGATCACCTGTCGAACAGCAGTAGCTTCATCAGTTTGCTGCTCTGGAGCAGACAGGTGTGTGTTAACAAAATGCCAGGGTGGAAAGACCTCAGCAATGACCTTAGAGATGCAACTGTTGCTGTCATTCAATTTACGAAGGGTCAAAGGTCATTTCCAAACTAAAGTTCGTCCTTCTACAGAGAGAAAGATTATTCATAAGTGGAAATTGTTCAAGATGGCTGCCAATCTTTCCAGCAGTCAACATCAGACTGTGCTCAGAGAATTTAAGAAAGAAGAACAAAACAGCTTCATCTCTGCAGGGTTCAAGTTTAAAATTTATAAAAAGACAGTTAAAAAAAAACTGGACAAGTTCACATGACCTGGAAAGGTGCCAGGAGAAAACCTCTCAGTGATCATGGATCAGATTCATGAAGTTTCCTCTGAATGAAGCACAAGATGTCTGGAACATTGTCCTTTGGACACATGAAACCAAAGTACAGGTTTACCCATAATGCACTGTAAAAAACAAACAAATAGGAAATTGGTGAAAATTTTTAAAAATCACACCAACTGTTAAACACGGTGATGGTCTTCAGCTTTAGGACCTTTAAGTCACTGAGTCCACCATGAGCTCCTCTGTAGACCAAAGGGTTCTAGAAAAACAGAACAATGATTCCAAACAGCAGCTGATCTACAACAGAATGGCTCAAAATGAAAAGAATCAACGGCCCAGTCAAAGTCCAGACTGAAATGTTGTGGGACCTGAAGAGACCTGAGCAGAAACTAACGCCAGGAAACGTCAAAGAACTGAAACAACGTTGTAAAGAAGAGTGGGCAAAAATATTCCTCCACAGCCATAAGAGAAACAGATGGACAGAAAACAACTAATGGTTTAATGTTTATAAAAGGTTCTGCAACCGGTTGGTTCATGGTGTGGACTTGTTTTTCCACACACAGCTTGTCCATTGTAGCTGTTTTTGTTTAATAACTCAGTGGAGTCTGTTGTGTGTTTTTGTACATTTGAACTTTAGAACAAAATAAAGATAAAAATCATCTTTGTCTTTTTATGTGACGCCCTAGAATGAAAAGAATCTGAGCTCCAAGCGTCAGCGCAATGTTCAAGCTGAAAGCCTTTTAATTAGCTGCATTTATTTACCTGCTTGCTGCGTCGTTAAGCTAATGTGACTCAAATGTCTGTGTTCATCAGGAGTGTGGCCTCCTGCTGTCGTCTGAAGGCGAAGGGCGAGGCTGTTACCCGCTGGACGGCCACATCTTGTGTAAGAGCTGCAGCGCTCGCCGCATCCAGGACCTGTCGGCCAAAATCTCCACCGACTGCTAACGTTGTGGCACAAACCCAACGCATCACGGACGGCACACCTCTGCTTTCTTCAGACTGTTTCCCCCTTTTTGTTTCTAAGTATGAATTGGGAACGTCGCTCCTGAAAGAACGTGTTGCTGCTGATCGTTGGGGTGCAGTCAGAGCACGTCGCCGCTGTATTTCCCTTTAACGTTTTCCCCACTGTCACCTTCACTACCTGCATTTTCGGTACGTCATTAATCATGTTTCTCAGTATTAGTACAACCGTGGCCTGACCTGCAGGCAGCTCGGGCTCCGTTTTCCATGGCTCCACTCTGGTACTGATCATTTCTCACTTTATTGACACAATCAAGCTGAACGTTTACAGTTTTTAAAACTAAACACTTTTTTTTTTTTTTTTTTTCATTTCATTTTTGGACCCAATAATTTTGACGGACTTGTGTAAAACATATCCCAAAAAAAATATAAGAATGGAACTATTTTTGTAAATCACTTTTCAAAGATCTGAGCTGCCTCACGGTTTTCAAATTAAAAGCGCAGAACCTAACAAAGTACTGTGACTGTACAGAAACACAATGGGTGGGTTTGAAATGGTTTTGGAGAGTTTCGAGCTGTGAAATCTTCAGTGAAATCACCTCAGAAAGACAAACGTAGACAAAAAGAATGTTTAGCTAACACAATTTAGCTTTTCTGAACTCTTAACATTAGTTTCTCCTAACGGTGTCTCGTTTAGTTATTTAGCTCGTAAAACAGTTTCTGCAACGAAATGTCGACAAAACAAAAATCAGTCTGTTGACGGTTTGTCCTTTTGAAGATGATTGTGCAATGAAGACAAACACTCTGTCGTCTAAAGGCGAGGGTTCCTAACCCTGGTCCTTGAGGAACGCCATCCTGCATGTTTTAGTTGTTGCTCTGCTGTGAAACACCTGATTTTAATTCATGTGTGATTAACAGGCTTCTGCAGAATATGAGGAATGTGAAAGGGATTAAAAGTTACTTTAGCAATGATGTTTAAAACAAAACATTTCACTAAAGGGTTTTTTATTTTCAGATAAGCGTCCGTGATTGTTCAATAATTTGAGTTATTCTTGCACTTGTGGGTAAAGTTGTCATAATCTGAGTTTTAAACAGTATTCGGTAAAGTTGTGTTGTAAGTTTTTCCATTCAGTTTTGTCCACGTTAAACCTAAAGGGAAAGTTCGGATCTTTTGAAGTGGAGCTCTGTGGGAACAGTTTGAGCAGTTCTTCATCTGTTGGAGAAATGGTTACAGTCTGAACAGAGGGGACGAGCTAACGGCTAGCCTGAACATCTAAAACAATCTTTACTTTGGCAACCAATTACGCGCTTCTTCCAGCAGAAATGAAATAGTTGTCTTCAATGTGCTACAGCTAGCTGCTGCTGCCACGACTTGTGCTTGAATTTTATGTGAATGTAAAGTAACGCTGGCGGCGGCGTAGGGATTTATACATGAACTGCTGTGAAAAGTTTAACATCCTTAGCCTCGCTCAGACTAGCTGCTCATCAACTGAGGTACTTCAAAAGGCTATCCACAACAGGTAAGATAATAGCATTTTCGCAGAACTACCCTTTAAAGGTTTAGTTTTACGAACACACAGACATTTCAGTTTGAGTTTTTTTTTTTTTTTTTTTTTTTTTAATTTATCTTTATTGTTTTACTTTTTACCTTTAGAGGTGATGGTTTGTTAGCTTCTGTTGTCGGTAAAGTCCTGCATCAACTCCTGTCTGAGTCAGATCTGTTTGTCGTTTATCCATCATCTTTACTGAATTATCCTTTAAAATGTAAACAGGAGCTTCTATGGGGGGGAGAGGCCTGCTGCACAAAATGAATTCAGTCTGAGGCTGTTTTATGCTGAATAAATGTGTTTAAGCACATACAGGTAGTTTATTAGGTTAAGATTTGTCATTAGCATGTTTAGTTCCTCTTTTACTCGGAGCACGAAACAAAGGCTCGGATGATTTCTGACACTTAAATTTGAAGTTGAAATATTGAACATTTCACCGAATGTAAGACAGGATGGAGCTTCACAGAGAACACTAGCTGACAGAGTTTAAAAACATTTTTACTGTTTACAACCAGAACAACTGAATTTATTTTGCTGGTTCTAGAAGAAAGAAGAAAAAACCAAAGCTCCGGCTTGAACAGTCCTGGTTTGTGTTAACAGGCAGTGAAAGATTTCCAGAAGAAGTTGCGGCAGCCTGCTTTTCTCTGTCTGAAGCGGAGGTGTTGTCTCCTCAGCCTCTCCCTGCCTCCTCCTGCCTCCTCTTCCTCCAGCTCCTCTCTTGACGCCATCAGCTCAGAGACAAACCTCAGGAAGAGCAAACGAGCCAGAGCCTGAAGGAGCGTTGGAGAAATATATACAGGTATATTAAAAGAAATTTCAGCTGCTTGATATTTAAATGAAAATGATTCCAAACACAAAACGTGAACTTAGAATATAAGTTTGTTAGCTCACCTGGTCTTTGAAGTCCTCTCGAAGTATTTCTGTCGTCTGCTCCCCGCCACCCGGCACCAACAGTCCAGATAAACACAAAACCACCAGGAGGACCCACACCTGAGGATGAAGCATCTCCCAACAAAGATGAGATGCACGCAATTTGGCTGATAGTCTGTGTTTTCACCTCGGCTGATGAAGGCTGTTGGGAATGTCTTAAATAGATTAAACCTCGATGAGTTGGTGAAGAAGAGCGGAGTGGTTTCACTGCTGTCGTCGACGTCTTCATCTTTAAATCCCCTCATCCTCGAGCAAACCAAAGGATGTGATTGGTGGAAAAGTCCGGCTGAGTTGCGACGAAGTCACCGTTACTCAAGTTCCCACTGATGACCCAAACCTGTCCAATCAAATCCACAAATACTGACTTTGTTTTGATTTTAATGAGTTTATTTAAAAAAAAAAAAAGTCAAACTTTTTAATCTTTGTAGAACCTGTTGGGTATAATTAGGCACTTCAGGGTGTCCAGTGGTCCCATCGCACCACAGGAACCGCTGCGTGGTGATGGTGATGACTCAATGTGACTCAAATGTTAACGAGGCTACGTGTTGATTAGTTCAACACCCCACCCCCCTTAAACTGTCACTTTGAGTCATAGGAATGAAACAAGGAAAGACTAAACATGCACGTCAGCAAGATAACACTTGTTGCTACAGTGCCTACAAAAAGCATTCATTCATTCATTCAACCTTTATTTAGGCAGGTTAATCCCGTTGAGCCTCGAGGACTCATTTACAAGAGAGACCTGGCTACAAACAGAGAACAATGACAACAGCAACAGTAGAGTTTCCTTGGACAATCAACTGTGAGGCGAACTTGTCCTCGTTATAATCTAAAACTGCAGGACAGCGGAGCAGAACATAGGACACAGCTACGGAGACTAGATGGTTCCCATTTCCTCTAGAGCAGCAGCAGGTTTGCTGATGGGGGATTCCTCTGTTCAAGTCTCTTTCTTGAAGTCTGGGATCGTCTCATTGGAGAGGACGAGAAACACCCTGATGTTGAAACTTATACTGTGATCGTCAGTCAAGACTCATGGGCTTCATTTAAAAGCACCTAGAAAATTCATAGTGAGTAAAAAACAGAGCCAGTTTCAATAAGGTAATGACTTAAAACCAGCGGGTTTGTCAATCAAACGACTTCCATTTGGTTTTTAGAGGATTCGGTTAAATGCTTCGTTTGCACTAAATGTGGGGCAGCACGGTGGCGCAACTTGGCAGAGCTGCTGCCTCTCAGCAAGAAGGTTGTCAGTTCAAATCTCAGTCCGTGGGCCTTTCTGGGTGGTGTCTGCATGTTCTCGCCGTGCATGCGTTGGTTTTCTCCGGGTACTCCGGTTTCCTCCCACAGATTAAAAAACATGCACGTTAGACTGATTGCTAACTATTGTCCCGAGGTGAGAGAGAGACTGAACGGCTGTCTCGTTTGTCTCCGTGTCCCTGTGATGGACTGGAGACCTGTCCAGGGTGCACCCCGCCCCTCGAACAGTGATTGCTGGATTGCGTGACCCAAAATGGAAGACGTGGGTAAAAGACGATGGATGGACGGACACTGACGAGCATTTTGAAAATTCATAGCAACATTTGTGGAACACTACTGTCTCAAACTGCACCCTCTGGTATGGGTGCAGTTTGAGACAGTAGTAGCCTCCGGCACGTCAGACTCCGTGGTACAGTGGTAGTGGCAGCCGACCCCCGATCGCAAGGTTGGAGGTTCGAATCCCAAGTTCCCACACCATGTGTTGTTGTGTCCCTGGGCAAGACACTTAATCCCGAGTTGCTCCCGGTGGGACTGGCTGGCGCCTTGCATGGCAGCCCACCGCCACCGGTGTATGAATGTGTGTATGAATGGGTGGATGGCTGGTGCTGGAAAGCGCTTTGGGGCCCCTCATAGGGGGCTGGAAAGCGCTATACATGTATAAGTAAGCTCCATTTCCATTTTACCATAGTTCTTCAGGATAACCTCATGCACGTGATTTAAAAGACTAAACGTGTTTTCTTTGAGCGATGCTGCGGCGATCACTCACCAAGATACTCCATCAGCTGCTCAGCTGTTATGATCTCCATCATAGGTGGAATCTTGACCTGAAAGAGAGGTGTGCACACCTGCTGTTAGCCGCTCCAACAGTGAACCCCAGTGTCCACATGGCTCCCAGGACATTTACCTTCCATGCAAGCAGAAGGACGTTCATGATGGCCAGTAACGGACAGGGCCCGTTCTCGTTCTGGGTGATGATGGGGGTGTTCTCTTCTCGCCACTTGATCCACTTGATGTGGTACACGGACTGGCCCGCGGCCCGGTCCTTGGCGCACGAAGTCTTTGTCCCGTCCGAGCTGTACTCGCTCTGCAGGGCCAAGGCCAGACCCCGGTCCTCCAGACCCTCAGAGCTGGGACACGAGTTCAGGTTGGAGAAGGACTCCAGGGAATCGATGCTGCGGGACTGGCTGGGCTCCGGCTCGCTCCCGCTCGGTAACGCCTCAGACGAGGTGCGAGTACCTGACGTCCCCGGTTTGACGTCACATTCGACTCCACCGTCCGGACGCAGGTGAGTGGGTTTGGCCGGTTTCGTCGGTTCAACTTGTCCACGCGCGTCTGGGCTCCGTGTGGCGGGAGGTGAGGACGGCTCGTCGCGGGTTTTGTTGTTTACCAAGTTTGAGGCACCTCCCTGGCGGTCTCCCGCTGACAGCGCCGACTCCTGCTCCATCCCGTTACTAATCGGATCCGGTTGGTTCGTACCAGTGTCCTCCTTGTGCTCCTCGTGCACGGGGGGCGCTTGGATAACCTCCGGCACGTCAGACTCCTCGGCGCTGAGCAGAACATCGAGGCTCGGGGAGCTGGGATCGCAACCAGCGCGGGGACGAGGAGCCTCACTGTTCTTGCATTTGTCGGCGCTTCCCTTCACGCCGCCTCCATCGGGAACGTCGCCCATTTTATCCGCAATCGTGGCGCACGAGGACTTCCCGTCAGGGTCTCGGTGCACGTTTGCATTTTGATCCATTTCGACGCACGCGCTGGCGACAGATTTTTAGGTAAACCGCAGCCGTAGCTTCGCCCTCAAAGACGCCATGACAATTCTGCGAGTGACGTCATCAGAGTAAAAGAGGGCGGTGCGTGATGCGTTTGCGTCCACTCGTACTATGCAAACTTTTTTATATTTTTTTATTTATTCATTTAAATTTGTAAAACACAAGAAAATACATTTACAAAACCATCTCAGAGGAAAAAAAAAAAAAAAATTAAAATGAAAGGAAGCAGAAGAAGAAACAATCTTATAATATCTGCCCCCTTTCAAACAAAATCAATTCAAACAATCAATTTTTAATCAATAATTATCCAAGAACCAATTTTATAACTACAGTACAGTACTGTACTGTATTTACAATTCACAATTAGTATGGGTCATACAATTTACACTAATTACTGTATACTGTATATATTTTTTCAAAAGTTCACTCAATCATTCTAAAGTTCACTCTTCATCATTCGATCATCAAACTTTTAGTGAGAAGGATTTTGTTTTGTTTTTGGTTTGTTTTGTTTTATATTTAACCTGTCAGTTCCTCGTGATTTAAATTAACTAAAAAGTTGGGAAGGTATCAGTTTTTATTATGCAGTAAAATTGAACTTCTTGCGTTTGGAACATCATGACAGTTACGTTTGAACGAAAACTCCTAAACGCCACCTTTGGTAGATGGTATGACAAATTTAATGTAGGGACGCTTTTTGACCACAAGAGGGCAGCAACGCCCTTTCCAGGTGTTTGTTTACATGCTGTATACTTGTTTACGTGGATTAAATGTGAATTTTAATGGCAGAGAGTATTTGTTGTTAGATATGTAAAACTACTTAGATGGACTGTATTTATTGAATATAGGCTTTAACATTTATAATACATTGAATGTGATGCATTTGCCTTATAATCTATCTGTTTTGCTACTTTGACATCTTTTTTAACTTGTTGAAAAAATCCGTATGCCTCTCTTATGATTGTATATTGCTGATTGTCAAAGGAAAGTCTATTGTCGCTGTTGTCATCATTCTTTGTTGAAACCAAGTCTCTCTTGTAAATGAGTCCTCGAGGCTCAATGGGATTTAACCTGCCTAAATAAAGGTTGAATGAATGAAAAATAAATATTATAAATAAAAGCTGCACTTGGGCGTTTTTGCCTTGTACATCAATACATTTAATCAGTGGTGTTGTCATCCTCAGCTTGTGCGTACACTTGTAGATCAACTTACTTCAAAGCACAAACAGTATGGTCTTTGCACTCACACAAAATCATAGTAATATCAGCATTGATCCAAATGTTTTGATTGTTACTAATGAAACACATTATGTGAAAATACATTATTTACAATTATATTTATAAATGTGGTCTACATAAAGATGATTTAAAATCAAGTTTGACAGTCAGACTGACTCTGCAACATTCTGCAGTCCAGACGCTGGTGCTGATGGTGGAGCAGGTTTACAGATTGCTCATGGAGACATGGATAAAAAAAAGTGACATAGAAGTTGAAAAGTAAGAGGGCTGTAAACAATCTGAAAGATTATCTGATTTTTTTTTTTTTTTTTTTTTTTTAAATAAAGATAAGGCTACAGTTGTTTATTAGAACCTTGGCAAGAGAGAAGACAACAAACAGAGAAGGATGATGGAAAGCACCTTGCCTCAATTAAAGCAGTATCAGGAGAAAACAACTTTAGGGAGCAGGGTAGCTGGACATTTCCTTAGAGATGGAAGAAGTTCAGATTTGCTGTAGAACCGCTGCTCCTGCACATCAAGACGAGCCAGTTGGGGTGGTTCAGGCATCTGTAAGGATGTTCTCTTGGATCCTCCCTAGGGAGGGAAATTATATGAATGGATGGATATGGATGGATGGATGGATGGATGGAAAATGAAAACTTAGACAAAACTGCAGAGACATTTATAAACAGAAGTAAGGCTGAAACAACAGTCACCTACAACCTATGTGCTGGGTGAGTGGGGTCCTTCATGATGCAGGTGGCCCTCTTCCTGCATCTGGAGATGTAAATGTCTGTGATGGAGGGGAGGCTGACCCCGACAGTCTTCTGTGCAACCTTCACCACTTTCTGAAAAGCTTTTCTGTCTGCAGCTGTTGGTGCAAAGAGAATAACCTTCACATCAGTGTGAAGAAGATAAAAGAGATGATTGTGGACTTCAGAAGGAACAAATTCACCTACACCCCCCTGAACATATGATCTGCAGTGGAAGTGGTCTGCAGCTACTGTACAAGTACTTGTCTTGTAATACATGAAGAATTAGGACAAATTTATTCAGGGCCATTTTAAAGTGTGCACCCGTGCACAGGGAAAGCAAGTAGAGAGTACTGTATTCTGAAAATCTTCAAAAGCAGTGCAGCCCAAGATGCTCCCAAAGATTAACTGAAGATTCACTCCATCTGGCATTGTTAAACAAGTGTAGATAATCAATGTAGGAATATATTCTTAAAATCAATATAGTTCTAAACATTGTATCATTTGGTGGTACGCATCACAAAATAGGAGGATCTGCAGTGGAAGTGGTCTCCAGCTACAAGTACGTGGATGTACGCCTGAATGACAACCTCAGCTGGGGTGACAACACCACCAGCCTGATCGAGAAGCATCAGGGACTCTACTTCCTGAGGCGGCTGAAACGAGCTGGTCTGGGAAGCTCAGTCCTCACCTCCTTCTACAGGTGTGCAGTGGAGAGCATCCTGTGCTCCAGCATCA
>JARVLU010000001.1:18349200-18361382 GCA_031762415.1 Simpsonichthys santanae
GAGGGACAGTGGGTATATTGGTAGAAGGATGTTAGAAATGCAGCTGCCAGGAAAAAGACAGAGGAGATATATGGATGGCGACCCCCTGAAGAGGGAAAAGCCAAAATGTGAAGAAAGAAGTTGTCAACTTGGCAACATTGTTATTTAATGTTAGCATTTTTGATGTTTTCTCTGTCTCTGCGTTCTTAGGGTGGCTCAGAGACATGAGAGGAAACTACGTGGCCTCCTTCATGGTGGCCGGCTCTTTCCTGCTCCTCGGGAGCCTCACCATGGCCACTCTGCCTCACTACTGGTCCTGCACAGATCCACCACCTCCTCACGGCTTCAGGTCACATCAGGAGCAGGAGCAGAAGAAAGTTGTTCTCCCTGACTCAATCCACACAACGGCCGAAGTCGGAGAGGTGAAATTCAGATGACAGGACGTCTTCAAGGACTTCCGTCAGCAGGAGTTGTGTTTGCACCTCACGACTAAAGTGATGCTCCGGATGAGATGTGCCAAAAAGAAGGCGGGATTTAAGGAAAAGGTGCAGGAGGAGTCAAGTTTCAGGCAAAACGTCAGAAAGTTGCACATTTTGGCAGCAGAAATCTCCTGATGTGACCAAAAGATGATTCTGTTGCGCGCATTTTAAATTTCACCTCATCGTGATTTCACTTCACCCACCGAAGCTGTGTTCCCTGAACGCAGCACAGACGATCATCACTGTCTTGATTGAGCACTTTACGTCACGACATGTTTATCGATGAGCAGAAACCAAATTTCGCATCGTAACTGAGTGACGTTTCCACACTAACCTCCACAGGACGGACTCTCAGGGTTTGAATCTGAACATTTTTGTAAAAATTCTCACTTTGTTTTTTTAATAATGTCACGTTTCAAAGGCTGTAGATGGAAAATCTCGGAGGCGCTGATCCAAATTAAACTCAACTGTTTATTTTTATTTTATTTTTTTAAGAGCCGCCTGCACTCTGAAAAACATCACGTCACGAAAGTTTTGGGGTTTGTCTGTCTGTTAGCAAAATATCTCATGAACCACTGGAGGGATTTCAACAAAACTCGAAGTAATCATTCGGCGTGCAGCTGCAACTCCTTTTGGAGTCTTTAAATCAAGATGGCCGCCTCAGCTACTGGACTTAAGCAAACACAAAAACGGCTATAGCTCAGTCATTTAACACATTCCGCTAAAACGTAGCGTGGTAGTAGCGGAGAGTCCCCTCTAACACATACTCTAAGCACCAACCAAGATTTTTCTTATAAATTTTCATTCCAAAGTATCGCTCCATGTTCGGAACGTTTCCGTTCATAAATAAAAAAAAAAAAAAAAAAAAAAGTTCAACAAAAACAAACTGTTTAATTCAGGTGTTTCTAAATCAGACATGGACAACTTAAGGCCCGAGGACCAAAAGTGTGCCTTGGACAATCTACATCCGGCCCCTAATATCCTTAATTCAAAAGAAAACGACTTAATTAAATTTTTTTTTATTGTAAGAAAAAAAAAATTGAGATTTAAGGAAAACATAAAACCTTTTTAACAGTCATTCTGTTTCCAGAACTAGACTGAAGGTTAAAGACTTAAACACAAATATATACGCTTGTTTTGCATATTTCTGCTAGCATGCTTAACATGTTAATCTAGCACGTGTTTAATTCATTAACAAGAGCCAATTTACACGTCTTGTATTCCTAAAGGATTTTGTAAAGTCGAGTTTTTATAAAGCATGCATTGCTAACTATGCTACAATAAGAAAAAAGGTCTTCTAGCTTGTCTGTCATAAATAACATTTATTTCCCAATTCTTTACGTGGCCGTTTGATTGAAACATCTTGATGTGGCCCTTTGGAAAATAAATAAATAAATAAAAACATGTTGCCCACCTCAGTCTAAATGAAACTTCACGTTAGCCATCATCAGACTGGATCACCCTCAACTACTACCACACCAAATGTTAGCTCCATCTTTAAAACTGACCAGGTTTGTGCAGATTGCCATGAGAGTTTATTCAAGTTCATCCACTGGTTCGTGAGATATTTTGCTGACAGACACCAGACGGTAATGAGCTGAACATTCCAGTCTTTGTAAACTAAAAATCCTCACGTAACGGTTTTGGGAACAACTTGCTGAATCTTAAAACGCTTCTCTGCAGACGCTGTTGTTTTGTTGACGACTTTGATTTGCGTGTAAACACCTGCACGCTTGCACATCTTGAATCTGACATGAGTAAAAAGTTATTTAAGGAATTTGGAATAATACACAAGATTTTACCTGTTTTTATCACATCGCTGGCATGTTTTCTTTTCAGCTTAGTGGCCAGAGTGAAACAGGAAGTGACATCAAAGGGGAACTTTTTAAAAAAAGGAACTTCCTGGTTCCTGCTCTTATTGAAACGATATTTGAGCTGACTCATCGTCTTTCTCTAATGGTGACTCGATAATCTAAAGAGGCATCAGTCTTCTGTGTTGTCGGCCATCGTAGCAACGCATGCACATGCAGGCATCACTTCCTGTCACTGCGCACAACAACTGTTCATCTCTTTTTGCAATATGTTATTTATTTTTAAAAAAGTGCATTCATATTTATTACGAAACTTGGATGTTGAGGCACTTTCAGCCTTCGGCCAACGCTCATCCGGCTGCAAAGACCTCAAAGATCTGGTCTACTCCATCGGTGCTTTGTCGCTCTGCAGGAGTTTCTGTGTGAAGCACTTTCAAGTGGTCCAGTGTTTTGTTTGGATGCGCTCTCCAAACCGCTGTAAAACATAAGCCGAAGCAGCCGAAATGTTCGGCTGTGGGAGCAGCTGGACGAATACCAGGTTTGTGTCGGGGTCGCCGTGACCCGCTGGGTTTCCCCTCTGCAACAGCTTTGAGTTCACTGTGTAAAGATAAATGTACCAATTGAAGTGAAGTTATTGGTCTTTGCTCAATACTTCGTTTTTACAATCAAGCTGCAGACTGATGTGGAGAAATGAGACAAATTGCTCTTTAATAAAATTAAGTGGATATATTACTGTTTATTTTATTTACAGTTAGTATTTGGCAGGAGTTTTGTGTTGAAGGTGCAACAGTGCTCTTCTTGACTGTGTCTTTAAATTAAAAGCGTATGAGCGGACTATCAGGAGTTTGTTTACCTACAAAAACAGCTGAAGTAACAGAAAACAGGTCAAACTTCAAACGCGCCCGCCATATTTTACAAACCACAACCGGCCTTTTGTAAACTTAAATCTTAAATCTTTTGATCGTAAAGGTTGCAGACCCCTGAGCTCAACAAGAAACAACTGTGTCGTCGGCATAGAAATGTAAGGATGCATAAGCAATGATCTGACCTGCATTTATGTAGATTGTGAAGAGGGTGACACCGAAGACTGAGCCTTGTGGTACACCATTCTTTACAGTTGAATAGCTGGAAGAAGTACCATTAAGTTGCACATTGCCTTTGATCTGAGAGGTAATTAGTAAACCAATTGATGGTTTGATCAGTAAATCTGGAAAACTACATGAGAAAACTATTTCAAACTAAACCATCTGATAAAATTCAGTTTTCTTTAAAATTGCTGCTTTTATAAGTGCTGCCCTCTGCTGGACATTTACTGGTAAAACATTGATTTTAAATACAACATCTAGGTCGGTTTCACATTTGAGTAACTTAAATGTGCATTTGCGCTGTGGTTTATTCATTCAAATACAAACGTACTTGGACAAAAATAAAACTTAAATATTGTTTGCAATGTAAAACAATCCGGCAATCTTACGAGTTTATTGAAGACCACTGCAAAAAAGTAAAGATATTTATAAGAAACGTTTGATTTTATTTTCATGTAAAAAGTCAGTATTGAATCAAAGCATGAAACATTTTCATTGAAAAAGAACAAAAAGAAAAAAAAAATCAGATTTATTGGGTTGAATACGTGCCTCCTGGCAGAGCCGAGGCCTCTGTGGGACACAAACCCCTCGTGAAGCGGCTCCACTGTTTCCACTCGGACACCATTGTTCCTCGGTGACGTGAGCTCAAAGGAGTTGGCTGTTCGGAGCGTTGGTCCCGTCTGAAGTCGGCACCAGCTGAGCTCTGACCCAACAAGTGGCAGGTATCCAGGAAGTGTGTGTGAAAACGCTCAGACGGTGCACAGATGGAGGAGGAGGCGGCGCCAGCAGCTGGTTAGGATTTAGGGTCTGCGCTGCGGCGCTTCAGCTTCTCGGGGTTATTTGAGGCCATGTGTGAAAAGTCTCTGAAAATGTCCTGGTAGATTTCGTCACCTGGAAAAAACAAAAAGACGACATGAGCGGGGGAGAACGGCCTCCGCTACAGACAGAGGAGACGTTAGTTGCCAAAAAAAATTAACTGTTTCCCAACACCTTATGAGTTGAAGCCTCAAAGGAAGGAGCACAAATAAAGCATGCAACATGCACAAAACACGGCATGCACATGCACTTTACCTCTCGCTTGGCCGAGGGCGCCACACTGCACAAGCAGTTGAGACCAGATGGACATCTCAGCGGGCAGAGGGTGAAAACACAACGAAAAAGCAGAGCACTTTCAAATACTGAGCAGCAGACGAACACGTCTCCATTCCTTCATGACTGACCCCACCCCCCCACAAAACAACACACAGTTCCCGAGAACAGTCATGGAAGAATGGATTTGGCAGCTTGAAAAGGAGCTAAATGACAAAATGCTACAAAAACCTCCTTTTGACCTGAAGATCCAGGAGAACAGAGACACTCTGGCCCCTACATGACAAATATTTTAAATAAAAACAAGTAACGTAACAGCAGGAAAGCTTAAAGGGACAGATCACATGGTTAGACGTGAGGTTCTGTAAAGTGATTATGAACAGTCAACATCTTACCTGCTATAGACAGCCCTCTGGAGAAATATAGTTAATTCTGACTAGCTTGATGAGCTAATGGCTGATGTGAAAGACACCTACAGCTGACCAAAAATGTCTGTAAGAACAGCTTTCAAGTTTGTTTGTTTTTTTTTTGGTTCAATTTTAAAAAACTTTAAAATGTTACATGGATATTTTCAAAAAGCTAAATGTTAAACTCAAATTTCATCTGATTCAAGTCTAAACGTCGTTACAAACATTAAACGCAGCCTTAATGAAATTGTTTTACTCATTTTTAAAAACTCCATGTACTGTACTTCCATATGTATTTGGACACTTCTTTCCGCATCCATCAGGGGGGTGCTGCAGCACCTTCAACACCCCTGCTTTGTCTGATTTGCTCACCAAAAAAACTTTAGCTGTTTTTTTCTTCACCACAGCTGAATGCTGTCTGGTCTGTAAAGCTAGCGGCGTTTGCAGCAGCTGATTTAGACCTACTCGAAAGTAAGCTCAGATATTAAATCAATATATGGTGACCTAAAAAATAACACCAGAATTGAGAACAATTACCATATTTTTCGACCTACAAGTTGCCTTTTTTTTTTTTTTTGTGCATAATTTGCATGCCCTGCAACTTATAGGCCGAAGCAACGTATTTATGGATTCCCACCCCCATTATTTATAAATCTATTTTTGGCTGAGATGACTGTTTTCATTTATTCTGACTGGGAAAAAAATGAATAGGACCATTTTCAGCCACTTGATGGCAGCAGAGTAGTAGTAGCAGTATGGCATGCCATTGTTTCATGTCATAGGTAAATGTGGCTATACTGTAATGACAAATTCAAAAAAGTCCTGGTTCAGCGTCAAATCCAGAACCTTCTAGCTGCAGAATAACAGAAAAAAAATTAAAAATAAAATACTGTGGTAGTCTAAAAGTGTTTGCACAGGAAATGCTGCAGCTAGCTGCTACATGTAAAGAATAATTTAATGCAAAAAAGGTTTATAAAAGCATTTGAGTTTTAATGAAAGCCATTAGCTCATCATTCAGAATTAACTATTTCTCCAAACTGAGGTTGTTCGGAGCCATCTACAGCAGGTAAGATGTTAACTCATGATAACTTCTCCACAGAACCCCACTCCAAAACGTCCCTTTAAATTCCCTCCCTATTCACAGAATGGTGAGGGAAACTCGTCAGCACCAAACCCAAGACTGAATTCAGCTTACACAACTAAACTGATAAACCAACAGTTAAAAACTTTGTTAGAATGTGAAAACGTTGTGCACACTGGATCAAAATATCCAAAAATACTTTAAATAGACCCGATGAAGGCCTGTTAAATATATTATACATGTTGCTTTCATTATTGACCACGTGCTTGAAGAGTTTGCAGGTTTCAAAGTGCAGCGTTTAAAATTCAAAGTGCATGCGGAGCTTTTTTCATCTGAGCTTCAATACGTTTGAATAATTTTCGTATTTTCCTTTTGGTCTTTGTACCTTTGAGCTGTAACTTCTTGAGCTACAATTAGATTATTTATTTTCCATCTGGTCATTTTAGCTCTGCTAGTCACCCCAGAGCCCAGCCACTGATATGATTCTTAATAGCCTGGAGACTCTTCCTTCCCCGACCACCTCCTGCCCCCCCCAGTACCTCCCCGGACCCCCGATCCTCTGAATGACCTGATTGGCCGAACGCTCCGTCCATCTCCCGCATCTCCTTGTTCATTTTGGCGATCCGTAACCTGAAAGGTAAAAACAGAAAAAGAGCATAAGTCAGAGGAGTTCCTGTTTCTTCTTCGTTGGGTTGCTCAGTTTTTCTTGGCGGGAAACGCTCACAAGGTGACGATGTCGGCGTTCGCGTTGTCCACGGCGATGGTTATGGGGTCTTTTTGGTTCTTGTCTCGGGCGTTGTAGTCAGCGCCTCGCTTCAGGAAGAGACAAACCAGCCTACAAAAACACAAAAAGATAAAAGAATGTTCTTTAATTTTTACGGAAAGAAACAGAACATCAGTTAAAATCTGAATTTTTAAAAAGTATAAAAGTTACAAAATGATCTTCGTGTCATTGAGTGAAAGAAGTAAAGAAGTCCCTCGATACATTGCAGTTCGACTTTTGCAGACTCACTCTTATGCAGGTTTTCAATGTAAGATTGTACACGACACACAATTTGCAATGGGGAAGATAGACCCCCACCCCATCCCCTCCTTTCTCTTTCTGAGGCTGTCTGTCTGCTCTGCTGTGACAGCCTCAGAAAGAGAAAGGAGGGGGGTGGGGTCTGTCTTTCCCCATCACTACTGCTCAGGGAGCAGGGATGAGTGGCTCAGTGCAGCTCATTCAGGTAGAAGACAGAGCCCCCCCCCCACCCCTCCTTTCTTTTTTTGAGGCAGCAGAGAGCAGAGACATACCTGTACAACAGGCGGGCGCACAACAGACAGCCTCAATAAAAGAAAGGAGGGGGCAGGGAGTCTGTCTTATACCTGAGTGAGCTGCAGAAGTGGCATGGATTGTTTATTTAAAATAATCAGGCATGACCGAACTGAGCCTCTCTCTCTTTCACTGTGCGCTTTTAGAGCGTTTAGAACATTCTTAATACCATTGCAAGAGTGTTGGAAGGATTTCTAAAGCCTTAAAATATATATGAATACTAAAATATATATGAATACTAAAATAAACATTAAAATAAATATAACGTCCTTTGTGGATTTTCACCTATCGTGGGGGTGATTGGAATGCTAATAACCCCTGTGATAAATGAGGGACTGCTGTATTTGGTCATCAAACAAAACGTGACTTTGTACTTGGAGACACTTTCATTGTGAAGCTCAGCGGGGAGATGTTTCTTACAGTCGGTCACCAGGTTTGAAGACAGGAGGGATTCTGACCTCTTTAGAGGAACTCTGAATTCTTTAGGTTTCTTGGCCTGAACTCCACTGTAGATTTTCTACAAACTCGACATCTGGAGACAGGTTAGGCTATTCCTGTATTGCCTTGGCGATATGTTTTGGATCAATGTCATGCTTGAAGACCCATCTTCAGTGTTCTGGTTGAAGGAAGAGAAGTTCTCGTCCAAGATTTTACGGTACACGCCATGAGTCGTCTCCTGATCATCTTCACCCCATGAGATAAGCTCTTGCATGGATGCTTCCATTTCCAAATCATGCTAACAGCTGTCATTCTCTGCCCCTTTGCCGTCATTTTACATTACTCAAAAGATCAATGTGATATAAACGTGCAAAGCACTGAGGTAGGACTAAAAAGTAAGTGAAATGGGATTCAGCCTATACATCCTGCTGTCAGCCACTGCACCATTCCAGAGATGAAGCAATAGAAAGGTTTAGTTTTGTTGCATCGTTGCACAAGTTTGTCTCTCTCTTTCAGTTGATTGATTGATAAATTGCGCTGCAGCTCAAGCATGTTGGTTAACAGGTTTGATGTATGACAGTGCGTGTGTGAGTAAATTTGTACCCCGTGTGACCGAGGATGGTGCCGTGGTGCAGCGGCCCTCGCCCATTGCTGTCCGCCTGGTTGACGTTGGCGCCGTTCTGCAGCAGGAACTCGCAGGCTGCCAGGGCGTTCTGAACAAAAGAGGTCATTATACCATGTGCTCAACTGAAAAGAAAAAGAATCTCCAACTAGTTGGATCTACTGACCTTTCTTTTTCATAAACAATTACTTCAACTATAAAAACAAGACCATAAGAAATGTAGGCTATTAGGCTAGTATTTGTAGGCTATTGTGTACTGCCAGGCTGGTGTACTGTATAAAGTATGTAGGAGTTTCACAAACAACAACTTTAAGTGGAATCGACAAATAACATATCAAGGCCGATAAGTGCAAGTAATCGGAGATCCATTTAACACAAAAAGACTAAAACAATAAGATCTTTCTGGTCAATATGTATTAAATGCAGTACTGTACAGCTAAACAAAAAGTTAGCTATGCTAACTGCTAATTTGCTTACTTACAAAATTAGCTTAGCTAATGCTAAACCGATAAAAAAAATGTATCAGAAGCTAATGCTAAAGTTCTAACTTTTCTCCTATACTGCTGTCACGGACACTGTAAAATTGTCTATAATGTGATGACGTAGTGAACACAACTCAAAATGGTTCATAAATCATAAATAAAACAACCATGTCCTGTTCAGAGGTGAACTTTTAGAAATTAATCCGGTCCATCAGAACCCAGAGGGCGGAGCAGAACTCGGCTGTGCTGAAACAGAGTGATGCATTCAATGTGTGTCGGCCGTCCCCTTCGTGTCATTAATTATAATAAATTACGGTAACTCACTTTGGCAATACTTTTTTTGGTTAACTACTTTTATAAACTAAATACTGTACTAAGTTGCTGTGCGTCATCATCAACATTCTCTGTAATAAATCTGTTCGTATTAAAGTAAAGATGTGTAAAATGTGTGTGAGAGTCACGTCCCAGAGACAATGTAGTGTTGCAATGCATCCTGGGTAGGAATTCTGTTTGCAATGTTTCTGAGTGTGAAAATGGGTTTTCAATATTTTCCTGTTCTGGTTTAGTATTTATGTTAAAGTCTCTGTTATTGGCTGTAAACCGACTCCGTGAGTCAGAGACTGTTTGTGGAAGATATGAAGAGGAAAAGCACTGCGAGGGTGGTGATGTCACTGGACAGTGCTTAGCTCTGCATAGCGTAACTTAGCATTGCTCTGTGTAAACCACCCTTCTCCTGTACGCTTTTAATGTGAAGTTAGTTCCGCTATTAGTGGTTTAGAGGAACCGGTGTCCACCATTGATTAAATGAGGTACTGAAGGTTAAATTGCCACAACTGTCCAGTTTTTTATGAGATATTTGTACCATGGACATGTGATTGGTGCAACAGGAAGGTTTCTAGGCTCTTTCAGGTGAAACGAGCGCTCTGAAGGTTCTGCTCACCACTGAGACGGCCTGGATCAGCGGCGTGCTCGACTCCTCGGCCAAGTTGACCCAGTTGACGTCTGCTCCGTGGGCCAGAGCGTCGGCCATGACGGGGAAGTTCTGCAGAGCGGCCGAGCGATACAACAGCGCCCCGGGGTGAAGGCCGCTGAGATCTTCCTCTTCCTCTTCTTCATCTGAGGGAAGTTTTCATGTTTATTTATTTATTTTAAGAAAAAAAAAAAAAAAAACCTGAAATGTCACATTTTTATCTCTTGAAAGCTCAAATTTAACTTTGTGCTTTATCTTGTGGAGTCAGATAAAACCTCTGCGTGTGCACGACTTATCTCACCTTTATGAAAGCCAGTATTGTTCTTGTGGACAATGTCGCTGGGGCTAAGCCCTAAGGAGAGAGAAAAGGTTTATCCTGCTGACAGCACACAAATACAGCAGACAAGAGCTTCGGGGTCATCTTGTTTTGCTGGATCAACAGCTAACGTCCGTTCTTTTGATCAGCTGTTGTACACAAGCACGTCTCTGCGGCGTGGCGTGAGGTTTACCCGTCAGCCGAGGCAGCGTGGCTCGGTTCGGTTTGGGTTTGAGAGGCGGTCGCTGCACATTCCGATCCTGCGTCGTAGCTCTGGTTCTCCTGGCGCTGGATCGCCTCAGCAGGGGGTTTCTGCCAGTCTCCGGCAGCTTCTGGATAAACTTCTTCTCTACGTACTTGGATCGAATCCACGACTCCTTGTCTGCTCTGAGGAACGGAAAGAAAAAGGGTTTTAATTTACTGCGACGGAGCTCGTGTTCAGCTCGGTTTAATTCCTACTCCACAACAACAACTCTGTTCAAACACCGGCTTAAACTGATTCTGTACCATGGGAAGATAATGAACAATAATATCTTACCTGTTGCAGATTGCTCTTTGTATGAGCCAAGTTTGGAGAAATAATGTTTAATCCTAAACAGAATGATGAGCTAATGGCTAGTCTGAGCGGATCACAAAGTGGATTACCCTCATCTTAAAAGACAAATCTCAAAAACGTCACAACCGTTCAGGCTGATGCTAGATTATAAATCTTTACACTGTTTCTAAATTCATAGCTACCGGTAATTACATAGATGTTTATGTTTTAAATGAAAACAGCAGCAGCGGCTAGCTGTAGCACTTCACGTGCAAAAGAAACAAAACAATATATTTTCTGTAAAACACCAAATGCAACATGTTATATAAAACTAACAAGTTAAAAAAAACATGAAGCGGCCTCAATTGGACTAATGAACCGATAATGGCTTACCGATAATTATCGATAACCGATAATTATCGATAACCGATAATTGTCTGCAGCAGGATTAGTGTTGTTTAAACGACTATAAGCTTCTGAATTCCAGAGTAGTTCATGCAAGCATTGTTTAATAAATCTTTCAGTAATCATCAGTTCTGCATCACATGGTTGTTCTGTGCAGGAGGTGAACCCAGGCTGCACCAGAAATGCTAAAGCTAGCATCCCGCGTTTCAAATGACCACAGAATTTCATGTACCGGTAGTGTGAAAGTACAGGAAACAAAGATTTACAAAAGAGCATCCACATGAACTACCGTAAATGTTTTAAGATTGGAGTTAACATGGCAGGAAGCCTCTTGAATCTTGGCCACGTACGGACTAGCCGTTAGCTTGTCCGTCCTGTTAGATTTAAACTGTTGAAAAGCTAAACGCAACAGATATGATTCTAATAGGTCACAACTCCTCAAGAGGCTCAAACTTTCCATTTAATGAAACAAATTATTCAGTTAAAAAGTCTGAGATCAACTCAAAGTGTCTCTTTTTCAAACATTACGTGCATTAAAACTGAAATTCTTCTACTTTCAGATACAAAAATATCATAAAGGTTTATCAGGGAATACACTGACAGATTCATCTGTGTGTAAAAAAAAAAAATGGCTGCACAAAGTGTGCAACCTCATGACAAGTTTCAGGATAGAACACACATACTGTCTGTATCATGTACCTGGGTCACTTCCTGTCTTCTGCAACACAGACGAGGAAGTCAAACAGCGTGTATATAAAAAAAAGAAGCTGCTCGCTGTTGATAAAGGCCATTTTAAACCACAAACCCTCAGAGAGAGAGACAGAGAGAGAAAGTATCTTTACAGCAGACTCACTCATTTTAGAGCTGTGGCAAAGATACAAGAAGCCACGTCTTCATTAAAGGAGCCAAATATCAGCTCTGCAACATGGTGCGTTAAGTTATTATAGATATTTCTGAAGTTACACCAAGGCTGTAAAAACACACACACACAAACCGGATTCCAAAAAAGTTGGGACACTAAAATTGTGAATAAAAACTGAATGCAATGATGTCGAGTTGCCAACATCTAATATTTTATTCAGAATAGAACAAACCACAGATCAAAAGTTTAAACTGAGAGAATGTTTCATTTTAAGGGAAAAATATGTTGTTTCAAAATTTCATGGCGTCA
>JARVLU010000001.1:18365120-18385890 GCA_031762415.1 Simpsonichthys santanae
TGCAAACAGTGAAAACAGCTGAAAACAGCTGCAAACAGTGAAAACAGCTGAAAACAGCTGAAAACAGCTGCAAACAGTGAAAAATGCTGCAAACATCTAAAACAGCTGCAAACAGTGAAACAGCTGCAAACAGTGAAAAATGCTGCAAACATCTAAAACAGCTGCAAACAGTGAAAACAGCTGAAAACAGCTGCAAACAGTGAAAACAGCTGAAAACAGCTGCAAACAGTGAAAACAGCTGAAAACAGCTGAAAACAGCTGCAAACAGAGAAAACAGCTGCAAACAGTGAAAACAGCTGCAAACAATGAAAACAACTGCAAACAGCTGCAAACAATGAAAACAGCTGCAAACAGCTGCAAACAATGAAAACAACTGCAAAGAGTGTCTTATGTTTGAATGTGTGTTTTTTTTTTTTTTTTTGCATTTGTTTTTTTAGTGTTTGCGTGTTTTTGAGTTTGCATCATACATGTGTCTGCTGCGTGTTTGCACCCGTTGGCCACAATACATTTAGTATGTAAGGACATTTCTGTGGCTTCAGATAAACTATGATTTTTAATAACAATAAAGTTCATGCTCAATAATCCAGGAATCAAATCTGATAATTCTCAATCAGATCATCTGGACAGTTTCTTTATGAAATATATCACTAAATGTCATTAGGAATGTTTTGTCTCTTTGAGCATCTGGACCTACTCGGTGATGACTCACGACGCTGCTGGATTGGAATAAAACAACAGAATAATATTTTCTACAGCGTCACATCTACCTGTGGATTCCTGAGCAGACGATGCACAGCGTGATGCCCAGGTTGATGGAGGCCCACTCAGGACTGGGCTCTCCGCAGTCGCAGCACTGCCTGTTCCCTGGGATCATCTGGACCTCGTCCAGTGCCTTGCATCCCTCGTTCTCCTGATCCACGCATCCTCCGCCGCCGCCTAAACTACTTGACACAGAACTGCAGCGCTGCCTCTGATAGCGTGAGCACAGAGGAATTAGGAGAACGCGCATTCAGAAGATAAAAGATGAATCACGTGTGTGTCCTCACTGGACTGTGTGTGTCCTCTCTGCACTCCTGAAAAGCCGAGGCGATGCTGTTTTGGACTGCGCTGATCCACGCCTGCTGCTGCCTTTCTGAGTCCGCCTGCAACAAACAACACCTATCCAAACACACACCCACCGTTTAACTTAGCACACAAGAAAAGGTCACCGGCAAGTTTAACCAAAAAAAAAAGCAAACTCACTTTGACGGAGACACCACTTCAAAGCAGAACCGCCTCTCGTTCTCGGCGCTGGGTTTGACCGTGCAAAGACGCAAGTCCTCGACCACAACGGTGGGCTGGTCCTGTACGTTCCACGGACAGGAAGAGCGAACAGTTACCGCTGCTCATGCTTCACACAGAGCTATGTGAATAAAACCTTAGAGAAACACAATCGCTCACGCAAAACTCACCTTAAACCTCTTTTGATACACCAGCTGGTTTTTCTGGATTGAAAACCAACGTCTAAAGTGGAGAAAGCAAGAAATCGTGCACGTGTGAGTCTCAAACGGAGGCAGCCGTTCAGCATGAAGGATTATTAAAATGTTGCACCTGTTCCAGGTTTTAAAAGCGTTGCTGGCCCTCTTGTAAAGGTAACCTTCCATTGCGATCCCGTTAGCGGCGTCGGAATTGAAATCCATAATGGAGTCGTCGTAGGACACGTCCTTATAATGTTAAAAAAACAAATCACTCCATGTCACTCAAATTACTGTTACAACACTGAAACTGAGTCTAATTGAGTTTTTTTTTTTTAAATATTGTGTCAATTCACAACAAAGGTCGTCTCAGGGCAACAGAGAAAAAAATCAAGTCCAAATCAGAACAAATCTAATTTAAGATAAATGCTTTTTTTTGGTAATATAATTAATTAACTGTTCCAAAGCCGTTGTGGCTACTCTCGTGATAAAAAAGAGGAGACAAGAAAACCCAGCTGGTTGATTTAAAGCAGTTTATTCAATCCCATTTATTAATCCCAGGGGTGTTTCAATGGGCAGAATTTGTCCAACCCAAGATTGCAAGCACAATTTTTATTTTTTCCAACAAGTTTATTAGCAAGAAAGAGCGAGGGCACCAGTACGTCTGTAGGAGCATTATGACGGCCCCGTTACACCTGATGGGGACGTCTCAGGGGCCTAGAAGTCTCACTGGTAATATTTGCGTTCATTAGGGCTGAACGATTTTGGAAAATGTTCTAATTGCAATTTTTTTACCTCAATATTGCGATTTAATATTCAATTGTTGTCTTCTTCTCATGTATTTTACAACGAACACAAGCAATAAATATGTTTCAGTTGCAAAATACTCCACTGATTTTAGCTCTGCTGCAATTCTGCTTTTTTTTTTTTTTTTGTGGACCTCCGGGATAGCAACTTGGCTAAAATGTGTGCGCGAGGGCATTCTGTACCGCTTATCCACCGTGTTTACCAAAGCCGTAAACCCAGGCTTGGTCACTATGTTAATGAGCATCATGTCTTTCACTATGAACTCTGTTATTGCTCGAGTTATTTCCTCGTGCAGTTTTGATTTATGTTCACACGGAGTAATAACTTCGAACAGTTCGTCAGTGACTCCTGTCGACTGGTACTTTGCCTTCTTCAAGTTGAAGCACTGGTTGTTGGCATTCTAGCTATGTAACTATCGTAAATGGCTTTGTGGTCTTTTTTTAAAAAGTGTTGATAAAGATTTGTGGTGTTGCCTCGAGAGGTAGCATTAGCAGCAAGGCAGGTTCTGCACAACACATGTTGTTGTGCAGCGTCTTCTTTTTTTATAGCTAAAATAATTTCAAACAACGGACGTGCTGCCGCTCTTTGGTACCAAACTTTCAAATGTATCAGCTTCTGTTGAGCCTGATGCCATTGTGCAACCGGTTAAAAGTGCAGTGTTGACTTCTCCCACTCTGCTTCACTCCGCTCACTCACAAGTCACGTAACCAGTCAAATCACAGGCTTTGCGATTAAAAAAAAAATCTTGTTTGATCATATTGTGATATTATTGCAAATGCAATTAATTGTTCAGCCCTAGTGTTCATTAAAGAAAAGACTAAGGTACAGATAGACCAGATGATACTCTATAAGTATTTGTTAGTAGGATTCAGTAAAAACATGGGTAAAACAGAAGGATGGCAACATTTTGCTGGTCAATCAACATTATTTGTCCCCAAGAAACTGACATAAAGTTAATTTATGCAAATGTGTGATTACAGCGGGTCTTCTGAATCTGAACAAGTCTGGACCAGTAGTTGATTTGCCTCAAGCATCGCTGCTACACTCAACAAACAGGTTCATGTCTTACAGAAACTTTGCTCGTTGCCTTTATTTTTTAACCGTACAATCCCTCAGAGACATTATTAGGTAGAAATATTACACAAAAAATGATTATGAATGTTGTGCACCTTTAAAAGGGGTCATAATCAATTATTTTAAGTTGTTTTATCTTTAAATAAGGGAAACTTTGTTCCACATTCAATTTTTTTATTACATAAATTGCCTGATTAAACAAATTAAATTTGTTTTCAGAGTTTTCCCATTTACCTATGGAAAACTCTACTTTAGAAGTAACTATATCACACGTTTTAGCATGTAAAATTATGAATATTACCCACAAAAAGCTGCTAAAAATATTTCTTTACAAATAAACTGTTTTTTATAGTTGGAATAGCCAACAAGAGCCAAAAGTAAAAGTGAACTTCACAGCATAAAAACGACTGAAATACAATTCACATTTTATTCACATGATTTATATTTGTAATGTGTAATGCTAACATGGGAATGTTAGCATTAGCATGCTATGCTGGCTCATACTGCAGTGTAGCATCATGTACACATTCTTTACACTACTTTTATTGCACTATATACTGTAATGTGTTTTTAGTACAGTTTGAACACTACCTTTCTTTTTAAACCTCTGATTGGTAACTCTAAATTGTACCTACAGTAAGTGTGAATGAGAGAGTGAATGGCTGTTTGTCTCTATATGTGTCCCTGTAATGGACTTGCGACCTGTCCAGGGTGTACCCCGCCTCTCGCACAGTGATGGCTGGACACAGGCACCAATGACCCGAAAAGGAAGAAGCGGGTAAAGATAATGGATAGATGGATGTGTCAGTGCCTCTTTCCTGTGGGGTCCCACAGGGCTCGATTCTTGGATCCCTTTTCTTTTTACTCTATCTGCTCCCTTTGGTGTCTATCCTGGGGAAACATGGTCTTTCATTTCATTGTTATGCTGATGATTGTCAGATTTATCTGTACTTAAAACCTAACAGTTTTGCTCCATTCGCCTTTTGTTAAAATGTCTTGATGACATCAAGGCATGGATGGCTTCAATTCTTTTAGGTTTTAATGATCAGAAAACTCAAGTAATTTAGCTTAGCCCTAGCTCTACCACTGTCTCTGATCCTTTAAACCTTGACTCTCTTCAGCCTTATTTTAAGCAGTCCGTTACAAATCTCAGGATGGCTTTAGACTCAGACTTATAAACAAATCAACTCTGTTCTTAAAAAAAGCTTCTTCCAGTTAAGGCAGACAGCTAAGCTTAAGTCCTTGTTGATCAGATCTGATCTTGAAAAAATAGTTAATGTATTCATTACAACCTAGCTCGACTACTGTTACATGTTGTATGTTGGGGTCAATCCGGTCTCCCTTTCATGTCTCCAGCTTGTCCAAAATGCTGCAGCTCAGCTATTAAGTAGGGAAGTTTGATATTGTCATCATTGTATGTTTCCATACAATGGCAAAATCAGTTCTCTGCATGTAACCCATCACACGTGAGATACACCCAGGTGGAGTAGTGGGCAGCTATGCAAGTGCCCAGGGAGCAACTGGTTAGGTGTCTTGCTCAGATACATCACAACATATAGGAATGGCCGGGAGTCGACCCGCGACTATCTGGTCCCAAGTAATTTGCCCTACCTCTACACCATCTTGGCTTCCTTAACAGGAACTCGTAGGTTTGAGCACATTTTACCGGTTTTGTCCTCCCTTCACTGGCTCCCTGTACATATAATAATAAAGTGCTATGTGTTGTCATCATTGTATGTTCCCATACGAAGACGAAATTGGCTCTCTGCATTTAATCCAATGCAACTGGGATACACCCAGGTGGAACAGTGGACAGCTATGTAAGTGCCCTTCGGGTCTCAAGTCAGCTGCCCTGCCCTTACACCATCTCGGCCTCATATTATCAGAATTTATTTTGAAATTCTCCTATTGACATGGCCTTGCATCCTCATATATTTCTGACCTATGTCAAACATATGTTCCTTCTCGGGTGCTGAGCTCATGTGACCGGCCGCTTTTGTCTGTTTCAAAAACCAGGCTGAGGTGATCTGGCTTTTTCAGTCATGGGCCATAAACGTGTGTGATTTGATTTAGTATTTCATTGTTTCTCATCATTTTTGTGTTTTTATTTTTTGATGCTTTTAATTACTTCTTATTGGTTTTTTATTTCTTTTTCTTAATTACCACCTTGATCCGATTGTGAAGCACTTTGGTAACAGTTGTGTTTTAAATGTGCTTTATGAATAAATTTGACTTGACTTGATTTACCCAGAACTCATTCAAACCACTTTGAAACAACAGGCTGTTTTACAACTCTCGTACCTTTTTCTTGATTGCTGCGTGCCTTTGCTCCATGTCTCTCTTCTCCCGGGCAGCGTCTAAGACAAACTGAGTGTGCTGAAAACACAGGAGAACCAACCATAATATAAATATTCTTCACGGATTTGATTTATTGACTTTGTCAGCATAAACTGATTCAAAAAGCCTTTTATAAGTCTCGGCCTCAGTTCAGCAAGTCAAGTTAGCTTTGTTTAAATGCAGGGGGTATAGCACCTGTTTGGGTAAATTCTTCCCACCGGTGAAAAATGAGGACAGCGATGTTGGCGTCTTGCCTTCTTGAACGTATTAATGAGAGTGCCACTTTAAGCCAGGAAAAGTGACAGAAGGTAATAAATGTAAAAAGGCTTTTACTCGTTGAATATTCCACTCTCAACTGGCTGTAAAGACGTTTTACTAGCACAAGTCTTCCTTTAATTCACTTTACTGAGTACATAAAAAACATGAGAGGTTAACAAGTTTAAACGGAGATAATTTAAAGAGATGCGTTCAAATGAAACTAATCCGAACCACTTACAAAAAAAAAATAAAATAAAAATAAATCTGTAAATTGACACCAATTAAAAGTTAAAACTTTGAACAGACGTAGACAGTCTGAAATGCATGGATTCTGATCTTTACAAGACAATTTGAACTGTTTGTTTCCATCTGTTGCATTCTAAATTGTTTTTTAATCAAAGCACAATCGTCTCGCTTTATTTCCTCTCAAACACCAGGTTTTCACTGCTGGCTGCTTTTCTGGAAACAGGAATTGGAAAATGTTGAGCTGTTTTTTGTTTTTTTTTTTTTTTTTCAACGATCCAAAGTCCAACAGCAGCACATGATGCTGCTCTCCACTTCAGTGTGGTTTTATTTCCTATCCTTCACTTGGTGAGACAGGAGGGGGTCACAGGGGTGAACATTTGACCAGTTTTGGTTTAAAACAACACGCAGGACTTAAAGCAACTTATAAAGTTGACTGTGCAGAAGTTGTTCCTTCCCCAGTTTCCGCGGACACAGAGATGGAACAAACCCTCACACAGACGTGTAATATTTCCTATTGTTGCTCACTTTTTCCTGTCACCATGCAAGTATGATGGGACTGTGCCAAACCCCAGAGTGGGTTGTGAAAGTATTCACGCCTCTTGTTGTTTTTTTGTTTGTTTGTTTTTTCCAATCTGGAATTTGATTGCATTTTTAGTTTGATTACAAACAATAAATCCACAAAATAATCACATGAATGAAGTTTAATGGGGAAAATTTGTTTTAAATTACCTTTAATATATGTAAATATTATGCGGCAAAAATTAGCACTTATTTAGCAAAAATGACAAAAACTCAAAATATTCCATCAGAAAATTGTTTCAACAGATTCTAGCAGTTAGTTTGGAGGATGATGATGCACATTATGATGAAGGTTTTAGGAAATTGTGTTAAGACCGTACTAGAAAAACCCAGCCGGAAAACTGACATTTACTCTCACTTGATTTAATGTTTGATTTTTTTTTTTTTTTTTTTTTTTTTGGTGTTTAATTATAGAAGCTGGGACTTGATTATCTGAGTTTAACACAAAAACAGGGGAACTGTAAGGGCAACATCTGTCTGAGGTCTCTGCTAACTGGTGCTCCTTAATGGGCAAACTCTAGATGTGCTATTTAAAGAACTGGTGTTGCACAGTATTTGAAGGTGGGAGGCACAACAAGCGCTTTTTGAGGACAGTAAAATAGTTTTATTAAGTGTGATTTCTTAAATTACTTTTTCATCTATTAAAAAAAAGCAGGACAGCAAATAAACATCTTAATTTTCCAGATTTCTATATGTGTTGTGCATTAATGACAAAGTCTTTATTTCAGGTTTGTTTCTCAACAAGATGTACGTCTTAGTGTAAACTAAACATTTACCTCTTTGTTAAGTTTTTGTCTGTAATCGTCCAGCTCTGACAGAGACTGGTGGCCTTGTTGGAAGAACTGGGCCTGGGCCTCCATCAGAGACAACATCTGGCAGGAGACAAAGAACTGTCTTTAGTAGAGAAATTGCATTTCCTGAGAAAATGCAGTCTGGATGCGTATTGCTGAAGAACTTGCTGAAAAACAGCTGAAATGAGCTACGAAAAACATGCTGAATTGTAGCTGAAATGAAAGGGCAAACCTTAATTAGCAGGAAAAAAAAAACACATTTGCTGAATTAGGTATAAGTTAGCAGAAATGAGCACAAAATTAGGAAACTAACTAAAAAAATGGAAATTAGAAGAAAAAAAAAAAGGTTGAAAAGTAGCTGAAAAGGCAGAAAGCTTAAACTACCAAAAGGAAGTGAAAGGAGCCGAAATGAGCTAAAAAAAAAAAAAAAGTGGAATTAACTGAAAAAGCTAAAATTAGTATAAACAGCTACAGTAAACAGAAGCAGAAATAGCAGAAAAAAACCTGAAACTAGCTTAAAAAAAGCTGAAAGGAGCATAACAAGCTGTAATTACCACAAAGAAGGTAATTAGGCTGCAAGTAGAAAAAATTACCATGAAAAACTTTATGATCTGAAAATAGCTAAAGCTAAAGCTAGCTAAAAAAAAAAACAGTAGCTGAAAAGGTAGAGCAAGCTTAAATTAGCAAAAGAAATCAGAAAGACATGTTTGCCCATCTAGGCTTAAAGAAGCAGAAATGAGCATAAAATGTGGAAATTACCTGAAAATAGCTGAAATTGGCAACAACAATAAATAAATAAATAAACAGCCCAAAAGTAGCTAAAAAAGCAGAAAGAAGCTGAAATTACAAGCAGGAAGTGGAGAGAGCACATTTTTGCTGAATTGGCTGAAAAAGTTTAAATGAGTGCAAATAATGTCAATTTAACTGAAAAAGCTAATATTAGCATAAAACAGCTAAATAGTAGCTGAAATAGCAGAAAAAGCTGAAACTAGCAGGCATAAACTGAAAGAAGCATAACAAGCTGAAATTGGCGGAAAAAAATAGAAGAAGCACAAAATGTTGTAGTTAGCAGAAAGAATCTGAAAAGAGCACAAAACAGCTGAAAAACAGCTGAAAGTAGCTGAAAAAATGTTTAAATTTGCCAAAGAAAGCCAAAAGAAGCTGAACCATAAGTTTTAGAGGACGAGACGCTGTAGATGAAATGTTTTAACGCATAATCTAGTTTGTAAAATTAAAATATAATATAAAGATATATACACTGTACTGTATAAGATAATAACTGCTCTGAACTCACTGCCATCAGAATGTCCGTCTTCTTCTTGGCCTCGATGACGTTGATCTGTCAGAACAGGAAGCAGAGGTTAATCCATGACCAAAAACCTCACTGACCAGCTGGGAGCCACAAGATGGAGAAAAGTAAGTCCCAAAGTACAAATACTAGAACGACCGTGGGCGCCTGAATGATTTTAAATGGGGGAGTGAGCAGAGATCCAGAATCGAGCTTTTCTGTGGCAATGCTGAGTTTAAGACTTTGAAAAGGAACGACTTTGTTTTGTTTTCAACAAACTGGCTAAAAGCTGGTGTTATACCAATAAATACACATTTATAAAACTTTCTTTGATTGGTCAATTTCTGCCTCCATACCTGTTCAGCCTAAATATACTCACATGGGGGTCTCTGCATGTGAACTCCAGCCTGGGTAGATATTTCCTACTTTTCAGTTCAATTCAATTCAAAAATACTTATTTGATTCTAGAATTGTGCCGCTCAACGCGTCTGCATGTTGGAGTAGCTCTGTTACGTTTATTCTGAGATATTGCTTATGAAAACCTTCATTCCTATTATTTCTGGATGTAAATCACTTTTTTGGGGGGTGGGGGGGGGGGGTGGAGATTATTTCCTCTGGTATCAGATGCTGTGCAGCTGGAAGGATTTTTACTGAAAACATTTTACTTTTGGATACAGTACAGTATTTGTTATGATGCGTAACCATAACAACAAAGTGGGTTTTTGTTTTACAACCGGGAGCAGATAATTAACACCTCAAAAGCTCAAATAATACCTCAACTACAGCCCCAAATCCCAAAAGAGTTGAAAAGGAGGCGCCGTGGATGCGGGATGAATGAAGGTCTAGGGGTCCTCCCCCTGAAATTTTTGAATAAAATAGATATGATTTCCTAATTTTGTTGTATTTTAACGGGTTGCTAAACATCTACGTTTACCTCCATTTGTAAACACTCCACTTCTGTCATGCATTCTACCCCACCACCCCTTACTTGATGTTCCAAGCCCGACTCTTCTTCGCTGAATTCACTGTCCTGCTTGTTGTTTTCCAACTCCACGTGAACCTCCAGGCGCCTCCTCCATCTGTTTATGGCGGCTGGCTGCGTACGACTGCCTGGTTCGCTCAGCACTCACCCCCACACCACTCACTCCTGCTCCAATCTCAATTGCCTCTGCCTTAAGATGCTTCAATTCTTGGTTGTCCAACGAAGGACAACGAGAACGAGGTCTTTTTTAAATTTTTTTTTTTTTTTAATGAAAGTAAATTGGACTGTCTTTTTGACATTTTGATCACTTTTATTTTGACAAATTAGTGCCGCTGTTTTTGATAAGTAATATGAATAATACACATCAAACATTTATCTTGTTGTATTTTTAATAAATAATCAAAATTGTATTAATAACCCATAAACTGTCAAACTGATTTGCAATTTAGTTGTACTGTTTAATTACATTTTTGAGTTTTTTTTTTAAAATAAAATTGAGCAATGACTTTGAACTTTTTTTAAGGGTAGAGACAGAAATGCTAATCGAAGAGGCTCGTGACTGTTGTGTTTAAAATGAGTGTTTATGTAATTATTTTCAGTTTACATATCCAAAATATAAGTTTTATTCATTCAAGGCAGTCATATTTGTTCACAACTTTAGTATTAGTAAGCCTGAGTGTTACCGGATCCAAGCAAACAGCTACCAGAACGCACCCTGTCAAAATAAGAGTTTCCGGATCCTGTTCCGGCAGGATCCGGCTCAAATTAAGCCTCGGTTACAAGAGATCCTGCCTGCCAACAGCCATCAGCATCTAGAACAACTCTTTAATGAAACCAGGATCATGAGTTACAACAACATTTATCTTTGGGATTAATCAAGTATTTTTGAATTGAAATTATGAACGCGCTGATATTTTGCTGTCTTAATTTGAGCAATATTGCTGAAAGTTTTTGCTCTTTATTTTATTTGCTTTATATTAAAAAAAGATGTAGCACAGTTTCAACACTTTGGCTGTTTTATTTTCAGCTTTTCAGCTGTTTTCTGACTGTGCAGCTAGCAAGCTAGCGTCTAACGGTGTTCTGCTGGACCGAACCAACTCAAAGCTTCGGGGAGGGGTGTAGAATATGGCGATTATTTTTAACGTGATTTTTTTCGTTTGTAACGACAAACTCAAATGAAGTTTGCACAATGACACTCGTATGTGCTCCTGTGTTGTTTATCAAGACTGTTGCGAGCTCATTGTTCTAAATAAATACAAAATAAACTTTAAACGACCAAACTATGGCCAATGCGGCTTATAAAAAAACCTATTCTTCAACCATTCTGAGTAGTTTTCTTGCCTCCAGGACGTAGTCCAGAGCCCCGGAGCGGAAAGCTCTGCGTGCGTTGAGCAGAGCGTTGGTGGCCTCCTCCACTTCGTGCTGCTTCCCTCGGGGAGCCTGAGCGTTCCTGGACAGTGCTGTATCCAGCGTTTCGCTGCTGCGCTCAAACTCTTTGCGCACATCCTTAAACCCACGGATGTCTCTGTGGGGCAGGAGGGAAACAAATGAGGGCAATGTCATCTGATTTAATTGGTTCTTATTTGTAAAACGTTAACTATTAGGAAGATTATTGGTTTCACCTTTAAGGTTCGATTTTGCAAAGTGCATTTTTTTTTTAAAAGAAGTTACAATAAGAAAAAAAAGCCTTGTTGCTTTTGAAAAAAAAAAAAAAAAAAAAAAAAAAAATATATATATATATATATATATATATACAGTATATATATTTAATGCACATAATGAACAAATACCATACGGGTCGTGTGACAGGTTATTGCACAGGTAGGTTGAATTTTTAGTTAGTTATTGCCAGTTGTTCAGTGTTATTTGTTGAGAGTTTAGCTTGTGGATAATAGAGAACATGCAAACTCCACCCAGAAAGGTTCCCGGCCGGGATTTGAACCAGCAACCTTCTTGCCGAGAGGCAACAGCTCTACCAACTGAGCCACCAGCAATTCTTGCTGTATTTTTTTCCTCCCTAAAAACATGCATGCTAGGCCTTCCATGCAAGAGATCTGTGACCTCAGTGGGATTTGCCTTGTTAAATAAAGGTGAATGAATTAAATAAGGAGAAAACAAACATTTAAAAAAAATAATCATATCTGATCAAAAAAATTGGAATTTAGCTGTGTGAACACAGTGTAAACATTCTTCATAGAAGAAAGTCAATGTCTGAATGATGGACAGAAGCTGAACTGACAACCTTTACAATTTCTAAAAAGAGTAAAATAAAAATCTACATTGATTCATGTTACTACCACAATATGACTAATTAGTAGGCCTGTCGCGATAAACAATAAATCAATTAATCGCACGATAAATGAAAATTATCGACCTCAGTTTCATTTATCGACTTTATTGTTTCTTCGTGTCTATTTCTACTGAAGACACTGGATGAGAAAAGGTTCAACTCTGGTGCTCTTCACTGACCCCTCCCTTTCTCTTTAAAATCCGTTTTAACCGTCCAAAATTACGTTTTGGAATCGTTAAAAGCAGCTAAGCTGAGAAGCTAAGCTACGAGCTAAGCTAACAGGCCGATCTCGGGGAAAAAAAAACATCTTGTCGAAGCTCCAAAATTCATGGTTGAAACCTGTGCCTTCGTGTAAAAAGTTGTTTTTCTCTGCAAAAAAAGGCTGAGGACTTGTTTACTGTTTTTTTATTAAAAGCTTTGTGTGGAAAAATGCTATGCTAAAGAGCTCAAACCACACAGAGCGTCCGCCATTTTGAGAACCAAAAAAAGTAGACAGCCCATGTAACGTCAAGAGGCCTCCCTCCCATTTTTCTTAAAGAGACACACTGCTCACGCCCTCACTATCCATCTTTCAGTTCAAACTGTCTTATACTGCCATCTGGTGTTCGAAAAGAAGGTGCTACACTCAAAACAAATTAACCGGCATTTCTTCTTAAAATTGACACCAATTACTAATTATTGTCAAATTTCAAACAATATTATTGTTTATCGCAATAATTTCCGAGACGATTAATCACCCAGTAAAATTTGTTATCTTGACAGGCCTACTCATTAGCATTCTTATCTCTATAAAAGCTGTTCAGACGGCACTTCTTTAGATTTAATTTATAAATTTAGTTAAATCTTCGTTTAAAAGTTCAAATTAATAAGTGAACTGATGAACTGTAAAGTAGAAACCTGCGAGTTCAGAAGGTAAAACCTCATTAAAAAGGAACAGGGTCTAATAACATTTAGAGCCTGCTAACAAGCTGCCCGTCTTATTAAAATCACTCAAGTATTTAAACCATTTGGAACAAACTATGTTGCAAAGTCTGGAGGAGTTTTGATGGTTGAGAGACAATCAAGGGAGTGACTCAACCTAAAAATGTTGCATCAATTACACTGTTGTTGAGAAAGAAGCAGTAAATCCAAGAGGATCAAATTAAACTAAACAAACTAAAAATGTTTACTAAAAAGCAATTGCCGTTCACTCACTCCTTCACGAAGGTCTGCAGCTTCATCTTCACTGCCTTCTGCGTGGTCTCAATCACTTCCTGAAAGGAGACCACAAACATTACAGTTAGCACTGGGAAGGTCTAAGCTGTCCAGTGCCTGGTTTGACCACATACTGCAGCTGATAAACATCATGACTGGAACGAAGCAGTTACACAGGAACTAACAGACTCACCCCGTGTGCATCCAGGATGACGGACAGCTTCTTGGAAAATTTGTCCAAGCAGTCCTGCAGAGCAAAAACCCCAAATTAGGCTCCACTTTTTGCCAGATTTTAAAGCAGTCTTTTTGTAGTGGGGTTCTCTTAGCAACAGTGAATATCTTACCTGTTGTACATACAGTAGCACTTTGATTGACAGTTTGGAGAAATAGCATTTAACACGAACTGGACAGAGGAGCTGACAAGCCTTTAGCTCGTGACTTCAAACGGTCGCCCAGAGAAGCTATCTGAGTTATTATATGTTCTCTCCACAGAACCTCACTTCAGAATATCAGGGCTATTGAAACTACACATACATCACATGAACTTTTAAATTGCATAATATGAATGAAATTATGTGTGCAAGGTGTGGTTCCTCACCTCCATCATCTTGTCCCTGGAGCACTGGTGTCCCAGCTCCCGGAGGCCGTTGACAAAGCTCTTGCTGGTCTGACAGTACGCTCTGCCTGCATCCAGCATGGCCTGGCATTGTTTCACAAGCTGAAAGATAGACAAGGACAAACGGACTCAGAGCTGAACGCTACGTAACACACATAGGCATCTTGAGGCCTGTGGGACACATCTGTCAGTCAGTCATATGACACACATATAAATGGTCAATAATAAAAAAATCAAATACAAATCATTCTGTTTGCAAATCCTAAATATCTGCCTTTACTTTGAAATTGGCTTTTGATTTAGGGATATCAGTTGTAGCCAACATTAAGCTAATTAATACAATCAGCAATTGTAGCTAATATTAGCTAACATTGATTGCAATTGTGGTTAACATGAGCTGACTAATAATGAAGCAAGTTGTAGCTAACATTAGCTAACTAATTTCGATAGCAGTTGAGGCTAATTTTAGCTAAATAATATTGATAGCAGATGTAGCTAACACTAGCTAATATTCAACAATGAGGTCATCTAGAAGGTTTCTTTTTTGTGTGTGTTGAGACATTTCGTCCTTCATCCAAAAGACTTCCTCAATCTGAGAAACCACCAAACAAAACTGATTCCCGCAAACAGCATAGTGGAAAAAACAGTTCACTGGTGCTAAGATGGCATCCGGGGCCCACCCTCTCCGGGGTCCACCCTCTCCGGGGCCCACGCTCTCTGAAGCCCACGCTCTCTGGGGCCCACGCTCTCTGGGGCCCATGCTCTCTCCCATCAACTCCTCTGAGACTAGCTAATACTGAAATCAGTTATAGTTAACGTTAGCTAACTAATACTGATAGCAGCTGTAGCTAACACTGGATAATAATGATATCTATTGTAGATAACATTAGTTAACTAATACTAATAGCAATCATAGCTAACATTAACTAACAATTCTGATAACAGTTGAGGCTAATTTTAGCTAAATAATACTGATAGCAGCTGTAGCTAACACTGGCTAATACTGATATCCATTTTAGCTATCATTAGTTAACTAATACTAATAGCATTCATAACTAACATTAGCTAACAATTCTGATAGCAGTTGAGGCTAATTTTAGCTAAATTATATTGATAGCAGATGTAGCTAACACTAGCTAATATTCAACAATATTCAGTTAGGTCATCTGGACGGTTTCTTTTTTTGTGTTGAGACATTTCGTCCTTCATCCAAAGGACTTCCTCAATCTGAGAAGCCACTAAGCAAAACTGATTCCCACAAACAGCATAGTGGAAAAAAACTGTTTACTAGTGTTAAGATGGCTTCTGGGGCCCGCCCACTCCGGGGCCCACCCTCTCCCCCGTCAACTCCTCTGAGACTAGCTAATATTGATATCAGTTATAGTTATCATTACCTAACATGATTTAACAGCTGTATCTAACACTGGCTAATACTGATATCAATTGTAGCTAACATTAGTTAACTAATACAGTACTAATAGCAATCATAGCTAACATTAGCTAACAATACTGATAGCAGTTGTAGCCAACACTAACTAATACCATTAGTATTTGCAGCTAACACTAGCTAATATTGATATCAGTGATAGCTAAAATTAGCTAATACTGATAGCAGTTGCAGCTAACACTGGCTGATACCGATTTCAACTGTAGTTATAACATTAGCTGACTAATAATTTTAGCAGTTGTAGCCAATACTGGCTTATAGCTTGATGACAGTTAACTTCATGTAACTACTACTACTGTAGTAGCAGTTGCAGCAAAATTAATTAACTAATAAAGACAGCAATCATAGCTAACAGTTCTTGAAACAAGCCTCTTGCCAGCAGTGATGGTCAAAATTTGGGGAAATGTTATGACTGTTGCTGATGAATACAGGAACAAATGTGTAATTTCAACACAACAGGCCTCCGTGATCATGTCATTTTATTTTAACATTTTAAACATTTATTGTCCCTTTTTTTTTTTTTTTTAAGTTGCACAAATAATTTTAACATACAGCAATCAGAAGTGCAAATAAAACAGCATTTATGGCTAATTTTCATTTAGCTGCTTTAGTTTTAAGGTTCTGGTTTTGGCTCACTAAGATGCTGCCACTATATTTTTTTAAGACATTTCAATAAAAGTTATTATTATTATTAACCACTTTTCATCAGCCACTAATGTGGTTTTAATGCTATGCACTGGAAAGTGCTAACATATTGGCCATTATATAATTGCACAATTGGACAGGATGATGAAAAACATGGTGTTAAATCAATATCAGGAAGTTTACCAGGTTTCCTGATTTCACATAACAGTTAATAGTTGCAGAACGCCAGTTCATGGGCTACATGCACTTAAGTCAAAAGTATCAATTCTGAAACACAAGTGAAGTTTTAAGATACTTGATTTGATATTTTATGCAACTTCTCCTTTATTTTACTTTTATATAAGTTATTTACACATAATTGTTTACAATATCTAAAACAGTATCTTAGACAGTCATAAAGTAAATAAAAAAACTTGTGTTGATCAGTTACATCCTCACTTTGGTGTTAAGGAGTTTGTTACAATACTACAATTAAAAGAACTATCCACAGATCTTATTTTGTGATGAGAACTTCTTGTTGTATTTTAGATTCATCAACAACCATTGCAGAAAGCTGAACGTGACCCATAGAAATCCCTTCGTTTAATATTTATCATCACTGTGAAGGTTTTGGGAATTCCCCTTTAAATATACAGCTGGAATTTACTCCAGACTAATAAAGATTGAGTTCTCAAACCAGCACTTTTGTAAACAAAATTAGCTCGTTGCCAAACTAGGTGATAAACAGCCAAATTTCAACAAACTTTAATCATTTTGAAGCCTTTGAGATGCAGAATTTGAAAATAACTCAATATTGAAAAATAACCCATTGTGTCAGCCTCCCCACCATCACAGACATCTACACCTTCAGATGCAGGAAGAGGGCCACCTGCATCATGAAGGACCCCACACACCCAGCACACAAACTCTTTGCCCTGCTCCCCTCAAGAAGGAGGTTAAGGAGCATTAAGTGTAGAACCATTAGACTGAGGAACAGCTTCTACCCTGAGGCTGTTAGACTCATGAATCTCTAACCAGGATAATCACTGTGTCACATCATGCTGCTGCTGATTGGTTTCATGTTGCTGCTGATCGGTTTCATGTTGCTGTGTTCGTTTGGGCTCATCTGCTCACACAGACTCATGTTCGTGCTGCTGTTCAACATATTGCTTTTATGCTACCAGTGCTAGTGTATTTTTATTAATGTTGGTCTTAGTTCATATCTTAAATCTTATTGCAGTTTTTTTTAGTTTTTTTTTTACATTTTATACTTTTTGTTAGATGTAACTGGGACCCTGTGTACACAATTTCTTTCCACCACATGTACCACATGTGGTGTGTATGACAAATAAAGAACTTTGAATCAATGAATCCTTGAACATTAAAACTAAAAAGGTAAATTAAGAAGGGTGTACAGTATTTTAGGTTTTACAAGAAACTGTACAAACAACTTGGAAAAGTTTATATTAAGATAGAGCTGTTATCTATAATATATGTGTACAATGATTTATTTATTTTTGTTCATTTTTTTATAGCAAAGACCAACTTAGTATACTGAATGAAAGTGATGGCAACGAGTGATTCAAACAACTCTTATGGACATTAAAAAACAAGGAGCTCAATATCCCTTGTTCGGACATGGGTTACTGGTGCCCCACCCTGGACCCAAGCCTGGAGTGGGGGTGGGGGCTTGTCGGCAAGCGCCTGGTGACCGGCCGGGTCTCAAGTGGCCCGGTTGGAATGAGCCCAATTGTTACTGAGCAAAATTTGTTGTTTTCATTTGGCAGGTGGGAAGCGTATCAGGAAGGACCAGAAAATGGCAGAACAATGAACGTGTCCCACAAAAAGTCAATGGGTGAACTATCAGCTCCAAGAAAGTGTTTTAACTTCATTTAGATAGACACAGAGATATATACTACATAGATAGATAAATACTATATAGACAGATATATACTACATAGATGAATAAATACTACAGATATATACTACATAGATAGTCACATACATTCATTCACTCTTTCATTCAACCTATAAATAATGGTTGAATGAATTAATGAACATGTAATTTTCTTTTCCCTGCACAAAAGCTAAGGTGGAATGATAATGTTTTTGCTCCAGTAAGTATGCATGCATGTGTTTGTATTTTTGTCCAGGCTTTTCACAAATTATGAACTACTGGACGGATACTAATCAAGCTTTCAGAAAGTAATCATTAGAAGTACAGTACATCTGCAACTTATTAACATCTGGAGTCAATACAACTAACAATGACAGGTATATCCAATGACTATTTCCCAGCATAAAAATGTCTGAAACTCAGTTTTTAAAAAAAGCATTGAACTGAACTTTGTTGTTGCTGCAATGCTTTAACAACACATACTCTGAGAATAAGATTTGTCAACTCCTACAGTATCATTTGTCAATATATTTGTAAAATGATATTAGTCTAAAACTCTGGCACTAGGCAAAAAGCATTTTTTACTGAATGCTAATACAGTACACAGAAAATAATGTTATTCATAGGCATGTAGGTTTATTGTAATTAGTGTTACAGAGCGTGAGAAACTCTTCTCACCATCCTAGGCTATCAAAGTTGTCAGTTTCAAAGATTTTGAAAAATGATAAATGTTGCAAAGCAGGAAACATGATTCAAAGGATGTGGTTATATGTTGAGCCAATATAGATTTTGTCTGACATTGCTTGCCCTGCAAGCTAACTGGCCTATAAATGGCCCACTTTAACACTCCTGTGTGCACAAGCTTGAACCATTGGCATCATGAATGGTCTAGGTAAACTCCTGGCTTTCCACTTTCTGATGTGTCTTGGACAAACAGGTAAAAAAGAATAACATGTTTAATTCTTATTCTAAAAGTATGAAATGGTCACTGACTTGCATTTACTTTTATTTATCTTTTACAGTCCAAGGGTTTAAGATCATAAATGGAGAAACAGCCCCAGAGGATTCAATGCAGTACATGGTCTCGGTGCAAGATAAACATGGTAACCACATCTGTGGAGGATTTCTCATCAGCGAGGACTTTGTGATGACTGCTGCACACTGCAACGACAAGTGAGTTTACGGTCTGTTTTATTCAGTCTAACTTTTCTTTATTTTCTTAATTAAAGTTAAAGATCATTGTCACAAAACATACCAGTAACCTCTCAATTGTGTGTGTGTTTTTGTTTTTTTTTAGTGGACCTTATCAAATTCTTCTGGGAAGCCATACTCTGAAGGGGATGAATAAAAAAATTTTGAGAATTGAAAATACATGCAAGCCCTCAACTTATCAGAAGGTTGGGCTTGGTGATGACATAATGCTCATTAAGGTAAGTATATATTTACCACCCATCTCTGTAAACTTTATCAAACACAAAAATGGCTTTAACCCAGCCAGTCTGACAGATGTTCTGCTAAAATGTGCTATACGATGGAAGCCAAGAGTTATTTCCAACACATTATGGAAGCCCTTTGCATGAGATCTGCATTTGCAAAACTTGGCCATTCACACTGGAGTTAACAGGGTCTGTCTGTTAACAAAATATCTCATGGACCACTTGACAATTTGTAATAAAATTCTGAAGTTAATGTGCCATGGTAATCAACTGATTTACTTTTGGAGTCAACCAGTTCAAGATGACTACCTCAAATAAATAAGTTTGGCCAATACAGTGGCCTTCAGTCAATTTTATCAATATGGAGATATTGGAGATATGTAGTTGTAGCTGAGAGTCATTCTCATGTGTCTTTAGTTGTCAGAGAAAGTGCCTCCAAGCAACATGATAAAAACGATTCCGCTTCCAACATCTGTGATAAACCTGGACCAAAATCAAATATGCTCTGTGGCTGGATGGGGAAAAACTCTCACCAATCGATTTGGTGTCAATGAGCTGAGAGTAGTGAATGTATCCATCATCAACCGAGAACTCTGCCTGAAGGAATGGAAGGAGCCGTTTCCTCTCAATGTGATCTGTGCTGGTGGGTATGGCACAACCAAGGGATTCTGTCAGGTATGTTTTCTTTTTGTATATGAGTGGTCTAAACATCTAAATATTAAATTAACTTTGTGAAATTCCTTCTTGCCACAGGGTGATTCCGGTGGTCCTCTGGTATGCAACAGCAAAGCTGTTGGTGTTGTCTCATTCAACAGAAGGGCCAACTGCAACTATCCAGATGTGCCCAATGTATACACAGACATTTCCAGATATCTTCCATGGATCTACAATATTCTGAAAGAAAACACGTGCCAGTTGTAAAGTTGTTACACTGCATTTTGCTCCTGCAATATTTTATGATGCACAGAAGATTAAATTACGTCTAATTTCAGTCACTGTCAGCTGTTGCACTAAGTCTGAATAAAGAAAAGAGCATTCTATATCACCTGTTGCTCGTTTTTCTTTGCCAAACAACAAGAACCACACATGCAGACAATAAAACAAAAGACAAAAAAAAAAAAAAAAGACAAAAAAAAAAGACAAGATGTAGTGCAATAGAATGGAGCTGTAATGTTTCTGTAACTGGATTGAATGGGCATTAGAGAGTACGGTAATATTAAACAAAGCGTGAGAATGCTGCAGTTAACCTTCCTGCTGCCCTTGAGTCTAAATTGCAAGGGGCATTTTAAGCCAAGAACAGTTGAAGTGGGGGGGACTTATTCAAGGTGAAGCAGTAATTAAAATAGAGTATTTCTCTCTCATTTATCCAGGTAGCAACAACTAACAGATTACAAAAAACAAAAACGAAAAAAAAAAGCTTCAGTTGGCAAAGGTCAAAGTGTATATATAT
>JARVLU010000001.1:18407794-18429244 GCA_031762415.1 Simpsonichthys santanae
GATGACGTCACTAGGGGCGGCGCCGTAAGTACGGAGCGCCGTAAGTCGATGGCGCCGTAAGTCGGGGACCACCTGTAATCATTTAGGAGATCTTTCTGATCTCATACCAGCGTTTGGTTTTCGTCTTGTGCTTCTAAACGTTAAATGACTCAATGTGAAAAGTGTCTTTAGTAGCGTTCGAGTCTCTCTGGGTCTCGTTGTGTTTTTGTGGACAGTATACCTCATGTTCTTTGAAGTAATCGTTGATCAGCTACTCCAGGAAGAAGAAACAATGGATGTGAATTCCTCTGTTTCCACACACCTTGTTTGGTTTGTGGACTGATCAGTAGTAGGCCAATACCAGAAACAAGTTTTAAAGCTTTTACACGTTTCACTGTAGGTTCTCTTTATTAGAGGAGATGAAATGAAAAGACATTTGGATATTTTGGTTGGAGACAAAGTAAAAATAAAACTGAATGCTTCACCCATGAGATTTCCAATTTTTTTTTTTTTTTTGTAAGATCATGTATTTCCCACCTAAATCACAAAAGCCCTTGTTTTGCAGTCGATCTGCCCAGCGTTTTCTCACGTGAACAGTTGGCTTTGTGTCTGACTGAGTTGTCATCGCTGTCCAGTTGGTTTGAGGTGTAAAGACGGCGTCAGAATTATTCCTCAAAATCAGAATGGCACAGAGCGCGAGAGTCGTGGGCGCTGAGATTCACACAGTTTTCTGCTCGGGATTAACTAATGTCTGCTTTTCTGCTGAAATTGGAGTTCTGTGGAAAGATTAGGAACAATTATCTTCCTTGCTTTTGAACAGTGTCAGTTTGGAGAAATTATTTATTTATGACCTGACTGATGAGCTAATGGCTAGTTTGTCCTGGGCCAAGACCAAAGTGAATTTCTACAGTCTTAAAACAATGGCAGTTTAAAAAACATTATTATTGTCATACAAATATTGCTTTTTAAGCTTTTGCACCACTTGTAATTTCATACTTTGCTGTTATTCCTGCAATAAATATGAGACTCCTGCTGTAATTGCTACAGTTAGCTGCTGCTGTTACCATTTGCTCTTGCAAATGGCCATGAAATACCCTGTAAGACACCATGTACCGTGAAATTATGTCCCATCCAGTCTGTATTGGTTTTGTCTCTGCCCGGACTATCCATTAGTTCATCAATCAACCGTTCCTCCAACAGTTAATATACCAACTGTTCATATGGTTTCTTCTGAACCATCAAAAATGAAGGTTAAATTGTATTTTTTTAGAACCAGTAAGTGACTCTGACTCATTTATGCACATTTTTTTTTTTGGTTTGGTTTTGCAGGCATTTTTCCAAAAGTAAAAACCGGAGAGATGTGGAGGGTCCCTGGAGTCCAGGAGTCCAGGCAATGCCGTCTTCTCACGGCCCTCTGACAAGCCAAGGCCCGACCCATAATTTACCCCCTAATGCCAGATCGACACGACCACTGGTGAGGGGTTACATGAAGTTGATGGAAGTATTTATGGAGGTTTGAATCAAGGTAGAGATGGGAAAATGTTAAGAGCAGAAGTGAAACAAAGTTATGAACAAAAAGGGGAAATGAAAGGAGGTATGTTTCTCAGAGGGCCAAATTGAAAAATAGGAAATTAGGTAAGAGACTTAAAAGCTGTGGCTCAGAGAACCTCAGCATCAAAGCCTCTGTTCTGAATCAAAGAAAGTCTCACCTCGCCTCTCTTTATTTGACTCTTTCCACCTCTCGTGTGTGTCTCCGGCTCCAGTCTCAGGCCCAGCTGCCATCATGGGATCGAGCCCCCGCCGTGTCGCCTGCCGATATGAGAATGGACGCGTTCACGGCTCGACCGTCACGCTCCCAAAGCTTCAGAGACCCCTCTCTGAAAGGTCAGCAGTTGATCTTGGCAGGAGGGTTTGGCCTCGGCAGGCACAGCTTTAATCACATATTTATGTTTTTATTTCTCTGTGATGCAGATGCTACTCTGTGTGGTATAGAGAGGCAGAGACCAGGCTCTTTGTCTCTGGGTGGTCAGAGCCACACTCCCTCGTTCCCTGCCCTTCCACGGCCTTCAGGTCAGTTTTTTTCTCCCTTGTCTTAACCCACACCCCACCCTCCCTCCCACCTCCACCCAAAAAAAAAAAACAACAACAACAACCTAAAAGAATAAATGTGTAAACTGTAAAGTATTGAGTATTTTTTAACCAACATCCTGGGTTCATGCAAATTTTGCACCAGGAGGATTTTGTAATTTGTTCTGCAAGTAAAGGAATAGGCCATTTCATTTGGCCCCACATTGGGTGCCAAATGTAGTGGCATATTCCTTCATTCAACAAGTAATTATCAAGCAATAAAATAAATCGAAGACTCTGATTCTGACGTCACCACAAATTGGGGTTTTATTGAAGTAAAAGATGCCAACCTGAAAAAGCTTGTAGCTTATCAAATAAACCGAACCAATACAATTTTTTGTTACTTTTTTCCCCCCTCTTTCGTGCATCATAAAACCATTTTTTTTGTTCTTCAACTCATTTTACATACCCGTACAAGGAATGTTCTGGGTCAGGCTGACTCTGATGATGCTCTTGTTCAGAACCCTGGCTCATACATGCACATTGCCCTTCAACAACATTCAAGTGACTGACAAAGTCACTGATGTTCAAGTCCTTCCAAAAGACTCCCTTCACACATTTAGAGCAGTTCTGCACGCCAACTTTTCCCTTGATCTTCTACCTCGGCTTCACATGCTCATTTCTTCACTACATAGTTGTTTTCAGCATAATACCGATATCTGGGCCTAAAGTAATTTGAATTATGTATTTATTCTTAGAAGACTTTTTTGCTTCTTATTTCAGGAGCTTTCTTGTTTCAGACAAAGGAGTTGTTCACATAGGAATGTTTTTTTTTTTGGTAAACAATTAAATGTATTTTTTTAATTTTAATATGAGTGTATCAAAGACACCAAATCTCCCGACATCGTTGATCAGAAAATGCGATTGCGCAACTAATAATGCCTGTGTACTTGAGTTCAAATATCTCATGAACATTAGGATGGATTTTAATTCTCCATCCCCAAAGCTTCATATTGATCCATAGTTTGTTGTAATCTGGTGATTTATCATCTCACCAATGAGCTAGTTTTGTTTACAAGAGTGTCTGTTTACTCATTGCAGTTGTATACAAAGGGAAATCCCCAAGCTTCACAATGCAAACATTATACGAAGGAATTTCCTAGCACTACTGCAGCCAGCAGAGAAAAATGGTCAATTTAAAAGAAATTAAAAGTATATCTGAAGATATACCTATGAGAATTCTACTTAAAGGTAGATTAAGAAGATTTTTGTTTTGTTGCTATTTTCGTTACCAGGAATTCTAGATTGTGTTTTCATGGACTAATTTTTACCCAAAACTCAATTCTGGTAAAACTGTGTTCATGTTTTGTTTGCTCATTGCAACTCATTCTGCTAGCTCGGGTCACATTTTGGTATTATTATCATTTAAAGCTTGGACGTTTATGCTGCTAGCGTCAGAACCAGCCACCACCTTAGGATAAAAGTCAACAACCCACGTCTCTGTCATTATGTAACCCCCACTGGTTTGCTGTTATAAACCTGAAAACAACCAGTTGAAGGGAGGATGGTATGATATGGCTTTAGTGACTCTGTCCTTTTGTCTTTTTTCTTCCTGTCCATCTCCGGTCCTCCAACCTTGTAGCCAGCAGCTCGTTCAAAAACCACTTCACTTTAGGTAAGAGCCGACTCCTCTGAGTGTGTGTTGAGTGAATTGATGAGCTCCTCCTGGCTGTGTCATTTCTAACATACGGTGTGGTCTGCGGGTTGTGTACCCCGTGACTCGCACTTACTGATTTTTTTAAATTAAAATCTTGGTGTGAAAAATGCTATGCTAACGAGCTCAAACCACACTGAGCGTCCGCCATTTTGAGAACCGAAAAACAGTAACGAGAGGCAGCCCATATCACGTCAAGGGACCTCCCTCCCATTTTTCTTAAAAGAGACACGTTGCTTGCTCCCTCACTATCCATCCTTTGTTTCAAACAATCGTATACTACCATCTGGTGGTCGAGAAAAGGTACTACATGCAAAATAACAAAAATTTCTTCTTAAATTTGACAATAATTACTAATTATTGTCAAATTTCAAACAATATTATCGTTTATCGCGATAATTTCTGAGACAATCGCTCAGCAAAATTTGTTATCGTGACAGGCCTACCTCTCTTCTTCTACACAGTGGAATTCCTGCTTATTTGAATATCTTAACACCAAAAACATTAAGGTTTTCTTGCATTCCCTGTTCAGTTTTAGTCCAGAAAAACACTCATTTCGAAAACTACATTCACAGTTCAAATCCCTCAGCGACGGGGGACATGGGGTACCGCTTGTTCCAAAGGTGTTGGGTCTGAACGCTGGACGGGTCGAGGCGAGCGCTCCCTGAGAGGGTAAAGAAGCTATTTTTAGGCTCCGTCAGCGGAGTGCCGCTGATATTTCTCACCACTTCGGTGTTGGAGCACTGTAAAAACTATGTAGGCCACAGCTGCAATCTCATTCCAAACGAGTGCTCTGAGAAGTTCAGGTATGCTCTCAGAGACGGCTTCTCAGGCGTCCAGCAGATCAAAGCCCAGAAATACGCCTGCAGCCCGACTCCTTCACGCCTTGTGTCAGGAGTTTATCTGAAGCAGAACAAGTCTGCTCTCCATCTCTGGCTCCTTTGAGAGAAGAACGGACTTTCATTTCCGTCTTCGTGCTAACAGCTGATAGCAGCACGTCTTGCGTCCGATCTGTGCAGCGATGTTGATTTCCTGCTTTTGTTAAAATCTGTTGTTTTTATCACCGTTTGGGCTTTCCGTTGCACATTTTTTTGTCCTTTCATGCCTAAAAATGAACATTACGGGCCGTTTCTGGTGCACACCCTGCTGGTCCTGCTACTGCTGCAGCGTGAAAATGTGCAAGATCATACACGTGTCTGAAGTTAACCGTCTGATGGGCCAAACGCATTGAATTTCACAATGCTGAAAACAGCAATTGTATCATTTCTGACTAAAAGTGCTTTATTAAAAAAATGTAAATAATAAATATGCTTTATATCAGCAGCAACTAATATCAACAGTTTTAAAAGTAATTAGAGAAGCTGCTTTTTCTGTGAATGCTTGTTGCTGATGGATTTAGCTGAAAGCGGCTAAACAAGTAAAAACATACTTGGAAAAACACTAATAGATGAAAAGTAGAAAGGAAAGGCTGAAAGGAGGGCAACCCCCTCTGAAATTATCAAAAAAGTTGCTGCAAGTAGATGAAAAAAAAAAAAGCTGAAAGAAGCTAAAAAGTATCAGAAACATGCTAAAATTAACAAAAAAGATTAATTGTATGTAAGCCTCAGTTTAAAAAAAAAAAAAAAAAGCCAAACAAAACACAAACAAGCTTTTATTACTTAACATAGCACAACACAGCTAAAGTTAGTAGAAAATCAGCTGAACAAAATGTTAAAAATTTCACAGCTGAAAGCGCAAAAACAAACAAACAAAAAAAAAACTAATAAGCAGAAAGAATCTTAAAGGAGCACACAAAAGCTGAAATTAGCTGAAAAGTAGACAAAAATATATACAGTAATTAGCAGAAAATCAGCTGAAATGTAGCTAAGAAGTTAAAATAAATTAATTCAACCTTTATTTAGGCAGGTTAATCCCATTGAGCCTCGAGGACTCATTTACAAGAGAGACCTGATTTCAACAACAAATGATGACAACAGCGACAACAATAGACAATCATAAGAGAGGCATACAGATTTTTATTTATTATTTTTTAAACCGGTTAAAAAAAAGATGTCAAAGTAGCAAATCAGATAGATTATAAGGCAAATGTAGAAAACTAAAAAGAGGAAATTGTAGTTAAATAAAGCTGAAATGTGCAGAAAGAAGCTAAAAGGTGCTAAAAAGATGAAAGAAACACAAAAGCTGCAATTAGATGAAAGAAGTAGAGAAAAGCTAAAAACATCAATTGAAAAACTTAAATGAGCAGAAAGAAGCAAATTTCAGCTACATTTTTAGCATTTTTTAGCTCATTGCAGCTGTTTTCAGATGTTTTTTGTAGTAATTTCTGCTACTTTCAGCTTAATAAACTTCTTTCTGTTAATTTCGGCTTGTCCTTCTCCTTTCAGCTTTTTTCTGCATTTCAGCTTTTTCTCCTATTTCAACCATTGTTTTTGTGGGTTTTGTGCTTTTTTTTTTTTTCAGCTAGTTCCACATTTTTTGAGCCCATTTCAGCTCTTCCCACTTTGACTTAGTTGAAGTTTCTTTCTGCCTTTTCAGCTACATTTTGGCCTTTTATGTTGTTGCTAATTGCAGCTGTTTTAGCTAATTTACCAATTTTTGCACCCATTTCTGCTTATTTAAACTTAATTCAGGAAATGTGTGTTGTTTCTGTTTTCTTCTGCTAATTTAGCTTGGTTCTTCCATTTCAGCTACACTTCAGCATGTTTTTAGCTAATTTCAGCTGTTTTTCAGCAAGTTATTCAGCAATAATGAAATGCAATTGCTCTGATTTTCTTAATTATTTCTACAACGAACAGACCAAAGTCTGCACACCTGAGCTCTGCTCCAGCGTTTACGCCTCTATACCCTTCTCCTGTCTCCTCTCTCAGGTCGTACGGTGTCGGTCTCGGGGACCACGGGGCCCTTCAGAGCCTTTCCAAAGTCCGTCAGCGTGGACTTTGGAGGTCTGAGCCACCCTCCGACGCAGCCCCTGCCTCAATCTCGGTCCCAGCCTCAGCAGCAGGCCACCGCCGCCGCCAGCCGGACGACGCCACAGGTCAGCAGCTGCAACAGTCAGGACCGCTACGCCGCCGTGTCCCAGCTGGACAGCGTCTTCTCTGAAACGCCCTCCACTGCAGGTATCCAATGATTGACACTTTCTGAAATAAGTTTAAACGTCACAAAACACTTGACTTTTGCACTTTTTAGACATTTTGTGTGTTTTGCAAATCTCAACGTTGAGTCAGTGTTTACTCAGTTTGGCGACTTTTGGACCTTTACGCACAAACAAGTCTTTGAAACAGCATTGATTTCCTCTTTATTCCTGTCAGAGCAGAGCGAAATAAGGTTGGCCTCGGCAAGCGCTCATTTAAACTTAGTTGTTTTTATCCAAGCTGGCTGTCAGTATCTTACCTGCGGTAGAACAATCTCAGTTTGGAGAATGAGAGAAATTCTCGTCTTCTAAAACGACTCAAACCTCAGTTTTTTTTTCTCCCCATCTTATTCAGTTTTCATATGTTGTTTTGTGATTTTTATTTTGTTATCCTGCTGTGTTAATTAAAAAAGTTCTGTTCTGAGACACGTTTCACACAAAACATGGATTTATTAAAATATGTTTGTTTTATGATCTGTTTGGAGGTTTGAGTTGTTTTTTTCTTGATTCTCCACACTGAGATCATTCACATGCTGCAGGTAAGATGCTGACAGCTCATAACGAGCCCCACTACAAAAATCTGAACTGCCTCTTTAAACCAGAACGCAAGTTTAGACGTTACGCACTTTTCTTTTTTTCAATGAATCTGTTTTTATTTTTTAAAGCACCTTTCATATAAAGTGAAGTATGGAAGTTTAATTACGTGTTTTTGATATTTATGTTCAACTAAAGAACCTTAGAAGAGGATTAAAAAAAACTTGAGTTTTGGAAATAATTCTACTGAGAATGATTTGTATCTTTTAATAAAATTAACATAAAAACTGCTTCTGATTAATTTGATCAGGAAATATTACCGTAATTTCCGGACTATTGAGCGCACCCGAATATAAGCCGCGCCCTCGAAATTTAAACAATAATAATTATTTGTACATGTATAAGCCAGGGATGTCCGTGTTGTAACATGAGATATTTATACAGAAAGATTTTTTAATAACTTTTAATTAAATACCGTATTTTCCGCCGTTCTCGTCGCTCCGCCCTATAATTCGCATCAGTCCATATTTGTCTAATAAAGTGGAAAAATCCATAAATACTGTACAGTATATACTTCGCCATATACGTCACCGCTGACAACCCGGAAACGTGGGCCGATTTTTTGCTGAAAATTGATGGGCTGCCAAATGGCGGCCGCGAGAGGACTTTAACAAGAATTTAACAAGATTAACACTTAAAAACAATTCTTTGTATGCTTGAAATTAAAGTAAAAGGTGTGTCTCCGTTGAACTATTCCTTAATAAATGCACTTTAATGGTCAAATCAGCTGAATTTCAAAAATAGTTTTGCTGCCTCTGTGTTCCCGGGAGCGTGCAGACAGGGAGGAAAAAAAGGAGGGGTGTTGCAGCTGAGTTTGAAATTTAACAAGATAAAAACCTAAAAACAATTATTTGTTTGCTCAAAATTATAGTAAATGTGTGTCTCAGTCTAACGTTTGCTTAATAAATGCACTTTAATGATCGAATTAGCTGCATTTCGCCGGGGCAGTGCAGCTGGTTTGACGGTTCCAAGCAGCGAGCAGAACAAAGGTTGGGGGACTATGGCAAGCTGATTGTGTCATTAAAATCTGGTGAAGATTCTCAGTCATCCAGGACATGGTAAATTCAAAAAGGTTCAAGAAAAGAACAAAGTACAATAAATAAAGTCCAGTTGTTTTTGATATTGAACTTTTTTAAATTTGTCATTATAGCCACGTTTACCTATTACCAGATACAACGACATGCCTTATTGCTACTGCTACTCTGCTGCCATATAGTGGCTGAAAGTTGTACTGCTGAAAAAAAAAATTAGCCAGAATGAATGAAAACGGTCATATCTCAGCCAAATATTGTTTTATAAATATGGGGGAAAATCCATTACTATGTCGCTTCGGCCTATAGTTCCAGAATTGCGCTGTTCAAGGTGGCTGCATGTTGGAGTAGCTCTGTTACATTCATTCTGAGATTTTGCTTTTGAAAACTTTAATTACGGCGCTCGTTGTATTTAATTTATTGTTGATGGGTGGAAGGGACGAAGTCACGTCTGTGTTCAAGGTTCTTTATTGTCATTTGCATCACATGTGGTACATGAGGTGGAACGAAATTGTGTACTTAAGGTCCCAGTTACACTCAAAAATAGCAAAATATATACAGTAGTATAAAAAGAAGCAGTATATAAGGATCTAAGATTCACGCTAATTATATTAGCTATACACATTGCGCGCTGCTAGCTTAACGCTACGGTTCTGTTGACAGGGTGAGGCACCCTGCTTGTGTAAAGCACTGCGTGATATGCAATATTGTTTCTTCTTGTTAATGACTCTCTACTACTACCACACCAAACTTTAGCTCCGTACGTGTAAAATTAACTGAGTTATGGCTATTTTTGTGTTCAAAGTCTGTCAGCTATGGGGGCCATCTTGAATTATGTTTGCTCCAAACGTTAATCATTTGTAGATCTAAGTTTCATTAAAACCTGCGCAGTGGTTCATGAGATGTTTACCTAACACCACAGCCACAAGCAAAATCGTTATCGCCCCTTCACTAGGCCTGTCGCGATAAACAATAAATCAATTAATCAATTAAAATGATCAACCTCATTTTCATTTATTGGCTTTATTGGTTCTTCGTGTCTCTTTCTTTATACTGAAGACACTGGATGACAAAATGCTCAACGCTGACCCCTCCATTTCGCTTTTCCCTTTAAAATCAATTTTAACCGTCCAAAATCACGTTTTTGGATCATTAAAAGCAGCTAAGCTGAGAAGCTAAGCTACATGCTAAGCTAATAGGCCGACCTCGGGGGAAAAAACCTCCGTCTTGTCGAAACTCCAAAATTCATGGTTGAAACCCGTGCCTTCGTATAAAAAGTTGTTTTTCTCTGCAAAAAAAAAAAGGCTGAGAACTTGTTTATTGATTTTTTTTATTAAAAGCTTTGTGTGAAAAATGCTATGCTAACGAGCTCAAACCACACTGAGCGTCCGCCATTTTGAGAACTGATGAGAGACAGTCCATGTCACGTCATGGGGCCTCCCTCTCATTTTTCTTAAAGAGACACGGTGCTCGCTCCCTCACTATCCATTCTTCGGTTCAAACAGTCTTATACTGCCATCCGGTGGTCAAAAAAGGTACTACACGCAAAACGAATTAACATTTTGTCAAATTTCAAACAATATTATCGTTTATCGCGATAATTTCTGAGACAATTAATCGTCCAGCAAAATGCGTTATCGTGACAGGCCTACCCTTCGCACGCTGCTTTGCTCCCAAACAGGGAGTTGATTTTACGCGTCCAGTTTAAAGACCCCGTTTTGATCTGACCTCCGACTCTGTGAGGCAGAGAGGCGTTAGCGATCCAGGACGCCGCGGCCGGCTCAGCATCGTTGCGTAACGCTCTTACTCCAAACGCCGAGGCTCGCAGCAGCTGAACTGTGTTTACTCCAGGTCACGCTGGTTATAAAAAAACTTTGTCGGCCTCGTTTTTAAGACGATCAGCTGTTTTCGTTTCGTTTGACCCGACTGGCTGTTTTACTGGATTTAAAGCGTTCGAGAAGCCCCGGAGGTCTCACAACAACTCGTGTTGTTTTCCAGCTTGAGCAGAGTCAGGAGGTTCTGCTGATTTTCTGCTCCAGCTTACTTTGATCCCGGTCAGGCCGCAGGCAGAAATCAGACGGGGCTCGTTCAGTCCTGATGATTTACACGCCGCAGTTGAACAGTGTGAACTCCGCGTCAGATTTTTACTCACGTTTGAAGGTTATGGCAGCGGTTGATCTCTTAGATTGGGGTTAATCACATGCCTGCGGTGATGATGTGTCGCGTGTTTGTGTGTGTGAAACGTTTGCGTGCAGCTCCCCCGGGCGGCCCTCCCCAGTACAGCGCCATCTTTGGCAGCAGGCTCTCGTCCAGCTCCACTCCTGCCAGGTACGAACGAAAACAAACATTTTCTGCATTTAAAGTTCAAAGTTTTACTGATTCTCTTTGTGTTTTTTTTATTTATTTTTTTTACTTCAGTTCCCCTGGCGTCGATTCAGTTTCCAGCGCTCAAACTTTTGGAAGTAAGTGCAGAGCACGGACTCCATTGATCCTCTTCTGCTGGTCTGTGCTGTGTTTATATTCCCTTTATCAAACCCTCCAGAACCAGAACCCCCTCCTTCGCTTATTGGACTGAAACTCTGAGCATAGTGTGAAATGGCAGGAATGTCCCCTGTTAACCCGGCACACACAGGGGCGATTATCTCCCTGTCTTCTTTCACCTCCTCCTCCTCCTCCTCCTCATCATCATGTCTCCTTGTGTGTCTCAGGTTTCCCCAACCCGTTCAGCTCCAGTGCCGGGTCGGCCTCCCAGCAGCCCGTCGCCCTCTCCCCCGGTAACCCCTTCAGCACCGCCTCAGGAGGTAAGCTTTGTGTCTTTCACACATCACACACTTCCTGCCCGTTGATTTAAGAAAACTTTGATTGCTGATATGCGCTGCTGATTATCCACGCTGCTGATTTAATGCTGCTGATCTCATGCTGCTGTAATCATTTGTACTACTCTAGACACTCGTGCTGCTGTTGTATTGTTTTGCACTATTAGTGTGTGCATATTGTTAGTTTATATCTTAGATCCTTATCACTGTTTCTTTTTTAAACTTTCTATTTTTTGCTATTGCTGGATGTAACTGTGGCCCTGTGCACATGGTTTCGTTCCACCTCATGTACCACATGTGATGCGAATGATAATAAAACCTACTTGAACTTGGAAACTGAAAACTCTGGTAGCTTCAAAATCTAAAATATGATTTTTACATTTTTATTTATCTCGGAAGAAAGATTTTACGGTAAAACGTGTAGTTTAAAAACTATTATATACTTTTTTGATCTCTTATGAGCAACATGTGGTTGGAACATAAGTGAAGAACCTGTTTACATATTTAATCATTTACAATAATAAATATACAGCTCTGTACAACTTGAATCACCTTTAATTTTTAAATAGCATGAGGGAACGCTGCCTTTTAACTTTTTAGCTATAGCATGCCTATACTGTGTGCTGTTAGCTTAGTGCTAGATCAGTGCCGACAGGTGGGGGGGCGGTTGTGCAGTTCACTTCGGTAGGCGGGGCGCTCGGCTCTATTGGCGGGGCAGAGGCGCCCTGCTTGTATAATGGTAGGGAAACACTGAGTATCTTATCTAGCTATTACCGTACATGTTGCATTTCCGTATAAGTTGCATCTATCCAAAAATGTCTAATAAAGTGGAAAAAAAACATAAATATGTTACTTCGCTGTATAAGTTGCACCTATTATGCGTCACCACTGACGCGTCGCGTTTGTTACGCGTCACCACTGACTACCTGGAAATGTGGGCCGGTGTTGTGCCAAAAATCGATGGGCTGCCAAATGGTGGCCACGGGAATGTGCGCGGGAGGACTTTAAGAAGAATTTAACGCGATTAACACTTAAAAACAATTCTTTGTTTGCTTGACATTATAGCAAAAGTGTCTCAGTTGAACTTTTCCTTCATAAATGCACTTTAATGGTCAAATCAGCTGCATTTCACCTGGGCGGTGCGGTGAAACGCAGCTGATTTGATGTTTGCTCCAGGAGTCCCGGAGCAAGATGAAGGTGGCTTAGTATGGCAAGCCAAGTGTCTCATTAATAGCCACTTTTACCTATTAATGAGAAACTTGGCTTGCCATACTAGTCGACTGCCCTCTAGTGGCTGAAAATGGTAGTGGTCAATATTTTCCATGTTAGAATGAATGTAATCGTCAGAGCTCAGCCAAAAATTGGATTATAAATATGGAGGAAAGAAACCACATAAATAAGTCTCTTCGCTGCACAAGTCACAGGCATGCTAATTTATGGAGAAAAAAAAATGCTACTTATACAGTGAAAATTATGGTAAATTCTTCAGAGAACAATAAATCTAGAATACCCCGTTAATAACCAAAGAATGGCTGCTTGGAAGAATTTTATTTATTTATTTTTAATTGGGTGATGGCTCAAGTCTTTTGCACAGTGCCTTATCTTCAGTAGAGAAAATTCAGACAAATTTTAGTGCTATATGAATCAATAAATAAAATACCTATTTATAGTATGGACAGAGAATTTTAAACTGTGTTAGTTAAAAAAACATCTTCTGTTTTTAACCCTTTAACAAAACAGGTATAGTAATAACTTTTACACACAGAAACAAATCTAAATAAATGTAATTCAGTAAAGCTGAGAAAAGAAAATTAGTAGTAAGACAGCAATATGAACTTAACTGTACACAACAAAAACTGAAAAAATTAAATCTTTGAACTATTACATGTGATTTGTTCAAGACTTTTATGTAAACCAAAGTTTCACTTTTCATTTTTTTTAATTTAGCGTATCATCTTTGGTTTTATTCCTGATTTAATATAAATTCATCTCTCTCCTTGGAACAAGCTGTTTCTTATGTGTCCGAATGTGGGTGGGTTTTGTCTCCAGGTGACTCCGGTGGTTTTGTCACTTCGCCCACCTTTCCTCCTTCAGCTTCCTTCCATTCAGCTGCCTCCCAGAATGCATTTCCTCACGAATCAGCCACCAGCCAAGAAGCCAACGGTGAGATTTGTTTCATTTCTTTATCGGACATCTTTGCGTTCCGAATGTAACTGTGATTAGTGACGTTAAATTAATAAGAATAAAACTGCCAACTCCATTATTCGATAATTATTTGGTGTTTAAATGTTTTTGTCATCGTATTCTCTCAATTTTCCTTGCTGGCCATTTGAGGATTTTTTTTTTCCATCCATCCAACAAAGTTAAGTCATGTCATCTGGACCGTTTCTGTTTTTTTTGTTGAGACGTTTCTTCCTTCATCCAAAGGACTTCATCAGTCCGAGGAGCCACAACAAGCTCAGTCCCACAAGCAGCATATTCACATAGAAGGCCTGGTTTGCTTGTGTTTTGAACCACATTGGCTATGGCTGCCTCAGAGTCGACGACAGGGGAGAGGGCGGGCCCCAGAAGCCATCTTGTCACCAGCAAACTGGTTGACCCATGCTGCTTGTGGGACTGAGTTTGTTGTGGCTCCTTGGACTGATGAAGTCCTTTGGATTAAGAATGAAATGTCTCAACAAGCAAACAAACAAAAAAAAAAAACATGTCCAGAGGACCTGATTTAACTTTGTTGGATTATTTTTTTGTTGGAGCATGAACTTTGATGTCTCTTCCATCCATCCATTTTATTTACCCGCTAAAGTTTGGATTTTATCCGGCAGTGTCTCACCGGACTGCGACTAGAATCCTACATTTTGAGTTTTAACAACAATAAAGCTAATTGGTACCGCGATTTTTCTAAAAACTTGTAACTGTGGCCATCTCAAGTATTTTTCAAGAGCACCAGAGATGTATTTTGACACCTGCCCTATGATAAGAGTCGCAGGCATGCTAATTTATGCAAAAAGGTGTGATTTATTTGGTAAAAAGTACAGTACAGTAATCACTAATAAGAGTAGACCCTCACTTATCACGGGAGTTGTGTTCCAGACACGCATAGGTTAAAATCTGCAAAGTAGGAACACAATATTTATTTTAGTATTTATACATATTTTAAGGCTTTATAAACTCTTCCCTCACTCTTGCAATGTTCTAAGCTCTTAAACCTATGGAATTTTAACAACATACGACGTATATGTACTGTACAGTACTGTAAAATTTTATATGGGTACTCACCAGTGAAGATACAACTCGAAGGATGAGTTCAGCTTCAGGATTATTTGCAACTTTCCTGCCAGTTCTGTGATCTTAATAGATAAATCGTTACTTCTGACTTTACGTTGCAAATCTATTTTTACCGCATCGGTTTCTCCACTGGTGTTTCCTCCCTCCATTGCTCTTCTTTGAATTTCAGCAGAACGCAGCGGCCGAAAGCACTGTTGGCTTCTGGGCCGTGTAGTTCTTTTGACCTGCTTTACAGTGTAGGCTTACTGGAAGAAAACTACAAAATAGCAGCTCCTGTCCCAAAGTATTTTTTTATTTTTTATTTTTGTCGTATTGGTTGGTTCCCGCTCTTGTCCGCTCCCATTAACTTTTTATCCCGTGCCGTCCCAATCACACGAGTAATATTAACGTTCACTCCTTGGGTTCGCTGCCTGAAACCTTGGAACGTGCAGGATGTTTGGGTGGCACCGAAGGACTTAAAATCAGTCTCTTAACGAAAATTTCACAAAGGAGCACAGCGAAAGAGACATGACACTGATGCTACGGGTACTGAGCCAGTCCGCACCCGGGATACAGAGCACAATGCTCTGGTTGGTCGCCTTCCATCAATCAGCCAATCGTGTGTCGTGTACAATGTTGCGTTGAAAACCCGCGAAACTGAGTCTGCGAAAGTAGCGACTAGTAATCTGACACCTTGTGCTCGTTCCGTGGTTTTTATAATAACTAATGATAATGTAACGCAAAGGCTACGATAAAGCGCTTTCACAATGTTTGCTGCTTTGGCATTAACGTTTCACCACCGTTTCACGCCTGACCGCAGCCAACAGGCCAGAAATACCAGCCGGCACGCCCAGACTGGAAGTGCGTCTCCAGCGGGGTCTTGTTTCAGTCTGAACACCACTCAGCGTGTTTTCTGCTGCTTCTTTTTTTTTTTTCCAATGCTTGCAGGTTTCGCCTCCTTCCCTGCGTCCGACTCTCAGTCCAAAGTCCCCCGGCCCATGTCTGTAAACCCGTTCACGGTGAGTTCACATCGGGGGGAGTTGTCAAAAAGACCGGGATGTCTGTGGTGCACGCTGCCGTCTCACTTTGTCTCTTCTTTGTCTCACAGGGGAACGTTTACCCCAGTCGAGGGACATAGAGAAATCGTTTCATGTGAACCCCCCCCCCCCCCTTTCCTCACTTCTCTGTGAACCGAAAGAGTGAACTTGAGGAGTTGCTGCCATTTCAAAGCCTCTGGAGTATTTTCACCTTGTCAGGGGCGGGTCGGACCCTCCCCTCGTCCTCTGTGTTTACGTGTTTGCGGAGGAGGAAAGCGAAACAGGAAAAAGAACAAAAGCGTGTGAATGTAATTAAGAAATTGAACGTATGACAGTGTTCGCCTGCAGTATTTGTACCGTGTGTCCCAAAGGTGTTTGTGTGCCGGTCAGAGACGCCACCTCAGGGCTCTGTGGGAGTCATGAGTAAACAACGCCTTTTCAGTTTTACCCCAAACACACACACACACACACACACACACACACACACACACACACACACACACACACATTGCTGCTGCTTTTGTGCTTTCATCTCCTGCCTAAATAAGTAAATAAAATATATAGCATCCTCTGCTTTAATACTTTTGAGTCTCAGCAGTCGAAAACCCCTGCTGAGTCCAACTTCTGCGTCACAAGTTTTACAAACGGTTTTAACAGCCTTAACCTCCTGATGTGAGTAAACATCTTAGGATTCGACAGGCTCGTGTGTGTGTGAGTGAGAGAAAAACGTGTTGTTTCTTTGTTTTTGTTTTTAAATGTCCAAACATCTATTTAAAATAATTTATGTTTCCACTCTCAGGCTGCATGCGCTTAGAGGGCTATAAGGAGATGCTAATGAATGTAAAAGCAAAAATTTAGACAAAACTTGCGTTAAAAATGTGTCGATTTCACAACTTCATGTTCTGGTCCAAAAAGCTTTCTTGCTTTTTTTATTTAATTTTTTTTTTGTTTTTTTTTTTTTGTTAAATGCAGTTTACATAAATGCAAAGTTTCATATATTAACCTCTTTGTAACAATGACATATTCATAAAATCAACTTGTTGCTGCTTCTTACGGTTTGACTCGTTATTTGTGTGTTTCCGGTTGTTTTCGTTCACGCAGGAAACGATGTTTTGAAATTTGATTGAGCGGTCAAATCTTAAAAATAATGTTTCAATGGGATAAATTGGGATTTATATATGGGGTGCCATTTGTAAAGTTACACAGTAAAAAATTAACAGCAATATTTTTGGTTTACTTTTAATACGAAAAACAATAGTTTTTTTTTCTTTTTCTTTTTTCAAAGTCATTTTCACCATGTTATTCATACATTTATAAATGTCATAGTTCCCAACTAAACATTTAATTTACAAGCTAAATGTTTAGTTTATAAACTAAATACTCAACTTGCAAGTTAAATATTTAGTTAGTAAACTAAGTACAGTACTTAGTCTACAAACTAAATATTTATTGTCCAAGCTAAATATTTAGTTTACAAACCAAATGTTTAGTTTACAAACTAAATACTTAACTTGCAAGTTAAATATTTATTTAGTAAACTAAATATTTAGTTTGCAAACTAAATATTTGTTTTCCAAGCTAAATATTTAATTGCCAAACTAAACATTTATATTTTTAACTAAATATTTAACTCTGTTCTAAATATTTAACTTTCAAGCTAAATATTGATCAGTTAAATATTTAATTAGCAAATTAAATATTTTGGAAATCAAATGTTTAGCTTAGAAATTAAATAACTGTATTGAGTAACATGGTGAAAATATGGCAAAAAAAAAAAAAGAAAAAATTTTCTTATGAAAGGCTAAATAAACCCAAAAAATTGCTGTTAAGTTTTGTGTAACTTTATAAACGGCACCACATTGGCTATCGCCGCACCAAATTTTAGTTCAATATGTGTAAAATTGTCCGAGTTACAGCTTTTCTTGTGCTCGCTAAGGTCAATTAACGGGTGGCCATCTTGAATTAGACTGACTCCAAAAGGTAAATGGTAGACGAAAATTATTATTTTTGAATATTTTGATATAAATCTATCCACTGGTTGTGTTTTATTATCCTAGTAGTTGTCAATGTCTTTTTGGGTGACTTCGGCTTAGAGAAATGGAGTTTTAATTCAGACCAGTTTGATGAACTAAAGAATAGTTGTAGTGGGGCCAGGACCAAAGTGAGCACCTCCAATTTAAAAACTTTCAGAGGATCATACCAATGCTATTTTATTAACCTTAAAAAGTTGATAATTTTGCTTTATGTGGTTATATAGAATTTTATGGTTATTTAGAAAAGTGGTCCCAACACTGGTCCTTGAGGAACACCACCCTGCATATTTTAGTTGTTTTTCTGCTTTAACACCTGATTTTGGTGATTTAATTACAGTGCTTCCTGAAGTTCTGCAGAAGCCTGTTAATCACCCATTTAAATCAGGTGTGTTGGAGCAGAGAATCAACTAAACCATGCAGGATGGTGGTCCTCAAGGACCAGGGTTGGGAACCACTGATTTAGAAGTGCAAATATTAGCAGCAGCTAGCTAATGGCTATTTTTGACTGGCCTGGCTCCTGAACAGAAAATAAATGTTTGATCCTAATCAGATGGATGAATCATCTCAACTCCTTTCGATTCAAAGGAACAGCAAGAGCTCCCCCCGTATGTCATGACCTCCTTATCTCTAAGGCTGACTGGCCACCCTATGACGGAAGCTCATTGCAGCCGCATGTATCTTTGTTCTTTTGATCGTGATCCAAACCTCATGACCACAGGTGAGGATTGGAACGTAGACAGACATGTAAACTGAGAGCGTCGCCTTTCGACTTAACTCTTTCATCACCACGACCAACCTAAGCAACACCCTCATGACTGAGGATGAGGCCCAGATTTGTCAATCCATCTGCTGCTCCATTCTACCATCACTCGGGAACAAGAAATTGTTTCCCCAAAGCGTGATTGTTCAAAGAGCTATCTACAACAGGTAAGATATTAACTGTGCACAGCTTGTCCACAGAAACCTACTTTAAAATACTGTACTGTATATCAACAAACGGGACCTTGATTTTCAGACTGCAGTGATCTTCTGTCACCAGCAGGGGGAGTCTGACATTCACAGTTTACACTGCCCTCAGGAGCAAGGTTACATCTGCTGCATATTGCATAACAGCATGCATACTGCAAGCGTTCAGCACCAAGATAGAACCCCCCCCACCCCCATGGAAGCAGCAGAATCACCACATTAGAAGGTTTTAAAATATTCATTTGAATTTGGAAATTGTTCATTTGGACAGAAGACTGGAGCATTTTTTTTTTTTTTTTTTTTTTTTTAACAGCTCAGCCAAGATGGTCCAGACGCCTAATCCGTCCGGTTAAAGCATCTTAGGCTGCTGCTTAAGGAGAACTCAAGAGTCCAGATACAAAGTGAGCTCCAGAAGAGCTCCTCCGTTTGCCGTGACATATATGAGCACGAGGCAGAGAGGATTTTTAATAATAAATAGAACAGGATGGGCTCGTGGAAGAGCCAAGAGTGAAATCTACTCCTCAGAGTGGAGGTGGTGATGCTTTCAAGGACTATGAGAAATTTTAAACGCTTATGCGAATAAAGCAGAATGACGATTTTATACTATATACCGGTATACATGTATAATTTGAATAACAATAATAGTAGAAGTGGTGGTGCAGAGGTGAGCTGGTGATTGAATGGTTGCTGGTTCAAATCCCCACACCAGCCTCCACCCTCAATTGCCACTGGTTCAATCCCATTAGGACCCCGAAAACCTAGCACATTTAGCTTCTTTGACCTTTTTCTACCCCTTTTAGCTAGTTTAGCGCTTTGTACAGTCTAGCTAGTTTTTGTGTGTGAGTGATCTGTTTTTCTTCTATACATTTTTCAGCATCTTTCTCGTTCCATAACTTTTGTGATATTTTAATGAATCGTAAATCAAAACGTTCAGCTTTTTCAGGAAAAACCCTGCTATGACGTTTGATATTGGTGCAACTTTAGCTTTTTGAAATGTTTAGCCTTTTCTGCAACTTTTTTTCCTCATAGAAAATGAATTGAGCTCATTTTACATCCTTCAAATCTTTAGATGTATTCACAACCTTTTACTGCTCCTGTCACATTTTGTTCTGCTTCAGCTTCTTTCAGCTTCCTTCTGCAAATTTAAACATCCCCCCCCCCCCCCCAGCTATTTTCAGCTGTTTTTTTCAGCTGTTTTGTTCTCCTTTCAGGTTCTTTCTGCTATCTACAACATTTTTGTGCTTCTTCTAACTTCTTTCTGCTAATTTCAGCTTGTTATGTTCTTTTTAGCTAATTTCTGCAAGTTTCAGCTTTTTCTATTTCATCTACTATTTAGCTGTTTCATGCTAATTTTAGCTTTTTAGCTAATTCCACATTATTTGCACTCATCTAAACGTTTTCAGCCTAATTCAGCAAACGTGCTCTCTCCACTTCCTTCTGGTAATTTAAGCTTCTTTCTGAAAAATTTTAGCTACTTTTCAGACTTTTTTTTTTTTTTTTCTAATTTCAGCTTCTTCTTTTTTTAAAATAATTTTCACTTTTTTGTGCTCATTTCTGCTCCATTCAGCAAATGTGTTTTTTCTGCTTCTGCTAATTTAAGCTAGTAGCATACCGGTAATTGTCTGTTTTCAGATAATTTCAAGTTTTTTTGTGGTAATTGCTTCTACTTTCAGCCTAATTAAGTTCTTTCTGCTGATTTCAGCTTGTTGTACTCCTTTCAGCTTAATTATGCTAGTTTTAGCTTTTTCTGCTCGTTCAGCTACTATTTAGTTGTTTTATGCTAATTTTAGACTTTTCAGCTAATTTAGCATTTTCTTAGCTCATTTCAGCTCATTCTGCTACCTTTTGGTAGTTTAAGCTTTTTTCTGCCTTTTCAGCTATTTTTTTTTTTTTAGCTATTTACAACTGTTTTTTTAGCTAATTTCCTATAGTTGTGCTCATTTCTGCTTAATTAAACCTAATTCAGCAAAAATGTGTTCTTTCTGCTTCTGCGAATTCTGACTTGGTTCTTCCATTTCAGCTACAATTCAGCACTTTTTTTTAGTTAATTCAGCTGATTTTAGCAAGTTCTTCAGCAATAAGCATTCACACTGCATTTTCGCAGGAAATGCAATTTCTCTAGTTAGTTTAGCACTTAGTATTTACTTTTTTTGTGGGGGGGGGGGCGGTGTCGTACGTAACTGAGTGCATCTTTTTTTTCTCTCTCTCTCTATTTGCTGAGTGAGTTTGAAGATGTGAAGCTGCGCTGTCGGAGCCGTCCTTGAACGCACCGTGCTCGCGCAGCAGTGACTGACAGCGGGGCCGCCGCTGCTCCACGGTAGCTGCTCCGCTCCGCCGCCAACACAGAGCCTCTCCGGGCAGGGCAGGGGTGGGGGCGCAGGCTCCGTGATGAGCAGTAAACGGGATTAAACGGTCCAGACAGCTCCGGGAAACACCAGTAGTGCTGGGAGTAGAGGAGGAGCAGGAGGAGGTGGGGGGAGTCCCGCTCGGAGCTGCTCCGCGTGCGCTCTGGTCAGCCTGGGAAACTTGCGCGCGTGAGGACAGGACCCCGGGAAAAGAAAAGCGACCGTTGGGAGAGTTTTCACCGTCATGCCTGCGTGTGCGCGGGGCAGAGCGGGGCAGCGGACCCGGGGGGACGCTTGAACCACTTCGCTGAACTTCCAGACAACTTGAACACTTCTTTGTTTTTGTTTTTTTTGTGGTTAGTTACTCGGAAACCGAATCAATGGAGGGGCACGCGGGCGAGCACGACCAGAACAGCGGCGCGAGCGACGACGTGCGGCGTAGCGGCTACCTCCGCAAGCAGAAGTCCATGCACC
>JARVLU010000001.1:18431136-18446608 GCA_031762415.1 Simpsonichthys santanae
GTACGAGAAGCGGGAGACACCTTGGACACGTCTCCAGTCCATCACAGGGTCACATGGAGACAAACGAGACAAACAACCACACTGTTTCCCCTAGAGAACTTGCCATGGTGGGGCACTCGTCTCGTCCATGATTAGGTTGTACTTGTCGACAGGAGAGGGGGCAGCAGAGCGGAGCAGTACGTCAATAGCATTTTTGCTAGCACATTTGTATTGTGCCCTTTGCTACATCAATACTGACATTGTCAACGGGGTGGGGGGGTGTCTGTAGGGAGGGTGCACAGTACTGTTGACGGGGCAGAGCACCCTGCCATTATTCCAGCAGGGGGCGATATACTGTGTGTGTACAGGATATACTGTGTGTGTGTACAGGATATACTGTGTGTTTACCATATATTCTACGTGAACCATATTTTCTGAGTACAAGTTGCAATTTTTTGCATAGACTTGTCAGTCCTGCAACTTATACGCCAAAGCAACTTGTTTACATTTTTTTCCCCCCATATTCATATCACAATTTTTGACTGCCACTTTAAATTTTGAAGAACTGCAACAGCGAGTCCTCCCGTGCACGCTCGCTTCGCTCAGCTGGTGCAGGCGGAGGAACGCTGGAGAGCTAGCATCTCTGGCCGCGATGGATGGATGATGGATGGAGCCACACCACCCAGGTGAAATCATTTAGTTTTGACCATTAAATAAATGCATAATAGATGCGACTTACATGCCAAAGTGATTTGTTTTTTCCTCTTCATGATGCTTTTTTTGACAGATGCAACTTATACACTACACAGATATAGTACATGTAAAGTACAGTATATAATATCCAAGTTGAATTGGGTGAGGCGCAGCTAGCTAAAGGACGTTTAGCCAAATAACGGTGTGTGTGTTTGAGCCGGCTCGCATCTTTCTTGCATCAGAGAAAATCCACAATAAATTCAGACCAGTGCTCCCAGTTGTTGTTTGCAAAACGATTGAAGCTGCGTGTTGCGTAATCGTAAGCGGTTCTAGAATAAAAACATTAATCGCCCCAAATTTCAACGACCTCCATGCCTGACTGCAGCTGAACGTCTTAATTAGAGGGATGGATGATGTGGAGCCTCCCTTGCAGTTGATTTGTGTCCCATTGAACAAGTTGTCCCGAAAAAGAAAAAAAAAAAAAAACGAGGGGAAAATTCATCCCTGTAGATAGTTCTGTGTGTAAACACAGCTGTCGCCGCAACTCTGAGTCACCTGTTCCTCACCCGCCGCCGCGGACCGGACAGGCCATAAAGGACACATGACGCAATCCTGGCAGTCGAACATGCGAGTTCAAGGTGCTTCTGCTGACCCGCTGCTCTGTTGCATAAAGTACCTGAGGCGAGATAACGAGCCCGATGAAAGCCGGTGCTCCACTTTTTGGATCAGACGAGGCAGTCTTTGAAAAGTTCTGAGAAGCTGCTGTGACCCAGAAGGTTTCGAGCTGGTGTTTTAACAGTCGGTCCTCTGTGCATGTGTGTGTGTACAGTACAAACCAGTCCTCCTTAATGATTCCCACAGAATGGAAAAGTAAAGATGTTTTATTTATTTCCAGCCTAAAATATCGTCCAAAGTGCAAATAATCCAAACCTAAGCTGTTTGCGGTCAACATGAGATGGACCAAAATCCCAGTTTTTATCCTGCAGACGGTCGGCGCAGACGTCAGAGGAGCAAAGGTTTCAGACACGCTTTAAGAATACTGCAAAGTGAGGCGTTCTTGAAGCAGCTCGGCTGGTGGTTTCCCTCCAGGCTCGTTGAACCAACCTCAGATGTTCTGTCTCATCATGCGGTTCCTCTTCAGGATGTTGAGATCAGGTCCAGCTTCTTCTAGAGGACAGTCCTCGGTGACGTTAGCTGGATGTGTGGTCCTGCTGCAGAACAAATCTGGATCCTCTCAGATGGACAGTCATCTGCAGGGGTTTCTCTCCAATGAAGAGACTGTTAGTCCAGATCTCCAGCTCTGTGTGCAGAAATGAATGTGCAGGAGCCTCCAGAAGTTTTCATGGAGGTCTACAGACACGTTTTTGTCTTGCGTTCACGTTGGAGGTTTGTCTTTGTGAGTTCAGTTCTGGTCAGACCCGTCAGGACAGCAGATGGGTGTACCTGGGTCTAGAGGTTGACCCATATCAGATCATTGAAGTGGATCTAACGAGCCTCCATCAGTTCTGAGCTGATGATTCTGCTGAACATGTGGTTTCTGAAGGAAGTAACCGTGATGAGTCCTTTGATACGTTTCCTGGTTGGACTGTTAAGTCCACACTGTTTCTTTGTGGTTCTTTAAGAACCTTAAACCCAGAACAGACTTGATGGAGCTGAACCAGTCTTGTTCCTTCTCAGTGTTCGGCCTGAGTTGTTGAGATGTCTCCCATCTTCTCACCAGCAGTTTGCTCGTTCCTCAGCCAGTTAAACCAGCAGCTGCTTCTTTCAGTTTGACTCTGTTTCCATGTAAGAAGGTGATGACCAGATGGAAGATTTGAAAGATAGATGGATGGATAGGTGGATAGGTAGATGGATAGGTGGATGGTTAGTGGAGACTTGGAACTGGAAGAGTTGATTAGATGGATAGGTAGATGATACTTTAGAAAGAAAGATGATTCTTTATTAATCCCAAGGGAAAATCTGAGGCATCCAGTATCATGTTTTAATTATACAGAAAAAAAAGTATGTAAAAATAAAAAAGAAGCAGAATACACATACAGTATTTGGAAAAAGACAGTATGCACATGCACAAGATTCTTACGTACGACACGTTCTGCTTGTGCGCAGGGGTTGTTGGGAAATGACAAATGAGTATAGGGTGTGGTTTAGCTTCTCTGTCTGGGTGAGGTGGTGGGAGGTACCTGTTGTGTGAGGCTGAGGAGCTCTGGCGTGGGTCACGGCCGAACAGTGACTCGGAGTTAGCTGACCTGTAATTATTGTTGTTGAATAAATCGTTGGCAAGAGCAAAACATCTGGTGCTTGAGTGACTGCGACAACGTTACATGGTGTCAGAAGTGGGATCTGATGCTTTTTTAAAGACGAGCAATGGTTATTTACGCCAGTGCTCTTTAGATTTAGGTTTATGTTCCTTTAACTCAGGTATTGCAGTAAATTACATTAAAAAGGAGCATACCAGCAATATATTTATCAATCAGATGGACACGTGCTGCTCTTAAAAGTCCTCACCCAGCTTAGATTTTAGTTCTTGAGAAGCTTAATCACAGAGCTGGAAGCATCCTGATGATGGAAGAGAAAGAGGGAAGTGATACAGATGTGTGTTTATCGTCTTGATCTCAACATTGTGCAGCTCTGCCTCGCAGCGGCGTTTCTGTCCTCACTGGCTCAAAAACTTTTGCACATTGTTGTGCATCAGCTGTCATGTGCTGTCTTTGAAAATTACAGGTCTGGGGGTGCAGCTTCGCTCTGACGGCTTCTTGTCTCCATCTTTTGTTGCCTGTCTTGTGTAAATCAGCCGTCGCTGTCAGACACGTGTGTGGGGGTGCGGCCGGTTGCTGTGTAAACTGCCACGCCGTTTCTTGTGGTATGTGCTGCAGCTCGTTCACGTTGTTCTGTTGGCAGAACAAAAACGAGGCCGTACAAACTCACCTCGCTTGTTCTGGGAGTTTCTCTCCTAAGTGGGGAGATGTTGCGGGTGTTTTTCCAGGTTTCTGGCTCCTCGTACGGGTTACAAGAAAACTGCGCTCGTGGCTCATAGCACTCCCCTTAATCTGATACCTGTGGAGTTGTTCGTATCACCTTAAAAAGAATCGCTACAGTTTGCTGCTCGGAAGCCTATGTGCGTTAACACAATGCCAAGGCGGAAAGACACAGACAGTGACCTTTAAGACGCAACTGTTTTTTTCCATCAATAAGAAAAGGGTTAAAGGTCGATTTGGAGTCCAGTTTATAGACGGTTTCATTTAAGACTGCTGTAAATCTTCCCAGGAGAGGATGTTGCAGTAAATTCACCCCAAGGTCAGACTGTGCAATGCTCAGAGGAAAAAACCACGAGCTCCCGCTCAGACTGTACAGACCTCAGTTAGCAGGCTGAAGGTTAAAGTTCACGAGAGAACAGTTAGAAGAAGACTGAAAAGGTGTGGCTTGTTTGGAAGGGCTGTAGGAGAAAACCTCGAACAATGCCCTTTAAACATAATGAGACCAAAGTGGAGATGTTTACCCATAATGCACGGCAGTGGAGGGCTGCTGATTTAGGCTTGTTTGCAGCTGTAGGACCTGGACGCCTCGCAGTCATTGAGTCAACCATGAGCTCCTTTGTAAACCAAAGGATTGTAGTTTCAAATGTGTCTAACAGCTGAAGTTTAGACCAAACCGGGTAAGAAAACAGAACGATAATCCCAAACACAGCAGCTAATCTACAACAGAATGGCTTAAAATGAAATAAATAAATAAAGGTGTTGCAATGGACCAGTCAAAGTCCAGACCCCGTGTTGTGCTGGGATCTTAAGAGAGCTGTGGAGAATCAAACCTCAACGGACTGAAGCAACTCTGTAAAGAAAAGTGGGCCAAAGTTTGTCCACAACCATGTTTTCTACACGACTGGTACATAAAATCCTAGAATTTAAAGGTGGACTTCTTCATCGTATGACCATACATGTTTTTCTCTCAAGAAGTCCCCCCCCCCATCCCCCCCTGGAGCCAACGATAATTAACACGAGCCGGCAGAATCCCTGTTATTTATTCAGCTGAGTCTTTCTAAGACCCTGTCAGGCAGCGAGTACAGTATCGGGCTTTAAGGCGGCCGTTTGCTCCACTATTCAGAGGCAGCGGAGTGTGTTAAAGGTTTAACCTCGGCCAAACGGGCGGGAGGTGCAGCTCGCCGCCACAGCTCGGGCGACACCTCACGAGGAGCCGCAGTTGACCTCAAAAGAAAGAATGCGATAAAGTGCAACTTGGGAGCCAGTAGCTGTAAATTAGAGAGCATCGCTATCTGGCAAACACACCCACACGCTCGTAAACAGGCCGAAATAAACACAGCCGAAAGCAGATAAAGACTGTTTTTGATTCGAGGGGAGAAAATTCAGACCCGAGCCGCCGTTGATAGTCAGGTGTCTGTTTGAGTTGGAGACGAAAACAAAGCGTCTTGTTGACAACTGTCACGTTTATCTGAGTTTGTGAGCTGCAGGAGAGGACGGCTTCCATTTTCTGATGCCATCACAAACACGTCAAACTAAACACAATCGCCTGATCTCAATTTATTCAGATAAAATGTGCTCCGTGTAGCTTAAAACATTTAGACATTGGAAGATAATAACTCAAAATTTGGGAAATAGTAAAGCCAAGTTGCACAATTTTTTGGGTCATTTTTTAAAGCAAACTCAGTAAATTGATGCCATAAGTCTCTGTACAAAACAAACAATTTACTGTGTATATATTTATTTTTATTTTCGTTTTAAGAAATTGGTCAAACAGTTGGCACCCTTTTTTATTTCTTAAAATATAAAGATCTGTATTTCACAGATAACGTTTGGTACATCTGGGGGGTGTGGTTTAAACTTGGTTACAAAAGGGGGCCAAAGTTTAAAACATTTTTCAAACCAAAGGCCAATTTCAAATACAGTAGTCCTTCAATTATCACGGGAGTTACGTTCCACACACCTCCGCAATAGGTGACAAACTGCCAAGTAGGAACGCTATACAGTGTTTTTTTTTTTTTCCATTTACCCTTTATTTATACAGGTAGTCTTATTGAGTCACAACAACTCATTTTCATGAGAGACCCGTTACCTGTTTAGGGAGCAGATGGTGGGGGTTAAGGGCCTTGCTCAGGGGCCCAGAGTGGGGCAAATGAGGGTGGAGGCAGGTGTGGGCGTTTCACCTTTTACACCCACATTTTTGATGTTCGATGTTGACTGTACCGGGAGTTGAACCTGCGACTTTCCGATCACCGGCCCATCTTATGGAGGAGTGGTGGTACAGAGGTTAGAGACGGTGGGCCCTTTGATTGGAAGATCGCCGGTTCAAGCCCCGGTACCGACAACATCAAAATGTGGGTGGAAAAGGCGAATCACCCACACCTGCCTCCACCCTCATTCGCCCCACCTTGGGCCCCTGAGCAAGGCCCTTAACCCCCACCATCTGCTCCCTAAACAGGTCTCTCTTGAAAAAGAGTTCTCAATGAGACTACCTGGATAAATAAAAAATGAAAATCTTCTCTAACCTCTGCGCCACCACTCCCCAAGATAACTTGTCATGGTAGGGGTGGGGGGGACACATCTGAGCTGCACACTGTTTGTGTGACAATTTTCGAGCATGGGGTGGTGGCAAAATTTCAAAACAATATTATTGTTTATCATAATAATTTCTGAGACAATTAATCGCCCAGCAAAATTTGTTATTGTGACAGGCCTAACTGTAACTCCAGTCAAATACTTGATATTTTCTTTCTTGCACGTTCTTCAAAACTTTTATCCATCAAAGTACTTTTTCTTGGCTTCAAAGTTGGCCAACTGTCATGCACTAAATAAATTGTGTTCAGTTTTTTATATACTGTATACAGTATATAAAATGAGAAGAAATACAATATTTTACTTTTAAAATATCATCTTGGGGCCAGACAGGGTATTAACAAGGGCCATTTTTGGCCTGCGGGCCTTAGTTTGACACATGACTGGTAGCTGGATGTTTTTTAAGCGTTTCTACACAATCATAAATAATTCAGAAAATTAAAAAAATAATTTTCAGGTCTGAATAAGTCAGAAAAGGGAATTAAGAGTAGAAAAACAGTTATTGATCTTTGTTTTACAACATAATCCGACGCAGCCGTCACACTTTTCTTGGTAGATTTCTGTTTATGACGTTCTGATCATAGCTGGTTCCTTTGTCATGCTTAGACTTGTAATCAACGGTATGTCAAATATTTTTTTATTCCAATTTCTAGCTTAGTTGAAAGTCTGTGGACACATTAAATATTTACAATAAAAAAACAACCAAATTTTACTGTAAACGTTTGTAGTTTGGCATAAATAAAACTTAAATTGGCTTTAAAAGCTGAAAAAGGTGGATTTTTAAACAGAAAATGTACAGGAAGCACTGTTTATGTATTTGAACTGTATAAACGCAGCATAATATTTATTAATGTGTATCCAGGCTGATCCACAGATCAGTTTTCACTTCTTACTCTGGATTAATTCTTTGGATTATCGTCACATCATTTATGACACTTCAAGCAGCACAAAACAAATCCAGTTCGTCGGGACTCGCATCACACTTTTTTTTTTGGAAAGAAATGAAACTGTCTGTTGACGTGCCCTGAAGTCAAACACTGATTTAAAAAAACTTATTTATAGTTTAAATCCTGAAGGGTTGATTGGCTGCTCCGGCCCATGAGTCGCAGCTCTCGTTGAACCGGCTGATTAAACGTTAAGCCGGTGCTTAAGCACGGCTCATCTCCCTAATTGGGCTGTAATTGTTGTCTCGAGGGTCAGCCGCTGGTGGCACGGCGGAGGCTGGGTGCTAATGAAGTCAGAGACGCCGCTGCTTTTGTTCCAGGAACTTGAAACTCGGTCACGTGCCTCCGTTTCTGTCAGCTGGAGGGGGAGCTCGGTTCCAGGCTGGTGCTGCTGCAGGGTTCCCTCTTGGCGTTTGTGGCACATTAACACCCTGTAAACGCACAACAAGCCGGGCAGCCGGGAGTCGGCGCCCGTCCCTTCTGACCGTGTTGCATCAGAGTGAAATATGACGGCCGCTGATCCGCCCAGCGCTCGTGCAGCCTATCAATTATTCCCTTTTGGTTTGATCGATGCCAAACGAGAGCCAGCGGCAAGATAATCCATTTAGACAGCGGGCACCGATGGGTCGAGCACGAGGTTTTAGATCTTCTGCAGCCTATCGATCGCCGGTTGTTGATACGAGCTGCTGAATGTTGGAGTCGAGAAGTTCTTGAGTTATTTAACAGCAGCGCAGTGAAGGGGTTATAAAATGAAATGATGAAAAGTTCACTCATTGTGTGGCATTATTTTTATTTTTCCTCATGATTTGATTACAATTAAAAGATCTGCTGTGTGACTGTAAAACAATTAACTATGCATTTTGATCAAGTTGACCAAGTTGATCATCTATAGATCTGATTTGATTGATTGAACATAATTTTACAAGTTGGAATTCACATCAGTAATGAAGGGGTTTTATATTTTTATGCTTCATAATGAAAGCGCAATAAATTTTGTAAAACAAACTATTAATCACAGGATGCTGAGCAGCAGTTAGCATAGATGCTAATTTAACATGGAACATACCATAGGAAAGCTTTAGCATCACATTAAAATGTTTCAACATTACTAAAGTCAGTCTTGTTATAACAGAGGTACATCTTAAAAATTTAGAATCATGTGGAAAAAGTTCAATTTCTTTTGCCAATCATTTCAGAAAGATTCGTTACCGAGTGAAATATTTCAAGCCTTTATTGTAATTTGGATGATTATGGCTTAAAAATAACATAGTGTCTCAGAAAATTAGAATATTAGAACTAGTTTTTGTTAACTTTGTCAGTATGGGCGGAAGCCAAGTCCTACTGGGAAATGAAACCAGCATTTCCATAAAGCTTGTCAGCAGAAGGAAGCATGAAGTCTCTAAAATGTCCTGCTAGATGCTGCTTTGACTGTGGACTTTGAAAACACAGTGGACCAACACCAGCAGAAGACATAGCCCAAATCTAACTGTGGAAACTCCACTCTGGACTTCAAGCAACATGGATTCTGGGTCTCTCCACTCAATATTTCACTCTGTGTAATGAATCTATGTAATATGAGTTTCACTTTCTGAAAACACTGACAAAAAATATTGAACTTTTTCACAATATTCTAATTTTTTTAGAAGCTTGTGTAAATTCAGCTTGATGGATATCGTTCAGGGTTCAATGAGTGGGACAGTTTGAAACCTGATATTGCTAAACTTCATATTTCACTAAACAGTCATATTTATCTGATATATTCTAATTTATAAATGTAAATATTATGAATCGTCTTAATACACCAAAGTTAGTCATGGAGTTCCTCAAGGTTCAGTGCTTGGAACCATACTCTTTACATCATATATGCTTCTATTAGGTAAAGTTATTAAACAGCATCGGATAAATTTTCGTTACGCTGATGATACACAGTTGTATTTGTCAATATAATAAATAAATAATATTATAAATCTAAGTGTTAAATATTTTGTGTGATTGGTTACGACCACACCAAATTTAACTCGATATTTGTAAGAATGGCTGAGTTGTATCTGTTTTAGTGTTTGCTAACGTTTATGTCAAAAACATGATCACACACCTTTGCCTTTTGGCAGCGGGTGATAATTACCCAAACAAGCAGCTCATGTTTTCAAAACGTTTATAAGTTGGCACCTCAGAAACCGTGTTGGACTGTGTAGATGAGCTCCAGTTACACCGCCGACTCTGCGTCCTTGTTTAGCAACTGCGACGACAAACCAGTAAAAATGGCTGCCAGTTTCGTTGAGTGCAGCTATGTTTGAAGCTTCAACACAGCCCCCTTGCACGCCAACCCCGATCGTGTCACAAATAATTTCATGTGCTTATGTAGAAACGAGAGTTTGTTATAGTTCTAAACTTTTAACGCGAACCACATGTGAAGCTGAAGCGATTCTGACGTCGAGGAGTGTGGTGTCCTGGCCCAAATCAGGGACATGGGGGTGGGATTACAGGATTACAGATGCTGAAGATTGATAAAGAGCGAGGAAGTTGAATAGTTTTATTCAAATCTGTAAAAAACAGATTTAAGTGGACTGTTTCCACTGCTGCCTGGCTCCGCTTTCAGATCCGTCTCTCGTTCTGCCTTGGAGTTGGCAGAGGACTGCGTTATTGGAACAGTAGCTGAGATGGGGGTAGCTCATGGGAGGGGGGTGTGTGTTTAGGCCTCAGATATTTCTGCAAAGTATTTTGCAGTCTCATAGCACAGTGCTGAATGTTCAAGCAGTGAGGTCAGAAACATGAAACTGAGTTTAGTGAGTGCAAGAGTAGCTTTCCTAGATGTCCTGGCAGAAATAACCAACTCAACTTAGCACAAAAACGTAAGGAAACTTGTGTTTGGTTAGTCTTTTTTTTTTTTTTTTTTTTGTAACAATAGGTGTTGGCAATAAACCTTATACTATTGGAAAGCCTGTTTATTTTCCTTAAATGGTGCCACGTTTGTAAGAAAAATACATTTGAGAGTTGAGCAGCAAAGTTGGGTATGTGTGTTGCGTCTCAAAAAAAAAAAAACTTGTCAAATATTATCTGCCAATTCCAAAACAGATTACGGTATACATGTATTGCTATTAAATCTTTTTTTTGGTGTAGGTCATTGGATTGGATGGTAGAATTCTGGGAAAAAAAACACCCAAAAAAACAAGATATAGCGGCTATTTACATTTGATTCATTTAACTAAGCTAATATGTTTTTGTTTTTAGTAAAATACAGTACCTTGTTTTACAAGGCACCTTGATTAACTTATTTTATTTTTAATAGCTTTTTGTTGAATTGTTGTTGTCCGTACTCTATATGTTGTCTGTCTAAAACAGGTCTCTCTTGAAAATGAATCCTCGTGACTCAGTGAGACTAACCTGTATAAATAAAGGTTGAATGAAAACGAACAAGGCCCTTAGTAGCATGTGGAAGAACCATACGCAGCCACAAAAGACTGGCTCCTCTTCCTCTTGCAGCACACCAGCTCAAGTGTTGGTCACTCAGGAACAAACGACACGCTTTAGCTGATCCCATAGCTGTTCAATGGGGTTCAGGTCAGGACTGCGAGCGGAGCATCTCATCTACTCTACTACCAAGTTTTGAACGGAGTCTCTGATAATTCCAGTGCTGTGTGGTTGTGTGCTGCCATCATGGATTGAGTTCAGTCCCAGACTGTGATAGCCACTGGTTGCTCACAGGTTCTGACAGTCAGGTGCCAGAAACTCAAAACTAGAGTCACTAGAATAAGCTGTTAGGCCATAGCAGAGATTTTGCAATTATTTTTCAAGGGCACAACTGACACACTCAACTCTGCTGCTCAACTCACAAATGATTATTATTCTAACAAATGTGGCCCCATTAAGGGGGGAAATAAGCAGGTTTTCTAATAATTTACTAAGAAGTGTTGTTACAACAAATAAAAATAAAAAAGCTGAGCATAAATTTCCCTTTGAGTTCATATAGAACATAGCGTCTTCTTGTAAATTTGACTCATTTCAATTCTTTGGCATATCTAAATTATTATTTTAAACGCAAATCACTTTATGTACCGGTAAATGTTAAAGCTTTTAAGGCAACGGTTTAAAAATGAAACCTCAATGTTTTAAACTAGAATCCTACTCAGTGGCTAAAGGAGACCCACTTCCTCAGGATTTGCATTAAAAAAGGCCACAAGAAGTTTTGGGCTGTCACTCTGAGGAGAGCTGCCTCAGGGGTAAAACGACTGCTCTGATATCCCCTCAAAGCTCCTATTTATCTCCTTTTAGCACAGAGACAACTGGAAGAGAGCATCTTGTGCCAAGTCTAATACTTTTCTATCCTTTAAAAGAAAATTGTCCTGACCTGCTTCAAAATGTCAAGACTTTTCGTTTTGCTCACACCTCACATCTGCACCAGGTTTTATGAAATTCAGCAGAGTAAGTAAATAGCAAATGGACTGTACTTACATAGCACCTTTCTACCTAATGAAGATACTCAAAGCTCTTTAATACAATCTGTGCCCTCATTTATCTCCACACACATTCATACAGCACATCTCTACAAAGACCAATAGTTCCCAACCATGTTCCTTGAGGAACGCCATCCTGCATGTTTTAGTTGTTTCCATGCTTTGACACACCTGAGTTGAATGAAAGGTGCTTAACAGGCTTTGGCAGAACTTGAGGAAGTAATTAAATAACTGAATCAGGTGTGTTAGAGCAGGGAAGCAACTAAAGCATACAGGGAGGCGTTCCTCAAGGACCATGGTTGGGAACCATTGCTTTAGATCACATTCATACATCAATCACACATCAGAGGTAATGAGGGGTTCAGTGTCTTGCCCAGGGACAGTTCAACATGTGATTGCTGGTGGAATCGAACCCCCAACTCTGATTGGAGGACAACTGTTCAGGCACAGCTGCCCCTAATGTCATGTAGATGCAATGTTCTCAGAATCAAACCATATCGACCAGCTTCCCCTTTCCACATTCATAGCCTCAGATGGGAGAAATAGTCATTATGGCATGTGTTTCAGTTTGTTTAATCCTTAAAATTATGTTAAAAAAAAAAACAAAAAAACACTAGTTTCAACATTTGAAAGAAAAATTACAAATATTCATCATCTATATGTAAAGCTTTTTTCACTTACCTTAGTTTGGGGGAATAGTTGAACTCTGACTGCTGATAAGCTAACAGCTAATCAGTGTCAGGTCCAAACCAAAGTGGATTGTTGCCATTTTATAACAACTCAAATCTTGTATATTTGTTTTTTAAATTTATTAAATGTTGCATTTTCATCATTTGAACTGTTTTTAAATTCTGGAGAAATTCCTTTTATGCTGCTGTAAATTAAGAGATAAACTAAAAAAATTACTAATGCTGAATTAGTTTGCTGAATAATCTGATACTGAGTTAATGTTAAAAACCCAACACTCTAGCCAAAAAAAAAAAAAAAAAAGCTGAATGTCAGCTAAAGGAAGCAAAGCACAAATTAGTGAGCAAAACTAAAGCTAAATGTAGCAAGAAAGTAAAGTTGCTGAAATGCTAAAAGTAATAGCATAAGATGACAAAATAAAGCAAGTACATTGGTTAAACTTCCTGCTGTCCTTAGGTCAAAACGATACAAGGCCATAGTTTCAAAACCAAGACATCATGAGTCATTTTAATCCAAGGGCAGTGGGAGGGTTAGTCAGATTTTAATCAGGATTAAAGAGCTCTTAATGTACTGTTTGTCCATACAGAAAATACTTGTAGAAAACGAAAAATATTTTGAACAGTATAAAAGTTACAAGAACCAAAAGTCCCAGCACCCACCTCCTTCCTGAATGAACTGAACGTTATGATGCAAGAATTGCTAAAATGGCACAAAGTAGCCAGGTTACAAAAAACACACACCAAAATATCAAAAACAGGAAATCTATTGTGTAAATGCTGAATCAGCATCCACATTTTTAACACATTTTTTTGGCACTAAAATGATTCAGTTGAGCTCAAATACAAGAAAACTTAAATTAAATCTGTGGGCAAAGTACCAAAATTCAGCTGTGCTCTGTGGAGAACAAGAACTTAATGACGAGAAAGAAGTAAAGTGACATTTTACTACCACAAAACTGAACGTAGTTCTTTACAGCACTGTATCAGCACTTATGGGACCAGAAGGTGAAATTAGTTAGTTGTTGCTGTTTTAAGAATTGTGCAACATATTACGGTACTACTGTAAAAATATAAATGTGAAGAAATCTGCAAGTACCCCATTTTATGCAGCCCATCTCAAGGGAGCCAGCCAATACATTGCTCTGAATGGACACCAGTGTTCCCAGAGTGGGCTGCCGTTCTCAACGTGTTACTGCCATATTCATGTGTGGCGATGCCCAAACTGGAGTAAACACCTGGCGCATGAATCTGCCAGTGTTGGTTGTTTTTAGCTCGCTAAATCTGATGCTAAAACTCGAGTAGGCGTTCCTCAAGAGTGCACCAAGGTCGCCCGAGTGATTTTTGCCCTCACTCAACTACCAGCCCGGATCCTCCATTAGCGTACAGGTGTGTTTGGTTTTTGCACGCATCACGCATTAACTTGGATCTCCGGCTAAGTCGTGTCTGCGTGGATGTTTTTCTAAGGGTTCATTATGCTTCTCTCTGTTGTTGTTGTTTTATTTTATTTTTTCTCGATAGAGGTGGTGTCGTACTGCGCGGAAATTTAAACACGCAGCTTTCTCAGGTGATTCCTTCCAAAATGAAAGCTGCGTCGGTATAAAACAAGCCCAGAGGAAGGCCAGGGGTGATCTATAATTCATTCTGCTCCGTGTTGGAACTGCACCAACCTTTATGTAACCAGGAGCAAATGTTTGTGATGTTTGCAAGGGGTGCATTGGGCTACACCTCAAAATTATTCTAGCATGTTCTCTGAAAGGGCTTTTTAGGGCAGTATTGATCAGTTTTGAGCCTACAGGGCACCTCACAACATCTAGAGTGTTTGTGTTTAAGAGTAACATGGATTTCTGGAAGTAGTTTTCTTGTAAAGGGTCATTTCTGTTTGTTCTTAAAGGCTCTCCATTATCACTACAATCTTGTACGGTCCCTTATTTCTTTGGTCTCCACAGAGAAGTCCCCTAACCACCTCTTCCTGTTGCAAATCTGACTCGAGGAAGTGAGCAGGGCTTCATGCGTGAAGCATGAAAAACAGCCATGCACGGCCTTGAGTGACTCATCTAATGCAGGGGAGAGTGCCCCGTTCCTCAGCCTGTAAGCCGCAGCCTCGACAGGCTTTTCCACAAACAATCTATTCTGGGTCTGTTTCAAGTTGTGTGCGAGCTTCCAGTTTTAGAGGAAGCAGACGGCTTTGCTGTCGCGAGTTTTAGGGACGAGGATTTGTGAATGTGTTTGGCACAGTGGCGACCGCAGTGTCCGCTTACGGTTGTTGTCGTCGTAGGATTTGCAGCAGAGACACGAGAAAAGGAAGAGCAAACATGCGCAGACACAGAAGCGTGTGTTTATAATGGTTCAGCTGTGGCGAGACGTTTTTTTATGGATTCATAAAATCTACAAAGTGCCACTAAAACAGTTTGAAATTAAAGGCTCGGAGTTTTAGTTGGTGGAAATCATCTTAAATTGGGGAATGCAGTTGTTGCCATTTTTGTCAGACCTTGGAACTAATGTGACTCTTCATAATACAGTATTGCACGATGTCGCACTCAAAGCATGCGCTGTACATGACTCTCAGCTACTACCACATCCAGTTTTAGCTTCATATATAAGAAATTGACTGAGTTACCGTACTTTCTGCCGTACATGTCACACTGCCGTATAAGTCGCATCAGTCCAAATATGTCGAATAAAGTGGGGAAAAAACATAAATATGTTGCTTCGCCATAAAAGTCGCATCTAGTATAAGTCACCGCTGACACGTCACACTTGTTACGCATCACTACTGACAACCCGAAAATGTGAGCTATTGCTGTGCCAAAAATCAATTGGCTGCCAAATGGTGGCCTCGGGAGGACTTTAACAAGAATTTCAAGGTTCTTTACTTGTCGTACCACATGTGTACACAGGATCTTGGTTACATCCAACAAAAGTATTAAAATGTAAAAGAAAAACAGTAATAATATCTAAGATATGAATTAAGAAAAACTTTAATGAAAATACACTTAAGTGCTAATAGCATAAAAACAATTCACCGAACAGCAGCACGAACATGAGTCTGTATGAGCAGATGAGTACGAATGAACACAGCAACATGAAACAGATCAGCAGCAACATGATGTGATATTTCACAGTGATTATTCTAGTTAGATATTCATGAGTCT
>JARVLU010000001.1:18466508-18479514 GCA_031762415.1 Simpsonichthys santanae
AACCCCCCCCCCCCCCCCCGGTTCTCTGACATTGACACCCATCCCATTATGTCACTTACGCACTGCGTTATTCGTACTTTTAACATTTTAAACCATCCCTAATTAATTTATTATTTGCTTCTTAAATGCCAGCCTACAGTCATCTAGATTTGAACTTAGGGCCTTTTTTTTTTACTAAATTAGTCGGGGTGGTTTTTGCTCGACTAGCAACAAACATACAGGTCAGCTGTTGAGGACCAAACAGAAAACGTATTGTCCTTTGGTGAATGTTTGGAAAAAGAAAAAAAAAAAAAGTCAATAGGCAGTCTGTATATGTTTTAGAAGAACGAATAGAGCTCAAGCTTGTTTGATAAAACCCATGAATAAAATGGCAGCTTCACTAAACGTACTTTGTATATACCCAGTAAAGTACAGTATTCCCTCGATTATTGTTGGGGTTACGTTCCACATGCCACTGCATTAGGTGAAAAGCCACTAAGTAGGAATACTGTATTTATTTTAGTATTTATATATACATATACTATTTTTTTAAAGCTTTATAAACCCTTCCCACATTCTTGCAATGTTCTAAACTCTTAAACCTACACTATATAATTTTAACAACATACGTATATGTACTGTTAGGCCTGTCACGATAAACAATAAATCAATTAATCGCATGATGAATGAAAATTATCGACTTCATTTTCATTTATCAGCTTTATTGTTTCTTCGTGTCTCTTTCTATTGAAGACACTGGATGACAAAAGGCTCAACTCCGGTGTTCTTCACTGACCCCTCCCTTTCTCTTTTCACTTTAAAATCCATTTTAACCATCCGAAATCGCATATTTGGATCGTTAAAAGCAGCTAAGCCGAGAAGCTAAGCTACGAGCTAAGCTAACAGGGAAAAAAAACCTCTGTCTTGTCGAAGCTACATAATTAACAGTTGGAACCTGTGCCTTCATGTAAAAAGTTTTTCTCTGCAAATAGAAGCTGAGAACTTGTTCTACTGATTTTTTTTTTAATTAAAAACTTTGTGTGAAAAATGCTATGCTAAAGAGCTCAAACCACACCAAGCATCTGCCATTTTGAAAACTGGAGAGAGACAGCCCATGTCATGTCAAGGGGCCTCCCTCCCATTTTTCTTAGAGACACGCTGCTCGCTCCCTCACTATCCATACTTCAGTTCAAACGGTCTTATACTGTCATTTGGTGGTTGAAAAAAGGTACTGCATGCAAAACAAATTACAAACATTTCTTCTTAAATTTGACAATAATTATTGTCAAATTTCAAACAATATTATCGTTTATCGCAATAATTTCTGAGACAGTAAATTGCCCAGGAAATTTTGTTATTGTGTCAGACCTGTGTACAGTACAGTAGCTACTGCAAAATTTTATATGAGGAACTCACCAGCCTTTGTCTGGTTCTGATTGGCTCTCTGCTGCCATTGCGCACCAGATGCTTTTAGAGAGAGCTGGACCTTCAGAGAGCCAGCACAGAATTACACAATCCAAGAAATCCAGAGGAATCCAGATGAAAATGTACGATAAATTAGATAGGTTCAGGTCGGATCAAAACTTTCCCTCCATTTTCGTCAGAAAGCCACGGCCAAAAGCACTGTTGAATTCTGGGAAGTGCACTGTTGCCTTCTGGGTAGTTTATTTCTATGACTGGCATTACAGTATTGGCTCATTGAAAGAAAACTACAAAATGGCGGTGCCTGTCTGAAGTATTTTTTTCTTTAACCTTTTATTCTGTATGTCCCAGTCACGTGAGTAACATTAACGTTGACAGTCGTTGAAAATTCGCGAAAGAGCAAGTTTGCGAAAGTCGAACCGTGAAGTAGCGAGGAACTACTGTACACAACTTTCATTCTGAAGTTGTAAACAAATATCACTCTGTGTGGCCGTCTTTTAACATCTTGTGATCTGTTATCACTCGATATATGTGTTGACGATGACTCTCAGCTCTTGACTTCGGAAAGGTAACGAGATGTTGATTATTGATTATTCTCTGAATTTTTATTTACAAATGTGTCCAATATAGGCAATATTTTCCTTAACAGATAAATTAATAAACACACAACCACCCACCTTTCATCGTAATGTACTGTATTGAGTGTTTTTCTTACATTTCCAGATGTAATCCACGCTCATTTGGCCTTTCATAAAATTCCGTAAACAGCCGACATTTATGGGTTTCTGGATCCAGTGTTTCAAAGAGCAGCCTATTTTCTGCAATTAGTCTCCTAATTTCCATCCTCCACTAAATGGCCTGGATATCTGAGGGGCTTTCTTCATAGGACTTTGCTTGTGCTCCCTTTGTTTTTGCGTGTTTTCTCGATGAAGTGGCCGGCTGAGCAAACGGTAATTAGGTAGTAAAACTTGGACTAATGGGCTCAGAACTCGGGTCATGTTTTGACTGACTAGTGCTTTATTCCCATATATTTGGCACGCAGACACCCAAGACCTGAGAGGCAAGGGAGCGAATTGTATCGGCAGCTTGGCCAGTCAAAGAGGCGCCGCTGGACAGACCAAATGTGTGTGTGTGTGTGTTAAAAGAAAAAAAAATCACCATTCAACTTGTCATTGGACTTGACAGAAGAGCTCACACCTGCGCATGCTTTGCGTCTCACTTCAAAGCTCTTGTAAACTTTTTTTAAGTCCAGATTTGTTTGGTTTACACGCTTGCATGGCAACACACTCATAAATCACACACACACCACACGTCGGTCTCTTAATGAGACTAGCTAAAAGAAAAAAACATAGTCAAAGACTTTAAAGAGCAGGAATTGTCCAAAAACAGTTCAGCCATCATCCAAAGTATCCTTCAGTCCCACAAACACACCTACTTTCTTTTTATCTCTGAACTGTTCGGCTCATTCTGTCCTTAACAAAGCCCCTCTGCCTCAACGTTTCTCCCTCTTTTCGCTTCTCTCCATTTTTTTACTTCTCTTCCTGCCTTTTCATCTCCTCCCAGCGGACTTTTGTTTGCTCTCTTCTTTTATTCTGACAGCCGACTTGTCTTTTTTCCCACACTCGGAACTAATGAACGAGCGACAGCACGTCCTATACTGTCACTACAGACTGAAGGAATTCATTAGAAGTTATAGGGCATGATTTAAGCTCCTTCAATCAGAAATGCGAGTTTGAAATAACCTGTAGAGCGAAAGAGAAAGCAACTTTTTAATTTTAGCAAGTACTGTCGCTTTAAATATTTGATTTATAGGCTATTCAACTTGTCGGGCCACGCAGCATTCAAAAATTATGTTTGGTCACAGGTTAAAGCAATAGTTAAATTTTTTGGGAGTGGGGATTTGCGGAATGGTTATGGACAGTTACAGTGGTGTAGGCTACATATTTGTAGTGTGTATACTGTGCTTAGAAACCAAAGTACACTGGTTAGTACAGTGTAATCAATCATCAATTTACTTTGATTTTTAAGCATATTGAACATTTTCAAAATTCTCTGATGCATATATTTGGATAAATGAACAACAAACTTTGTACGACAGTTGGCTTTGTATTAAAAACGTATAGAATTTATAAAACAGTATCAAAGCAAAGCGCTGAATACCGATAGATTGTTATGGAAGCGTTTAACTGCTGTTTAACGTATTGCTGACGCATGCCTAATGATATGCCATGTATCATTGGGCACTTTTAAGTAGGTGTACTGAAATTCTTGAGCTTTTCTACTGGTTATACTCTATATGCCCAGGTATCGCATAGACTACACCTATCTTACCTGTTGTGGATAGTTCTTAAAAGCAGTAGTTCCCAACCCTGGTCCCTGAGGAACACCACCCTGTTTGTTTTAGTTGTTCCTCTGCTCCAACACACCAGATTTGAATGAAAGGGTGATTAACAGGCTTCTACCAATCTTAAGGAAGTGATTAAACCACTAAATTAGGTGTGTTGGAGCAGAGAAACAACTAAAACATGTAGGGTGGTGTTCCTCAGGGACCAGGGTTGGGACCACTGCTTTAAACAACGTCATTTTGGAGAAATTGTTTAATTCTCAACAGACTGATAAGCTAACAAGGCCAAAGTAGATTGCTGCTGTTTTAAAACAAATCTATAATCAAATATTTAACGTCTGTTCATACGGACAGTGTTTTTGCTTATCCATTGTGCCGTAAGACTAATCATGCTAACAGGGCTAACACGACGTCCAAATGTCTGTGGTAAAACTCACCCAAGTGCTATCGCTATTAGCTTCTCGCTGATGTCGGAAATGACGGCTTGTAACTCTGGTAAGGCTACGTCAGAAAAATATCTCTGACCGGGGACGATGTAGCGAGGCTCAATGTAGTCCAAAAATCTTCAGAATCCGACGTCCTCAACGGAAAACAAAACTTCCACACCGCCGACATCTCAACTTCTTTCTCTCCATCGTAATCAAATTAGGTGCGCTGCCGTCATCTCGTTGTGCTGGCGCTGCAAACATCCTTGTCACTGGGTTGTCATACAAAAACAGCGTCTTTTATATCAGCGAGTTATTTTGATAGAATGGCTGATGTCCAATATTTAACTTTAATACTAATATTGGCCAATATCGATACCATGCCGATAATATCGTGCATCCTACATTTAGCTATACTTATTTTTGCATTACAAACATACTGTCTCTTTAGTGGGCATCGGTGTCAATTTAGGCTTCAACTCTTGAAGAAAATGCAATATATAGTGCAACCTTGGACATTAGATGCCTAGAAAAGGTGCATTTGGGCTCTTTTTAGTGAAAAAAAAAAAACTGTTTCAGTTTTTGTTTAAAGACCTTAAGGGCCAAGCTGTATTCTGCCCACATGTGCCTTATCTCATCAATCCAATCAGTCAAACTCCCCCCACCCCGCAAACTAAGGTTGTTCAAAAAGCTATCTACTAAAGGTAAGATATTAATTGTTCATAATGTCTCCACAGAACCCCACTTCAAAAAAACCTGAACTGTATTTAATAAAGTAAACATGATGTGGCTTGTGTACAGAAGTGTAGGTGGATATTAATGAAAGTAATTCAAGCTAAGTGTTGGTTGAATAGATCAGAGTGCAGCCGGTGTCTTCAACAGAAATAAAGCGACAAACCTGTTTTCCTCATTTCAAAGTGTCGGTCTTTTTCAGAAAGAGGAGGAAGGATTGAAGTCAGTTTGTGCTTCTCTAACCTGCAGGTATATTGGATTATAAATTGAACTGGTCCAGATTTTGGGGATAAACGATTTGACAACAAAAAGAACTTCATCGACACAACTCATTTACAGTTTTAGGTGCATCCTCAGAGTGTTTGTGTGTGTGTGTGTGTGTGCTGGGCGACAGGCCAGCTCCGTGTGCGAGTGTGATCCTGCCTACAGAGCGCCGATTGTGTTGCTGTGGTATGGGATGTACGCTGGGCTCCGAGTGTGTCGGGCGCTGCCTTAAAGAACGGCGTTGCCACCCACCAACCCACTGGGGTTACCGAGTGCACAGGAGGAGGAGGAGGAGGAGGAGGAGGAGGGAGCGCTTCCCTCCTTTCACACACACTCATTCTTATTTGCGTCCCTCCCTCGTACATTCTCACAGGAAAGCATTTGAGCTTAAGTTTATTGAGCTTTTGTGTGCGTTTTCTTCATTTATTATCTCGCCGCGAGCTATAAAAATACCTTTTTTTTTCTTTTTCTCCCCCCTTCTCCTCATACACAAACGCCCCCAACGAATTCTTCAGGCGTTTGTCCTCATGTCGTCACCTTGTCTCGGCCGTGATCTGTGTGTGTTCTTGGCCTCGGCGCCACTCAAAAGCGACTTCTCTAACTGGGTTTGTCTGTAAAGAGCTTAGTGCTGAGGGGCGTTGGAGAGCGTTAAGCTGATTACCGTCTACTAACGAGCCACTTCTCACATGGAGCCTGTGTTCCGGCTGGCTAAAATACTGCCCATCTGCGACATAGTGTGTGGTGACAGTGGATATTTGCGTCGCTTGGGGGGTGGGGGGTCAGGGTGATGAGAGAAGGTCAGAGTTGATCTGAGGCCTGGATAAAGTGCTGACGATCACAGTAGGGTGAGAACCTGGTCTCACACCAGCAGGGTCAAGATATTCTCACAGGAACGTCTTTTTTTTTTTTTTTTGGTGTTTCCACCCGCTTGGGTTTTGTGTGTGAACCCTCGTCCTGAGCAGACAGTTTGAATTGGGTCCAGTTAAGCCAATTCTAACTGTATGGCCCGTTTTAAGTACCTACTGGGCTCCGTTTTGGAAAGGACAGATGGTCGCACGCTGCCTTATTAGTTTAGTCCAGATAATACAGTCGCAGAAAAGTTGGACCTTCAAAATGACACTTTTAATTTATAATTCCTGTTTGTGTTAATGGAACTAAAGTAGGACAGTTTCAGACTTTTACTTAACTTTAAAACTAGTAAGAATTATCCACAAATATTTTAATTTTTAATGAATAATCAGATTTTTTTTTAATCTTTAACAGAATATTATCAATTATTTTGAAACTTTGGCCTTTTTTGTTTGTTTTTAAGAGACTAGAGTTCAACTAATATTGGTTTCATCTTTACTGTGTCACTTGTTAGAAATCACCTCAACCAATAGACGAATAAAAACTAGGGTTGCACAATATTTAATTTTTAGCCAGTATCCGATATGCCGATATTTTAAAACTTACTTGGCCGATACCGATATTTTTTTATATACATTCCTTTGTCAGATCATAACCCTCTTATTTAGGCTTATTTGCTACAAAAATTGTGCAACAGCTGTAATAGCTGGTGACATATATTCAGTAACAGCCATATGATGTGCATAGCACTTTTAACTTCTATTAAATGAAAAGTGTATTAGCATTAGTCACCTGCAATACTGTCTCACTTGTGGAGGCTTGTTCCAGGTTCCTAGCTGCAGTGTGGGATCCTCTGCACTCCTGTGCATGAAGGACAGACTTTTTAAGTCCAAAGTTTTTGTCTATCCGTTGTGCCGTAAGACTAATCATGCTAACAGGGCTAACACAACGTCCATGTCTGTGGTAAAACTCACCCAAGTGCTATCGGCTATTAGCTTCTCAATGAGGTCGGAAATGACGGCTTGTAACTCGGGTAAGGTTATGTCGAAAAATGACTGGGAACAATGTAGCGAGGCTCAATGTAGTCCATAAATCTTTTAAATGCAATATCCTCAACAACAACAAAAAAAAACGTCCACACCGCCATCATTTTGACTTCCGTGATCATGATCTATGCCGTGATCAGATCAGGTAGGCGCGCGTGATGTCGTCACGTAGTGCTGGCGTTGCAGGCATCCTTGTCACTGGGTTGTCATACAAAAACAACATATTTTATATCAGTGAGTTATTCTGATGGAATGACCAATGTCCGATATTTAACTTTAATGCTAATATCAGCCGATACAATGCCGATAATATCGTGCATCCCCAAATATTACATCCTGAAACAAATAGGTTTACAAATGCTTATTGTGCTTAAAAGGAAGTAACTTAGTCTGAAATGTTTTCTATAACTACTCTAGATGAAATATCACTATTTGTCAAGAAACTGCTCAGTTTAGTCTCTTTCTCGCCCTTCATTAATGCATAATAAGCAGTTATTAATGATTTATAAAGTATTTATAGGGGAATTAATAACGTAACTATTAGCCATCTATAAGGGGAGCCATATTGTAAAGAGGTACCCAGTTTTTTTGCCTATTGGGAGAATAACAATATAATATTCATACAGTTTTGTCAGCACCTCTATATAAAACTATCAAAACTGAATTGATTAATCTTTAGATCTGCAGTGCTTATTTTCTGTTTTGCCAGTTATGAATTCAAAAACACAGAGTTAAATGTCATTTTTAAATGTATGCATATAAATCATGCATAACATATCAAATGTATGCCAGTAATTTATTTATTTTATAGTAGTTTTGTAAGACTTCCTGTCACAATGCATACACAAGTTTATTCATCTGATGTTTCTGAATGGAGCGCTGGAACAAACAGAAGTATTTTGTCAGAAACGAGTCAACGCAGACGTCAGATTTACGTTTCAGTCTGTCTTTAAAGTGTCGGTCCCTTCTTGTTTTTGCATGAAAAATGCCTTGATGGTGTAAACAAAGGTGCAATTTGTTCAGCGGTAGTATTATCTTGTCTTCCTCTTGTATTTAATGGAGGAGTCACAATTAATCAGCGTTGTTTTGTGTAACGCCTGTGTTCCTGTCAAATGCTGGCCTCCACTCAGCCAGTGATCTAAATGGTTTTTTGGTGATTTTAACCACAACCTAAGCCTCACTTCTGACAAATCAAACGCATGATTACTAGAATTTTAGAAGCATGATTTTAGAGAGTAGTTTATATGTACGTTCTAATCTCAGAGTGGCTGCAGAGTAGCACAAAACCTTCCATCAGTTTCCTTGATTGTGCTTTTTTATTTGAAAAGAAAAAAAGCTTGACATTTAGTTTTTTAATGACTGACTGTTGAATTCATTCTTGGCTCCAGCTTTAATTTGACACACTTTTTTTGTGCGAGTCTAATTGCATCTTTGTTAATGCTGCCAAAGTGAGTTCCTGATTGGCTTTGGTCTTAATACGTGTCCTCCAACATGAGACGGGCAGGGCCAGCATTTTGCCAACGTGAGGAGAAACTAAAACAAATATAAAAAAGAGCAATTTCGTTCTGGTTCCTCCATTCTTCATCTTCCAAGTAATTATCTAGACTACCAACTGTTGGAGTTGCGGTTTTCCAAAACAGTTTTTATTAGAAGTACATTAGTCCCTCGTTTATCGCGGGGCTTCCGTTCTCAGTTTCCCCTGCGCTAAATGAAAAAACGCTAAGTAGGAATAGTAGTACAAGTAGTAAGCAGTAGTTTATTTTAAACCCTTCTCACACTCTTGCAATATTCTAAACAATGTTTCTAAATGTTCTAAGAGCTCAGCATGTCATGAGCGCTACTCTCTCTTCCACCTGCCAAGACTCTCTGCCACGCCCACTTCTCAGCTGCAGATTGGAGATCATGACACGCTGCAGGAGGGAGCTCCTCCCTGCACATATGGGCTGCACACAGGTGCAGCAGGTGCTTAATAATGTATTTTAAATTAAAAACAAAATCTATGCCAATTTTGTGGCTCATCCATCCATCAGCCAATTGTGTGTCATGTCCAATCTTGCTTTGAAAAACCACAGAAGTTGAACCGCAAAGTAGCGAGGGACTACTGCATGACATTGTGTTTCTATAATGTTCATTTTCCTTTAGCTAAAAACACGAAGTGGACTTTTAAAACAAAACAAAACAAAAATCAAGTGAAAGGAGGACTTTCCCAGATAGGTCAGGTTAGATTTTCATAATTATTTTTGCATTTTTAAAGGTAACCTCAAAAAGTTGAATCTTAGCAATAAACTTGTTTCATTTGTTGTGCCCCCTCGCCCCCATTACCTGCCAGTTGTTTTATTTGTCACAGATGTTTAAGATGGCCCCTTAGTGTCAGTTTTACATGAATGTACTCGTTAAAAGCTTTCACACCAATTTCTTCTTCCTTCTACCTACACACATTCAGTAGGATTATAGTTATACTTTTAAAATGTTATTACTGGTAGTACTCTCATCTAATACAGAAGTATAGTTTTTTTTAGAAAGAATACGTTCAAACTACAGTCAGTGTACATAGAATCGAGTCTGTGTTTGGTAGTTTGTTGCACTGGCCTGCAGTGTCAGGGTGTTGTTTGACCAAGACTTTATGCCATTACTCATGCGATGCCCATCTTTTCTGCAGCTGACAGCCCGCTCGCTACCAGCAGTGCAATCTGATGAACGTCTCCAACCGCTCCTTAACCATCTCAGGTGAGCAGCCATTCTGCCACTTCTTTGTTGAAAAAGAAAAACTTTTGGCACCAAGAAACATTTGTGCTTTAAGGCTGTGCTGATTAAACCCACTGTGGCCCTGCAGGCAGGTCCAGCTGTGCAAACCTGTAGTGAGTTGTCACTGTTGTGTCATTGTCATTTTTAGGGTAAATTCCATCTTGATCTTATTTATTTTTAGTCTTCTATATGTGTGAATGTTTAAAATGAAACAATGGCTACTACAGATCGGCAGTTTTTTTTTTTTTTTAAGAGCTAATTAGAAAAGAAACATTGAAATATCTATTTCCTTATCTTTACAGAATTTGAATGCAATGTAGTCCGGTTAGGCATTGCCTTTTTGGATGTAATGGCCCATCGCTGTCTTCTGAGTCATGCAATAAACTTTTTTTTTTGGTAAAAAATGTATCAACTTTATTGGCAGTCCTCCAGCTGCATCTAAAACTGCATTTATCACAGCAAATCTGTTTTATTGTCTCCATCCGGATGTTTTCGTATCTTTTTTGTTTTTTTCAGCCATGCATACGTGGGACAGGATTACAGCATCCATAAGAACGTTGGGAAAATCTCCTTGGAGCAGATAGATTCGGTAAGTTACATTAATCATCTGTGGTGCAAACGTAAACTTCAAAATCTTTTTTTTAATTTAATGTGGCAGCCAAAATGTGCTGTAATCCAAGCTAAAGGTGGTCTGATGAAATATTTGCGTATTAACACACTAATGCTTCTAGCTTTCAGGAAAGTCATTCCCGCTCTGTATGAGGCAGCTGCATCAGGCCCTTAAAGACAATCACCATCTCCGCCATGGTGGCAGGATGCAGTACGGTCTGTTCCTCAAAGGTATCGGCCTCTCTCTGGAGCAGGCGCTGCAGTTCTGGAGGATGGAGTTCACAAGGGGCAAAGTGGATGCAGACAAGGTAACGTTGCTTCATTGTTTGCTGTTAAACTGTGTTGCTGAAATTAGATTTAATGTAAAATTGGTCTGCTGAACACAATCACACCTAATAAGATCAGAAACTAGCCCAAGGTCAAATGGTACAAGATGCATGTTTATAAATTTAATAATTAAGTGAAAACAGTTCATCCATGAAAGGATGTGAGCAAATTTTACTTTGACTTAATAGAGTATTCTTTAAAAAGCATTATAATCAGGGGTGCAAATAACTGGTACGCATGCGCAACAAAAATCAGGAATGCGTAGCATCAACTGTGTTACCACACGTCTATGTGTACTTAACCGTCAAGTTATCAACACCCAGGCCGGTCAGGTCTGGTGTGTGGGCTGCAGGGCCGGCGCTCTCTTTATTTATTTATTTATTTATTTTTTTAAGAACCTTTAATTATCAACATTAAAACTCAGAACACTGCTACGGCTGCACCTGGGCCGCCCCGCCTCCACCCAGCTCTGGCGAGTGGAGGTAGCGTTTTTTTTTTCTTCTTCTTTTTGCACGAGTCAGATCCGCAACACAACCTATCAATCCAGTAAGCCTGTCAGCAACTGACCAATCGACTACCTCAATTTGTCCCAAAGGTAAACGCCCCTTCCCTGCAGATATATGCAGCCCATCAGTTTTTTTTTCCCCTAGAACTTTATTAACAACACAAAACAGAACAATGCTACAAGATTAGGCCTGTCGCAATAAACAATAACTCAATTAATCGCATGATAAATGAAAATTATTGACCTCATTTTAATTTATCGGCTTTATCGTTTCGTCGTGTCTCTTTCCTCCTGAAGACAGTGGATGACAAAAGGTTCAACTCTGGTTTAATTGGTGGTCTTCACTGACCCCTCCATTTCTCTTTTCTCTTTAAAATCCATTTTAATTGTCCAAAATTTGCGTTTTTGGATCATTAAAAGCAGCTAAGCTGAGAAGCTCTTCGAAGTTCTACGAGCTAAGCTGACAGGCCGACCTCAGGAAAAATCCTCAGTTTTGTCGAAAATCCAAAATTCACGGTTGAAACCCGTGCCTTCATGTAAAAAGTTGTTTTCTTTGCAAAAATAAGCTGAGAACTTGTTTACTGATTTATTTTGTTTTTATTAAAAGCTTTTTGTGAAAAACGCTATGCTAAAGAGTAGGGGTGCATCGATAAATCGGCCGGCCGATTTATCGGCCCCGATTTACTTGATTTAGGGAAATCGGAAATCGACCAATGCTTGCATGAGAAACCGATTTTACCGATTTTTTTTTTTATTTTAACAATTGTTTAAACTTAATTTATATTTCAGAGCACTACCTTGTGACCAGTTAAAACAAGTTTGTATTGTTTCTAGAATATTGTTCAAGGGTCTGTTTTTCAACAAAATAAGATTAAAATTTGAAGGCGCATTGTGACCTTACAACATCTAACAGTGTTGATCATAAAACTAAATCGGTATCGGCAAGTCAGACTTTGTAGAGATCGGTGATCGGCCAAAAAAACTGCAATCGGTGCACCCCTAGTATTAACATGGTGCATTCATGTTTTAGGTTTGGACGCCACCTTGGGCCATGAACACAGATACCAGTGGTACCAGTACCAGTGGTACCAGTGGTACTGGTACCAGTAGCACCACAGCCATTCCCCTGAAGCAGCACTGACCTCCACCATGGAGGCGTACCCACTGCTGAACAAGAACTGGCTCTCATCTACAGCAACGATGAGTTCAAGAGCTGCAGAGGTGCTGTGGCTCTGTATCTGCTCTTCATGGGGAACAATCTTCATGACACCTTCTCAGAGACGGTGGCTCTGCTGAAGATCCTCATCACAACTCCTTTGACCACAGCTGAATCTGAGAGGTGCTTCTCAACACTGAAGAGAATAAAGACGTTCCTCAGAAACATGTCGCTGGATCATCTCAATGTATGGGCCATGATCTCTATGGAGAAGAATCTTGTCAAATCCAACAAAGTCCATGCTCAAATCCATCCCTGAGTTCAACCACAGAGTCACTGAGAAGACAGAAGGTCAAAATTACATAATAATGACATTATAATGTTGCTTTTGTTGTTTTCATTCATGTAACGACATTGATGTGAGACCTTAGATGAAAACTCCACCAGCTGACACCGGTTGAGGTTCTTCTTATTAGAGACAAGGATGGAGAAGATCAGGATTGAGATCATCAGAGGTACAGCACAAGTTGAACAACTGGGAGATAAAGTTAGAGAGGACACACTGAGATGGTTTGGACATGTCCAGAGGAGGGACAGTGGTTT
>JARVLU010000001.1:18486231-18507724 GCA_031762415.1 Simpsonichthys santanae
GAGACTCAGTTTTGTCGAAGCTCTAAAATTCAAAGTTGAAATCCATGCCTTTGTGTAAAACGTTTTCTCTGCAAAAAGAAGCTGAGAACGTATTTACTGATTTTTCATTAAAAGCTTTGTGTGAAAAATGCTAAAGAGTTCAAACCACACTGAGCGTCCGCCATTTTGAGAACCGAAGAGAGACAGTCTGTCACATCAAGGGGCCGCCCTCCCATTTTTCTTAAAGAGACACTACTCGCTCCCTCACTATCCATCCTTTGGTTCAGTCTGGTGGTCAAAAACGGTACTACACACAATAAAATTAACCAATATTTCTTCTTAAATGTGACAATGACTAACTGTCACATTTCAAACAATATTATCGTTTATCGCAATAATTTCTGAGACAATTGCCCAAAATTTGTTATGGTGACAGGCCCAGCCGCCATCATGGTTTGCTATACATGCAGAAACCAGATTCATGGTTTTCCTTCACTTCAAGCAGAGATACATGCATACAAGCATGTTATGAACTTAAATTATTGTACTATTATTATTGTATTATGATTGTATCATTGTTATTGTATCATTGTTATCATTGTTACTATTATCATTATTGTCTTTGTTGTCTACTGTTGTCATCACTGTTAAATTCAGGTCTCTCTCGTATGGGATTAACCTGTCTAAATAAATGTTGAATTAATGAAAGGGAAAAAAAAAATCAGGAGCGTCACGTCACATAAACCACAGTTCAATACTTACCTCTACTTTAACGTCACAGGAAAAATAAAGTAGCAAATGTTAGGGATGGACTTGTTGCCATTTCGGTCCAACCTTGTAAATCAGGGGTCACCAGCCTTTAACAACACCGACTAGTTTTATGCAGACCACATCTGCACAGACCAGCAGCTGGGTGTGAGGGCACAACGCACAATAAATGCATCGTATATTCATTCAACCTGTATTTAGGCAGGTTAATCCCATTGAGCCTCGAGGACTAATTTACAAGAGAGATCTGGCTACAAACTAAGGATAAAACTAAACTAAGAATATAACTACATCTACATTTTAAATGTTGTAAACATTTCACTTATATTATTTTGTGATAATGTAATTCATTCAACCTTTATTTAGGCAGGTTAATCCCATATAATATATATGTATAATAATATATTTATGTAATTTATATATGTAATATATAAATACAACTCCTTGGCAATGTGGTTAGCGACTGCTGCTCTCGGTGCTGACTGGTTTAATGAAGTGGCGACCTTCAACAATCATTTGACCTTCATGCTCGCGTTATTTTTTCCTTTCAGTAAAACTCCACAGGCTCGTCTTTTAATGAAGGGTGCTTGTTCTTCATGTGGTGAAGCAGTTTTCATTAGGTAGCTGGTCGCCTGTTCCTTTTCAAAGTAGCTCTCCAGTGATGTTTGCTGTTAGCTCACGTAACATTAAAATAACTGAGTCAAGCTCGGAAGTTGCATGGATGGAAGTGATGAAATAAAATTCCATACGAATTAATGCAAATCAAAAAATAATTCCAAATAACACTTTTTTCCCCCCATGCAGCTTGGTACCACGGCCTGGTACTGGTCCCCGGCCCAGTGCATGGGGACCCCTGTTGTAAATGAAGTCACGTAAAACATCATGAGACATCTGTTCAGGATGAGTCTCCAACTCACCAAGTTTTAGCCTAGTTTAATAAAAATAGTCAATTTTTGTGTTTGCTAAGGAGGCTTAGCTGTGGCAGCCATCTTGAACAGTGTTGACTTGAAAAGTTAAGTTTGTTGAAAATGTACACTTTCATAAATAAAAATCATCCTGTGGTTTAGATACTTTGCAACAGAGACAGACACATGAATAAAACATCTGGTGTGTACATACCAGTGGTGGGCACAGCTAACCAAAAATTTGGCTTTGCCAACCCATATTCTGCTAGCTAAAAAATTAGCTTAGCTAATGCTAAATTGCTAAATGCAAAGATGACTGTCAGTCAGTCTGTCACACATCTTTGTGCTTCCAGTTGAAGCTGCGTTGACCAATCACATCTGGTCATGTGTACACGTAGTCAGCCAATAGTGTGCCTCAGACTCTTTGAGACACGCCCACAACAGACAGGAACAAACTTGCGAATTTTGTTAGCGGACTTAATGTTGGAGAAACTTAATTTAGCAGAAGCCATTGTTCCAAAGACAGTGAAAAGACTAGTTCACTAAATGAAAAACTAGTTTCTCAAGAAGCTGTTGGCAGAACTGCAACCACCACTGGAACATAACACACTGAACTGCTCAGAGAGCTTCATGCAGGTCCAGAGTATGCTTAGTGAGGTGGGTCTTAAAACAGCTGGAATATTCCTTTAACTACGAGATGTTTGTAGAGGTGGACTGACCGTTCTGGCTTTCTCCACGTAGCGTTTGTATCGCTCCTCCATCTGCTTCATGTCCTCATCCTTCTTGCGAAGCACCTCCTGGAGTTCATCGATCTTCTTGGCCACTGAAGAAAACAAAAGAAAATAAAATGTGTAAATGGTAAATGAACTGTACTCATACAGAATCTTTCTATCTGATCCAGATGCTCCAAACTCTTTACAACCTGTGTCCTCATGTACCCATTCATACAGACTCTACTAGATCTATACAAACAACCAGAGCTTTATCACATTCATACACTGATGGACACACATCGGAGACAATGAGGGGTTCAGTGTCTTGCCCAGGGACACTTCAGCATGTGACTGCTGGTGGAATCGAACCCCCAACTCTCCCATTGAAGAACAACTGCTCTAACCACTCATCCACAGCTACCCAAGAGTAGAGTAGAGTGTTTCTGGGGAGAGGGATGTCTGGGTTTCTCTCTTGACCTATTGTCTTTGGATGGTGTGGTCATTAAACTTATCGCTTTTCCATCACAAGTGCAAAGTACAGTAGTCCCTCGCTACTTCGCGGTTCGACTTTTGCAGACTCACTTTTTCATGGTTTTTCATCGTAAGATTGTACAGAAACACAATTGTCAACTGTAAATCATGTAATTGGGACGGTACAGGATAAAAAGTTTACGGGAGTGGGAACCAACCAATATGACAAAAAAGATACTTTGGATACGTGCTACCATTTTGTAGCTTTTTTGTTTGTTTGTTTGTTTGTTTGTTTGTTTGTTTCAGTAAGACTACACAGTACAACCAATGGTCCAGAATCCAACAATACTTCTGGCTGCTGCTTTCTGCTGAAATTCAAAGAACAGCAATGGAGGAAGCAAACCCTAGCAGAGAAACCAATGTCGTAAAAAATAGTTTTGCAACGCAAATTCAGAAGTAACGATATATCTATTAAGATCACACAACTGGCAGGAAAGTCGCAAATAATCCTGAAGCTGAACTCATCTTTCAAGTTGTAGTATCTTCACTGGTGAGTACTCCTATAAAATTTTGTGGTACAGTACATTTACGTATATTGTTAAAATGACATAGGTTTAAGAGTTTAGAACATTGCAAGAGTGTGGAAAGCCTTAAAATACATATAAATACTAAAATACAGTGTTCCTACTTTGCGGTTTTTCGCCTATCGCAATGGTGTCTGGAACGTAACCTCTTCGATAATTGAGGGACTACTGTAACTCCTAACAAGCAAAATGATTAAGATCGAAGCGGTGGAAAAATTAGAAGATGCATTGAATAGAGTTCCCGGTCTGAAGAAGGTGCCCATATGTCTTTCACTGGAGCCTCCTGAACAGTCTGGGATAAATATTTGCTCTGCAAGTTGGCCAAGTTCTCATGTCTACCCCGCAGTCTGGCAAACAACAACCCACTCACACAGACGCTCATCCACACCTTTGTACATTCCAGCAGAGCCAGTCAGTGTCGGTGCGCACAGCTACAGTCCCAGTTTGTCCTCTTCAACACCAACAGTTTTAAAGCCTGTAGTCCTTTTCAATCAAGTCTTTCCTCTTTACTTGTGCCAAATGCTGCTTGAAGGAAATTAGGTTTCTTTTTATAATGTGGTTTTAACCATGCAGCTTAAAGAGCCCCGAGATCATTTATGCCATGATTAATTTTAGGACAATTTACTGAATCTGAAACCGATGGCAGCTCTTACAGTATGAAGCAGCAGACACGTCTCTGTTAATCATTACACAATTCATCATTGTGGAGGCTGCAAACTGCCACATGAATACACACACCGAGGTGCTTTAAAGAACGGTCTGGAAACGACTTTCAAATCGATGTGACAGGATCCACAAATAAAACCAGATTTCACGCAGCCAGCCCGTCGTCTTTTGGTTTAGAAGATCCAACGGTTTGAGCCACATATCACACAGTCAGGGGAAGAAAAGTCGATTCAGGTTAGCAAGTAAAAAATAAACTTCTATATGTATTATTTAAACGTGGCAGAGCAGAAGATGGTTGCATTGAGCGAGTCGTGTGGAAGATGTTTTCTTTCTCTGTCAAGAGACAAAAGCATCAGAGCAGATCTTGGCTGGAGTTTTATATATTTATTTATTTATTTATTTATTTTAACTAAAAAGCAATTTAAGGACAACATATTTTGTTTGTTTGTTTGTTTGTTTTTTAGTTTCATCTTAGCTGATACAGCAAATATGTCGGGAAGCATTTGTCTTTTTTCAAGTAAAAGGACGCACAAGGATAAAGTAACAGCTAGTGAGATGGAAAATTTAAGACTTTATACTACTACTTCCAATTTTACCCTAATATCTGTAAAACTGACTGTTGCAGCCATTTTTTTTTCAGTCTTCATAGTTTTACTAATAGACACCACAACACTCTTTTTCTGCAGAGTCTTGGTGTCAAAACTCACTTTTTGTTATTATTATTATTATTATCTTTACTATTTTACAAAGTTGAAGCGTTCAGTCTTTGAACAGTTTCATTCCTAAATACATACTACTGTAGTCCCTCAATACTTTGCGGTTCGACTTTCGCGGACTCACTCTTTTGCGGGTTTTCAATGTAAGATTGTACACATTGTTTCCCGGTGGCCTGGCTCACTCAGTGATCACAGAGGGGCCCCCTCCTTTCTTTTTTTAAGGCAGAGCTGTGACAGAGAGCCTCAGAAAGAGAAAGAAGGGGACAGGAGTTCCCCATCACTGCTGTGGGAGCTTCAGCGAGATGAATACCAGAGTGAGCGCTATGGATTTTTATTTGAAATAATCAAGCGTGACCCAAACCGAGCCTTAAACCGAATTGAGCCAAACCGAGTACAGACACTTCCCAGTTCGGGAAATGTCCCGGTGCTCCTGATGGCCAGTCCACCCCCGGGCGCTGATTGGCTCTGTAACCGTAGCATCAGTTTGTCTGCTCTCTTTTGCTGTGCATTTATAGAGTGTTTAAGTAAAGTGCTTTGTGTTGTCATCATTGTATGTTTCATTCAACCTTTATTTAGGCAGGTTAATCCCATTGAGCCTCGAGGACTCATTTACAAGCGAGACCTGTATATTCCTATACAATGGCGAAATTGGTTCTCTGCATTTAACCCATCGCACCTGGGGTACACTCAGGTGAAGCAGTGGGCAGCTATGTAAGCGCACAGGGAGCAATTAAGAATTTGGTGTCTTGCTTAGAGACACAACGAGATATGGGAATGACTGGGGATCAAACCTGGGACTTTCAGGTCCTGAGTCAGCTGCCCTGCCGCTACCCAATCTCAGAGTTAGACCATTATTAAGAACATTACAAGAGTGTGGGAAGAGTTTCTAAAGCCTTACAATATATATAAATACTAAAATAAATATAACGTTTGCAAATTTTCACCTATCACGGGGGTGTATGGAATCTAACCCCCGCTATAAGTGAAGGACTGCTGTATTTTATCACAAGTAAACTCGGCGACCTTGTTGCAGTGAGAGAATCCTTTTAACGGTTTAAGATGAAATGGTCTAAATAGTAAATTTTATTACAAATTCATCCTTGTGGTAAAAGTCTAATTTTCTTTATACAAGTTTCTGCTTTTTGGCTGACTGTTTTCTGCTCATACGTCTCTACAGCAGCTCTGACGCTCAGCTGCCCCTCTTGGAGCAACACTTCTTGTGTTTCGTTTTGAGCGTTTGTGTCAGAGATCCACAGCGAATCGACCCTTCTGGGAGCGCGGTTACTCTGAAGTGAAGAACCCACCTGCTCATCCCGTCACACCACAAATCACCTCGCTGAAGACGACACCGCAGGGTGTGTGTGTGTATGCTGAAGAGTTTAGCATCGTCAGCATAAGTAGAAAAGTGTCAAAACTGGTGGAGCAACACTAAACGGAGATAAATCATTGATACGAATCAGCAGACTCTGAGCAGATGCGTGTGTTGAAGGTATTGGAGCGATTTGGATATTCCCCCCAAAAAACAACCCTTCAGTCCTTTTAGGTTTACTTTGATGTGCGGGGACAGGGCGTCCCATCCCAACTTTCCGAGCTGTAGCTGGTTCATGTTACACAAAGATACCAGTTTTACCCTGACTCAACTGTCTTTCAAAATCGGGTTCAGCTGTCGAAATCTCTGGCTGACATTTTTCAATCTGAACGTTTAGTTTCTTTTATTTGCTTTGAACTGTTTGGAAAGACAAATGAAAGTCTTTATTGGCTCTCAAAAACCTATTGCCTTCTTATCTTTGGTATATGGGTCAAAGGTTAAGATACAGCTTGTTTGGGCATTGAGTCGCATTTGTTGCTCCCGTGACAAAATCCATTCTTGTAATTGAAACTGATACCATTTGAGATGGTTATCCAGACGCTGCTCCTCTTATATTGCTGAAAACTGCAGTTTTTTTTGTGCTCTCATGGTGCACAGCCCAGCTGACCAGCATGCAAAGGCTGACCCGTTTGCCTGACAGGCCAAAGAACTGCTTATTCAGATTTTACTCAAGGGCAGACTGATCTAAAAATACTCTGATTTAAAGCAGCATGTCGGACAGGAATATTGTTCTCAGACAGATATTTTATTTTTTCCTCCCATGACTCCTCTGTCCTGCTGCACATATCGTGCATTTCCGCTCCTCTGTGTGCTGGAACTCGCCCACTCAGGCTGCGTAATGACAGCTATCTAAAGCCTTCATTCATTCCAGTTTTCCATAATCCATCCATCCATTATCTGCCGCTTTTCCTGGAGTTGGGTTGGGGGCAGCAGCTTGAACAGGGAGTCCCAGACATCTCTTCCCAGAGCCGCCTCTTCCAGCTCTTCTGGGAGAGTCCAACTACCCTGCAGAGGAAACTCAAGTTTGTAATGATAGGTGAGGGTAGGAACTGACTGGTAAACAGAGAGCTTTGCTTTACAACTCAGCTTCCTCTTCACCCCAATGGACCAGTGCAGAGTCCACAATAATGCAGAAACTGCACCGATACGTCTGTCGATTTCACGCTTCATTCTTCCCACATTCGTGAGCGAACCCCCCAAGATGTTTACATTTTTCCACTTGAGGCAGAACTTTACACCCAACATGGAGAAGACGGTCCACCCTTTTCTAACTCACTCCAGTTTTTACATACTGTATTTAGCATGACAAGATGCAGAAATAAACATTAATGAAATGAGCAGGTCATGAAGTGTGGCTGAGAAGACTAATCTACGGCCACTTCCAATTTTAGCGCAATGTCTGCAAAAGTGACTGACTAGCAGACATTTTTGTGTTTGCCAAAGTTGATTTGCAGTGGCAGCCATCTTTAAATTCCCGCTGACTTTTTGGTTAATTTACGCTGGAGACGTAGCGACTGTTGATCTGCTACCTTCGGCTAAAAGACAAGCAGGTGGGTTTATCACAGAATTATTGATTGATTTCACAATCACCTGACACAGGTAAATCCAAGCTGTTTATCAAAAGCTGCACAAACATGAACATGAACATCAATGGTGAGTGAAACTTGTAATTTTTTTTAGTTTGGTTTGCTGAAGAGGTTTATCTACACAGGGTTTCACCGAACCGGTGTGTTACTGTGTTGTGAGCCATCTGTATAGAAACACTGATGTGTTGTAAGAGTGTCCCGTCAGTTTAATACATATCCAGTTACAGATGTTGCCTTAGAGCTTAAAATACTACTCTGTAATGGCAACCTGTTTTGTCTGTGCATGCATGCTGGAGGGGAGGTTGAGAAGGCCCAGTTGTAAGATGCACTGGTAAACCAACGCTGCCTTCCACATTGACACTTCCTGCAGCGTAGCTGTAGCAGCTTCTACACATGACTGACAGCAGCAGAGTTAAAGATGGAACAAACGAAGCATTAAGTGCACATACTGATTGTCTTTCAACACCGAACAGTCTGCGTTCCCCTGCCACACAGCAGAGTGTAATGCATATACAGTAGTCCCTCACTTATCATGGGGATTATGTTCCAGTCACCCCCGCAATTGGTGAAACTCATCGAAGTATGGACGCTATATTTATTTTAGTGTTTATATATATTAAGTAGTGGTGCATGATTGCAGTTTTCTGGCCAATCACAGATCTCTAAAAAGTCTGAAGTGCCAATTCCAATTTTGGCCGATACCAATTTTGTTTTATTAGCGACACTGTCAAGTGTTATAAGGTTACAATGCACCTTCAATTTCCCAATCTTATTTTACTGAAAAACATACCCTTGAACAATATCCTAGAAACAATACAAACTTATTTTAACTGACCATGAGGTAGTGCTCTGAAATATAAATGAAGTTCAGACAATTGTCGTTAAAACTACAAAAATAAAAAAAATAAAAAAAATATAAAATCAGTTTCTCATGTAAGTATTGGCCGATTTCCCAAAATTAAGGAAATCGGGGCTGATTTAACGGTGCATCCCTAATTTTAAGGCGTTGTAAACCCTTCCCACACTCTTGCAATGTTCTTAATGCTCTAAACTCTCTAAAAGAGCACAGCAAAAGAGAGCATATAGACTGACGCTACGGTTACTGAGCCAATCCCGGTGTCGTGACAAACAGTGATGGTCTGCCAAAAAAAAAAGATTGGCATCACTGGAGCACGCACGAGAGGACGTGCCCTAACCCAGTTCTGTGAACCCTAACCCGGTTCTTCGAAATTTAACAAGATTAACACCTAAAATTATTTGTTTGCTCTAGATTTCAGCAAAGGTGTGTCTTCATTTACATTTTCCCTTAGTAAATGCACTTTAATCGTCAACAAAATCTCCCGAAGCACCAATTAATTTTTGGCAGACCATCACTTTTTGGCACAACACCGGGGGCAGACTGGCCATTGGGAGCACCGGAATATTTCCCGGTGGCCTGGCCCGCACTTTGATCGCCATGGGGCTGGACCAAAGGCTCAGTTCAGGTCGCGCTTGATGATATTTAAATAAACAATCCATGCCGCTCACTCAGGGATCAGCTCCTAGTGATGGAGAAAGAAAGACCCCGCCCCCTCCTTTCTCTTTCTGCTGTCTGTTGTGACAGACAGCCTCAGAAAGAGAAAGGAGGGGGTGGGGTGTCTTCTGTCCCCCATTACCAATCGTGTGTCATGTACAATCATGCGTTGAATACTCGCTAAAGAGTGAGTTTGCGAAAGTCAAACTGTGAGGTATTGAGGGACTGTATATGAAAAGGTGGGGGGGGGGGGGGGGTGTATTCTCTCAGTTTAACAAGGATGGTTTAAAAAAGATGAGCCTTCAAAGAGTAGTTGTTTTTAAACGCCAACCAGCTTTAATGTCATTATGTCAGTCAAATGAGTTTTTGTTGGCTAGAGTCATGACTGACGCTCCACATGTTGTTGTTGTTGTTGTTGTTGTTGTTTTGTCATGGATTTTATGATAAAATGTTAGTTTATTTGAAAACTGAGGTCTCGGACATTATGACCCAACAGCTTCAGGAGAGTTTTACTAACTAGAATCCTGTACATGATTTAAACTTTGACCTGAACTACAAACTTCCAATCAGACATTGAGTCTTTTATTAAACAGTTTTACCTCTGCTGCAAAGATCCAGTAACTTTTAGTCCTCAACAAGGACGTCTTATGAGATTAAACCAATAATTGTCATTTTCTTAACATGTATGTGGGTCCATTTTGTAATAATGTAGTCAGTACTCTTGGCCTATGTTTAATTTGGTAAGATTGAATAAATTAGCTGAAGTGTAATAATGACCAATTTTCTCTGAAAATAAAACACATTAAAGTGTAATTATCCTTTGTTTGCTTGCTCAACCACAGCTGATGTGTTTACAGTGCATTGATTCCAAGCAGATAAACTTTATAGGCTGCAATCAGATACCTTGAGCTATCTTAAATACCAGAGTGCCCTTTATAGAGTAAATATTGCTCCTCGGTTCATATGTTTTACTGTGTTCTTTAAGTCCTTTATCTTTGACCTTTGGACTCTTACTGGTGCTGGGTAGTACAGCTGGTACTCTGGTGCCACTTTTTACAACCTAAACTATTTGGGGACATTTACCAAATGACACCATTAAAAAAAACACACAAGCACTCACATATTTAAGTATTATTTTACCTTTTTGTTTTGAAAATTTTATCAAAAGTGGACATTGTATTGTAGCTTATTTTTATTTGTAATGCTAAACTTGGGCACATTTACTGCCGGTACACAAACTCCCTCTGGCACTATTTGCGTCGTCTAATTATAAAGTTTGGCTAACAGTCAAAATATTTTTCACATGCTGCACATCCTCAAACCAGTCGGGACCTTTTTAACACAAGTACTTATGTTCATACGTTTTTCATCCAAGCCTATTGATTAAAAGGTTTATTGTTGCACATGCGTAGTTGGTGAATGGATAAAGGGAAGGGGTCTTACTGATCTTTATAGACTGGTCCGGAGAATATATTAACATCAAACAGTCCTCAGAGTTAGACAGAAATCATACAGCTGACTTTATTTAAAGTTGGTTCAAAGCGTAATTTATCAGTTTTCAAAGGTTCATGAATTTTGTTGGCCCTCCTGATGTCCTGCCTTGCAGCGGGCCAAGACTGTAAATGCACTTTAATATGAAAATACTTATGTTATTCTTAATGCTGGTATCTGCAGAGATTAACTTCTTCCAATGAGGTACTTGGGTGAAATTGTTTGAGAACCACTGGTCTAACCTTTTGTGACTTCTCCACTCAGATATATTCTTTTTAAACTCAAATATTGGCCCCAGATGATTTGTGTTTTTTAAAGGTTAGAGACTATTATGTCACTGGCCACAGAACGAAGAGGGGAAATTGGAAATACCCTCCGTCCATCCATGTTGTGAGCATAACAAAACAAAAAAACATGATGTACTGACTTCCATTTTGGTGTGTAAGAACGGTCATAATGGAAACTTGAAAATCCAAGATGGACACCACCATACATGTAAATACCACCATACATGTAAACCAGCCACGCAAGGTTAATCTATGGTGACCAAGGCCACCATTGGCCTCCCCCTGACTCCACCACTGCACCTGGTGGTGGATGAAGTTGCTCCCTGTCACTCTGCGCCACCTCGGACAAGCAAAAAATAAATAAATACAATAAACTGCTTTGTTTTATATGGTGTAACTCCTAGCCACTTTAATATTGCACTGTAAACATTAATGCTTACTTGCATTCCCTGTTCTCCAGTCCAGAAAAACACTCGTATGAAAACATTCACTATTCAAATCCCTCAGCGATGGAGGACATTAACGTACCGCTCGTTATAAAAATTGAACCATTAGACTTTGAGTTGAAACTGTCTTTGTTGCTTCCACTGGCCCATGACTGAAATGTGTTGAATCCACTCAAACCATTGGAATCACCGACCGCTGGCTCTCATGTTAAAAGACTTCACACGGGAAAAGTAAACCCTTTCAGCTGAATCCTGACATGAAGACCAGGATAATCCTGGAGTATGCTGCAGGGATCCTGAAACTGGGTCACCGTTTGTCAGGGAAACTGTGAAACCGAACATCTGAAGCAGCTGACGCCCTTGACGAAGAGGCATTTTTTTTTTCAACTCTTCAGCCGCCATAGAACCTCACGGGGGGGGGAGTTAAGTGTTTGTACTTCTGAGATAGATTTTTGGGTGGAGTATCAGTTGGACCAAGATGTCGTCCTCAGATTTTCCAGATCCATGATTAACAAACAAGTCAGACAGTGTGGTCAGAGAGCAGAACATATCTTCAGAACTGGCAGACTTTCTGGCGTCTTAGGAAGAAATAAAATGTGGCCTGTGACACAGGAGCTGTCCTGCCAGTTCTCTACCAGGTTTCTGTCTCCATGCCGAATCTCAGCTCATGTTGGACCCAGTTGTACACTGGCAGGAAACATGATTTAATGGAATCAGGTGTAAAAACAAATGACTGGATTTCAAGAGCTGTGTTTCGAATATCATGCTGCCCCTATCAGTGGAGGCTGGTGCTTCTATAAAAACAGACGTTTGATTTTTAGATTGATTGCAGTAGTCCCTCAATTATCGTGGGGGTTACGTTCCAGACACCACCACGATAGGTGAAAAACCATGAAATAGGAACACTATATTTATTTAACTATTTATACAGTATATATATTAGGGCTTTATAAACCCTTCCCACACTCCTTCAATGTTCTAAACTCTTAAACCTATATAATTTTAACAACATACATATATGTACTGCACAGTACTGCAAAATTTTACTCACCAGCTCTGCAGAACAGTAGCTCAGTTCCGGTTTGGTAGACCTATTCTGCAACGACGAAGCCCACCATCCCTTCTAGGTTGACGTGGATTATTGAGCTTCAGGAAGCTTCAGTATTATTTGCGACTTTCCTGCCAGTTCTTTGAGCTTAATAGATTGATTGTTACTTTTGACTTTGCGTTGCAAAACTTTCCCTCCGTTTCAGCAGAAAGCAGCAGCCGGAAGCACTGTTGGCTTCTGGGTAGTGTAGTTCTTTTGGACTGGAGTTAAAGTGTAAGCTTATTGAAAAAAAAAAAAAAAAAACTACAAAATGACAGCATCTGTCTGAAGTATATATATATATATTTTTTATTCTTTTTTTACTTTTTATCCTGTACCGTCTAGGGTTGGGCAATGTATCGTATATGCTTGATGTATCACAAGTTTTTCAATTTACGATGGTTAAAATGGCTCTATCGCAACCATCAATTATAAATTGCCATTCAAATATCTCTCGTCTGTTCCGCCAACTTCACGCGGTCCCTCCTTCTCTTTCACTGAATACAAACAGCCCCTCACGTACTGTGATGTGCCCCTGTGTAGTTTAGGTTTTCTGGTTTTTGGTTGTACGATTAGTCCCTGGGTTATAGGGCGATGGGAGCGACCCGAATCCACCGGCCAACTACTGGTTGGTTCAGGGCTTCTCCCTCTTTTTTGTTTGTTTTAACCAGGACTCCCAGTCTGCATTTGTGTTCAGAGGATTAACTGACAATTTAAAGCTTTGTCAGAAAATGAAAAATTGGCTGGGCTTCATAAGTTGTGTCCTGCCTTTTCCCTTGATTTATCAGGACTATTACATATTTGGGGGCTCATCCTGGATCTGAACCCGGGACCTGAACCCGGGACCTCTCTCATACTAACATCATGAAGGCGGAGCAGCTGAGGAGGATTATTATTTAATATATGTAAATTGTTTATATTTTAGACATTTATTTTGAGGTATTAAAGCTGTTTAATAAATGTGCCTGTGTGACAACTGGGACAAAGCTTTGACTCAGAAATATATTTTTGTTATTTATGGAAAGAAAAAAATATTGAGATCTATATACAGTATCTATGTTGTGATTTGTCTTAAAATATCGAAATATTAATTTTGGCTCATATCGCCCAGCCCTAGTACCATCCAAATCACGTTTGTAATATTAAAGTTGACAATTGTGGGTCTTATACAAGCTTACATTGAAAAACCACGACAGAGAGAGTCCGCGAAAGTTGAATCGCAAAGTATCGAGGGACTACGGTATTTGACTTCTGCAGGGCGACTCATCTTGAAGTCTGAGGGAGTTCTTGCATAAAGACAACTCCGATTTCAGGGTAGAACCACCCAATTTTTTTTTGCCTGAATGTAAACCACAAATTACCACCTGAAACAAGGGGGGCATTTTCTGCCCCGAGTCTTACAAGATATATGAGCATATCCACTCATTTGCTCCAGAAATGGTCACCATTCCTACTTATTTGTATTTATTTTGTCTTGCCTCCACAAATGTTAACTCCCAGCAGTTCCCGTCACTGCTTCCGTTCTGCACCGTTTCATTTAGAAGCTGATGATGGAGTGCAGTGTCTCGTGTGGGTCTGCTCATATTTTATGAAAGCTGTAATATAATTTAACAGTGGACAGAATGACTCACTTCATGTTGCTGGGTCCAGCACTATGTCTTGTGGGAGCTGCGGCGGCACGAAAATGACAGACCGACATCCTCGATTTACGACCGATGCACAGTAAGGCTGTCGTTTTGTCCGTTTATTTATTTAAGGCGGACATGATTGAGACATCACATAGACCCAAACTCGTTTGACTGCACACCAACAGCCACATGGCTAGACCCACACTGACAACCCCCCCCTTGATTTAAACAGTCTGGCTGTGCGAGAAAGGAGAAGAGAAATGATCGCTGTCACCATCGGGGTCATTGTTCTATTGATTTGGACACAAATAATGAAAAGATTCGAGGAAAAGAATAAAATCAATAGACAAAGCTCCCAGGGAGGCTCAGACCAGTGCACGTGGGGGGGCGGTGGAGAAAACAAGAAGCTGACATCTGATAAGTGTGGCGAGGAGAGGGAACGTTTAATTATGAGTCAGTGCTTCAAGCTTCTTCTTTTTTTTTATCCCCATCTGTGTAATTTCCCATGTCTGTGCTGGAGAAAGGTCACTATTAAGTGAATCTCATCCACATGATTATATCATCCTCCTGTGTGTCTTTGTGTGTGTGTTGATGGCAGGGCGTCCAATAACCCGTCTCCTCTGGAGTTTGACGGCTCATTGTTGTTGTTTACCGTCTCGCACGGTTGAAACAAGGGAGATGCTCAGTTCTGTTTCAGGCCGCCCCGGATCGGATCGGCCGGCTGGCGGCTGCCGTCTGTTCTGAGAGGGAGGGGGCTAAATATAGCTCACTGCACCGGAGGAAAAAACTGGGGAGAGAAGCAGAGGCATAAATATAGAGTACCCCTGTGCAATTAGAGAGTTGAGCACTGCTGGGATTTTTTATTTATTTTTTTAGGCAAAAAGAGACGGGGAACTCTTCCCCAAAGCCTGATCTTTTTAGGAACGTTTTAATGTTTGCTTGGAAAAACGAGCAGCCCGAGTTCTTTTAGCGTGAGTCATGGCATCTTTTGGAAACAAACCCAGAGTTTAAACAGCACTCTACTTTTCTTTATGATCCTCCGAGTACTGCTCCTGCTGATCAAACTGCAGAAGTGTGTTTCTCATTCACTTTCACGTGCAACGTTTTACCACACGAGACCTTTCAAGATCAGACCAAACAAAAGTCGGTCCGCATCCCGTAATTCATCTCAACAAGGCGTTAATTTAAACATCTACGTGATTGTTATACTTGGTCGCACTGTGTGATACTGGTCTGACGAACATCTGTGTGAAGCTGTATGATGAATACCTCCAAGATGCAAATTATGATTAAACAATGACATCAAACAGTGTTTTGTCAGAAATCAGAAAGCTACCGGTTTTGCTCATAGGTGGATGTATCTCAAATAGGGTAGGAACATAGACCGACTGCTAAACAGAGAGCTCCGCCTCCCTCTTCACCACCACGTTTAACCTACAAGTTATTTGAAAATCATACACCTGCACCAGTAAGACCCCCATTACTAGATGATAACCCCACTGTAGCATGAAAACCATCTGCCAAAAGGCGGATGGTCTTGTCAAGGTCTTCAGGGAAATTTTTGGACCACAGAGAGCTTCCACATCAAGATCGTGGTCATTTATCATCGCTAAAGAAACTTGGATTCTGGCTACATTGTAGAGGACGGTGATTGAACCAGTGGAGCCGTGTCCACACCAGAAGGACCACGTAAACCAGCAGGGCTTGGGTCACTGACAATTTGAAGTAAGAGTGGCCGGGTTAGCATCATGACCATGACTGTGGTCATGAAAAACTCAAGGAAATAACCGTTCACAGACCCATGGTACCAAAACAATGTTAGCCCGGCGTGATCTTCTAACATGTGACTGCAAGATGACGCTGTCCAAGAAAGTTGTGCCAAGACAGGTGTTCCGAGCATGACCAGGGTACTGGAGAGCGTCTCAGAGAAGTGGAAAATGGCAAGACAAACTTATTTGGTGAATACTACGAGTAAATTAAAGTGCTATGTGTTGTCATCATAGTATGTTCCCATACATTGGCAAAATTAGTTCTCTGCATTTAACCCATAACACCTGAGGTACACCCAGGTGGGTAGCTATGTAAGGGCCCGGGGACCAAATTAAGGATTGGGTGTATTGCTCAGGGATGTCACAACATGTGGGAATGGCGGGGAGTCAAACATTAACTTTCTGGTCCTAATTCGGCTGCCCTATCTTCCCCTTCTTGGCTCCCTTTACAAGGGTAGCAGCATCATGTATACTTTCATAATGAAAGTTGTTCAGATTTTTTGCTATCCATCCTTACTCTGATGGGTCATGTAGATTATGTAGAACGCACCAGGGTCATCTTCTGGTGTGAAGGGCGTCTTTTGCTCTACAACCACTGTTTCAGTGTTTAAGCCTAAAGATTCTGGTTTTGCCCTAACATTATACAAGCAGGGCTCCTCACACTGTCAACCAAACCAAAACACCCTCCCTTCCCCCCACCCAGTCGGCAAATTACCAACGTAGTGCTAAGCTAGTGGCACTGTCATTCCCCATTCTGTTACGGAAGCACGATCCATAGTGTACTTCCAGGTCGCATAGATCGCCATTGTTTCTGAATAAAAACTCTCTTAATTTACTTAGAAAAGTACGTGCTCTTTCTCCACCGATCTTCATGTAGCTAATTTATGCCACTCGTATTTCCGTTACAAATCATTAGTTAAGATGATATGCGACGCGTTAAAGCTGACCCCCAGCCTGATTGAATGAGAAAAACCCTGCAAGATACAGAATGAACTATTTCCATGGTGAAACAGCGCCGCTCAGTGAAGCTGCATATCATTTTAACTATGACGTAAATATGTCAATGATTTTAGCGGAAATACGAATAGCGTAAATTAGCAACATGAAAATCGGCAGAGATAGATCACATACTTTTCTAAGTAAACTAAGACGGTTAGTATTCATAAACGGAAGTATACAGTATTAGTACATTTTTCTTAATCTAGCATGTTCAACGGTGATCCATGCGACCCGGAAGTATTCCATTTAGCGCATACGCAAATGAGCTACACTACGGATCAAGTTGTGTAACAGATTGAGGAATGACAGGTACGCAATGCAGGTGCGCTAGCTAAAACGCTAGAGGCTGCGCTCACACATGCCCCACCTCACCCCACTCGAAAACTGTCGGTACAAACAACGCTCAGACGTGTCTCTCCACCCCCGACTCCCTCACGCACGAGATGAGTGCCATGCCATGGCAACTAATCTAGGGGAAACACTGATTGGGCCAGAAGAGCCACAAGCCCTGCAACTGTTTGACACTGTTGCTGCTAATTTTGTCAATTCTAAGAAGTAATAAATCCGCTGAAGGTTTAAATTCTTGCGTACCTGTGTGTTCATATGTCCAGAGCGAGAGCAGACTTGTATGTTTTCTGAACAATATGTGCCATAAAATCTGGATTTCTATGCTAGCATTTAATCAATACCACACCTTTGTGTTTGTGCCTGTAGCAGTAGGTATCCTCACCATCTTTCTTCTTTATCTCTCTTCCTGTTTGAATCTTTTTGAAAATCCTCACTGTCTGCTGTAGGGGTCATCGTGTGCCAGAACCGATAAGCAAGACTCTTTTTGTAATTGCCTGATAAAAAGACACAATATATAAACATGTCATAATATTTATTCCCTTTTCCGTATCTCTAATCGAACTGTTTCTTTCTTTGTCCTTTTTTGTCCTCCTCTAGAGTGCTGATGTCAGCGAGTCATCCTTAAGAAGACAATCCGGTACCACTCAAAGCGCTTCAACGCTCCACTTTTCCATTTGTTTTTGTGACAACCAAGCACATCAGAGAGCAGCTGGACCGGATGCGAGCCAGAAGCACTTTGACAGAATGGATGGAAACCTTTTCCTTCTCATCGTTTTCACCTCGTTGGGGGATCAAACCGACAGGGATGTGTGCCAAACGACGCTCTTAAAAAGCTTTCAGCTGCTCTCATTCCTTAAATGAAAGCCAATCGCAGGACGGTACAAAATTTAAAAAAAAAAAAAACTTATTTGTCTCGTTTGTAATTACAAACAGTACAAATGTGCTTGACTAGTTTTTAAAAAAAGAGAACATATAGAAATATGTAAAAGTGCCTCGTTTTCAGATTGTACTATTTTACCAAGATCTAGTTGAAGCTTTAGGTTGTATATACAGTATATATATATTTTTTAATTTGACGTTTACAAATTAAGTCGCAGCTGAAGGTGCTGGTAGGGGTAGGCTTTGTTTTGTTACTGCTGTGTTCATGTCGTGCAGGATTTTGGCGTTAAAAGTTTGTTGCGGTCACGCGTTCGGTGACTGTTGCGCGATTAGTCCCCCAGGAAACATGGAAGTTCTATGTTTTTACAAAACTGCTCCTGGTTCTTGAGTGATTCGTATAGACAAAATATTTACACTGTCTAATTTGAGACAGCCCTGTTCTCAACGTATGAGCTAAAAAAAAAAAGTACACAATGACGGCATTGCCTGCTTTGGTTTAAGCACGGTACACTCAGACTGCTTCAGTCAGTCTTCTAAGAGAAAACACCACCAAAACACTAACAATAATTAGTCGTACTTACCGGTAATAAAATTGTAACCGTTAACCTCAAATCAGAACACTTGAAGCCAGAAATCAAAGCTGTTCCCAGCAAACGTATGTGAAGGTGCTTTTATCACTGCCGAAATTCAGGTTAATAGTTGCTGGAAAGAAAGGAAGACGGGGTTTGAAGTCTTTAAATCACGACAACTTTATTGTTTTGAGTACTTTCAGACGAAATTTGTAAAACACAGTTCTTGTGATTCTTTGGTCACTTCAGTTCAGATGATGTTTATGAACACATTTGTTCATAAATTTAAGCTTAATGCTGTCAACACCTCTCAGGATTTTCATTTTTGCGTCTCTTATCAACACAAACGGCTTTTTAAATAAAAATAAATAAATGGTTTTGTGTTTTCAAAGTGAAGTTTAAGAACTTAATCATAACGCAGTCTGGTTCATACGTTTGTGCCATAAACCACAACTGAGCCGTTTTATTTATTTTTTTGTCTACACTTTATTCTGATCCCTTCCACCATTAAACATTAATCATGTACTGAAAAAGTTAAATCTCGAGGGAAAAAATGTTAAATGGTATCGAAGAAAGCTCATTTGTGAGAAACTGGCAGAGTCGCAAATGTTTCGATTTTGGTATTTTTATCTTGTTAATGTTGGCGTTATCACCACCTAGTGGTGCAACAAAGGAATTTCAGGTGTTTTTGTTCAAAAGGCTATGAAAAAAATTAACGGAGAGGGGAAAAAAAAGTTTAAGAATAAATGTCAGGAGGAATGTTGACGAGACCTTAGTTGGAATTTATTCGCTCTTCTGTTCGAGTGGGTTAGCTAGCCGTGCAGAGTTAACACACTGAGCAAGTTTAGATGGCTTATGTCAAACACTTCAGCTTGAGCCGTACACTTGAACTCAGAACCAGCCCAGCATGACATGAACACAGCACTTGTGCATTAAATATAAAGATGGTACTAGCTACCTATCTGCTAACCTTCCTTCCTGCTGTAAGAAATGTTAGCATAGCTGCTAGCTCAGTGCTCATTCCTTTGTTGCATTTAAAAACTCCTCTGTGTTCCCCCCCTCCCCTGACTTTTCTCAGTGGTTACCTCTTCTCAGCGAGCCATAGTCCAAGGTATTAAAATCCACAGGCTTGAAACAAAATGGCACTTGTAGCAGCGAATAGAGCAGCTCGCTAACCTAAAGCCGGCTGGATCAGATTAACATATTAGCCGCACGCCAGGACGTAAATTCACCGTCCTGCTGACCACAGCTCAGCGTTAGACCCCTGATATAGAGCCAAGCAATCCCATTAGCGCTATTAGCTCCAGACACTAAATCTCCTTCAACTCAGGACGCTAAACGACAAACGGTACAAACAGCTGAGGACATTAATAGCCATGCTAATGCTAGCACCTCAAAAAGCTAACGTTTTCTCAGTTATTTCACACAACGCCATACAGTTTTGAGTTTTTAACGTTGAAACAATGAAAACGATTTAGCTCTTAAGTCTTTCTTAAAGACTCTTGTTTTTATCCCCTTTTCTCTATCTTGTTTTTTTCCTCTTATGTTAATCTTTACTATGCATTAGCACTTAAGTGCCTGCTCTGTGTTTCCTTCTCTTTGCCCCATTTTAGCACTAATGCAGTCGTCATAGCGGACTATACTAAACATTTTAATTTTTGTTTTCTGGTCTGTAAAATATCCGTTTTATTGGTGATTTTTAAATTTTTTTTTTTTTTTTTTGCTTCGCCGGTGACCAAGGACGTAATCACTGCAGGCTTATCGGTGCCAAATCTCAAACAGCACCAATAAGCTGTTCTCTGACAGAACCTCAAGCAGCAACGTTCAGCTCTCCAGGCTGGACACGGTGTTTTGCCATTAAAAGATGTTCTTTTAGTTTGTTTTGTCCCGGTGTTTTGTTTTGGCAGCGAGGAGAAAGAACCGTGACGCGTGCCTCACCGCGTGACTCTTTGAGATAAAGGTCACGGCGCAGACGTGCGCACGCTTCAACCTTGAGTCGGCCTGTTGACTTTTACTGGAAGGTTTGGCGCGAGACGGGGCAACGACGACGACAACAACAACAAAAAGGCAAAACCCACATTTAGCGTTCAGGTCAACGTCTTATTTTTTTTGCTCCAAATGTCACTCTTTTGTGTTCACCTGTTTGTCTTGGGAAGGTTCTCGTGACGTTTGCGTGCTCGACGTGAGGGGGAACGAACGTCGGTCCAGACTGAGCGTAAAGCGAAGACGTCCTGCAGGCAAACAGTTCAAGTGTTTAATGTACTCTGGAGATGTTCTCATACTTCTAACACCTCAGTTTTCAGCCAAATGCTTAAATGTACATTTTAGTTTATAGAGGAAAAGCAAACGTAATAATTCTGCCCTTTGGAGCCCCCCCGCCACCACCAGCCCCCCTCCACCTCTGCGCCGATCCTCTCATAAACTCTTTGTCAAACTGCCCGCAGCGTGGAGAATGTTTCCCTCTGCTGCCTGTGGCACAGTTCACCATGGTCATATCCTCCTGCCATGAATCGTGGGAGGGCGCAGGCATCGAGGAGGGGGTGAGATTGGGTGGGGGGGTGGGCTTCAAGTGGTTCTTCAGCAGTTTCAAGTGGCTGTATGATTTCATTCATTGCGTTGTTCGAGGACTGAGAGACACTTATGTGTGGGGGAAAGTGGTGCTGCTGCTTGTCTGAAATGTTTTCTGTATTCCTGCTGCCCCCCCCCCCCCCCCCCCCCCG